>CM036241.1:3087415-3687415 GCA_020698575.1 Bostrychus sinensis | reverse complement strand
TGAGTATGTTTTATAGTTATTCAAACACAAACACATTGCAATAGGTTTTTTTGAGCAATCAGTGTTTTTTTTTTTTGTTTTTTTGTATAGGAAAATGGTACAAATAAATTTTGTCAAAATAATTTTATATCATTTTGTATATATAATTAGTTTAAAATGAAGTTGTTATTAATTAATTCCTCATTATTTAGTTATTTTACACCAAAAGGTGAAGTTGCAATATTTTCCAGAGCTACAGTGTAAGATTGAGATGGAGGGAAGGCTAACTTTTTATAGAAGAATATAAGGACTTGAGAAAATATATGTATATTGTGATATATGGATTCTCTGAGACATAATAATGGTGCTACAGCTGCACTGCTTTCACTGTTTAATGAGGGCCAATAGTGGTGAAGTATTCTGCCAGGACTGTAGAGGGCAGCACTGCACTTCTAAGCACTTGGTCTGATAGACACTGTGACACAATTAAGGTGTTTCTTAATGGACTTGATTTTAAATTTATTTAGTAAGATAATATCGCAGTAATTGAATAATATCGAAATCATCCTTAAACCCCAGTTTTTTAAACAATGCCACCACATCTTCAGGCGAGAGAAATATGATGAAATATGATCTGATGATATTATAAGATGACGTTAAAAGGGCTTAAATCTTTACAAATATATGAATATTTGGTATCAATAGTTAGCAGAGAAGTAGCTGATTGTAATGAGCTCAAAGCAGGATATAATAATAATTTATCATATTTTGTATAGCTGCAAAATCAAAGTGCGTAAAATGCGCTGAGCAATATCAATGTGAGTATTTGACACTACACAAAAATTAAAAATGCATAAAAATCAGTGTTGCTAATTATTGACTTACCCCAGGCTCTAATAATTCATCACAAAAAAACTTTACCACTTTCGATTTATGTTTGTTTTTGTTTTTTTACCTATAAACAGAGAGGGATTATCACAAACACCTGCCATGAAAGGGGTTAAAATAATAATAGTTAAAAAAAAATGAATATTTGGTATCAATAGTTAGCTGAGATGTGAAAGAACAAGAATATATCAATAAAAGTAGAACATAAAAAGAATTTATAACATTTTTGTATCAACAGAACGTGAGTGTTTTTGTTTACAGTGTATTGTTTACTTTCTGTAGGAGCTGAGCTGGAAATAACACATCACATAAAAAGACACCATCTCACCAAAAATCATGGCATTAGCATGAACACAGGCAACGGTACCTGAGGGTTAAGACCCAGAGTTGTTTCTTGTTGTAGGAAAATGCGTAAAAATTATTGTAATCGTTAACAGGCAATTTACAAAAGTCACCTCAGATTAAAAATGCACTGCTCACTAATCAAGCTCTAATGTGCCTGACTTTACCGTAGTTGTTTTAATTTGTCCTTCTCAGAGACGTGCGTAAGTTCAAAGACACAAAGAAGCAGTTTGACCGAGTGAGGGAGGACATGGAGCTGGCCCAGGTCAAGAACGCTCAGGCCCCGAGGAACAAGGTCCATGAGGCGGAGGAGGCCAGCCAGGCTCTGGTCCTGAGCAGGAAGGCCTTCAGACACCTGGCCCTGGACTACGTACTCCAGGTAAAGTCAGGACCAACATCTGCACTGCTTTCAAAAGAGGAGTTTAGGATGCTCTCCTCCTGCAGTAACTGTCCACTTTCCATAACTTCAGCATCTATAAAACATCAGGTATAAAAAAATCAAACACATGTGCACCTCCAAACCTAGCCTGGCCTTCTGCTGAAGTCCTCGTTGTTGTTCAGTCCTCTGTGGGATTTTTGTCTTCGTCCTGTTTCCATTTTAACAACAGTAAAGTCCCTCTGACGTCCCACGTAACCACCACATTCACAAATCTTTGTACAGCTGGCTTCTGCTGCTGTCCCCGTTCACAAATAAGGACAGAGCTGCTTATAATGTGCCGTATATCTGTGTTTTATGGCAAAGCATGCAACAGTCCACCATGTTTGTTGACCTGCTTACGTTCCAACCTTCGTTTCTCTGATTGGTCACTCCGCCTGTTCTGTTCCGTCCATAGAAACAAAATATAAGTGAAGACATACTAGACTAACTTCTTTGTATAGATTATGGAAAAGGGTTTTGTGGGCCAGGCTAATCCAAACCATCTTAGTCTTTCTCTCCAAACCCTCTCACATGAGCTGTCCCTCTGACGGACTCATCCCTGATCCTGTCCATCCTCGTCATGAACAAAGAGAACCACATCTTCAGCTCTGCCAGTGTCTCTAAACCATACAACACTGCCTGGTCTTAAACACCTTTCCTTTCATTCTCACTGAAACTCTTTTATCACACATCGTGATTTTCAGTGAAAACATTAAAACATTTGTACAGTAATTGCATTTAATGGCATTGCACCTTTTACTAAATGCAATTATATTTCTATGCTTCTTCTGTCTAGATGATGCTCTAATGTTGTCTTTTTTACAAGGGGGAAAAAAGTAGAAGTAATAACTATCTCCAGTAGGTGGCAGCGGTGTTCAAGCCTCCCTGAGATTTAACTTTTTTCTATTTGTTGCAGATAAATGTGCTTCAGGCCAAGAAGAAGTTTGAGATCCTGGATGCAGTGAGTGACTTCTCGTTTCTATGTTAAATAATAATACCTCATTATTTTTATTAATATTTCTTGTATTTTGTTCAGATGCTGTCCTTCATGAGGGCCCAGTACTCTTTGTTCCAGCAGGGATACACCATCTTAGACGTGATCGACCCCTACATGAACAAACTGGCGGGACAGGTCTGAGCTCCCACTACAGGCATTTTATAATCAAACAAACACTGTAGAAATGTACATTAAAATATATTTAACTTGAAATCATTCTGTTCTCTTTTTGTGCCCCGAGTGAAACCTCTGCCTCCATCTAACTCTATAAATCAACTTTTATTTCTACAGCACTTTACAACAACCTGAGATGCCCAAAGTGCTTTACAGCGTTAAAAACAGTAAATAATCCAGGTGCAAGGCTGTTAATGGTGCTAAAAACAAACCACAGAAGTTTAAACTGAATTCAAAGCCAGTGTAATCCTCACTACATCCATAAATCTCCTCTTTGGTCCCTAACCTCAGCATCCTTCTGCCCAAATATTCACTGTCCCTCCTCTGTAGCTGTCCAAACGTCTCACATGAGCTGTCCCTCTGATGGACTCATTCTTTATCCTGTCCATCGTCGTCATGAACAAAGAGAACTAGAAAGCCACATTTGGTTGATTTTCTTTAATTGTGTAATTGCTTAATCAATTGTCTTAACAAATGATTAGCGATTAATCGTCTTAACAGTCTATTATTACGTTTTATAAAGAAACAAGCTCTTTATAAAACTCAAAGTCATGAATCATAATTAAAAGTGGCTATATTTTAGGAAACAGCTTAATTTTATGTTTAATTTGCCCCAACTCTGTACAGCAGAACCATTCATTGTTAGTATTTCTTTCAATCGATTGTGGTCATAATAATGATTTAGGCTAAGGAATAACCACAAACACTTCTAAAGAGAACAGAAACATCTTTAAACATATTTTAAAATACATGGGGTATTAAGGTTGTGGTAAAATAATTTAGGGAAAAAATATGAGGCATAATCTGGGTTCCACGTCAGACCTTTTGAGAAACACTGGATAATGGGTGAAAATGCTGAAAACGTACACAGTATTGCCTTTTAAGAATACTGCTTTATAATTTGTCTAACTAAACTGTTGTGTTGTGCACAGCTGGACTAAACTGTTGTTGTGTTGTGTTGTGCACAGCTGGATCAGTTGGTGATCGACTCAGCAATGGAGAAGAGAGAGATGGAGCACAAACACGCTCTCATCCAGCAGAGGGTCAGTCTCAGCATCACAGTACTCACAGAACACAGTACTCACAGAACACAGTACTCACAGAACACAGTACTCACAGAACACAGTACTCACAGAACACAGTACTCACAGAACACAGTACTCACAGAACACAGTACTCACAGAACACAGTACTCACAGAACACAGTACTCGCAGAACACAGTACTCGCAATCTGTACTTGCAGAACAGACTACACTACTGCTTCTTCTACTTCTGTGTTACTACTACTACTACAAGCACTACTACTACTACTAATACTACTGCTACTTCTACAACCACTACTGCTACTACGACTAAAACGACTATTTATAGAGTTGTAGAGAAAGTTGTGTTTGGAAAAATGCACTCAGAAAATACTTGAATGTAATCAGTTAAAAGTATCAGGTTTCTTTCTGATCCGCTGAACAGGTCGTCCCATTTCAGCGTCTGCTCCAGAGACAGAGGAACAGCTCGTCCTTTACTGCAAACTCAGACTCAGACCTAACGTACAAACTTCACGTACAAACTTCACGTACAAACTTCACGTACAAACTTCACGTACAGACTTCACGTACAGACTTCACATACAGACTTCACATACAGACCAGACGTACAGACTTCACGTACAGACTTCACGTACAGACTTCACGTACAAACCTCACGTACAGACTTCACGTACAAACCTCACGTAGAAACTTCACGTACAGACTTCACGTACAGACTTCACATACAGACCAGACGTACAGACTTCACGTACAGACTTCACGTACAGACTTCACGTACAAACCTCACGTACAGACTTCACGTACAAACCTCACGTAGAAACTTCACGTACAGACTTCACGTACAGACTTCACGTACAGACCAGACATACAGACTTCACCTACAGACTTCACGTACAGACTTCACGTACAGACTTCATGTACAAACCTCACGTACAGACTTCACGTACAAACCTCACGTACAGACTTCACGTACAAACCTCACGTACAGACTTCACGTACAGACTTCACGTACAGACCAGACGTACAGACTTCACCTACAGACTTCACGTACAGACTTCACCTACAGACTTCACGTACAGACTTCACGTACAGACTTCACGTACAGACTTCACGTACAGACTTCATGTACAAACCTCACGTACAGACTTCACGTACAAACCTCACGTACAGACTTCACGTACAGACTTCACGTACAGACTTCACGTACAGACTTCACCTACAGACTTCACGTACAGACTTCACGTACAGACTTCACGTACAGACTTCATGTACAAACCTCACGTACAGACTTCACGTACAGACTTCACGTACAGACTTCACGTACAGACTTCACCTACAGACTTCACGTACAGACTTCACGTACAGACTTCACATACAGACCTCACGTACAGACTTCACGTACAAACCTCACGTACAGACTTCACGTACAAACCTCACGTACAGACTTCACGTACAAACCTCACGTACAGACTTCACGTACAGACTTCATGTACAAACCTCACGTACAGACTTCACGTACAGACTTCACGTACAAACCTCACGTACAGACTTCACGTACAAACCTCACGTACAGACTTCACGTACAGACTTCACGTACAGACCAGACGTACAGACTTCACGTACAGACTTCACGTACAGACTTCACGTACAGACTTCACGTACAGACTTCACGTACAGACTTCATGTACAAACCTCACGTACAGACTTCACGTACAAACCTCACGTACAGACTTCACGTACAGACTTCACGTACAGACTTCACGTACAGACTTCACGTACAGACTTCACGTACAGACTTCACCTACAGACTTCACGTACAGACTTCACGTACAGACTTCACGTACAGACTTCACCTACAGACTTCACGTACAGACTTCACGTACAGACTTCACCTACAGACTTCACGTACAGACTTCACGTACAGACTTCATGTACAAACCTCACGTACAGACTTCACGTACAGACTTCACGTACAGACTTCACATACAGACCAGACGTACAGACTTCACCTACAGACTTCACGTACAGACTTCACCTACAGACTTCACGTACAGACTTCATGTACAAACCTCACGTACAGACTTCACGTACAGACTTCACGTACAGACTTCACCTACAGACTTCACGTACAGACTTCATGTACAAACCTCACGTACAGACTTCACGTACAGACTTCACGTACAGACTTCACGTACAGACTTCACGTACAGACTTCACCTACAGACTTCACGTACAGACTTCACGTACAAACCTCACGTACAGACTTCACGTACAGACTTCACCTACAGACTTCACGTACAGACTTCACGTACAGACTTCACGTACAGACTTCATGTACAAACCTCACGTACAGACTTCTCGTACAGACTTCACCTACAGACTTCACGTACAGACTTCACGTACAAACCTCACGTACAGACTTCACGTACAGACTTCACGTACAAACTTCACGTACAGACTTCTCGTACAAACTTCATGTACAGCTGTGGAGTCTCTTCCTTACAGATGACATTAAACGTGCCTCGACTGGAGCCGTGTGAGAGTAGAGCGCGCTGCCTGATTGAACATTAGATAAGGTTATGTAAAGCCATAAGGTACGTTTAATGTCACTGTAATTATGAGCTCAGATGTCACAGAACTCATGTTGCCTTTGTTACATCAGCTGTACACCAGGTTAGGATGTTCTTTTACTGCTGAGTGTAAAGTACCTAATGTACTTTTCTTTTTTTTTTACTCAGGGACAAAGTGCTATTTTCACTTTAGGATAGAAGGTGTCATGTACAAGTATTAGTAGTAGCATCAGTATTGAAAGTATTAGTAGCAGTAGCAGTAGTAATAGAAGTAATACAGCTAATAATGATGAATAATACTTATACAGCACATGTCTAGGCACTCAAAGTTGCTTTACAGTTAGGTGCATCAATTCTCAGTATGAGGCGGTTTGTGACAGGAAGGGCATCTGGTGTAAAAAAAAAAACACAACTGGTTCACTATAGTGGCCCCTAACAAAATAGGGAGCACCCGAAAAAATAATAATAATAATATAATAATAATAATAATAATAATTCCTTAGCTCCTCAGTCACACTCTGGTGGTGAGCCACAGCTGCCCTGGGGCAGACTGACAGAGACATGGCAGCCATTCTGTGCCTACGGCCTCTCTGACCACCACCAAACACACAGTCATTCAGTCATTCATTCATTTATTCATACACCAGTGCCATAGACAGTGGAGGTAAGGTGGTAAAGTGTCTTGCCCAAAGACACAACAGATGTAGTGGGGGTTGAGCCACCAACTTTATGGTTAGTGGGTGAACGGCTGTACGCACTACCACTACTACTAGAAGCAGCGGCAGTAGTGTTAGACAAAGTAGTTGTAGTAGCAGCAATAGCACTCCAAGAAGTACTAGTAGCATTAGCATTAGCAGTAGAAAAAGTAGTGTGTAATAGTAGTCACAGTATTACCATCAGTAGCAGTATTTTTACTTCACTTGACTGCACCAAATATATACTGCTGTGTTATAAATAATTTAGAATGATCATGTTCAGTTTTATTTTCCTGTTTTATTTTTAGGCTTCAGAGTCATAAATAAAAGCGTTCCTGGAGGTTTCCAAATGCACAGATGCAGAACAATCCTCCATCTGCCAGCTCTGAGTCCTTTCAGGCTGAACCGGTCTGAGTTCTGTCAGACTGCCAGACCTGTGGCCCACATAACGTTCTCTAGAAAAACACTCCAGCAGCTGGAGGTGTAACAGTAACAGCATCAGTACAAGTAACTGTAGTATTAGTAGTAATTGTAGTGTTAGTAGTACCAGTAGTATTAGTAGTAACAGTAGTATTAGTAGTAATTGTAGTGTAAGTAGTAATAGTAGAATAAATGTAGCAGCAGTAGCAGAACTAGTAGATGTAGTAGTAGAAGTAGTAGCAGTAAAAGTCTACTTCACTTCTTTAAAATAACTTTCTTGAATATTTTTAACTACTTTTACTGTAATTGACTTGTTGTTTTTCGGGGCAGGTTACAATACTTTTGCTTAAATAAATGTTCAGTAGTATTTGCTAGTTTTGCAGCGTCCATCACCATTCTTGGTCTTGATATAATTTTTGACGGTCTTAGTCTCGTCTCGGCTGCAGTTTTACTCGGTCTTGGTCTCAAATCCAATGTTTTTAGGCCTCGTCTCAGTCTCGGATGTCAGAGATTTTATTTAACAAACATTATAAGGAAATACTGTTCTCAGGGGCGTAACATCAGGCAGTGCAGCCACTGCAACTGCACTGGGGCCCTGGAAGTTTCGGGGCTCATTAGAGTGAGGCCTTGTTCATCTATGGTCAAATCTGTGTTTAAAATATTCATAATAATTATAAGCAGCACATAAATCTGTTACAGATTTAAAAATAAAATAAATTTTTCAAATTCTATTAAATTCATAAATTTAATTTTTAAAAAATCATGTATTTTTAGGATAAATACACAAATTGTAATAATACTAATTTAAAAATGAATATAGTTTCACAAATAATAAATAAATAATAATGAATAAGCCCCTGTTTTTTGTATTAAACTCAACAGTAACTTTTGATAAATTAAAAAGCTTAATGCATGAAACCAAAATACTGAATGTGCTTCATAATTTTAGGGCTCAGCCTGAAATCTTGCACAGGGGCCCCACATTACTAAGTTACGCCACTGACTATTCTTCATCATTTTGGAGTAATTAGTTTTCCACATTAAAGAACCAGGAAAATTATCTGTCTCTGTTTGTGATTTTTTTTTTACTTTTCCCCTTTATTTAGTTTTATTTCACAGAGTTTGGTCTCAGTTAGTACGGTCTGGACTACAACACTACTATTTCCACCTCTGAGTAGCGGCTAGTACAAGTAGTAGAAGTAGAAGTAGAAGTAGTAGTAGCAGCAGCTAGTAACTTTTAACTTCCACCCCAGTAATATTTTTGTTGCATACTTTTCCTTTTACTTGAGATTTGCAATCCTCCTTCCACCTCTGCTTGCATCTGACAACACTACACACCAAAATATTACCACAGTACTACTACAGTATTCTGCGTCAGTGTATTTGTTTACTTATTAACTATTTTCTTATGTTTTTCTTCTCTCCTTTGCTGCACCACTGGATGCTCTTCAGACTCTGATGCAGGTAAGTTCCTCCCTTTACAGACGCTGGCCACTTTATTAGGTACACCTGTTCTAATGCTTCTTACTGCAAAAAGATAATAATAAAAGATAATAATCAGCCAATCACAGTGCAGCAGCAGCTCAGTGCATTTCTGCTGAAGTCCAGAATGGAGAAGAAAGAGGATTTAAGGGACTTCATGGAGATACTGTTGCCTTTCTATCATCTGAAACCAGTCTGGGCCGTTCTCCTCTCTCTCCATGCCAAGTTCCTAAAATCCTCTCTCTTCCCCGTTCTGCCACTGGATTTGAACTTTGATTTGTCTTCAACACGCCGCATACTTGCCAGGATACGCACTGCTTTCTGATTGGATGATTAGATATTTGCATGTAGAGGTATAAAAAGAGGCGTACCTAATAATGACAGGAGCTTAAATGTTATTATTTGCATGAAGCACAGATTCTTTGACGCTCCGGGGCACGCAGCAAAAGTATGTGCGGGGCGGTGTGTCTGTTTTTTTACTGAACATATTATTACCTATAGACTAAAAGCGTGACTCTCTATACATACCATAAAGGGCAAAAACGTGTGTCAGTGTAATTAGCCTACTTTTTCTAGTAGTTGTCTTAAGAGGACTTCCTATAAGCGGCAAATGTTGGTGACAAGAGAAGATGTTTCTGCCATTCATTCTGACAAGGGAGCAAGGAAATTAAGATGTTTTTAGAAGACACAAAAGTGAACTTATTAAACTCTGAGCTAGTGTTGTTTTTTATGATTTACTAAGCAATATAAGAAAAAGCTATCATAAAAGCTTCATAAATTAGGGGTAATTAGTTTTCCGCTTTAGAAGAACCAAGACAATGATCTGTTTGTGGAGTCTTTTGCATTAGATCGTTAAATATTTTTTTTATTTGAACCACTGTTTCTTCTTTTATTTCTCCATTGATTTAGAGTTAGTTCTCAGGGCTTGGTTCTTAAAAGTCTCGGTCTCGACTCGATCTCAAACCCTGAAAGTTTCAGCCTCGTCTTGGTCTTGTTCAGCTTGGACTCAGGACTGGTCTTGATTAGTCTTGACTACAACACCGCTGAGCCAACATTGACAAACTCTTGTGTTCTGCCATGTTTCTGTAACTCCTGTCCTGCAGAACACAGGAACTCACTGACTTTTAGTATGTAGTCCTATGTAGTGCTAATGGATCCTACAAATAAAACAGCAGAGGTGAACGAAGTGCTCAAAGATAAAAGTATAAACAATATTACTTAACTAAAAAAATACCTTTACTCTTACAGCTACTACTGCTGATTCAAAATCATTATTGGATTTGCTTCAGGTGCATGGTGGTGTTGCTAACTTTGCCAAAAATGAAGATAATGTAAACTAAAGATAACATTTATTCCAAACATTTCTTTGTCTAGCTGTGCATAAATTATAGTCAGGCTAAGAGCAGTGAGGGACGGCTGAATTAATGTAATTTAAAAATCAATTTTGAGCATTTTGATACTCAAGGATAAGAATCTTGAATTGATTCAGAATACTACAACTATAATTACCACTACTACGACCGCTACACATGTCACCTCAGTTACTATTACTACTACTAATACTATCATTAGGTATTTTTAGATCACAGTCTAGATATTTTGAAAATTAACTTTCTAGTTATTGTCGGCACCTTGGCTAAATACTGGGACTGTGCTAACATTAGCTTACGGCTTTGTGCAGCCATCTTGTTCAGACTCTAAAACCCTCTCAGAATCACACAGACTTGTTGGAGACATATTGACGTCCCTCCAGCTCCTATGTCCACATTTGTATTGAAACTCTGTCAGCTTTAGAAAACTCTTACAAAGAATTGGATGATTTCTGCCTGGGACATCTGCTCCTGATTTATCTGCAGCTCATGACTTTCGCAGAGAAAGCCTCATCGTAAAATCAATGCAAATGAAAGTGGACCGCTCTGAGTTCAGGAGCACAAGATCCTTTATTCATCTTTATGAGTTTTTATGGACGAGGCCACTGGTGTGAAATCTGGAGGGGCAGTGATGGTGCTGTAGTAGTAGTAGTAGTAGTAGTAGTAGTAGTAGTAGTAGTAGTAGTAGTAGTAGTAGTAGTAGTAGTAGTAGTAGTAGTAGTAGTAGTAGTAGTAGTAGTAGTAGTAGCAGCAGCAGCAGTAGTAGTAGTAGCAGTAGTATAAATAGCAGTAGTAGTAGTAGTATAAATAGCAGTATAAGTAGTAGTAGTAGTATAAATAGCAGTAGTAGTAGTATAAATAGCAGTAGTAGTAGTAGTAGTAGTAGTAGTAGTAGTAGTAGCAGCAGCAGCAGCAGTAGCAGTAGTAGCAGTAGTATAAATAGCAGTAGTAGTAGTAGTAGTATAAATAGCAGTATAAGTAGTAGTAGTAGTATAAATAGCAGTAGTAGTAGTATAAATAGCAGTAGTAGTAGTATAAATAGCAGTAGTAGTAGTAGTATAAATAGCAGTAGTAGTAGTAGTAGTATAAATAGCAGTAGTAGTAGTAGTAGTATAAATAGCAGTAGTAGTAGTAGTAGTAGTAGTAGTAGTAGTAGTAGCAGCAGCAGCAGCAGCAGTAGTAGCAGTAGTATAAATAGCAGTAGTAGTAGTAGTATAAATAGCAGTATAAGTAGTAGTAGTAGTATAAATTCCAGTAGTAGTAGTAGTATAAATAGCAGTAGTAGTAGTAGTTGTATAAATAGCAGTAGTAGTAGTAGTATAAATAGCAGTAGTAGTAGTAGTAGTATAAATAGCAGTAGTAGTAGTAGTATAAATAGCAGTAGTAGTAGTAGTAGTATAAATAGCAGTAGTAGTAGTAGTAGTATAAATAGTAGTAGTAGTATAAATAGTAGTAGTAGTATAAATAGCAGTAGTGGTGGTGGTGGTAGTTGTAGTAGTAAAAGTTGTTGTACTAGTAGTATATTTGAACAGAAGTTTACAATGGAAGTTTTATTGTCATAGTAGTAGTAATAGTAGTAGTAGTAGTAGTAGTAGTAGATGCAGTTGGTGCAGCCCCCGTTTTATGCAGCATTAGAAAAAAATCTTTAAAAACTAAGCCTTAAATAAGCCCTAAAAGTGCAGCTACCTTAAAAAAACTACCAAAAAACACTTTTCTGGTGTTGTAAGGTGATGAGGAGAGCTCTGTGTTGTTATGAGCTGCTGGATGTAAAGATGTGGCAGAGTGGTTACCGCCTCTGCCTCTCAGCAAAGGAGGTTGTGGGTTGGATTCTCTCTGAGTCCTCCTCGTGTTACTGTGGTTTCTCTCCTCCTCCGCCCGCCATCCAAAGACCAGTGGTGGAATGTAACAAAGTAAAAGTACACAAAAGTATAATTTTCATCTGTACTTTGAGTAAATTTTGCAAGGGGTACTTTTTATTTCACTACATTTCTGAGTTGGTTTGAAGTACAAAGTATTTTGAGTTTTGGTTTAAAATCAGATGTTTTGTTGTACCCTCGTTGTAGACACACAGTACTTAAATATAACAGATGCAGTAAAGTAGTACTGCTTTAGAAACATCAGAATAATAAAGACCTGAAAGCTCAGAGACAGATTCAGTCTCTTCTACTGCAGCAGTTTGTTCATTTCATCTGGAATCAGCAAAATCCCTCACATTTAACACATTCATGAGAGAAATACTTTTACTTTTTTACTTACAAGCATATTTAAAAAGTAAGTAATTTTACACTTATATTTAGGTTGAAATTTTAAGGTGATGCTTTTACTTTTACTTGAGTAAAGAAAGTGAGTACTTCTTCCATCACATGCTTTTATAGATGAACTAGTGAATGTATGTGGGAGTGAATGGTTGTCTGTCCAGACCCATAGTTTCTGGGACAGGCTCTGTAATGTGAAGCAGGAGAAGATAAACAGTTTGTTTTGGGATATTGTTGCATTGAAAGGTGGATTTTGCCTAAAAAAAACTCCAGATATTTGGTTGCAGACTGTCAGTGTGTCCTCTGCTCTCCCGCTGCTGTCCTTGTGGTGTTCACTGATTCAGAGTTAGTCCAGAGCTCAGAGGTCAGAGCAGATTAGAGGAACGGGACTCTCCTGATTCCAGATTTACCACATTCCTTCCTCTTCATATCCTTCAACAGCAGCCAGAGAGAACAGATGTTTGTGAGACGCTCTGCAGGGGTCCGACTGAGAGGAGACACAGCATCCAGAAACATGTTATACAACAAAATGCTGAACACTTAAATCAGGGTTTCTGCAGGCTTCAACAAGTTTGAGACAAGTTTACTTTTTAGAGATCCATTATTCAAGAAAAATAAGACCTACTTTTATTGCAGTGTACAAAAGCTGAGAGCATTTGTGACCAAGCACTTTGGTCGTGGTAAGAAAAGGTCTAAGCTCATATTAGCAACAGTAACACACCTGGACAGTCTCAGAAGTTGCATCAATGTACGCGACCTGAGACCTGTTTAAATGTAATTAAGACCTAACAGTGCACGTCTCTGCAAATGTAAGACCTTTTAAGCCCTTACATTCAGACTTCACAATTTAAGACTTTATATAACATATATATAAGACTTTTTATTATTATGTGCCATAATTATTTTTACTTTAAGCAGCTATTCACAATGTACACTCTTTACTTCTGGTATTTTGAATATCCACACTCTGTCAGACTATGTACTGTACATATTTATTATAGTGTACTTAATTTGCTCATATTCTAATTTAGTTTATTTAGCTGTACTTGTAGTTTAGTCTTTTTATTTAATTGTCTTTGGCCAGACTGGTCTCTGATACACTGTGTGCTACTGCTAACTGTACTAATGCTGTTGCAACAATGCAATTTCTAATAACTAATAAAGGTTTTCTTATTCGACCCTGCAGAAACCCTGTTAAATGCAGATTCCTTAAGAGTAAGACAGACAACGAATCTGCAGTTTTAGGCTTGAAAGAAGTGCAAAGAAGCTAAAAATTGTTGCATCAAAAATGTTGTTTGCAGGCTGTTGTTCTGCCGCTCTTTCTCCATTTAGAGTTAAAAGATCCAAATGTTAATTGTAAGGATTTGTTCATTTTGGGTGAAAGCATCAAAGAGGACGATGATTCAGAAGTGTAATCAAGTCAGAAGTTTATTCAGTAAAAAACACAGTAAGGTTACAGTCAGCAGAATGAGCGCGCTCCTAGAGGGAGGAGTGTTCTAAGTTTTTATACTTATGTATGACGATGTATGACGATCTCTGCATAGCTTTATCTTCTTGGCTTCGAGTAACTTTTTTGTGCATAGGGCAGGGCCACAAAAAGTTCTCAGTTTCTGCAGAGTCTTCCCACCATCGACAGGAGCCCCCCTGCAACCTTGGGTCTGATAACTTTGTAGCACACTCATTATATTTGGGAATGCACCTAAGAGTAGAGTGACCTTAGAGTAAAAGAAGAAAAACATCACCTAAAATCAAAGTATTATTATTACTAATGTTGAAGAGTTATTAACCTTAGCAGTAGTACATCAAAATATAAGTTTAATGGTAATACGCAAAGCTATATGTAGAAATATTCAATATAATGCTGTTGATATTAAAACTTGTTTACAAATGCAGAGAAAAGGGACAGAAGCTTGACTACTTATTCCCTCGGGAGCCTGTCCCAGCTACTTTGAGCCTGAGGTGGAGTTTGTCCTGCGAATGTCCAGTTCGTAGCGTTTCTCTGTTTAGTTTGATATTTAAAATGGTTAGCACAAACAAAAAGGTAGTAGAAGATGTAGTTTTAACGCTCAGAAATGCCAAGAGACTGACCGTGATTTCTCTGGTCTATCCTGGATAAATCTAATGTGGTGTACAGACCATGCTAAAGAATTTAAAACCTTCCTTTCACCTTTTTTAGGACCGCCATTTTTTTTTTGTCCCTCCCCCTTGTAGCACACACACCACACCCAGCTCCTTTCATATCCTCCTTTCTTCTCTCAGGCCGGTCCTTGTTGTGATCCTTATTGTGGTTCAGACTTCATAGTGGCTCCCAGGGGCATTGTCACCTCTCTCTTTGTGAAGGCAGTTCATCCAGCGACTTTTATTTTAGTCTGAGAGAAACAAAACAGTGACAAAACAAGAGACGACAAGAAATGGAAGCGTGTAAACAACTGCTGATACAGATAGAAGCAGATGTTTGAGACCAGTTTGTGTTTCTTGTTTTACTTTAAGCTACTGGTAAAGAGCGAGCTCAGGAGAACCGCCCGGAAAAAAAAGTTGTAAAAACTCAAGGAAACAGGATCCCTCAAGATTTTTAAGTTTTGGGGCCTCAAAATCTCATGTTTTCAACTAATAGCCTATTTTTTGTTCACCTATCATTATTTTTTAACTCATCTTAGCCAACTTACTCTCCACTGTTCAGAAAAAGTATTACTATTGATAATAATACAAACATAATATAATAAATTTAACAAAAGAATTCAAACTCAAAAATATTGAGGGATCCTGTTGCCTTGAGTTTTTGATTATTTTTTTTTACAGTGTGTGCACTCATTGCAGATACACAATACCTAAATATAAAAGATGCTGTAAAGTAGTTCTGACCAGAAACATCAGAATAATAAAAACAGAAGAGACCACTGACAGATTTGGTCTCTTCTATTGCTCTGGTTTATTAATTTTATCAGTTATCAGCACAATGTTTCAGCAAAGTCCCTCACATTGAACACTTAGAGTTGTCGAGTTTGTGCAAAATACTTTCTCTTTTTTACTCACAAGTACATTTGAAAGTAAGTACCTTTATACTTTTTAATTTTACTACATTGTTGTTCCTTTATCTGTAGGCTGCTTTTACTTAAGTAACCCCAAAGAAGCAATTCCTGCACCACTACATATATAGGCTAACTATTCTATATTTCCAAAAGTGTTAGCTCACCTGCCTTTGCACGCTTATGAACTTAAGTGACATCCCATAATAATCCATAGGGTTTAATATGACGTGGGCCCAGCCTTTGCATCGATCTCCCTCAGACTCTGATGTTGTAGAGAAGTCCTGGCTCCCAGTCTTCGCTCTAACTCATCCCAAAGGAGTTCTGTCAGGTTGAGGTCAGGACTCTGTGCAGCCCAGCACCAAACTCACTCATCCAGGTCTTTATGGACCGTGCTCTGTGCTCTGGTGCAGCCATGTTGGAACAGGACGGCAGCCATGTTGGAACAGGACGGCAGCCATGTTGGAACAGGACGGCAGCCATGTTGGAACAGGACGGCAGCCATGTTGGAACAGGACGGCAGCCATGTTGGAACAGGACGGCAGCCATGTTGGAACAGGACGGCAGCCATGTTGGAACAGGACGGGGCCGTCCCCAAACTGTTCCCACAAAGTTGGGAACATGGAATTGTCCAAAATCTCTTGGTGCTGAAGCGTTCAGAGTTCCTTTCACTGGAACTAAGCTCCTGAAAACAACCCCACACCATAATCCCACACAGATGGAATGTAACGAAGTAAAAGTACTTAGTTACTTTACTTAAATACAGTTTTCATGCATCTGTACTTTATTTGAGTTTATTTTACCAGGGGTACTTTTACTTTTTACTCCACTACATTTCTGAGTTGGTTTGAAGTACAAAGTATTTTGAGTTTTGGTTTAAAATCCTGTGTTTTTGTTGTGCGCTCATTGTAGACACACAGTACTTCAATATAACAGATGCAGTAAAGTAGTACACACAGTACTTAAATATAACAGATGCAGTAAAGTAGTACACACAGTACTTAAATATAACAGATGCAGTAAAGTAGTACTGCTTTAGAAACATCAGAATAATAAAGAGCTCAGAGACAGATTCAGTCTCTTCTACTGCAGCAGTTTGTTCATTTCATCTGGAGTCAGCAAAATCCCTCACATTTAACAAGTACATTGGAAAGTAAGTACGTATATACTTTTACTTAAGCAGAATTTTTAAGGGGATACTTTTACTTTAACTTGGGTAAATATTTGCTCCTTTATCTGTACTTTTACTTAAGTAAAGAAACTGAGTACTTCCTCCACCACTGTAATCCCAGTTCCGTTATTTGTGTTTGTGAGTAAATACTTTTGGAAATATAGCGCAGTGGTTTCCAAAGTGGGGTCCGGGGCCCCCTGGGGGTCCGTGAAGGTACTACAGGGGGGCCCCAGAGGCTGTCTATATTTCAATTTCAATTTCAATTTGAATTTATTATTTTATTTTTTTTATTATTTCAGACACATGGTTTTGGTTCATAAAAACAAATAAAACATACAAAAATATACAAAGTGAATGAAAATATTAAGTACCTAAAAGCATTAAGTACATAAAAAACATTTGAAATTAATTACAGTTGAAAAAAAAAAAAACACATATGGACAAAAACATGGCAGAGTTTTTTGAATAGAGGGAAGTTTTATCATTGGGGGTCCGCGAGGGACTTTCGCAAATTTAAGGGGGCCAGGACAGTCTTGACTTTGGGAATGGCTGATATAGCGTATGTTGACATGTTAGCCTTTTTAAGTTCCTACTGTTTTTATTCGAGTGATTAATCGCGGGAAATCGAATATGCCAACTACTTCTAACTATGAACTATGAATTAGAGAGCACTTTACATCACAGCTCGTGGCCATCTCCATGCGCCCCGTTACAACATCCAGCTCCAAGTGTAATTATAAACCCTAGTCTCTCAGATTAAATCAGATTTGCTGGGACATATGTTTTATTCGCTGTTCCCGGACAGTTGTGCCCCGAATTCTCCCAGTGTCCCGCTGATTTAAGACCCCCAGAGGCGGGCGGAGTGCGCAGTAATGTCGGCCTGATTACACACGGACAGAGCGCACAGATGGAGCGCTAAAACAGAAAAAAAACTGCGCTAAAAGTGCGGCAGAAACAAACCTTTGGTGTGGTTTCTCCGGGGTCACGAGGCCGCCTTAAATCTCTTCCTCTGCCGCGTGCTCAGCTCCTCACCGACCCCGCGCGAGCCCAGAGCCAGCGTTTGATGTGGGGTCAGGGGTCAAGGAGGGACACACGAGGACAGCTGTATGCTAATGAGCGGCTCTCGCGACACTTGTGCACCGTGGAGCCGCGCGTGCAGGCAGAGGGAGCGCGCGCTGCTGCCACACATGAAACGCGCGTGTGCAGTAGGAGTTCCGCGAGACAGAAGCGAGGATTTGTGCTTATTTGAACTTATTTAAACTTTTTTTGAACTTATTTGAACGCCATGTTTGAGCGGAGGATGCTGCTGGACGTGAGCGCGGTGAAGATGAAGCTCTTTGGGATGTTGGACTATGCTCTGGTGAGGAAAAAAGATGGATTTGTTTCTTCAGTAGAGATGTACTTTTTTCTTGTCAAGTCAAACTTTATTTCTAAAGCACATTTAAGACAACCCTAGTGGACCGAAGCGCTGTACCAGCCCTAAATACATCCCACAGGCATAAAGACAAAATATAAAATATTAAAAAACAATAGAAGACAGTAATTAACAATACAATAGAATAAAAGACAAGAGGTGACTAAAACCATGCTAAAACACGAAGTTAAAAGATAAGGCGCTTGCTTAGTGAAAAGATTTTTAACAAACCTTTAAAGTGCTGTGTCTGTGCAGCTCTGATGTGCAGAGCCAGGCTGTTTCCTTCATTTGAGTGCAGCCAATTTTTGCCTAATTTGAGTGGCTTTTATGAGCTAAAAAATAAACTCTTAGAAGTTGACCAACTAAGTTACACTGGTCTACAAATGTTTGGACTCTGCTTCCGAGATAAAAGTGGCTAAATCTCATTTATTTTGATAAGATGAACTGAAAATGAATTGATAACTGTGCTGGTTCGCTAATGTATTCAAGATATTTAATGATATTGTTTCACATCAAAATCGCATCTGTTTATACAATAGATTTAGGCATTTTTGCTTAAAAATAATATTTATATTTTGAAAATATTTAATTTCTCTACATGCATGCATTTTGTCCACTTCCAAGAGAGAGATTTCTGCAAATAAAAACAAAACATTTTATGTCAAAACTCTAGCCATATTAAAATGAATGTATTGAATGTGCAGCTTTCAGATAGAACTGGTTGCTTGTAGACACTGTACCTTCTGATAAACGACCGTTTTTGCCTTATTTTGCATAAATGTCCTATTTTGACCCAATACTGTTTCTTGGAAACTACTAGCAATCTGCACTTCTGACTTACTTTTTCTTTATTAGTGACCTAATCCAAGAAAATTTCACTACTTTTGTTCCGGAAGCATTTTGCTGTAGACCTGTGATCAGCCAAGGTTTTTACTAAGGTCAGTTGATTAATAAGCTAAAAGAAATATAGGCCCTAAAGGTCAGTCTAATATTTTACAATCAAGTATAGTTAAGTTAAATACATAGAATAAAAAGTAGGCCTATCTTTTTGCATAAAGTGAAACATGTCTTAATTATTTTGTTTATGTCACCTAAGGCTGCCTTTTCCCTTATTGTGATGAGTTATGATATATTCAGTTACAGGAACACTTGACCTCAGAAATTCAGGTCTAAATTTATCATAAAAAATTGACCAAAGTGGCAATAGAGGAAGTCACTATGTTACCGGCCAAAATGTAAATCTGAATATAACTCTTTCTTGCAGCCAGTTTAGACCCATGTAAGTAGATTCCTGTGAGGATGCACAGCTGTTTACCTTTTAGCTGTTATCTAAAACTGTCTGTCGTAGCATTTTGAGAACCTGTGGCTTCACCTGTCAGTGTTTTATTCAAATCTCACGAAAACTTTGTGTTTCATAAAGGAAGTTATCCAGAAACACAAACAAATGCTGTCACAGGGAGCTGTTCCATGCTTTTTAAGGTCACAAGTTACTGAGCGTGGATGTTTTTATAGAATATCCTATTTTTTTGTTTGAGACTAGACCTGAGAATATCATCATCATCATCATCGTAGTCTGATATCCATGTAAACGTTTAACACCATGTACTAACTAAAGCACTCATTCCTGGGACCTGTTTACTGTGTTGTTGGATCTAGGGCTGCAACAACTAATCAAATTAATCAAATATTAAAATAATCGTCAACTATTCTTTTGTTTTTTTTATTTCAGCATTTTTTCCCCACATTTATTATTATTTTTTGCCTGTGTAGGAGTTAATCTGAAACTGGGGGCCAATGCCATTAAGACTTTTTACTGCCTGTTTACCTGGGGCCCCTCAAGTCAAAAATAAAATCATTCATAAGCCTTGTGCTAGAAAAAAGTCTGTTTTAAAGAAATAAAATGTATACTATGTTAATTTTTGCCTAGTGTACAAAAGGCCCCCAGATGTGTGCTGATTGAGGAGGTTTTATTATCAAGACAGCGCAATTATTTCAATAAAAAAGTGTGTAGGTTCTCAGTCATCCAGGAAAACTCAGTTAAAAAAGGTTAAACAAGGTTTGTTTTTAGAAGACCCTTACTCTGAAGGGCTTAATCATTTCTGAGGAAGACTGCTGTTAGAGTGCACAGTGAAAGAGAATGTACATTTTGAGTTTTTGATGAAAAAATGTCTTTAAGTGGCTCTCTTGTAGCTTCATTTGGGTAAAATATGACAAAACAAAAATCACACATTCACTCAGGCTTCACTTATTCATAAATTAATCACATTCACAATCACATTAATGACATTAAGACTATACCTGACTTTAAAATGTTCACTTCCAGACTTAAGACTTGGCTAAAGGCAAACCAGAACTGTACCCACTTTTAAATAATGTAATTGTACTGTGTAAGTTTGGAAGATATAGCGTTTTATGCTTCGACCACAGTATTATTGTGTGAACTGGTTTCTGGATATTTTATTGTATTTACCCCTTTGCCCTTCTAGGTACAAGTGTCGCGAATTAGCCATGGCTATATCCACTGTGATACAGGCATCAGATTGTTTTGATAGAATGATCTATGTTGCTTGTATCTGTCCCAATCAAATAAACTATAAATAAATAAATAAAATAAAAGAAGAAGTCTCTGTAGACTCACATTGCTGCTTTTAGACTTTTACTGAAGGTTCCCAGATGGCTCAGTGCTACTCAGTTGTTTGTGGACTCTCACATCTCCACAGGTGAGGCTCTGTTGAGAAAATTAAAATATATACATTTATGCAACAACTGGAGGAGTCTGAAAACTCAGTCATAGAGACTAAATAACCCTGCACTGAGCTGTTACAGATACACATCTGCTCTGAGGAAGCACTGGGTAAAGAGTAGAGCTGCACAATGTATCGCAAAATTATCGTTATTAGCAATATCAGAAAACGCAATATCCGTATCAGCAAGAATCTAAATATATAACAATAACGCTGTGGTCTTCCATCTGACAGAGATTTACACTGAAGAATCATTTTCCACCAGCGCCTTAAAAGAACATGTGTTGTGACTAAATACATTTTTTAAAAAGTTTAAAAAGTCCAGTTTTAGTGGTAATTTAATTAATTTAGTCACAGCTTAGCCTTGTTTTATTCCTGATTTAAATAAGTACAGGAACTTACATTTTTGTGACATGTAGTGAATTTAACTTACTATGTTAAGAAAATGAAAAGTAGGCTCTATTTTTCAATTCAGTTCAATTCAGATTTATTTGTACAGCTCAGTATCACAACAAAAGTCGCCTCAAAGGGCTTCACAACAGTTGATCAAACATAAACACACAATCAGACAACACAAACAATAACTACACTAAACAGACCCAGGACACTCCTGTCCTTAGACCCTCCTTCTCGGTAAGGAAAAAGTCCTAAAAAAACCCAACAATAATATTGTTATCGCAATTTTCAACATAGTTATCGAATATTGCGTGTTTTCTCCATATCATGCTACCCTAGTAAGAGACTTTATTCACACTTAATGGACACTTAATGGACTAAATATCTTTTTATCTTTTTGTGTGTTTTAATTAATGTTATGGACCTAATTCATGAAATAAAGAATAAAGAAAGAATTATTAGTTGCAGCCCTAGTTGGAACACTTTTTCCATAATATACAGTCTGATCTACGACTTAACCTCAGACCAGAACATTCAAACTATATTTTTACACACTGGCCCACTTTTGGCCCTGACCCACCAGATGAGAACCAGTCTTTATTCCAACAAAGCAGATGATTGAGATACATAAGTTCATGGTCTGTCCAAGGTCCAAACTTTGACCATGTTTTGCTGATTTAAAAACATTATTCATTCAGAGAAGTGGCGTGTATCCATCGTCTGTCTGCTGTTGTTGTTATCTCTCTTCTTTCCCCCGGGTCTCCATATGTCCTGCAGGTCTAATCTCGCCCCAAACAAACGTCTCTTTAATAACGGGGAACCTTAAACCTGAGCCGGACTTGTATTTAAATCAGTTTTCACCTCGCTGAGCAGGTGGCATCTGGGCTCTGTCATTATGTGGAGAAACCCAAAACCTTTTAGACCAAACGTGAGTGAATGAGGACAGGACGAACTGAAGTTAAAGTAGCTTCTTCCTGTGAAACTTGATTTGTTGAGGCAAAATTGTGTACATTATTTTACAGAGGTATAAGAAGCAGTCTGAATCTAAAAATAATAACTTCATATTAAGCACAACATTGTTTATGCACAGAAAAATGTACTACTACTTCTGTTTCTGACGTCCTATAATGCTTTTTGTCATTTAAGGGAAGGGAAGGTAGACTTAAATGTCTAAATAAAGAAATTTGTCCTCTGCATTTGACCCATTATGCTGCCGGGACGACCTGTCAGGAGCAGGGACCCTTCTCCAGATCCGAGCCAGGATCCTGGTCAGGACCTAGCCGGAGGATTAGCCTGTTGTGTATGTTTTAAAAACATACACGGCAAGATAATTCTGCCGATTTTTGACCCGATTCTCCCCTTCCGATGATCTTAAGGACGCCCCGATTACCGTAATGGCACTAAAGATAATCTCAGATATTCCTGCTGTGTGTGGTGAGTTCAGAGTGCTCTGCTCTGCTCGGAACGACGTCGGGACCGCTCCGATCTCAAATCAGGGATATTCCACATGTTGGATTGTCTTGGCCCGATATCGCAGCGTGTGATGTGTCCCGAGGACAAACGAGCACGCGCCCTGCTGAATGTGACGTGGAGCCAATCAGAAAGTGAGGTGACAGAAGCACGGAGGGGAATCCAAAATCAAAACAACTGTCATGGCCCATGTTCGCGCTGTCTCCACTCCTTTAACCAACACCTTTTCTTTTTGTATTGTTTTTTTCTCTGTTAGAAATAGTCCACAAACTTGAAGTTTATATAGAGCATATATACATAAAATATCATCTGAAATAAATATATATTTTTAATCAAATACACAAAATGGACATTGTTTTTAACTGTTTACTGCACTATCTAGGTAATAAAACCTTCTCTCACAGAACATGGCATGTGTCAGAGTTAAATATCCCAGTTGGCGATTATTTGATTACTAAATTAGTTGACAATTATTTTAATAATTGATTATAATTGATTAATCCGATTAGTTGTTGCAGCCCTAGTTGAGACCATTTTTTACATTTTTTTTAAACCAAACATTATAAGGAAATACTTTACTTTTGAATATGTATAATTTTGTAAGTAATTAGTTTTTAGTATAAGAAGAACCAGGCACATGTTGGCATTAAATCATTTAAATGATCAATAATGTATTTGAACCCTTTTTTTCTTTAACTTTCTCTTGAATTTATTGTTAGTTCACAGGATTTGGTGCCAACCTGGTCTCGGTTTGCCTTGGTCTCGGTCTCGGTCTCGGTCTTGACTCATTCTCAATCCCCAAAATTCTCAGTTTTGTCTCAGTTCACTCTGGCCTCAGACTGGTCTTGGTCTTGTTTAGTATGGTCTTGACTACAGCTTGGTTCAGGATTTGAACCCGAGACCTTCTTGCTGTGAGGCAGTAGAGCAAACCACACCTTAAAACCTTTACTTAGGCAAATGAAAGTATGTTTTAGAAAAAGTGCTTTTCTACAGATTTATGCCGCTGTGATGATCATGAAGAATATTTTGACTCATGTTTTTGTGCCTGTGCTCATTTATCCCCAGGATTTCTCATACGACGACCCAAAGCTGGAGTTTAATGTGGACGCCCCCAATGGAGTGGTGATGGAGGGGTACCTCTTCAAACGGGCCAGCAACGCCTTCAAAACATGGAACAGGTACCAAGACCAAGTCCACGAGCAGCAGCAGCAGTCACAGGCATTTGTCCGGACTACTTAATGAGATTTTAGTCCATCGCTCAGTTGATAAAAGCATGAAACCTGGTTGAAATATTCATTATACACTAGATTTTCAGTTAAAAAGAGCTAGCCACGTTAAATTCCAATATGGTGGCCATTTTCCAACATGGTTGACAAATAAAGCCTGTGAGAAGTGCCAGAATGTAACATTTAGTGGAAGAAAAATGTCAGTGAAATGGTCATTTTGGGTCTTTTTCCTGATAAAATGTTTAATATTTGAAAACAGAATAACTTTGGGCCCAATAATGTTATGTGATTATTATCCTCTCTCAAAGTATGCCTCTGTAGCACCTCATTAAACTCCCATAATTCCACCGATTGCCTCCCAAAAGAGTGTTAAAAATAATAATAAAAAATAATAATAGTTAAAAATTGTAGCAAAAATATCCATATGGGTGATCTGTCTCCCAGCCTGTTACACTATAGGCATTATTTAAAATATATGTTGGAAAATGTTATATTGGAATTGTGGCTAGCACTTTTTTCTAAATTTTTGGGTACAATAAATAGTTCGATCAAATTTCTTGCTTGTATCGTCAACTGTTGTTTCATTAATCCGCTCCAGTAAGAACTGTCAAGTAAAGGTTAAGTCTAAGGTTGTTTTCTCACACGTTGGTGCTCTGTGGCATTTACTGAACAGTAGCCTACTAATCCTGTCCCGCATAGTGACAGACAGTAATTATCTCGAATGAAACTTCTGGTGGGTCGGCTCGAAGTCGACAGCTTTCACACCACAGACACTGTTCCGGGGTGGGGCGAGAGCTTCTGGTGCACCGCTCCCAGACCTCCTGTTCAGGCTGAACTGAGAGCAGCCCTTTAGTGTAGCTGTTGTGTTCACTCTGACCAAAGCACACCATACTCGGGTCAGAAGCTCTTTTGTGCCGACCTAAACAGAGTCAGTGTGAAAACGCCCCCTAGGTCACCTGAACGTATCATTTTGGAAGAGAAATAACCTTTACTCAAGTGTTATGGCCTGGTCGACTTATAACCTTCACATCTTCACCACGTCTTCCTTTTGTATATTATTATTTAGTATTAGTCACACTCAAACTTATTGTATTTGTCTTAACCACTGTTTCATGTCCTCTTCTCCAGACGGTGGTTTTCGATACAGAACAGCCAGTTGGTTTACCAGAAGAAACTAAAGGTGTGGATCAGTTTCAGTATTAATTATTCCTACAAACACTGACCTCAGTAGTAGAGCCAGTACTAACCCTGTCCTCTGGCCCCTCTCAGGACTCTCTGACTGTGGTGGTGGAGGACCTCAGGCTCTGCTCAGTAAAACCCTCAGAGGACAACGAGAGGAGGTTCTGCTTCGAGGTCGTCTCACCCACAAAGTAAGCCTCTGTTTTTAAAAACTAGATTTATTTTTAATATTTTTCTTATGTTAAAGTGTTTCTGCATGAAGTTGTCTTGCTAATGTTTCCATGTTTTGTTAATGTTGTTTAATATAATCCATGCCAGAATTGGCACTGCGTATATGAAATAGAATGAGCTAAAGCACGTCTTAACCGATAATCGTATCCTTCTACAAACTAGGATAAAGTTTTTAATAACATGCGTTCGATCCCGCCTTTTGTATAGTGTGCAAGCGTGGAAAATGTCTAGTAGCGATATCAACAAACTAGAAGTAATCTGGCATGGGCTTTTAAGGAAAATTATCAAGGGTGGTTACAAACGAAAGAATGCCCCAAATCCCCAAAACACCATTGCTGAAGGAGAAGTAGACCTGAGCTACAAGATGTCAAATACTGACTTATGGAGGAAGACAAAGACCCAGTCTATACCACTAACCTGCTCTGAACAACAACTAAAATATCTGGCTCACATCTGCAGAATGGAAATGATCAACTGCAGAAACAACTTTTGTTTAACACCAATGCATCCAAATGGACAAAATTTGAAAATCTACTGGGCATAGACACCCAGCAACTGAGACAAATTATGATGGTGAAATCAGACTTTCAGCAACTGTTGGATACTGCAACAGAAGCACCCTAAAGAGTTTATAACTTAATGGGGAAAACGATGATGATGATGTTTCCTGGAAAGCAGATCACAGTTTACTCGTCTCATGTTTTGTCATTTGCATGTTTAATTTGGTGTAGGTTTTGAGTAAAATGCCATTCCTGACGCAACCTTTTTCATTTATTTAGGCTTGGTACTGACACAAAGAGTACACTGGATTGTAGGGGTGTAATAATACGTTTCTGCAATGATACAATACCTATTGATAAGAATTGTTTCGATCTGATTCAAGAACGATATTGGCTCATTTAGAACGATACGCTTCCACACGATTCGACTTCATATTGATACAGCAACTTTTTGCCAAAAAATTATAAAAGTTTACTCTCAAATTTAGCATCGCGGCCGGAGTTGATTGTGTCCAGCAGACAGACAGCAAAGCACAGTTGAATATAACATTTTATTTCATTAAAAACACAAAAATTACATCAAAAAAGAGGTATTTATGCAAATTTCAAATATCAATATTTCCAATATTATTGCTTTTTTTTTCCTTATCTTGAAAATGATACGATTCAATACAAGGTTATGCATTGATATTGTTGTATTGTAGGAATAAAAGATTTATATAGAACTGGTATTGTTACACCCCCACAGGTTTGTGACCTCTTGTGGTTGCATTATCAGAGTTTACTAAAATCTTCTTAGCCCTTGTTTTAGGGCAGTGATGTTGCAGCTTTTTTTGGTCCAAAAGGAGAATGTAACTATGGGCCTTAGGCAAGGTTAGTCCCAGGGCTGAGACACTGAGACATTAATTCACCGATACATGCTCGTCTTTGGACAGAGGGAGGAAGAGCGGAGAACACATAGTAACACAGGAATCAAACCCACAACCTCCTTGCTGGGAGGCACAAGCACTAACCACTCTGCAAATGAAACAAATAATCAAAAACTCTATTTGTGTAAAGATCAGTGCAAAGTTTGAGGATTTTATATTCACAGAATGGACAGGTTTACTGTTCAGAGTGAGACCAAAGCCCTGTCTCTGAGTTGGTTTTTATCCATTAAAAAGCACATTTCTTTAACTTTAGGGTTATGTTATACCTGTGAGTGCATATATTTATGATATACTTGTTTGTACATCCTGGATAAAGTGAAAGAAGATGGATGGATGGACCAGTTTGTGCATATGTTTATGATATACTTGTTAGTACATATATTTATGATATACCTGTCTGTACTTGTTCTATAGGAGCTGTATGCTGCAGGCTGAGTCGGAGAAGCTGAGACAGGCCTGGATCCAGGCGGTCCAGGCCTCCATCGCCTCTGCGTACAAAGACATCGGAGACAACTACTACATCGAGGTACAGATACAGTAATCAGCTAGAAATACTCAAAATATGTACTGTTAAGTTATTGTGTCTAATGGTACAGCAAAATCTTTAACTACTGATACTGCTGCTAGTGCTACTACTAATAATAATAATAATAACACTGCTGCTACTACTGCTACCATTAATACTCCTTTTACTACTACTGGGATAGTTGAATATTTCCTGGAGTATCTATTTAGTTACAGTACTTCTCATCTCTGTTCCAGTGAGGAAGCTGGATATATTTGTTCTTATGTAAGTACAGAAAGCCTTATTTTTTCCTCCTGTTGTCGTAGCGTTTGGACCGCACCGCCTCGCCCTCCACCAGCAGCATCGACTCTGCCAGCGAGCCGCGGGAGCGAGTGTCGGACAGGATGTCCCGCGGAGGAGAGGGGCTGCTGCAGAGGGTCCAGTCTCTCCCGGGGAACGAGGTGTGCTGCGACTGTGGGCAGGCCGCTCCCTGCTGGGCCTCCATCAACCTGGGGGTGCTGCTGTGCATTGAGTGCTCCGGGATACACAGGTAAGATACACAGGTAACCTCACACTCATACTCACACTCCCCATTGTGTGTATGACCATAAACTACTTTCATCTTTAATTTATTCTGGAAAAAATATACTTTTGTTCTTTTTTTGAAGTAAACTGAGAAGCAGTATGGCCTTAGTAGTAGCAGTACAAGTAGTAGTAGTAGTAGTAGTAGTAGTAGAAGGAGGTAAGCATTCAATTCTCCAAGCGTCAGAACTCCAGTCACAAGGTCAATGAAATGTCAACCCAAGCACATTTGACCATCAAAGTTGAGCAGATTTAGCAGATTTGATCAGAAGTAGAGCCTGACCGATATATCTGCCAGCCGATATAGCCCATTAAAAAATTCTCAGTTATCGGCCTAAATCTGGCCGATATAAATAGTACTGTTTTTACTGTGTGCTGGAATAAGACCTGTTTACTTGCAAATGATGGCCTTCTGCTATTTGTGCAGCAGAGGGCGCTGGTGTTTCCAAACAGTTTGGCTTTTACTCTGCAGTTCATAGGAAACTCCCCAGATCTCCTTCTCATGGCCTGAAAAGCTCAAAAAGGCAATAAAAATATTTTGCTAATTTTTCTGCCATAAAACCTCATAGAACACAAATTCAAAATGCATTTTTTAGTTCTCCCCAAGCTTAGCCTTGTTTTATTCCTGGTTTAGTCTGTGTTAAGTTTTGATTTTGTCGCTGTTTTGACTTGTAAATACAGGAACTTACATTTTTGTGAAATGTAGTGAATTTAACTTACTATGTTCGAAAAGTAGGCTCTATTTTCAAATATTGCAATAATATCGTTATTGCAATTTTCAACATAGTTATCGAATATCGCATATTGCATGTTCTCCATATTGTGCAGCCCTAACATGACTTCAGACTGAAGTTCAGTGTGAGACAATGCCTTCCCACAATTTTGTCTTGTTAAACAAAAATGCTTTGACAAGATCTAGCCATGTTTCTATTTGCTTTACTTTTCTCTATTTATCTTTTGTGTGCTGTTTTGTGTGGAACTAGACACAGATGACCCTGAATTGGCCACGTTCTCTGTTACTGTCAGTAAAGTTTAATGTGCAGTAGTTTCAGCGTTTATCTTGTTTGAGTTTGACCAAACCAGGGCAAAACTAGGACTAATCCAGGACTAAAACTGGACTTAATCAGGTCTAAATCAAAACTAAACAGGTCTTAACTAGGATTAAACCTAGACTTAACCAAGACTGTCTAAACCAAGACTTAATCAGGTCTTAACTAGGACTAAACCAAGTGTAAAACAGAACTAATCCAGATCTAAACCAGGATTATCCAGATCTAAACATGGACTGAACCAGATCTAAATCACATCTAACCAACAGAATTAAACCGAGTCTACAGTAAACTTGAACTAAACCAGCCTTTAATGACCTTTTTTTGTTACATCTTGGAAAAATAAAAGTCTCTGGGCCTCCTAGAAATGGCCAGTGTTCCACTAATGGGACCCGTACCACAGTTTGAGAACCACTGGCCTAGATTACAAATTATATTAGGCCTTGTTTTTTTCACTGATGTTTCCTATCACAATATACAAACAGTACTATACATACTGTTGAAGATTAAACCATTTCTTCAAATACAACAAAAATAAAACCCACAATTCCACTTTAATGACATTTGTGTTTATTTTGCAGGAGTTTAGGAGTGCACTGCTCTAAAGTTCGCTCTCTGACTCTGGACTCGTGGGAACCTGAATTACTGAAGGTACGTCCTCTGAACACGTTTTATACCACAGATCTGTAGAGTTTGTTGACTGCCTGCTGATAAATCCTCTCATGTTTTGTCCTTGTGTTCCCTCTCTGTATCCAGTTAATGTGTGACCTGGGGAACACTGTGATAAACCAGATTTATGAGGGAACGTGTGAGGAAGTCGGAGCCAAGAAACCTGGACCGTCGAGTTCCAGGTATGCGCTAAAAATATGTCTAGGGCTGTTCTGTGGTCTGTATTTGCATAATAATAAAAAAAAAGGTAGGACGCTGTTTAAAATGTAAATAAAACAAGATGCAAGAATATGCAGCGAAACAAGGTCTAAACAAGCTCTAAACCAGGTCTGAACCAGAACTAAACAAGGTCTAATCAAGGATTAAACCTAGAATAAACCAGGACTAAACCAGGTCCAAGCCAAGACCAACCCGGGACTAAACCAAGACTAAAACCAGGTCTAAACAAGGTCTAAACCAGGACTAAACCAGGTCCAAGCCAAGACCAACCCGGGACTAAACCAAGACTAAAACTAGGTCTAAACAAGGTCTAAACCAGGACTAAACGAGTGTAAACAAGGACTAAACTAAGACTAAACCAGGTCTGAACCAGGACTAAACAAGGTCTAACCCAGGACTAAACCTGGTCTGAACCAGGACTAAAACCAGGTCTAAACAAGATCTAAACCAGGTCTAAACAAGATCTAAACCAGGACTAAACAAGGTCTGAACCAGGACTAAACCTAGAATAAACCAGGACTAAACCTAGAATAAACCAGGACTAAATCAGGCCTAAACCAAGACTAAAACCAGGTCTAAACAAGGTCTAAACCAGGACTAAACCAGGTCTAAACCAGGACTAAAGAAGGTCTAACCCAGAACTAAACCTGGTCAGAACCAGGACTAAAACCAGGTCTAAACAATGTCTAAACCAGGTTTAAGCCAGGACTAAACAAGGTCTAAACCAGGACTAAACAAGGTCTAAACCAGGACTAAACAAGGTCTAAACCAGGACTAAACAAGGTCTAAACCAGGACTAAACAAGGTCTAAACCAGGACTAAACAAGGTCTAAACCATGTTTAAGCCAGGACTAAACAAGGTCTAAACCAGGACTAAACAAGGTCTAAACCATGTTTAAGCCAGGACTAAACAAGGTCTAAACCAGGACTAAACAAGGTCTAAACCAGGACTAAACAAGGTCTAAACCATGTTTAAGCCAGGACTAAACAAGGTCTAAACCAGGTTTAAGCCAGGGCTAAACAAGATCTAAACCAGGACTAAACAAGGTCTAAACCAGGACTAAACCAGGTCTAAACCAGGACTAAAGAAAGTCTAACCCAGAACTAAACCTGGTCTGAACCAGGACTAAAACCAGGTCTAAACAAGGGCTAAACCAGGTTTAAGCCAGGGCTAAACAAGATCTAAACCAGGACTAAACCTAGAATAACCCAGGCCTAAACCAGGTCTAAACCAGGCCTAAGCCAGGACTAGACCAGGTCGAAACACTGTCTAAACAGTGTCTTAACCAGGCCTAAACCAGGCCTAAACCAGGACTAAACCAGGACTAAACCAGGACTAAACCAGGACTAAACCAGGACTAAACCAGGACTAAACCAGGTCTACACAGTGTCACAACAGAATTTTGTAAACCCCTGACCTCTTTTCTCTCGCAGACAGGAGAAGGAAGCATGGATCAAGTTGAAGTACGTGGAGAAGCGTTTCCTGAAGAAGCTCGGGGGCAGTGAGGCGCTGGCGGAGGCCGAGAGGAAGTCCAGACCGTGGACCGTGAAGAAGTGTCAGAGGAACAGCAGCTCGGTCCGACGCCTAAACAAAACCAGGAGGAAATACCAGCGCTACGAACCCGGGAGCGCCTCGCCGGCCAATCTGTCGGCAGGTCAGAGGCAGAAACACTTTATCTGTTTACAGTGAGCAACATAAAGACCAGTGACAGTGAGGAGAGTAACACAGAGCGTCTTCATCTTGGCTGTGTGGGATGTATGAGGCAGCAGGGGAACACTCTCTCCATTTTGTTTACACTTTTTGTAGGATAGACCAGTGGTGGAATGTCAGGAACTAAGAGTACTTTGATACTTTACTTAAGTACAACTTTCATGTATCTGTACTTTACTTGAGTAAATTTTACAAGGGGTACTTTTACTTCTCTACATTTTATAGCACGTATCTGTACTTTTTACTCTACTACATTTATGATTTGGTTTAAAGCACAAAATATTTTGAGATTTGGCTTAAAATCATCAGTTTTTGTCTTGTCCTCATTGTACACATTCATGAGTTATAGAGTCTGCAAAATACTTTTACTTTTTTACTCACAAGTACATTTGAAAGTAAGTACTTTTATACTTATACCTAAGTAGAAATTTTCATATGATACTTTAACTTAAAGCTGCACTACCTGATTTTGTGACTGTAAAAGTGATTTGTCTAAAAAAAAAATGTAGAGTTTGAATGATACACTCCTCCACGGTCCACAGCTGACCTCAAAGTCTAATTTTTTTCTCAGACGACTTCTGTTTTGCTGCACTAATAACTAAATAATTATCTTTACCAAAATACATGGAAAAAGAAATCAGGTAGTGCAGCTTTAAGAAAATTTTTGCTCCTTTATCTGTACTTTTACTTAAGAAAAGAAATGGAGTATTTCTTCCACTGCTGGGCTATACAATGCAAACGCGACCCTACATGTCAAAGACAAAGTCCTAATTCACGTCACGGGCCATGAGAGCCAGTAATCCATCAAACTAAAATCTATTTAGGCTACAGTTTGTTGCCTATAGGACTGAATATTAGGCAGATGTCATAATGTGCCCGTTTGGTGTACATTTAGAGACAGTCTCCAATGCCTCTTCTTGTCTTTTAGCCGCTGCAGCGAAGTTTCGTCGTGATTCTCTCTTCTGTCCAGACGAGTTGGATTCACTGTTCTCATATTTTGACACTGGCTCTGGTCCTCGCAGTAAGTCTTCTTCTTTAATACATACACATGAATATACACATGAGTAATTACACCTCCCTGGTCCTGTGATGTTCTGAGTGGTGCATGAGTTAGTGTGTGTGGTGAGTAACGGGTCCGTGTTGGCCCTCCCTGGTCCCGCAGGTCTGAGCAGTGACAGTGGACTCGGAGGAAGCACGGACGGCAGCACTGACGTCTTAGCGTTCGGGTCGGTCGTGGACAGCGTCACAGAAGAAGGTTGGTATCTTTTCATTCGAGTAAAGCTCAATAAATTGTCCACTGAATAATAACCAAACTTTTACATCCAACCAAACTTTTAGCTCTGAGTCGAAGTACTTCTTCTGCTTCTTCTTCTTCTGCTTCTTCTTCTGCTGCTTCTTCTGCTTCTTCTTCTGCTTCTTCTACTTCTGCTTCTTCTGCTTCTGCTTCTTCTTCTTCTACTTCTTCTGCTTCTTCTGCTTCTGCTGCTTCTTCTGCTTCTTCTTCTACTTCTTCTTCTTCTTCTGCTGCTTTTTCTGCTTCTGCTGCTTCTTCTGCTTCTCTTTCTTCTGCTGCTGCTTCTTCTTCTGCTGCTTCTTCTGCTTCTTCTGCTTCTGCTGCTTCTTCTTCTGCTTCTTCTTCTACTTCTGCTTCTTCTGCTTCTTCTTCTGCTGCTGCTTCTTCTGCTGCTTCTGCTTCTTCTTCTGCTTCTGCTGCTTCTTCTGCTGCTTCTTCTGCTTCTTCTTCTTCTTCTTCTGCTTCTTCTTCTTCTGCTGCTTCTTCTGCTTCTTCTGCTTCTTCTTCTACTTCTTCTGCTTCTTCTGCTTCTTCTTCTGCTTCTTCTTCTGCTGCTTCTTCTGCTTCTTCTGCTTTTTCTTCTGCTGCTGCTTCTTCTGCTGCTTCTGCTTCTTCTTCTGCTTCTGCTGCTTCTTCTGCTGCTTCTTCTTCTGCTTCTTCTGCTTCTTCTTCTACTTCTTCTGCTTCTGCTTCTTCTTCTTCTGCTGCTTCTTCTTCTGCTTCTTCTTCTGCTTCTGCTGCTTCTTCTGCTTCTTCTTCTACTTCTTCTTCTTCTGCTGCTGCTTTTTCTGCTTCTGCTGCTTCTTCTGCTTCTCTTTCTTCTGCTGCTGCTTCTTCTTCTTCTGCTTCTTCTGCTTCTGCTGCTTCTTCTTCTACTTCTGCTTCTTCTTCTGCTGCTGCTTCTTCTGCTGCTTCTGCTTCTTCTTCTGCTTCTGCTGCTTCTTCTGCTGCTTCTTCTGCTTCTTCTACTTCTTCTGCTTCTTCTGCTTCTTCTTCTTCTACTTCTTCTGCTTCTTCTGCTTCTTCTTCTGCTGCTTCTTCTGCTTCTTCTACTTCTTCTGCTTCTTCTGCTTCTTCTTCTACTTCTTCTGCTTCTTCTTCTGCTGCTGCTTCTTCTGCTTCTTCTTCTGCTTCTGCTGCTTTTTCTACTTCTTCTGCTTCTTCTTCTGCTGCTTCTTCTGCTTCTTCTTCTACTTCTTCTGCTTCTTCTTCTGCTTCTTCTTCTTCTTCTGCTGCTGCTTCTTCTTCTGCTGCTGCTGCTTCTTCTTCTGCTGCTTCTTCTTCTACTTCTTCTGCTTCTTCTTCTGCTGCTGCTTCTTCTGCTTCTTCTTCTGCTTCTGCTGCTTCTTCTACTTCTTCTGCTTCTTCTTCTGCTGCTTCTTCTTCTTCTTCTTCTTCTGCTGCTGCTTCTTCTGCTTCTCCTTCTGCTTCTTCTTCTGCTCCTTCTTCTCCTCCTCCTCCTCCTCCTCCTCCAGTGGGCTTCAGGGCCTTTTTGTTGTAACACACATTTAACCCAGAGCCCTGCTGTTATAAACCAATCAGGAGTGACATCGTACAGGACAGTCATGAAATTGGGCTGGGCAAGTCCTCTGGTGCATTGGTAGAACAAACTCAACCAACTTAAAGAACAAAATTAACAAAGTTTTCATTGTTGATCCGGAACCAGGTGTGGATTTCTGGTGTGAAAAAACCTTTAGATGATGAGGAAAACAAACATTCAACAAATCATTACCTTATGAGATGCAACAGTGGCAAGAAAAACTTTTATAAAGTAGAGACCTCGACTGGTTTGGTTAAACGACAAAGAGAGAATGAAGAAGCCAGTTGGAGCATTCTTTATTCTAATCATAGCAGGCCAAGCTTTTCACAAATAAAGCTTGGATCAGCAGTGTCCAAACCATGGCCCACGGCCCAAATGCGGCCCCCAGACCTTTTTTTTAAGTCATTCTCAGTAGACCCAAGCTAGAACCTCTGAGCTCAAGGTAAAAAGCAGAGGTCAGAATCTTTATACGCATTTGTCTGAGGTCGACCTGGCATTGAGGAAGGAAAAATAAATAAATATTGTGGTTGGGCCACTAAAGAAATTCTGCCATAATATGTGCTGGTCCCGCCCCCTGGAGCTAAAAGCACAGTCGAATCTGACTTTAGTTCATAGGCAGCGAAATCTGTCACCTCTGAGTGGTCCTCTGCAGAATATTTTTCAGTATGTGGCCCTGAATGAAAAAGTTTGGACACCCCTGGCTGAGATGAACAAGTCTTAAGGACTTAGCATTCTATTGGATAAGTCTCCTGTACTAGCGATGGGTCGGTCGTGAACGAGCCGGTTCAAAGAGTCGGTTCTTTCAGGTGAATGGTGAGAGCCGCTCCCATCTGCGTTTTTTTATGAATGGATCTTTTCAAAAACAGTGCAGATAAAAACAGAGAAAAACCGGATCAGCCCCTCTGAGCTGAGGCAGTTGGTCTTCCTCCACACCAATCTGCCCTGAAAAATAAAAGTTAAATATTACAGTTACATACTTATTTATTTTTTATTAGGTTGTATATTTATGATAAGGTTTTTTGAGTTTTGAGGTCAGCTGTTGTTGTTTTTAGTTTTTACTGCTGAATAAAGCCCTGCTTTTTGTTAGGGGTGTGTGTTTAAATTAAAAAAGTCAAAATGTGTCCTTTTTTTATGCTAAATTATAGTTGTGTTTATATGCTGTGTGTAGTAGAGTGGTTCTGTGAGTGAGTCAGTTCATTGGGGAGTTTCAAAGCATCGGAAATGTTTAATTCTTCATTACAATCCATGTATTTATATGTATGAGTACACAATACTTAGTAGTAGTAGTAGTAGTAGTAGCAGTTGTAGTAGTAGCAGCAGCAGTAGTAGTAGCAGTAGTAGTAGCAGCAGTATTAGCAGTAGTTATAGTAGTAGCAGTAGTAGCAATAGTAGTAGTAGTAGCAGCAGTAATAGCAGTAGTAGTTGTAGTAGTAGTAGCAGTTGTAGCAGTAGTAGTAGCAGTTGTAGTAGTAGTAGTAGCACTTGTAGGAGTAGCAGTAGTAGTAGTAGCAGCAGTAGTAGCAGTAGTAGTTGTAGTAGTAGTTGTAGTAGTAGTAGTAGTAGTAGCAGTTGTAGTAGCAGTTGTAGTAGTAGTAGTAGCAGTTGTAGTAGCAGTTGTAGTAGCAGCAGTATTAGCAGTAGTTGTAGTAGTAGCAGTAGTAGTAGCAGTTGTAGTAGTAGCAGTAGCAGTAGTAGTTGTAGTAGTAGCAGTAGTTGTAGTAGTAGTAGCAGCAGTAGTAGTAGTAGTATTAGTGGTAGTAGTAGGAGGAGTAGTAGTACTAATACTTATTTGTCAAAACTGTGCTAAATTTGGCTGAAATATAAAAGATATAGTTGGTAAAATGAAGAGCCATTAGGAGCCAAAACAGCCGGCTCTTTTTGGTTGAGCCGAACCAAATGATCCAGCTCCTGGAATGAGCCGAAATTCCCATCACTATCCTGTACAAGTAAAATGTTCTTTCCTTACTGTCCGCCCCATAAGAGGAGGAATCGGAGGAGTCGTCGAGCGGTGAGGTGGAGATCGAGCAGGAGCTGCCCTCCGACCCCGAGGACCCCCGAGAGCTGCACCCGGGAGCCGTCCTGCTCAGGGCGTCCCGACTGCACAACCTGCCCCTGATGGCAGAGGCGCTGGCCCACGGAGCGGACGTCCACGCAGCGAGCGAAGAGGACGAGGGGAAGACTCCGCTCATACAGGCCGTGGTGGGGGTGAGTATACGCTGTAGGGTTTTTTTTTACCAACAGAGGACATGGCAGCACCTTTTTATTACGGAAAATACAAGTTATTAATGATTTATTTGTGATTATTGTTCCTCGTCTTGTCCAGGGCTCGCTCATCGCATGCGAGTTCCTTCTTCAAAATGGCGCTGATGTGAACCAGAGGGACATGAGAGGGAGGGGCCCGCTGCACCACGCCACGTACCTGGGACACACTGGGTACGACACACACAACAGAAATTAGCATTAGCATCATTTTTTATTGACCTATAGACCCGGTTAGTGTTTATTAACTACATCAGCTGTGCACGCAACAGGGTAAAAATGGAAAGAATTAGCATTAGCCACCAAAAATCACAATTTGTGGATTAACAAGATGGTTACAGCGATCAAGTGACTGCATTAATAATTAGATATGCTACATAAGCTAACGGCTACATGCTAAAGTCGTTGTATTTAGTTTCCTCTTCCCATAAAAAATGAAGATTATATAACAGATGTTTTTATTTAAGCCACTGCTGTGCTTTTCTACAAATATTCATACCATGAGTTACATTTTCAGACTTCTTCCTTTAGGTGTGTACCTGACAGTGTGTACATTGAGTAATTTGTTCCTTGTCACTGAAATACAGATTTTACAGCCTCCTGTCTCCTTGTGTTAAATATATATCTTGTCTCTTTTCTCGTACAGTCAGGTGTGTCTGTTTTTGAAACGAGGGGCGTCTCAAACTGAAGTGGACGAACAAGGTCACGACCCTCTGAGCATCGCCGTACAAGCCGCCAACGCCGACATCGTCACTTTGTAAGAATATTTTACATTTTATTGTTTGTATACTTATTAAGGTATTGTCTTCCCATAACGGTCTCACCTGTGCAGCCAGAGCAATAACTTCCTGATGTTACAACGTTTTAAAGGCCAATCCCTGCAATGGAGTGATGGTAGAATTTGCTGTTTTCAGATGTTTTAGCCAAGGTTTATGCTAATATCTCTGCACATACTGGGCCTATCCACATGAAACAAAAACTGGCACAAAGCTCACCGTCCTCTCTGTCTGCACAAATGAATTAAGGTGAAATAAATCTTCAATATAGCGACAAAAAGGGGTGATATAATTGATTTATTATTGTTATGACTGGTAGAAATTGGTGGCCTAAACTGGTTTATAGACCTCAACGCATAAATCCATTTCCGGTTAGCAGTGTCTAAGGCAAAATGGAGCTATTCTTTTCAACAAGCTCACAAAATTTTGTAGCGATAAATACAGAGGACTCCACCCTCAGCCGGACAAAAGCTACAAACTCTTTCATGAAGAATTTATTCATGATTAAAAGTAAAGCAGAAAGCTTAAATGCTATCAACATTAGCATTAGTTAAGCACTGATGACAGCAGATAAACCGTGTTCAGGTCTGTGAGACTGAAACTGTCTCAGATGAATTCTAACACAGCACAGAGCTGTAGTTTATTTACAGCTGAGTCTGACTCGCAGTGAGATCGATGCTGATGTTTTGTAAATGAAAACATGCTCATTTGTTTAAATACTGATAACCTCTTTTAGGTCATATTATGTAATAAACTGTCTCTTTTCTTCTTGCATCTGTTTAGTGTGAACTGTAGTCGAGGGGCTTTTAGTTGTCAGAGCAAAAACTTTTATTTTTGAGCTCAGCTGTTTTAAGCCACTTGGAACCGTTACCGAGAATCACGACTTGACTTCTGGTTGAAAAAGTGTAAATGTGAAAAAGCTCTGTTATAACTTTTTATCCAAAAATGGAATTTATGTAAAGCTTTGTTTCTCAAAATTCAAGCTTTCTTTGACATTTATAAATTAATGAGTTTAAACCGGTCAAGCCGTTTACAAATATCTGAGTATTTTGTCGTCCTAAATCATGGTTACTGCGTTAGCCTCATGTCCTTATGTCATCACTGATGCAGCAGATACTGCAGTACAGGACAGGTCTGAGTAGTTTTACTCTGAAGTACACGGTCAGTACTACCTTCAGGGAGAGTTCACATTAACCAAAAATCATCAGTATTTTGAAAATGATCAGTATTTTGAGATGCACACTGTCTTTCTGTGCAGTGTTTCTCATCTGTGTCATTTAAACCAATCTCTGTATCCAATTTATCAATATCTGTACTCAAAAGTACTGTTACTTCAAAAAGAAGTGGAAATTGAATAGAAATTAAAGTACACCTTTATACAAATGTTACATTACATTTGTACAAATTAAATAAACGTTAGTTCACCTCCTTTACAAATGACATTCGAAAATACTTTTATAATGCACAGCAAAATCTAAGACTACTACTACTACTACTGCTACTACTGCTACTACTACTACTACTACTACTACTACTACTGCTACTACTGCTACTACTACTACTACTACTACTACTACTGCTACTACTGCTACTACTACTACTACTACTACTACTGCTACTACTGCTACTACTACTACTACTACTGCTGCTACTACAACTACAACTACTACTGCTGCTACTACTACTGCTACTACAACTACTACTGCTAATTCTGCTGCTACTGCTACTTCTACTACTACTACTACTACAACTACTACTGCTGCTACTATTACTGCTACTACAACTGCTACTACTGCTACTGCTACTACTACTACTACTACTACTACAACTACTACTACAACTACTACTGCTACTACTACAACTACAACTACTACTGCTGCTACTACTACTGCTACTACAACTACTACTGCTGCTACTACTACTACTACTACTACTACTACAACTACTTCTGCTGCTACTGCTACTACTACTACTACTACTACTACAACTACTACTGCTGCTACTACTACTACTACTACTACTACTACAACTACTACTGCTGCTACTACTACTGCTACTACAACTACTACTACTGCTACTGCTGCTACTACTACTACAGCTACTACTGCTATTACTACTGCTACTACTACTACAACTGCTACTACTGCTACTGCTACTACTACTACTACTACTACAACTACTACTACAACTGCTACTGCTATTACTGCTACTACTACTACTACTGCTACTACAACTACTACTGCTGCTACTACTGCTACTACTGCTACTACTACTACTGCTGCTACTACTACTGCTACTGCTACTACAACTGCTACTACTACTACTGCTACTACAACTACTACTGCTACTACTACTGCTACTACAATGATTGACAGTTATTGCAATGTTTTTTTAAGGCAGGCATGCTACTTACTTTGCCACTGAAGTAAAAAAGTACCAGTACTTGTACCAGAATGTAAAAATGTATGTAAGTAAAAGTATTTTTTCTGTGTCAGTAAATCCTTGTTTTCTGTGTCTCAGGCTGCGTCTGGCCCGGATGAACGAGGAGATGAGAGAAGCCGAAGCTCCTTTGGGTCAACCAGGTCAATACCCGAGCAGCAGCCCCACAGAGCAGCAGTACAAGAAGTGTATACAGGAGTTTATCTGCCTCACCATAGAGGAGTGCTAGTACACATACACAAGTACTAGTACTACACACAGACCAGTACTTGTACACACTGTCGCTGCTGGAGTTACTACTACCTTAGACACTGATGTATGTTTCAGGGCCCTGTGCTACGGAGCAGGGTTAGAGGTTAGTGAGGAAACTCTGACGTTAGCCCTGGGTTTTTTGGTATCACAAAGATGGTTCACTTCCTGTCGAGGATTTTATGGAAACTTGAGCAGCGAGACGGATCCGGAGCTGGTTAAGATCCAGACTGAGGATAGAAAAAGTCTTCTGGCCAATCAGATAGCACAGCTGCTGCAGTGAAGAAAAAGCATGACATGGAGCCAGATGTTATCAAATCTAGCCCTGAAACTAACTGGTCATTCTCCAGAGTGTGCCCCGCCTCAGGCCCAATGTAGCTGGCATACGCTTGATGAGAAATAGTGGGAAAAAATCACAGAATAACATTAAATCCCAACTCACAAGTTTATACACGTGTGGCTCAAAATGGCATTAAATGGTTGCATTCAGTGTTGGGCGGTAAGGCGTGATCATTTCAAATAAAGTCATCAGATTGTTGTTATAAGATAAGTGTTTTATCCACAGTTTTTGTATCTAGAGTAAAACAAGAAATACGAGTTGCAGTTACGCAGATGTGTGCACAGGTGGGCCACAAACATTTACCTGGAGTGCACTCGTACCACTCAGCCCTGGTTACTGTGTCAGAAACTAGGTCCCTGAGAAAGGTATCACCATAGAGAAGTGCAATTAAATGTGTTCATGTTTTTAAAGCATTAACTTTTCTGGAATGGATGAATTATAAAAAACGTGTCAAAGTCCAAGCCCTAATAGTTATATAATGAAATATAGAGAAAAGCACTAACAGGAGATACTGGGTTTGTTTATTTCTAAGTTCAGAAAAACAAGTCGCAGTATTTGAAGATTAGAGTTAAATGGTCAGAAGCTTTATTTGTTGCAAGAACTGCACTTTCCAGTAAGTTTACTCCTGAGCTGGAGATTGTCCGGTTCTTGTTTTTATTTTGAATTAACTAATGTAACTAGTAATCACTAATCTAATTACTGTTGAAATAAAGTAAAATCAGTAAAGTAAATAAAGTATAATCAGTAGTTGATGACTTTTCCAGAGTAATTCGCCCAACACTGGCCGCATTATATTGAGATCCACTGATTAATCAGCTCTGTAATAATAATTTAATGTCATTTAAACAACAGGCTCCAGTCCAGTCTATGCTGCTGTTATTTTGTTGAAGTGGAGTTCTCCACAGAGAAACCCAGGGCTGCCTTCTCTGAGATACCTCCTATCCAGACGCTAACCTTTGTCTAACCAGGTAGAAGAGACATATCTGTGTTAGCGTCACCTTGCTTCGTCGTACAGGATCCAGATCTGAGCTTTTAAGGGAATCTTCTGTAGTTTTTTTAAGGAAGGACCAGGGGTTTGTAATGTATCATAACAGACTAGACTCCAGATGCAGCCCCTCTCCAGCTCTGCTGACCATATACAGGCACTACTTGCATCTTTGTACATCACTGTGTTTCTGCTGAGACCATTACACCCATGCTACTGCAGCTTAGCCACCGCCAACATCCGCTTCTCTGTGTTTTTCTATCAGGGTTACCCTTAAATGAATATTCTGTCACATTTCTCTGTGGGTGAACTAACAACTCTTACCTCTGGGGAAGCTCGCTGCATTGATCCACAGCACTTTTCTGGGCCAGATCTACTGAGGCAATGATTCTCAAACTGTTCGCACCAAATACCACAGAAAATATTTGGATTTCAAAGTACTATTTTACTGGACTGGAACGTAAATCCTGACAGGTCTAACCAGACAGTAAACCGAGATTAACACAGACAAATGCATTAGGACAGAACAGGGACTATAAAATCAGGTCAGGACTAAACCAGGGTTAAACCACATTTTAGCTATGCGTGTTGCACAATTGCTAAACAGGTTTTTTATGCAAACAAGGTCCTTTCATATTTTGTATACTTTACACGCATTGCAGTTTTAAGTAAAAGTATGCAATTTTTATTACTCTTATGTGGAAACTGCCTAAAGCCGGGTATACACTGCACATTTTTGTTAGTCTTAAATGATTGCTAGACATCACACTGCTCGACATGGAATGTGTAAATCAGAAACTGTTTGTTCACCCTGCGCGATGTTCACATATTGAGTCATGGCTACGACAGAAGTCAGTAAGAGCATATTTCAGGCGATGGATGTTTGTGTCTGGATGTGTTAACGTCACCGTAGAGCTGGTGAAACAGAAGCGAGCGCCACTTTTTATAGCGGTGTTTTTGTGCGTGGAAAAGTAAATAAATCAAAAAGCAAACGAGAAACGGTGACGATGCTCTGGTTTTCCTATTGGTCACACGTCTGAGAGAGATCGTAGGTTTGGTCACATGTCTGAGAGAGATCGTAGGTGCAGGGAGAGGCTGACACACTCTGCGACAAATCCAAAATATCCAATATAAATAAATAAATCTTCCAAAATATCTGACACTTCCTGAGATCTGTCGCAGCTCGTCTTTGGTTGTAAGACAGCTCTATCTGTGACCTTTGTCCCTTCCATCCATTTAACTTCTACCTGGCAGCAGTCTAAGCAGGGATGCCCACACTTTCTTCTCCCTGGACACTTCCTCCTGCTCCCCTGAAGGAACCCCAAGCCGTTTCCCAGACCAGCCAAGACACATAGGGCCAGATTTATCAAAGGTTTGCGTGCACGCTAACTGAATAATATGCGCTAAAATTGGAGCAAACCCAGACGCAGTTGAGATTTGCGTGTCTTACAGGAGCAGAGCGAACGCAATGCAGATTTTGCTCCTATGACCTAATGAATCTGTAAACTGAGGCGTTCTCCCCAGAGTGCGCAAAATGGAAGGTGGAGAAAATGCAAATTCATTCATTTACCGCCCGCAATATTATTTATCAAGGCTCACCATGACTTTGTGTGCGAAAATAGCGAATAAATTTAGCACGTTGGAGAAGGACGTGCTAATCTTTTGCACAGATGTGGCTGCTGTGATTCGTGTGAGAGGAAGGAGAGGAAATTAAGAAATACTGTAGGGTTAGAGCGTTTGCCACTCGTGCAGATCTATTTGCCATGACAGGATGAAAATATTATTCACCAGCACTTTCAGCTCTTCTTGGTTAAATTTTTGCTTCTGTTTGTGTTCCACTTCTGCACCTTCCATGAAGCAAAACAATACACGCAATGATTCTGTTTAAATAGTTCCGCCCCATCTGGTTGCACTGTCACCGACCACAAAGTTTGTCTTAGTAATTCACCACAACACGCCCTTAGTAAATATGGCCCTTAGTCCCTCCGCCGGCTCTACTCCAAGCTCCTTACACTGTAAAAAATATCTGTAGATTTCATGGTAAAAATCTGTAAAATCTCAACAGTAAGACCGTAATTGATATATTGGTAAAATACTGTTTTGGTTACGGTAATTAACTGTAATATTAAAAATAAGGCAAAATTGTATTTTTTTAGTTTTATTTTTTGTAATGTACACAGTATAGCACTGTTAAAAAAATCGAGTCCTGTGTTTATTACAGTTTAACACCTTTTCAAAAGATAATAACTTTAAATTTTACAGTAAATGTTGATTAAAAGTTAAGTCACAAACTAAAATATACATTAACCTATTTTTTTGAAAGATAATAACTTTATTTTGCTGTAAATAATAATAAAAACTCAAGTCAAAAACTGTAAAAACAACATTTGTGATAAAATTGTACTGTAAAATGAAATACAGGCCTCTTGTAGTTTTTACGGTAGAATTCTGGCAACCACAGCTGCCAATTTTTTACCGTAAAATTTACAGATTTTTTTTTTTACAGTGTACCTTATCTTTAAGGGAGCGCCCAGCCACCCTGCAGAGGAAACTCATCTGGGCCGTGTGTACCCGGCTTTGTAAGCAGGCAAGACAAGACCTCAGCTAAGAAAAAGAATGAGTTTGACCGACTGAAGGCTAATTTTGCGCACTTAGTAGATCTGGCCCTTTAAAATCAAACCATCTAACTGCAACCCAAGCACTTAAACTGACTGTACATAATCTTTCTATGGGTGACCTTTGAACTCTGTAGTGTGGCATGAGGTGTACTATAATGGTAACTGTAATATTCCTGTTTGAAGTAGCAGAAAAGCTGTGTAGTCTCGGGCGGAGCGAGGTGTAATCTTTTAAACTGTGATGAAAAGCGCCGTAGCCTGCTGTGTAAAATACTAAAATACTTGATGGAGCGAATGAATGAGTTTAGCCAAGGCGTGCATGTACAGAACAACCATTATATTATTATGAAACTTATTGTAAAAAGAAAAAACGGTGCACTTTTCCCAATTATTACAGTATTATTTTTGAATTCATATTAATTTTTTATATTTTTATCAACTAATTAACTGTGTTATCTGTGTTTTATTTATGTTGGTGACCCGTAGGACCAATGGAGTCTAGGGATAATGATTGTGATCTTAACACAAAAAGCAGTTTTTAAATTAATGTTAAGTACAAGATGCTTTCCCTACGGCCTTATTAAGCTTAGTTAATGCATTTTTATTTTATTTATTATGAGGAACACACTAGTTTAAAGCCACAATAGGTGACATTATAGGTTAAATAGCAATATTAACAATACGATGGACGCTGACTACTGCAAATTTTTTCTATAAATTTAGTGATTCTCAACTGGTGTCGTCTCGGGACCCACTTTTTACATTCACAGATCAGGCGTAACATTATGACCACCTGCCCCATACGCAACAAACTGAGCAGCTTTGTGTAGTTTTTGATATCTTTCTGTCAGAACCAGCATTAACTTTTCCTGCAGTTTAGGATGCAGTGGCTCATTTGTTGGACCTCTGGATGTATTATTTCACATGACCACTGTTGATGCTGATGCCAAAAATGTCCTCCGTCTTCTGAGTTATTTTTGCGTTCTGCAGCCCGTGGAGCGCAACAGGAGAGAAATTTTCATCCATTTTTTTCCAATTTAAAACCTCTAATCAGCTCTGTGGCAAGGGCAATTAATTTTAATCCAAAACATTTTCTTAGACTTGAATAATTGGCTAAATGCATTTGTAGTGTTGCCTTTTTACAATTTTATGATTTTTCGTTTATACAAAATTAATTGCGCTATGGTCAGCCCCAGTGTAGGTTTTTAGAATGGGCCCTAAGGTTACAAAACACATTCTTTACTTTGGGTTTATGCACAGTATTAAACATCTGTTTTATAAAATGTAGCAGTGAGCTGTTTTTACTGAATGCAAAAAACAGTGTTCACAGTCTGCATAGTTTTATTCAAATTACCTTTGATTATTAGTTAAAAAAATGTTGTATGAATCATAACAACATTACCTAAGACACTCTTAGCCTCCATCAAGCTTTTAATTTATCTTAAAGATATTAGGGAGGATTTTTTTTCGACTGCTGAGAAACCAGCGACTTTGTCCTTTTTTGAATAATGCGCATGCGTCAGGCCCCGCCCTTCACTGTTCCTTTCCAAGGAACTCCTCCACAGCGACGTGCACGAGCGTTGGAACACGAGTGTTTGTTTACAGCCGGCATCAGCAGAGATTCACCTAAACCTAGACCTGCATTGTTTGTTTGTGTGACCTTTGACCTAGTTCCCCACACAGACCCAGTCACATGCACAGTCCCTAAATGTGAGCAAAAATATATACTCCTGCTATTGGTAGCATTAGCAAACTGACGTTGCTGTACAGTTGAAAAGGTTCAACAGATAAAGAAAAAAGGCATTTTTTTCAAACGATAAGATAAACGTTACCTGTCCAGCAGAAACATGACGACCAATGCATCGTCTGAAGCCCTTTCTGTTCCTACAGCGCACGCCGTCCTTTGAAGGAATCGCCAATAACCACACGGGTTTTATTCTGCTCTTCTACAGTTTTTCTCCTCCTCCTCTGATTCAGTCAGGCTGTCCCCGCTACGATGTTAACGCCTAATGCCGGACTACATAAACATAGTGTATACGCATGCGCAAGCACAAGAACGCGCACGTATCGCCGAAACCAGGAAGATGAACGAATGAATGGCGAGTCCGTGGAACAATGGTTAACGTACTCATGACGAAAACGATTGGATGAGGTTTTTTAAGTCCCACAGAGTCCACAGTTTATTAATATTATTATTATATTTTCTAATACACCAATTTATAAGCCTTATACAGGGCAATGAAGGTAGTTTTAATTAAATATTGCAAAAAATGAATTTATAAAGATCCTCCCTAATACCTTTAATTTATGCATTTTTTTGAAAAGTCTATGGGGAAAAATTAACAGGAATTACTTTTACTTACCTTTACTTCTACAAATTTACTGCTTTCTTGTTTCACCAGATTGGTTCTGGCCAATGTCCGTGAAGCCGCGATAGAGCGGTGAAGTTATTTTTTAACCGTATTGAGGATTTTAAACAGATGTAAAGTCCATGATATGAACATAGACACAAAAAAACACAGCAAAATCCACCCTTTCTCTCACTTGTAGGTGTCCTGTCAGCCAAACACCAGCCGTTTCTTTTTACATTGCGATTGATGGAAAAAAATTGTTTCTGGGCCACATGGGAACAATGAATCCAGTCCCATCCGCTTTATTTCTATACCACATTTACAAACAAAGAATTTGCACAAAGTTCTAAAACAATAAATAAATAAGTGCTCCATTTAACTGTACTAGTTCCCATTAAAACAATAAAAAACTAGTAAAATCAAATAAGAGCAATACACTAAAAAAGCAATAAATAGGATCACACAAAACAATTTAAGACCTTGCAAACTTTCGGAACCTGCCTGAGCACGACACAATTTAGGCCCTGACCCACCAGTTGAGAATCCAAGGTTTACATAGTTTAATTTTCTCAAACTGAATTGCAAGAACCAGTTGTCAGAAAGCCTGGTGTGAACAAATATCGACAATGCCTTCATGAGTTCACGAGCCCAAGACAACATCTGTACTTCTTCACACTCACAGTTATTTATGATTGTTTTGTTTACGTGTTTTTCTTGTAAATACTTCACTGTGCAGTATCAGAGCACTTTTATTTTGCAACCAGTCTTAGATATTTCTGACGTCTCTACTGGGCGGCACATTGCGTTTTTCTGCATGCTTTGCCAGGATACTTTTTGAGAAACATCAATCTATTTTGCACTGTAAGCATGCGTTACTTATTTTATATTTTTATATTTAGTGCAGTAAAGTCCTATGAAAAAAAGCATGTACCACTAAGAACAATGGGCCTCATTCAAGAAACGGCTTTAAACTTCTTTCCTTTTGGCACCGCCACAGCAAAACGCGTGCAGTTTTTATGTCACAGGTTTTATGTCACAGGTTTTATGTTGGATGCCTTTTCTTAGCACAGTTGTCTTCATTTGTGAGGGCTTGGGACCTAGCACAAAGGTTAACTAGCTTGTGATCCCTTGTGGCTGGATTATTTAGGTAATTTATCCTTTTTTTTTTTTTTTTAACTTCTGGAAAGACTATCGCCATAGAATTAGAATAAGTTTCCTACAACACAAAAATTAATGCAGTTTTATAATTTTATCAGAAATATATTGCAACAAAATATTTTATTAGATTCTTATTGTAGACTACATATTTTTACAAATTTTCCTACTACTCCCTATATTCATACTGTCATTGTGTCCTTGGGCAAGACACTTCACCCACATTGCCTTCTCCAGTCACTGTGTGTGGCCGATTGCGACAGGAAGGGCATCTGGCGTAAAAAACGGGTTTGTCTGGAAACTTCCAAAAAGAAAAGCGAACAGCCCAAAAGATTTTTAAAAAACTAAAGGAATTTGGACAGCACAGACCTCCCCCAAGGCATTGTCCCTATCTCGCAATGGTACATATATAGTTCCCTAAACTCAACTCCAACCAAGGATTGTCTAGTTCAGGGGTAAATGCTCTATTTCACTTGAATCCCATATATGTCACAATGGTAAAGAATCCACTAAACCTTATTATTTGTTTCTTTACTGACCCCTTGTGGCTGGAGTTAGTATCTTTGGCCCTAACTCGCAATGATGTCTCGTAAAGATACAGTTCCCCAACCTCGACTCCAACCAGGGATCCTCTAATTCAGGGGTAAATGCTCTTTCCATTGACACCCTTATATCTCGCAATGGTTAAGAATCCACTAAACCTTATCATTTGTTCTTTTACCGAACCCTTGTGGCTGGAGTTGACCCTATCTCGCAATGAATGAGGCCCATTGTTCCATCTGTAGTCCCGACTGTGTGCTGCGTATATTTTACCTGTATTTGTCACCTTTAATTCCAACAATATCTTTCCAATTTTTACTTGTTTTAATTTCAATTTTTGCCAAAGATTTTTTCAAAGGGAAAGTGTCTGAAAATGTAAAATAGCTGTTGGAGATTATAGTCCTCCCACTCTGTGTAAAAGTCAGTGACTGCGTTCGTTTGTTGTACACACATATGTTTCATTAGGGGTTTCCGAAATAGAAATGTTGAGATTTTTGAGATTTCCAGCGCCATAGTTCAATGTACTGCGAGTAGAAGCCAGGTTAGGAGTGATGTTAAGCTACTGTGACGAGAAAAGAGAAGGAAAATGGAGCAAAATACCTAAATGTTATGTCTTTCTGTGTGTGTTTGACATAGGAGTGCTGTAAATAGTAATGTATTTGAATTGCCTGCCTCTTGTACATGTAGAGGGGTCATCTTCTTTAAAAAAAAAAAAAAAAAGAACTGTGGTTGGAGGCATTCACTGAACTTTCGATATCTTTCATTATCTGGAAAATCCTTGTCTATAGAAGGGGGAAAACAAAATACATACAATAAAATGAAAAATAATCATGAACTAACCTTGCTTCCTGCTCTTTTCTCTTATTTCTGGTTCTTCTATGCACAGCTTTCCATCAACATTTTAGCAATAACTGGACAAAACATGGAAGCATTCATGGTGCAAATCTAACTGTCCCCTAGTGAATGAATGTGAGAGTGAATGATCGTCTGTCAGTGTCAGTCCTGTGAATGAAAAGGCCTAAAAAAGTCCTGCGTATTGAAAGTTTCCATGTTAAAGCAACTTTTTATAGAACTTTTTACTACAAAATATTGTCATAACTTCAACAAAAACTTTGGGAAACCTTGCTTCTTTGGCATTTGAGGAATTGTAATAGGAATTATTGTAAAAAAGATGTCGTCTAATCTTAATTATTAACACTGTCATTGGCTTTTAGGGGTGAGACAAGCAACAAATCCCACAAGACTGAGTTAACGATCAGATTTTTACACAGTTTAGCAGTGGCAGAAGAAGTACTCAATTGTTTAACTTAAGTAAAAGTACAGATAAAGGAGAAAAAATGTACTCAATTAAAAGTATCACATTAAAATTTCTACTTAGCTACTTAAAAGTATAAAAGTACTTCTTTCAAATGTACTTGTGAGGAAAAAAGTCAAAGTATTTGTGATAAATGTGAGAGATTTTGTGGAAAAACTAAAGGTTAACTGGTGCAACAGAAGACTACTTTACTGCATCTGTTATACTGAAGTACTGCATATGTTATACTGAAGTACTGCATATGTTATACTGAAGTACTGCATCTGTTATACTGAAGTACTGCATATGTTATACTGAAGTACTGCATATGTTATACTGAAGTACTGCATATGTTATACTGAAGTACTGCATATGTTATACTGAAGTACTGCATATGTTATACTGAAGTACTGCATATGTTATACTGAAGTACTGCATCTGTTATACTGAAGTACTGCATATGTTATACTGAAGTACTGCATATGTTATACTGAAGTACTGCATATGTTACACTGAAGTACTGCATATGTTATACTGAAGTACTGCATATGTTACACTGAAGTACTGCATCTGTTATACTGAAGTACTGCATATGTTATACTGAAGTACTGCATCTGTTATACTGAAGTACTGCATCTGTTATACTGAAGTACTGCATCTGTTATACTGAAGTACTGCATATGTTATACTGAAGTACTACATCTGTTATACTGAAGTACTGCATATGTTATACTGAAGTACTGCATATGTTATACTGAAGTACTGCATATGTGATACTGAAGTACTGCATATGTTATACTGAAGTACTGCATATGTTATACTGAAGTACTGCATATGTTATACTGAAGTACTGCATCTGTTATACTGAAGTACTGCATATGTTATACTGAAGTACTGCATATGTTATACTGAAGTACTGCATATGTTATACTGAAGTACTGCATATGTTATACTGAAGTACTGCATATGTTATACTGAAGTACTGCATATGTTATACTGAAGTACTGCATCTGTTATACTGAAGTACTGCATCTGTTATACTGAAGTACTGCATATGTTATACTGAAGTACTGCAGATGTTATACTGAAGTACTGCATATGTTATACTGAAGTACTGCATATGTTATACTGAAGTACTGCATATGCTATACTGAAGTACTGCATATGTTATACTGAAGTACTGCATATGTGATACTGAAGTACTGCAGATGTTATACTGAAGTACTGCATATGTTATACTGAAGTACTGCATATGTTATACTGAAGTACTGCATATGTGATACTGAAGTACTGCATATGTTATACTGAAGTACTGCATATGTTATACTGAAGTACTGCATATGTTATACTGAAGTACTGCATATGCTATACTGAAGTACTGCATATGTTATACTGAAGTACTGCATATGTTATACTGAAGTACTGCATATGTTATACTGAAGTACTGCATCTGTTATACTGAAGTACTGCATCTGTTATACTGAAGTACTGCAGATGTTATACTGAAGTACTGCAGATGTTATACTGACGTACTGCAGATGTTATACTAAAGTACTGCATATGTTATACTGAAGTACTGCATATGTTATACTGAAGTACTGCATCTGTTATACTGAAGTACTGCATCTGTTATACTGAAGTACTGCATATGTTATACTGAAGTACTGCATCTGTTATACTGAAGTACTGCATCTGTTATACTAAAGTACTGCATATGTTATACTGAAGTACTGCATATGTTATACTGAAGTACTGCATATGTTATACTGAAGTACTGCATCTGTTATACTGAAGTACTGCATCTGTTATACTGAAGTACTGCATATGTTATACTGAAGTACTGCATATGTTATACTGAAGTACTGCATCTGTTATACTGAAGTACTGCATATGTTATACTGAAGTACTGCATATGTTATACTGAAGTACTGCATCTGTTATACTGAAGTACTGCATATGTTATACTGAAGTACTGCATATGTTATACTGAAGTACTGCATATGTTATACTGAAGTACTGCATCTGTTATACTGAAGTACTGCATATGTTATACTGAAGTACTGCATATGTTATACTGAAGTACTGCATATGTTATACTGAAGTACTGCATATGTTATACTGAAGTACTGCATATGTTATACTGAAGTACTGCATATGTTATACTGAAGTACTGCATATGTTATACTGAAGTACTGCATATGTTATACTGAAGTACTGTGTCTACAATAACAACGCGGCAAAAACTAATAATTTTAAACCAAACTCAAATTACTTTTTACTTCAACTACATTTTGAAATTGTAGTGGAGTAAAAAGTACAGATACTTGCTCTAAAACGTAGTGAAATAAAAGTAGAAATACCTCTTGCAAAATTTACTCAAGTAAAGTACAAATACATGAAAAATGTACCTTTACTTCATTAAATTCCACCACTATTTTATTTAAATGTTTTTTACATGAATGAAAAATGTGATTTATTCACCCAAAATTGAAAAATGCAGAACTATTGAGATGCATTTTTAAAATGAACCTATAAAGAACGATATTTACTTCTATTATTTTAATCAGACTGCAGTCGCAGAACATAGAAACTGTCAAATGTTTTGCCATAAACTCCACTGACTTCTCTGTAAAAAATAACGAGGGAATCTTGTGACATTCTGATCTTGTGAGATTGTGAGATCTTGTCACATCATTAATGTTTTGGCACACACCAGAGGCTGCCACATCTGGAGTTTGAAGCAGCATTTCTTTTCCTGTTTCCCAGAACCAAAGATGGGTCACAGAGAGGTTGAAAAGATGCAGACCTTGGTCCCACAATCAGACGAGTAAAGAAACACAGGTTTAGTCCAAAAACAGCAGCATGAAAAGTTGGAAAATGTTGCTTTAGTCCAGACTCTGTATATTTCTATAAAAACATTACAAAAGACACTGACTATTGGCTAAAAAGTGTTTTAAAGTTATATTTTTAAACAAATACACTGTAAAAAAAATAGAATGCTGCAAAAACTCAATAACTCAAGGCAAAGGATCCCTCAAGATTTTTGGGGCCAACTCAAAATCTCAAGTTTTCCACACTTTCACTTAATTTGATGTTCATACGTCTCAAAAACTTTTCTAATTTTTAAGTTTTTCTCTCTATCATTATTTTTTTAGTCATCTTACAGCCAACTTACAGAGTTCAGAAAAAGTTATTCTTTTGTTAAATGTATTTAGTTTTTATTATTATCAAAAATACTTTTTCTGAACAGTGGAGTCAGTTGCTGTAAGATGAGCTGGAAAAAATAAAGATAGTGAGTAAAACTGAAAATTAAAGTTTTTAGATGAATTTTGTGAGTAAAAAAATATTAGGTGCTGAAAACTTGAGATTTTGAGTTGATCACCAAAATTCAAAAATCTTGAGGAATCCTGTTGCCTTGAGTTTTTACAGCATTGTTTTTTACAGTGTATTTCAAACTGTACTTAATATAGACAGCCTCTGGGGGCCCCCTGCAGTACCTTCACAGACCCCCAGGGGCCCCAGACCCCACTTTGGGAACCACATCTTTAGTCAAAGTCAAAGTCTGCCTTATTATCAGCTCCAACACTTGTACAGCACATGCAGAGAGTTTACGTTGTGTTACTCCCAAACCCTCAAAGTGAACAAATAATAAGTAAATAGTGCAGTAAATAAAAAATAAAGAAGTAAGGCCATGCAAAAAATTATCTATTCTAAAAATAAAAAGAATAAAAATACAACATAAGGCACATAATAGATAAGGATCAATGAGAGCGAACCTGTGCAACAGTAAAGCTACAGTAGATTCAGATTCAGATGACTTTATTTATCATACCAGGGCAGTTCAGCAAGATAAGACAAACACAAACAACCACTAAACACACAACAAACACAGTGGAGCTCAATTAATAAATACTAAATATAAGCCCAAGTGAATATAAATAAAAACATTAGAAGATTTCAAAGAGTTTAAAAGGCGTAGACGTTGGGATAAAGGATCTAGAGCATGGGTTTGTTTTACAGTTGGGTAAAACACAGCGACAATCACAAGGAAAACAAACAAAATTCACATTTCAGAACCTGCCCTGATGAAGAAAGAAATGTACTGGCTTTCAGAAAAATGTAAACAGCACAGACAGAGACAGATATAACAGCACGAAATCAGCTCAGCACACTGGTTTAAAGTTAAAGTGCTCTAAAAAAGACGGAATTACACACATTTGAGCAACATTATTGTGCCTTGAATAATGGTATTTCATATAGTACTTAAACTGAAACAAGTTTTTTTATTATTATGACCTCGGTCTGACCTCAGTACTTTTGTCACACAGGGCCTCTCTCTCCCAACAGCAGACCTAAGTCCAAGGATCGAGTGAGTCAAGCCTCCTGGGTGCATTTCTAAAGGATTCATGGGTTTTCTCTGTTTTTTTGGTGATTTTTTGGTGATTTTTTGGTGTCTTTGGTTTTCTTTCACTTTCTCCTTGGTAAAACTTTGCTGGATTTGGGAAAAAATGCTGTGATTTTAATTGTAAAGGTGCATTTCTTCTGGGACTTGGTAAGTAGCAGTGACAACACACGTACTGGCCACTTTATTAGGTACACCTGTTCTAATATTACAACATACAAATATTCAATCTGCCAATAAAAGGATAGCAGCTAAGTACATGTTAAAGACAAACCTGCTTAAGTTCAACTGAGGAGATGGAGATGGATGGAGAAGAAAGAGGATTTAAGGGATTTTTGAATGGCATGGACTCTCACGGAGTATTTTAGAAACTGCAGATCTACAGGGATTTTCACACACAACCACAAAGAAAAGGAGAAAGGAGAGAGAAAAATCCAGTGAGGGGCAGTTCTGTGGTGAATTGTTGATGCCAGAGTCAGAGGAGAACAACAGAAACTCAAAAATATTACCACTAGGGCTGCAAGATATGGAGAAAACATGCGATATTCGATAACTAGGTTGAAAATTGCAATAACGATATTATTGCGGATATTTGAAAATAGAGCCTACTTTTGGAACATAGTAAGTTAAATTCACTACATTTCCCAAAAATGACTAAACCAGGAATAAAACAAGGCTAAGCTGTGACTAAATTAATTAAATTACCACTAAAACATTTTTATTTAGTCACAACACATGTTCTTTTAAGGCTCTGGTGGAAAATGATTCTTCAGTGTAAATCTCTGTCAGATGGAAGACCACAGCGTTATTGTGATATATTTAGATTCTTGCGATACAGATATTGCGATAATTTTGCGATATTTTGTGCAGCCCTAGTTACAACCAAGGTGTACCTAATAAAGTGGCCACATTATAGTAGTACTAAAGTTCTCGGTGGTTAATGATTCCCTTTGATACTGGTGTTGGTATGAATTGTCTCCTGCCAGAGGTGGAAAGTAACTACTTCCTTTTTTGGAAGAAAAGCTTCTATCTCAGTACATTTTCATCTTTCCTCAAGTAAATAATTTAAAATCTCTGAATGGTATTGGACTTGTCTCACAGCCAGAAGTTACCTGGGTTTAAATCCACATTTGGTAGTGGTAGTCATACAAGTAATTAGTTGCAGTGGTATTAGTAATTGCAGTACTGTAGTTAGTAGTAGTAGTGTCATCTGGACAAGGTTTGTTTTTAGAAGACATTTCTTCGCTTCCCAGATCCCGCATGAAAACCAGAGGAGACGGCTTTTTCCGTAGCTGCTCCTCGACTCTGAAACACTGAGCATCAGCACAGCTCAGGCTCTTAATAGTTTTAAATCTTTATTAAAAGCCCATTTGTTTGCATTGTGTTTTAACACAAGCTGAGCTGGACTGAAGGAAGATTACGTTTTAGGCCTCCTTTCTTGTTTAGAGAAGGTTTTTTCATTTTCACAAATATGGCCTCCCTGATAAAACATTTGTCTCTGGAGCCAAAATCTGGACATCACTGTCCTCAAAGGAGTGACCTGTCTTCTTCAGTAGGCAGTAGATGTAGCAGCAGTATTCATTAGTAGTAGTTAGTAATAGTAGCAGTGACTATAGTAGTAATTAGTAGTTGCAGTAGCAGTGGTAAGTAGTCGTTACTGGCAGTAGTTGTACTTGGTAACAGTAGAAGTTGAAGCAGCAGAAGCCCAAGTAATAATTTTGCAGACTATTTTTACTTCTAGTGAGTAACAGTAATTTGACATATCAGTACTTTTACCTGAGTACTTTTACTGAGTTCTGAGTACTTTCACTTCCACCTCTGGCCCATGTTTTGTCCCAAATCTGTTTAACTGCATCTCTGTTTGTCCCAGACGTCTCCGGCGCTGATGACTTTCACCAGTTTCCTCTCCAATCGTCTCTCCAGCCCCAAAAACTAACGGCCAGAGTCATCATTTCATTCAGTCAGAAACCAGGGATTCTCAACTGATGGGTCAGGCCCCAAAAGAGGGTCACAGGGAGGGGGAATATAGTTTTAATGTAGTACTTTTGTTCTGTAAAAAGTGGGTGAATAAAATGAAAACTGGGTCCAACAGTCTGAGTATCACTGATTAAAGTTTATGGGGCACTTTCTGGATCAAGCACTTTTATAATTAATACAATTAGCCTTTAATAATGATGCCAGGATCATGGGACTGGGTCTTGGGTCTTTCTTTGCACATGTTTTCTAAATATGTATTGTTATCATGCTGTAATAAAATATGTGAAATGAAAATAAAATGCAAACTGTTTATTGGCTTATGCTCACGCTAAATGTCTGTTTTAAAATGTAAATGTAATTGTTCATGGACATTTTGGAAAAAAGGAAGGAATTAATGCATAAATAATAAACATTTTTTAGACTATTTGGCAGTGGTGGAGGAAGTACTCAGTTTCTTTACTTCAAAGTACTGTAAGCAGCATGTGGTTTACTGGTTTAACCTCTTAAACCCGAATAAAGCCTGACGGGGCTCCGCCCCCTTGCGTCCGCTTGTTGGGACCATAGCGGGGAGATACAGCGGCTGACACACACATGTTTGACATCCTCGTGTTCGGACAATTCGTGGCAAAAAAAACTACTTCAATTTCTATTCAAGAGTTGGATTTTTTAAAATAAAACATGTATATCTTTCCATTACTTTGTTTATTTGGCACAAATTTTGCTGCAGTAGACCAAGATATGTGACATTTTCAATTTATGTTGTTATTTGCTTCACTACAGGAAGGAAAAAGGCTTTTTTGGAGGCAAATATTTGTTTTTTTTCAGGCGGAAATTAGAATAATCCATTTCAACCTCAATTTATGGTCAAACAATATAATTTATTAATATTATTTCTCTTCCACAGTAATCCCCAAAGTCCACCAATTTGCTACCAAGGTTAGCTATGTACACCTAGTAAATGCTAAGTAAAACCTTAATAAATGTAGATATAGAATTTTCGAGGAAAAAGGCCTCAGAGCTTAACAGGTTAAGTCTAAATTGAAACAATGATCTGTGGGTTGCCAGTCTTTTGGACAAATGCAGGGTTTAGAACCAAAACAAAAAATGTAAACATAAATAACTTGGGCTTTATGATTCATGTTTTTTAAATTGTGAGCTGTACCATTGTTATCAGTAAAAGTAATATTTGATTTAAACATGATTACATCACATCTTGGGATACGTGTATTTTTCATTAAGTTTAAAAAAAATATACTATAGTACCTTTAAGTAAAAGTACAGATAAAGTATCACATTAAAATTTCCTTAAGTAAAAGTGTTACTCACTTTCAGATATACTTGTAAGTAAAAGTATTTTGCACAGATTCAACAACTAATGAATGTGTTAAATGTGAGGGATCATGATGAAGAATTGTGCTGATTCTGATGACATTTACAAACCTGTCCAAGACTGAACCTTCTGTCTTTATTTTGCTGATGTTTCTAATGAACACTTGGGGCATGGCTCAACATACTTTGGACTTTGTTCCAATCAAAAAACAGTAGAGGAGTAAAAGGAACCCCTTATCAAATCTACCTTACATTCCACCTCTGCTATTTTGATTGATATTTGAATATTACAAGGTCTGAATTTAATGGATCAAACCTATGTGAAGATGTAAACTATATAGACGAGATTATTAAAGATTAATGTTTAACTGACTTTTGGGTTTCTTTAAATAACAAATAGCATCATTGTTTTTATCTAAGTGTCATGTAATTTACACAATATTCTTTTGCCGATGTCCCTTGTTTAGAGTAATGTTTAAACATTTGTTGGTTATTGTTTTTCTGCTGCAGAAATAGTTTTATTGTTGAGTTATTATTACTTAGTTTCAGCTGCAAGTTATTTTTAAAATGAAGCCTCACTTTTTTGTTTCACCATAGTCATAGTTCAGTATTTACATGATTTCAGAGGTGGAATGTAACAAACTATAAATACTTAATTACTTTACTTAAGTACAATTTTAATGTGTCTGTACTTTACTTGAGTAAATTTTACAAGGGGTACTTTTACTTGACTACATTTTAGAGCAAGTATCTATACTTTTTACTCCACTACATTTTTCAAGTTGGTTTGAAGTACAAAGAATTTTGAGTTTTGGTTTAAAATCATGTGTTTTTGTTGTGCCCTCATTGCTAGACACACAGTACTTAAATATAACAGCTGCAGTAAAGTAGTACTGCTTTAGAAACATCAGAATAATAAAGACATGAAGAGCTCAGCGACAGATTCAGTCTCTTCTACTGCAGCAGTTTGTTCATTTCATCTGGAATCAGCAAAATCCCTCACATTTAATACATTCATTAATTGTCGAGTCTGTGCAAAATACTTTTACTTTTTTACTCACAAGTACATTGTGAAGTACAAGTGAGTACTTTTATACTTTTACTTAAGTAGAAATTTTAAGGTGTAAGGAATACATTTTTGCTCCTTTATCTGTACTTTAAAGAAACTGAGTACTTCTTCCACCACTACATGATTTAAACGTTAGTTAAATAATAAATATTGTATAAAGTTGGCGGTGATAGCGCTCTCGTGGCCCAGATTTCCCCAGGCGTAAACCGTAGAAGAAGAGAAAGCGGAAGTGTCGCTTTTCCGGCTGCTGGGGACAGCTCAGGCTTCGTGGTGTCATCTCTTCGGTTTTGGGCTTTGACATCAATAACACCAGTTTTATTTCTTGTCCAACCACGATTATCTTTCCCCTTGTGGTCTCTAGAGAGGTATGTGTGGATATTATCAGTCTGATGCGTACACACGACACGTTTGGCTTTGGTTTCCAGCTCACCGTCCGAAGCTAGCTAAACATAGCCGTGGCCTCGTTAGCATTTGGTGGCTAACGGGTTTCACATAAGCGAGCGGTTCATGTTAGCTTTAAGTCCTTCTAAAACAACCCTTACACCTCACTTTTAATATGTGTTGTTAGCTCAATTTGTCTTTTAAGTTAATAAATTATTATTATTATCTAAGTGTTTGCTGAGGCTTGTGAGTTGTGACCGCTCCGAAGCTAATCTGCGCGGCTAGCAGAGATTAGCCTCTAACGCAGTTTGCCAAGTAGCGGATTAGCCTCGGCTAACATTAGTTGTTGACAAGCTCCAAAAACCTATTAGTGATAGACATGAGCTGCTTTTTCCTTTCTAGTGACTGAAGAGACGCTTCTGACCGCAAAAGTTTACGTGACCTTAGTAATACATTATTGTCAGCCGTGTTGTCATTGTCCTGAAGCCCAGATTTTTGTTTTACTTTGAAACATTGGAAAGTCCCGACTGATTTTACAACGTGTATGTTACGTGTTATTTTATGTGTCAGCTTTGGACTTCTTCCTGTTAGCATTAAAACGTTTACTGCTAGCTAGATCAATAATAATAATGTAAGTATAACTTACACACAGGAAGAATGTAGTTAACAGTTTGAGTCTCTGGCATCTGTGTCTGACTGTCACATAAAGGTGCTATAAACAGTATATATATTTTTTTATATTTCATACAAATTACCCAGGTGTGTCCCAAGATATGATAAGATGGATAAGTTAAGTTTTTATTTGTCACATCCACAGTCATACATATTACAATGTACAGTGAAATTTATTTTTGTACCTGCATCCAGGAGCAAGAGAATAAAATGGTACAAGAGTATGAGGTAAACATGTTTAAATCAAATATTAGTTTTACTGACAACAATGGTACAGCTGAGTTATTCACAATTTAAAAAAAATTCACATAATGACCAAATTGTTTTTGTTTTGGTTCTAAACCCTGCATTGCCAATCGTCCAATCAGAAAAGCAGAAAGACTGGCAACCCACAGGGCATTGTTATGATTTAGACTGCAGTACTGTTTTCAAACCAGTACGAGCGCTCTTCTGTTTACAGTACCTTTAATACCTTTAAGCCTTTTTTAATTCTGAGCCAGGTGTCATCAGCTACATTTGTCCAAGGGACAGATTTTTTTCTCAGCTGACACTCTAAGGGCCAGATGCTCTCATAAAATAAAAAAGTATAATATTGTATCCTAAGCAGTATAATATTATTTTATATATTAATTTTCTTCTTGCACATAAGTCCCATTTCTAATAACTGAGGCCTGACACTTTTTGTCATTTGTGTCTATTTGCTATGAGCTTGGGAAAACAACCCAAACAAGGAGATTTGTGAGAAATGACTGTAGATAACATGAGCCTGTAAAACCATTTATGAATGTAAAAGGAGAGCAAGGTTGTCATTATTTATGTCTGAAGGCACACTACTTTTCAGGAAAAAAAAAATAAAAAGCCCAGCACCCAGTGTTTGTGCTTAAGCAATACTCCATGAGCCACATGGAAAGCTGTGTGCACCGCCTGTTGACTTTCACTGTTCTAAGCCCTCAGTTTATCTTATATACTGTTTTCAATACACTGAATGCATTAAGCACATTTTTGGGATTATATTTATTTTGCTAACTGTAACTTTGCAATGTTGGTGACTAAATTTCTGTCATGAAAAGAACATTTGCATCACTCAGTGGTTCTCTCCGTTACAGTCTATTCTGTACTCATCTAAAATAAACTGTATTATTTGTGATGATTGGAGCTTATGGCTAATAAACTGCTGAAATCCTATACAATTTAGACTATTTTTCAATATTACAAAAAAAAAACAATCTTCACAAATAAATCCTCGAACTATTTCTTTCTGTGTGTACAGTTTCAGTGAGAAAAGTTCAACCCCTTCTCCCCTAAAGACATGATAATGATGTGCTTGAAAGATAATGTAAATAAATAAATGACAAAAAACTCAATAAATATTGTTCCTTATCTGAGTTGTTTTGACATAACTTTGAAGTTCAGATGAAAAAAATGCATCTTAACACAGGCAGTATTATTCAGCCCTTAGCTTGAGGACTTTGTGGAGCGTCCTTTTGAAATACTGAAATAACATCACTTTTACACGGTATTCATTGATTTACGCAGATACTAAGCTACACCAAGGCAACTAAATCTGGTTCTGTGTACTCTGGTTTAAATAAATTAATGACAATAAAGTTTCTTATGATTGTGCCAGTTGTATATAAGAAGAACTTGGTGTCACGCTGTATTTTTGTTTCCATAGATGAACAACAACGGGAACAAGCGCGCTCCAACCACAGCCACCCAGAGACTTAAGCAGGATTACCTCAGGATCAAGAAAGACCCAGTGCCTTACATCTGCGCAGAGCCGCTTCCCTCCAACATCCTCGAATGGTCAGTATCCTTACACACTCTCACACACGCTTTCTACTGACAAGAAAGTAAAAGATTTTAATCTCCTGATAGTATATTGGATCATCTGTGAAAAAACTAGACCTTTAGACATTATCTAGACCAGTGGTTCTCAAACTGTGGGCTTCTCCTGGTGGTATTCAGGAGTCTTTTGCAGTCAAGTCCTGATTTATTTTTTTAGAGCCAGTGTATTTCATGTCTTATCTTAGTCCCGGCTTAAATGCTTGGTTTAGTCCTGATCTAGTCATTCTTTTGCTCTAGTTTGGGTCCAGTTGTAGTTCTGATCTTAGTCCAGGTATAGTGTATGATTTGTCCATTTTTAGTAATCCACGTTTCTGGGTTAGTCCCCAATTTAGACCTGGCTCAGTCAAGATCTAAGCTCATTTGACTTCATTGAAGATGGTACTTTGAAAGCCAAATACTTTCTGTGGTGGTACTTGATGTGGACAGTTTGAGAACCACTGATCTAGACTTTAATATCAGCTCCCGTTGTGCGGTCTGAACTTGTCAACATTGAATTATTGGTTGTTGCTAACAAAGATAGCGTATGTTTGCTTAGTCAGGGAAAGAGCACAGCAAGACGAACACAAACAGAGAACCAAGATGCAAAGACGGATAAGTACTGGCCAAGCATTCTCGCAGAGGTTAAGAGTTTTGAGACAATTGAAGGTCGACTTGTTGTAAAACTAAACTTGGAGCTAGAAGTTACAGAGAATCCAATCCACTTTATTAAGATAGCACATTTTGTAAGGACGGTCACTACGTTTGTGTAGACTTTCTGTTTGTTTTATCTATTGTCAGTGTGAAATTTTGGCAGTTTGTGTATGACTTTATGTTTCTGTGGATAACAACAACAAAGGCGCTTTTCCACTGGACACTACAGGACAATCTGGTACCTACTTTTCCGAATATGTTTAATTGCCATAGTAAGTGAGAGGTTGACATAACTAGGAATTTGCTTTGGTCCTTGGTGCAAACATAAAATAAAATAAGAAGAGTAACAGGGACTATGACTATACAGATGAAAATGAACAGGAACCTGATATGATGTACGTTATAGCGCAGTATGTAAACAGGTGGATAAAGTGACCAAGTGACAGTAGCAGCTGGGTTTTGTTTCCATGACTCTGGGTCCAGGAGATCGTCGTCTGTTACGTAAACGCGGACGTCACACAAGAGCAACAAATGTTAATAAATGAGAGAAAAATCTGTGTGAAGCTTACTTTAAAATCTGACGGCGGAGGCACTATTTAATAAATAGAGCAAAGTAAATCCTGGTGGGTCTGTTTGAGGCTGGAGTTTGGCTGTATTAGCTTCAGTAAACAAAATAAAATGAGAAATGGTAAATCCCCAAGCCACATGAACGCCTCACAGCACTGTGGTCTCAGTAGTCCGGCACTCTGCTCTGCATGTGGACTGAGACAAGACTGGTCTGTCCCGTTCTGCAAAGTGTGCTCTGCGTAAACATAGTGACTTTCCAAAGTGCTGCACATAGAATAACATTATAAAAAAAACTATACTATAACTTAAATCGTTTTTATTAAAACATCAAAAAATGATGTTAAAATAATAAATAAGCGTAAACAATAAAATAAACAAAAGCCACACAATAAAAGACACAGAGGACCACACAAAGTTAAAAGCCAAAAAATAAAAGTGGGTTTTAAAACAAGAAACATTGGTTTGTGGGGGCAGAGCGTTCCTTATTGTGTTCAAGAGTCAGTGCCCTTCTGTGTCAAATGTCTTGCTCAATTTTACTTGACACAATTTTCTTCATCGATGTCATGAATCACTGACAACAGTTTTATTTTCACTTCATGTTGTACTGAATAATTTCCAAGCCAAAGTTTACTCAAGCGCCCTCCCCTCTCCCCGGGGAGGGCGGACAGTGGCAGCCAAGTTTGTGTTTGTCTGTCAGTAGTACTCACCTTTTACGACGAAAAACTAATGCTCTTCCCATACGCCAGGTTTATGAGCCACCCCGACTGGAAAAAATGACTTTCTGTGCGTTTAAAAGTTTGACTGAAAACTACGAATAATATCAGAACCATGGAAAACAGTATTTTATTTTATTTTTTATTAGTAAGCGTCAGGACTATAAACTTATAGGCTTATAAACGGGATACTCAAGTGCACGTAAACGCACTCATTGTGTTAATGCTGTTGTTACATTCATACAGGTGTTAAAATTAGAGGTAACAACACCCATGTTCAGCCCCAGCTACAAGCTTTCACTTCAAGAAACTGTGTATTTTGGAGAAATACAAAACTATTACTAGTGAAGTGTGCCTTTTTTGCAAGATGGATGTGAATTTGGCATGAAATTCATTCATAAGCAGTTTTACAGTGTCTTAAAGTTATCAATTCGAAGGTGCCTTTAGTTTTTAAAAGCCTTTGTGACAGGTCTGCTGCACAAACATGATCTCGATGCTGCCAGACTTCCGACGAGCAGAATTCATGCTTCGTCAGAAACTTATTGAAAACTTTGACAGGATATTTTCTCTAGGCCTTTTGCTTTTTCTGTTTGATCACTGCCAAGGAGGCAGCATTTTTTAAACAAACCAACTCTGCGTCAATGCTGAAATTCTTTTAATTCCTATTTCTGTTAACAGCAAGAGTAAGGTAAATATCCAAGCTACATGTAAGCTACGTGTAACATCTGTAAAGTAAGAGCCAAAAATCTCTGCCACTTACAGGTAGCACTGTAGAAATGGTTATATTATGATTATTAGGGGTGTAACGATACACTAAAATCACAGTTTGGTTCAGTGCAGTTTTTTTAGAGTTCAGTTTGCTACGTTTTTGGTACAAAAAAAGCAGGGAAAAAAAACTTAATTATATTTATTTCCCACTGTGATGTAATATAGTTACAGTAAAATATCTTTCTGTATCCTGTGATGTCCATCCCTCTGTGGTCAGAGACACGGCCAGACACACCACAGAGGGCCTCAGTATTTATCTCATTTGTTTACTGTATAACTAACCCAGGACTAAACCAGGGCTAAAGCGAGAGTATAGCGAGAGTATAGCGAGAGTAAAGCGAGAGTATAGCGAGAGTATAGCGAGAGTATAGCGAGAGTATAGCGAGAGTATAGCGAGAGTAAAGCGAGAGTATAGCGAGAGTATAGCGAGAGTATAGCGAGAGTATAGCGAGAGTAAAGCGAGAGTAAAGCGAGAGTAAAGCGAGAGTAAAGCGAGAGTAAAGCGAGAGTAAAACCAGGGCTAAAACCATGTGTCCATGTGGGTTATTGCTTTAGCTTGATCTTTTACAGTCGGGTGATGTTTTTTTAAGTGTGTTAACAAACTGGACGCGTTTCCTGCTGCGTACCTCATCTCAGCAGAACGATGTCACATGACTCTCGTCTCCTCCGCTGTCTTTGCCGTCATTATTTTTGACGGGGAAGCCACATGTTCCCATACAGGAGACCGTAGGGAGGTAATCGAGGTCTGGCTTCGCGTTTGCCGTGGTAACATTGTACGCAGTCCGTCACTTAATAGCATCCATGCAAAAGACAGTATTGCTGCTGTTCAGGGAGATGTGAAATAATAAGTTTAAGTGTAAGTAAAGTCCATCAGCCCTACCCTTAACCCCTCTCAGATTCTGAAGTGAATTTGTTTTCTCTTCTTCTTAGGCACTATGTCGTCAGAGGCCCAGAGAAAACGCCGTATGAAGGTAAAACTCACTCATCTCTCTCTGTGCGTGTGTGCGTGTGTGTGCGTGTGTACGTACGTACGTGCGTGCGTGTGTGTGCGTGTGTGTACACTCTGACAGTGTTTCAAAAAGCCACCTCGACTTACGTTTACTGAAGTGTAATAGTAATCTCCGTTGAATCATCGATGTAGTCAAATTATTCTTAGAATATTGTTGTTGTTTATAGATCAGACTTTTGTTATGAGAACTACGAGGTGTGTTTTGAAAGAGCTGGCGTTGGGTCACGGAGTCCTCATCCTTTTTTCTTTTTTTTTTTTTTGAGCTTCTCAATCCGATTATTACAGGACAGCCCCAAGGTCTTAAATCTATTAAAAGGGAATTAAATTGGATTGTGTTAAAATCAAGGCCTTAAAAGTATTAAACATTATGAGAACGTATTATATTTTGTTCATCTAGGTCTTAAAATTTGTCAAAACATTACAAAAAGTTGTAACAATAACAAAATATATTTAGTAAACTTTTAAAATGAAAGCCTTGCGTTTCAGAGAGTAGTACGGATAATTCCTTAGTGTAAGATTCATACAGATTATTGTTCTGTTGTTGGTGATGATGAGCTTAAATGTGGCATTAAAAAGGTTTATTACCCGCTAATTGTATTAAAAAGAGATTAAATTTGATGTTGTCCAATAAAATGTATTAAATTCTATGGGCAGGTATTGTTCTGAATCTTAAATTGTCTAATTAGTGACATAAATTATGTTTTTCCAGTGTTGTTGGTCATAGTGAATAACCTCTAGCAAACTTTGCTATTTGTGAAATAAAGGTATTATTATTATTATTATTATTATTATTATTATTATTATATATAAAATATATATTTAATTGTGACTAAATCAGCTGTACCATTGTTAACAGTAAAAGTAATATTTGATTTAAACATGTTTATGTCATATCTTGCCACATGTGGATAATTTTTATGAAATATAAAAAATATATTCTGCTCATAGCTCTTATGATTATTCAAATCTTTGAGTTAATGGTGTTGTTACACAAGTGTAATTAGAGGAAACAACACCCACGTCTACACCCAGCTAAAAGCTTTTACTTTAAGAACACTGTCTGGTTTTTTTAATCCCTTTCATAAATCCTTCACCACATAAAAATCTATTTGACTTCGTTTTTCTACATAATTTTCTCTCGGTGCTAATGTCAGTGCTCACATGAACCCCCAATACTCAAAGTGTTTTATCCACATACTTAGCAAAAATCATTTCTTTACATCTGTTTTTAAACTGCTTCATATTTGGACATTGTTTTATTTCATGATTCACGTTCCATTTTTTCACCCCACAAACCAAAAAAAAGACTCTTCTTGGTTTGTGTACTCTTTGTTTTAAAATGATACAGATCCTTTAAATTTTGACTCAATCTTCTTTCAATAAACAGTCCCTCAATATGTTGTTTTTTAGCCTTAAACAATATTTGTACTGTTTGACAGGTGTTGTGTTGTCTGCTGTGTAGCTCATACTCTCACTGAAAAACCTGTATCTCTGAAAATGCATGATTCAGTTTTATGTTTTTAATGCAGCACTGAAGTTTTTTCATCTGTATTAGACTTTTAAAATAAAACCCTTTCAGCAGTGTAAAAGCCATACAGATTTTTATCCTCGTGCCGGCGATCCTGGCAGTCAGAAGTTCCTAAGTTTCACAAGACAAAACCTGGTGCCACCCTGTATTAATCCATGAGTGGAATGTCAAAATAATTGTTAGTTGCAGCCCTAAAATAAATGTCTCCTTTCAGTTTTACAAATAAAATCTTCCAAGACTCACTTCTTTTTGGTCCTGCCGCGAATCACAGTGTTTCCTCCGATACAATTTCATTTTCTTGATCCTTTTATAAGTTTTTACTGTGATATTTTATTTCATTGTTATAAAACGTGATTGCGTAACCTGTTTTTGAGTGGTTGCGGGTCGGTTGATAGTCACTGCGTTATAACAGGCTGGGTCTTGTTGAATGAATGAGCCACTTCAATTTTTCCAATCCTGATTCCTTGTTGTGTGAATCATTGTTTTCTTAAGAGCGACAGATGTGGATTATGTTTCTGTCTCCTGCAGGTGGATACTATCATGGTAAACTCATATTTCCCAGAGAATTCCCTTTTAAACCTCCGAGCATCTACATGATCACACCCAACGGGAGATTTAAGTGCAACACGAGGTGAGAATCTTTCAGCGATTGCGCTCATCCTCTTCTTATGCACCTATCCCTGAAAAAGATGTGTGTGGTTTCCTTTTTTAAGAATTTTTGGTCTATAAAATGAATAAAAAAATAAAAATTAACCTGAATTATTTCTCCATTTAGTTTTTTTTAATTTAATAATTAATATAATATGTCATTGTGTCCCTGGGCAAGACACTTCACCCTAGGGTTGTAATGATGGAGTTATGATATCGATTTATAGATTTTTTTTATTCCCACAATGCAACTACATCGTTATGCATTACCTTGTATTAAATTGAATCATTTTCTAGCGAGTGTATGTCGATATTAATGGGACAAAATTCTGTAATATTAGAAAAATTTATATTAGAAATTTGCAAGGTAAAAAAAAAACATGCGTCTTTTCAGTCAGATTTTTAATATTTGTTATACTTTTCTTTGCTCTCTGTCTGCTGGACATCAGCCCCGGCCGCAGAGCTGGAGAGTGCTAGAATTTTTTTTAATGATTTTGAATGATGATTTTTGGCAAAAAGGTTGCTGTATGGATTGTATTGATATGAAGGTGTTTGTATCGTATCATTCTTGGATCATAGCGAAACATTTCTAATCCATTTATGTTGTATCGTTGCAAAAACGTAAAATGGATGTAACGATCCGTTTATTAAATATCAACGATACAGTTATTAAATATCAAAATGTATCGTGTAATTAAAGATGATGCGGCCCAGTTCAAGTTAGTTTTTTTTTTGTTTTGTTTTTTTTTTCATTTTGACACTTGGCAGTAAACTTTAAAGTTGTTGTGGATATTTTTTGGTACAAATTACATTAAAAAGGCATCACCTTTAGATTACAAAATGGCTAAATACAGTATTCAGCCACTCGCTAATGTTCTCTACCCAGCCACTGACTTTTTCACACATGTTCATTTGCCAAAACCATGTTGATTAATAATTTTTATTGGTAGTTACAGCCATTGAAAATGTGTTGCAGTCTGTTTAACTTATTCCACAACAACTCATGCCAAATGTCTCTGACTCTGTCACAGGGGTTATCAGATATCAGAGGTCACATATTCAAAGTAATTGCTGCCTACCACATGTTTTTCTAAGTCATGCAGCCCTAAAACATCTCAGACCTGACTAAAACCCTTCTTTAACACTGATGTTTCTCCGTTGTGTGCAGGTTATGTTTGTCCATCACAGACTTCCACCCCGACACGTGGAACCCCGCCTGGTCCGTGTCCACCATCCTGACCGGGCTGCTCAGCTTCATGGTGGAGAAGGGCCCCACTCTGGGGAGCATCGAGACCTCAGACTACACAGTGAGTACAGAGGAGCGGCAGTGGAGGACGGGGACAGGTTTTACTGATGATGATGATGATGATGATGATGATGATGATGATGATGATGATGATGATGATGATGATGATGATGATGATGATGATGATGATTCTGTTGTTTCCAGAAACGACAGCTGTCAGCCCAGAGTCTGGCCTTTAACCTGAAGGACAAAGTCTTCTGTGAACTCTTTCCTGACGTAGTGGATGTAGGTTCAAGATTTTATTTTTGTTTAAATTTCTTTTTGCCTTTCGCCTAACTAAACTTTTTGAAAGTTTAACGATGTTATAATGTTGTTTTCTCTTCAAAAACACAGCTGGGATTGTATTTTGTCTCATTCACACTTGTTTGAGTAACACTGTATGCTGAAGCGCTGCCCTTCTCCAGAGCTAAAAATACTCGGCTCTACATAGAAACGTGAAGCCCCGCCTTCTCCAAGAGATGCACCTGTGCGTTTCTAAATCCCATACACCATCACCTGACTCATTCAGATGATGTCAGTGTTTAAACTGGGACCATTACGAAGCAGTCAGCTCAGTTATCTATTACAGGGTTTCTGCTGCCTTCACTTCTGTGTGGCGTAGGTATAAAATATGATATACTAATCTAGGGTGTCCAAAATTGTTTTTAAAGGCCTGTCAAAAAGCACAATAGGTCCCCTTGTTGTCTCAGTTATACTCATTGCTCATATTTTCAAACAACTAGTACTTTACCACAAAAACGGAGGCCGTCTGTCCAGTTGTTAACGAGGAGTAAGATTTGTGCAGTCTCTCTATCGGCAGATTCGACCCGGAGACACCAGGGAGAGATGCACTTTATTCACCGCACAACCGCTCATTTAACCATCACACAGAGTCCAAAACTGTCACTGCGTTTACAAGCAGAGCATACTTTGACTATGCTCATTCTCTGTTTTTACTCCGATTTCTCCAGAGAACTGTTTAGACTCTGGTCTCAGTCTCCATGCAGAGCAGAGAGGCCGACTACTGAGACCACAGCGCTGTGAGGCATTCAAGTGGTCTGGGGATTTACCAGCGGCGCCAAAACTTTGTAACGCTAAATGCTAATAAATATAAATGGTAATAATTTTACTATATTTACTTTACTTTTCAAATGAAACTTAACAAAGTTAGACAAAGCATTCCTCAGATGGTAAATGTGTCTTGTGCAGCCCCAGAAAATCATCTACGGCAGTCAAGCTTTCACTTTTAAACACGACGGACCAAATCAAAACATGTCTCTGGTCTAAAAACAGCATGTCTCTAAACACTGTTGTTCTGTCTGTTTAGTACAGAGTGCTGGTGAATGCCTCTCAGGGTACATGCAGCAGTTGTCCCACAGCGAACTGCACAATTTTGAATGACCACCCCCCAGTCGGAGTCCAGGGCTTACAGCAGTTTAAAACTCCTCTTAAAATTGGAGCAAGGCAACTATTCAGTTCTCTCCACATGCTTGTGAACGTAGTGACTTTCTTCAAAGTAAAAAAAGTTCCAAGTTCTGTGTTAACACCTTTTAATCCACAACACAAAGCCTTGCTTTTCTCCATGGCAGCTGTGACTAATAATGTTATTGATTTGCAGCCTCGCCCTGTGCCAAAGTAACGAGCTTCAGGGAAGTCAGAAACACTTCCCAGGGATTTCATAATATTTATCGTAATGTCGTATCATTATGATGTGTCTTAGTTTTTTTTGTGTGTCTTAGTGTGTCTTAGTTTTTGTTTTGTTTTTTTTTGTTTTTTGTGAATGGGTGTAAATGAGCGCTAAGTATTTTATGTTACAAGTTTCATCAGAAATGTGCTTCTCCTCCTTTACTCAATTGCCGTTTGAGATTCTACTCCTTTATATAATTACTACTACTATCACGTTACTGTTACTCGTAATACTACGACTAGTACTACTGCTATAACTACTACTTCTGCTGCCATCCATGTTGGCGTCAAGGTCAAAAAACACTGTTACAAATTCTTAAAGGTCCCATTGTATGCTTTTTTTCACGCTTTTTGGGGAGCTGTTACTGTGACTTTGCAGAGAATGCTTGGATTAGGTGTCTGTCGCCCCCTGCTGGCAACGGTGGAGACTGGACAGAGCATAAAGCACAGCTGTTAGCGACATGAGGCTAACAGATAAATGAGCTGACTGCTTGGTAGTGACGGAGGTTTAAGGCTGAAATGATCAGAACGAGTCCGGTGACTGTGTATGGGCTTTAGAAACGCTGCAGGAGCACTTCCTGATTTCATGTGTCATGTGACATAAAGCTGTGAGACCGAGCAGTTTTCAGCTCTGGAGAAGGGCAACGCCTCAGCATACAGGATTACTCAAACGTGTGAATGAAACAAAATACTACTCCAGGTCACACCAGGACTAAAATCGGCCTAAACCAGTTGCAAATGGAGTCAAATCCAGGGTCAGGACTAGACCAGGTCACTGCCAATCCAGGTTTAAACTGGGACTGAAAATGGGTCTAAACCACGTCAAAATTGGGTGCAATCCAGGGCCAGAAGTAAATCAGGTCTACACCAGGACTGAAATGGGTCTAAACCAAAAATGAACCATCTATACTGAGATTTAAAACTGGTGTAAACCTAGACAAAATCACGTCTAAACCAGGTCAGGACTGGGTCTTTCCAGGGCCAGGACTAACCCAGGTCAACAACATTTGTCAACCAGGATTAAACCAGTACTGAAACAGGTCTAAACCAGGAACAAATCAGGTCTAAACTAGGAATTAAAGAGGTCTGATCTGGCACAAAATCAGGTTAAAATGGGTCTAATCCTGAGCCAAGACTAAACCAGGTCTATATCACTTGTAAACCAGTTCTAAACCGGGAATGAAATAGGTCTAAACCAGGTCAAAATTTGGTCTAATCCTGTGCCAGGTCTAAACCAGGTCTAAACCAGGTCTAAACACTTAATAAACTCTTCTTTTACTTCTCCGTCCTTGTCCTCTCCTTCCACAGGAGATGAAGCAGAAGCAGAAAGCCCAGGAGGAGCTGACCGCGCGGACTCAGCCCTTACCGCTCCCGGACGTGGTGCCCGACGGAGACCCGCAGCAGGCCCACTACCTCCCCGCCCTAAACGGAGGAGTGGCGGCGGCGCCCCCTCTGGCCGGCGCCGGCAACAACCCCGCGCCAAACCTCCAGAACCAGGCCAACCGCAACCACGGACTTCTAGGCGGCGCCCTGGCCAACCTGTTCGTCATCGTAGGCTTCGCGGCGTTCGCGTACACGGTCAAGTACGTTCTGAGGAGCATAGCACAGGAGTGAGTGGACTCCAAAGAATCAAGTAAAAATGAAAAAGAAAAAAAAAAAAAAAAACCACATGGACGGCTCTAGATCTCCTTCAGTACCTCCACCTGGACTTTGGAAAACTTTTGTTGAAAGCCGCCGGAGGAAGGAGGGGCTTGAACGGTTGTGATAAACTCATTGGTTCGTGTTTGAAATCAGGAAAAATGGCTCATGGGTCGTGGAAAAGGCAACACCGGACATGCTACACAGTCAAAATCCAGCTAGATAAGTTCGGTATTGGTGGGATTTTTGGTCTATTGTTTTCCAAAGAGTGTGCCGGGGACCTAAAAGTGGACCACAGAACATGCTCTGAAATGTCTAGTTTAACAATAATGCAAATCTGGAGGCGTCATTGTGACAGAATGGGTTGTAAAATAAAATCTATGCCTTAGAAATACATTAAAACGCCCATCATAATAACGGCAACAAAAATCTGACCAATCATAAGTGTTAAAATGGGGCGGGGTTTATGCAGTGCTTTTCTCTGATTGGTTGTACGTTTCTCATATTAAAGCAGTTCTGTGTATGTTGGTACAGCGCTGAATTCTGATTGGTTGTCTGTGTATCCAGTTACATGCAGAGGTAGTTTAAGCTGCGACCACTTCTACAGGTGAATCTGGATGGTTTAATTTGTTTTTCATTAAATTCAGGAGTTGCTTCAGATGTAACCACTGTGTGTCCTCAGCCCTGACCAAAACAACACAGCTTTCTTCAATAAATATTTTCAAACTATAGCCTTTACTTACTTGTTTTAGTGGTTTAAACAAGGTCTAAATCAGGTCTAAACCAGGCTTAAAATAGGTCTAAACCAGGACTAAAACAGGTCGATACCAGCTCTAAAGCAGGTCTTAATGGGGTAAAAGCCAGGATTAAAACAGGACTAAACCGGGACTACATGAGGTCAAAAGCTAGTCTAAATCACGACTAAACAAGATCTAAACCTGATTGATACCAACTCTAAAGCAGGTCTAAAAGTGGGATAAATCCACGACAAAACTTTGGACTGAAATGGGACTCAAACAGGACTAAACCATGACTAACGCAGGTCAAAAACAGGACTAAATGAGGTCTAAAGCTGGCATAAACCAGGTCTAACTAAGTCTAAACCTTGTCTATACCAGCTCTAAAGAAGATCAAAAAGCATGTAAAAACCAGGACTGAAAAGGGACTAAAACAGGTCTAAACCAGTCAAAACCAGGGCTAAAGTTGGCATAACCCTGGCATAAAGAGACAAAGATATGACAGAAATAATTTCTTTTATTTATGAAATTATATTTTTCAGTAAAAGCATTTCCTGCATAAATCAAGCACACTCTGCACAAACTAAACAATCTATAATACCAATCTGAGCACCATGCGATCCTTTCTGCAGATGATAAAACTTTGTTTTGTTTCTTGGTAAGTCTGTGTAAATCGTCCAGGTTCTCAGGAATCTGGACATCTTATGAACAAAGGGAAAACAAATATGAACCTTTGTCAATACTGACAGCCTTTTTGATTGATTGATTGATAATTTACACAGACGTACCAAGAAACAAAAGAAAGTTTCATCATCTGCAGAAAGGATGGTATGGTGCTCAGATTGGTATTATAGATTGTTTAGTTTGTGCTCTAGCTTTGTGTTACAGTAATAATAACCACAAGCACAAAGATTGCTTAAGAGTTTTATTTTAAGACTGATAAATTTGAATAAAAAAGCAAGAAGAGCTGCATTCACTGTCAGATTTGGCACAGTGTTCCAGGTAAATTAAAGTTATATAAGAGAGCAATAAATAACTGACAGCTGCAGAAAATATTGTAATTATTTAAAATATGTAGTTTCACTGTTTAAGAAACAAAGTTCATGTTCAGTTGTCCGGCAGAAGTAAAATCAGAGGTGCTCTGTGACGGAAAACATGTAATGTCTGTGAAGACTCTCACTCATCCAGGGTAATTGCATCACAACAAAAAAAAGCAGTCAGCAGTTTTTAAAGTTTAATTATGTAATCAACTCTCAAAATGTGCTGTGCATGAGGTCTAAAGCTGGGCTAAACCAGGACTAAAACAGGTCTAAAGCTGGGCTAAACCAGGACTAAAACAGGTCTAAAGCTGGGCTAAACCAGGACTAAAACAGGTCTAAAGCTGGGCTAAACCAGGACTAAAACAGGTCTAAAGCTGGGCTAAACCAGGACTAAAACAGGTCTAAAGCTGGGCTAAACCAGGACTAAAACAGGTCTAAAGCTGGGCTAAACCAGGACTAAAACAGGTCTAAAGCTGGGCTAAACCAGGACTAAAACAGTTCTAAATTGGCACTAAACCAGATCTAAGCCAGTTCTAAACAAGTACTACATCAACCAGGTCTTAAAGCGATCTGAGCTTGAATTGAACCAGGATTTGTCTAAACCAAGACTGAATCAGGGCAAAACCAGGTTGAGCCTGGGTCTAAACTGGGGCCAGGACTTAACCAGGTCCATATCAGGTGTACGAATGAATCTAAACCAGGTCTGTTTCATATCGAGGCTCTAAACTGAGTCTAAACCAGGACTAAAACAGGTCTGAACCAAAGGTATGAGCCAGGTTTAAACATTCTCTAAAAGAGGACAAAACAAGGCCTAAACCAGGTCTAAACCAGGTCTAAACTCTCCCCCAGTCCTGTCTCTTGATTAGATTAGATTAGATTGAACTTTATTAATCTCACAATACAGAATAAAAATGCAGAAAGCAAGAAAATAAAGTGAGCAATGCATCACAAACAAAAGGTGCAATATAAATTATTTACAAGAAAAAATAAAAAAAAAAAAGCCAAAAATATGTAACATTATAAATATAAACTATAAAATATGAAGTTGTACACAGCGATTATTAGAATGACACACAGCTTCATCCCTCCCACTCTTCTTTTTTTCCTGACAGTTTTTCTTGGGAAGCCTTTTTCCTTCACGGTGTCGGGTTACGCCGCTGTCAGAGAGAAACTGGTCGGTGCAGTTTCTGTGATAATAATGCAATAAGCTTTTGGCAGAGCTGCAGAGACAAGCCAAGTCCAATTCCTTGAACGGGACAGGGTTTAATATGCAAATTTAAACTAAAAAAGAGAGGACAGTGAATCTGAGCTCTCTGACATTTATACCTGACTCTGACATTTAACTGGTTCCAAATGCGTTTTTCATTTTATTGTGACTCTCTAAGACTATTTTCACTTCATGTCATTAAAATAATAAAGTAAAACGGGTCTAACCAGGATTATACCGGGTCTAAATCGGCACTGAACCAGGTCTAAGCCAGTTCTAAACATGTATTACACTAGAACTAAACCAGGTCTTATAGAGGTCTGAGCTGGAACTGAGCTAGGATTCAACCAGGTCTAAACCCAGACTGAATCAGGGCTAATCCAGGCCGAAATGGGGTCAAGCCTGGGTCTAAACTGGGACCAGGACTTAACCAGGTCTAAAAGGAGACAGAACCAAGTCTAAACCAGGTCTATTTCTCTCTAATTAGGCTCAAATCTGTGTCTAAACCAAAGTCTAAACCAGGTCTGAACTACACTAGAACTAAAGTCTTCAAGGTTCCCAAATGTATTTTTCATTTTCTTGAGATTCACTGAGATTATATTGAACCTCCCCGCGACCCACTTTAGGTCCTGACCCACCAGTTGAGAATCTTACATATAATAAGACCACAAATAAAGTCAAGTATTCTATTGAGAAATTCATATTAAATTAAAGTGTTTAAATTGTTCAGCAGCTGTGTAAACCAGGTCTAAACCAGGAGGTCTAATCCAGGACCAGGACTAAACCAAGCCTGAACCAGGTCTCAGTCCGCTCTAAACTAGGACTAAATTGGTTTAGACCTGTTTTAGTCCCAGTTTAGACCAAAGTGTAAACAGGACTATACTGGGACGAAAAAACTAAACCATGACTGAAACATAAATAGGGACCAAGACTAAACCAAGTCTAGACTAGCACCGAAACATGTCTAAATTAAACCGGGTCTAAACCAGAACCAGGTCTAAAAGAGGTCTGTGACCAGGCCTAAACTGGGACAGAACCAGAACTAGGACTAAACCAGGTCTAAATTGGGTCCAAACCAAAAGCAGGACTAAGCCAGGACTAAACAAAGTCAGGAAATTTATTGGCAAATGCATATTAAATAAAAGTGTTAATCTTGGACTAAACCAGGTCTGAACCTGTTCTAAACTCGGACTAAACTGGGTCTAACTCTTGACTAAATTGAGAGACTAAACTAGGTCTGGGCTAGTACTGAACCAGGTCTAAAGCGGGATCGAAACATGTCTAAACTAATTCAGGTCTTTGATTAAACTAGGTCGAAACTAGGAAAAGTCTGTCTAAAGGAGGTCTATAGCCAGACCTTAAACAGGTCTAAACTGGGTCAAAACCAGAACTAAGACCAAGCCAGGTCTTAAATTAGGTCCAAACCAAAAGCAGGACTAAGCCAGGTCTAAACAAAAAGTCATGAAATCTACTGCATTGCATTTTAAATAAAGTTATAACATTTGACTTGTCCAGCTGTTGACTAAACCTGGTCTAATACAGGACAAAACCAGGTCTAAACTCTAAGGTCTAATATGGGACTAAACTGGGACCAGGACTAAACTAGGTTTAAACCATAAAACCAGGACTAAAAGAGGTATAAAAGTAAAGTTTATAATATAAAAAGTCCAGCTGTTGCCTTCCTTGAACCCTTGAGCCATTTTAAATCTCGAGTAAAGACAGATTTTTATGTTCTGTGGATCCAAACTCGTCCGATTATTGGACCCAGTTTAAATTATTTTACCAACGTCTCCTTCTCTAAATCTGCTTCACTGTTTCATGTCATTCAAACCATATTTTGGCTTCCTGCGAACTTTTGGGACCCAGCCCACCTCTTGGGACCCACAGCACTGGAGCGTCACTGTGTCCAAATCTGTGAGAACAATTCATTTTGACATGATTTCTTTTATTTTTTATTTTTTTTGCGGTATGTTTCATTCTGTTTTATTTTATTTATAGACTGAGCCTCGTCTGCTGTTGTTTAAAACCAGAGATTCTCTCCTGGAGGCATTTTTTCTTTTTGTTTTTTTGGGACACACTTTTTACATATTTTACAAAGTCTTGTCTACAACGGAACCCCATCAAAGTCTCATTAAACGCCCGAAATAATTTTTTTAAGCAATAACTCAGAGAAATGCATTATTAGATCAGAATAAAACAGGTACTAACAGCAGGTCTAAGCCAGGAATAAACCAGGAGTGAACCAGGTCTAAACCAGGACTAACCGTGGTCTAAACCAGGACTAATCGTGGTCTAAACCAGGACTAATCGTGGTCTAAACCAGGACTAATCATGGTCTAAACCAGGACTAATCGTGGTCTAAACCATGAGTAAACATGGCCTAAACCAGGACTAATCGTGGTCTAAACCAGGAGTAAACATGGCCTAAACCAGGACTAATCGTGGTCTAAACCAGGACTAAACATGGCCTAAACCAGGACTAACAGTGGTCTAAACCAGGAGTAAACATGGCCTAAACCAGGACTAACAGTGGTCTAAACCAGGACTAATCGTGGTCTAAACCAGGACTAATCGTGGTCTAAACCAGGACTAATCGTGGTCTAAACCAGGACTAATCGTGGTCTAAACCAGGACTAAACATGGCCTAAACCAGGACTAAACATGGCCTAAACCAGGACTAAACATGGCCTAAACCAGGACTAATCGTGGTCTAAACCAGGACTAAACAAGGCCTAAACCAGGACTAATCGTGGTCTAAACCAGGACTAATCGTGGTCTAAACCAGGACTAATCGTGGTCTAAACCAGGACTAATCGTGGTCTAAACCAGGACTAATCGTGGCCTAAACCAGGACTAAACATGGCCTAAACCAGGACTAAACATGGCCTAAACCAGGACTAATCGTGGTCTAAACCAGGACTAAACATGGCCTAAACCAGGACTAATCGTGGTCTAAACCAGGACTAATCGTGGTCTAAACCAGGACTAATCGTGGCCTAAACCAGGACTAATCATGGTCTAAACCAGGACTAATCGTGGCCTAAACCAGGACTAATCGTGGTCTAAACCAGGACTAATCCAAGACTAAATGAGGTCAAAACAGGGCACTAAACCAGGAACTATCCAGAACCAAACTGTGCCTAAACCAGGACTAAGCTGACATCTAAAACTGGCTTTAAATTAACCTATATCAGGACTTAAACTGCAAAAAACTCCAGAAGTCTGTGTACCACCAGTGGTTCCTGCCCCACAGCTTGACAAACACTGGCAAAATAATCTCCTGCATTAAAAGAAATAAATATTTAAAATATTGAACCTGTATTTCTTCAGAAAAGTCCTTTCTCTACAACCCACTGAGAACCTGCCATAACCATGGCCCACTTTTGGACCCCTGACCCACCAGTTGAGAATCTCTGGTTTCTTTAATAATTCAGTGAAGGAAAAGACTTTGGCCCGAGGCTTTTTACACAACTGTAATTTATGATAATTGTCCATTGCATTGACGGATCTCTGTGTATCCAGGGTCGGTCGGACAGTAACTCTGCCTTTTATCACTCAGAGTTTCAGAGCCTGGGTCTGGGTCTGGGTCTGGGCCTGGGTCTGGGTCTGGGTCTGGGTCTGGGTCTGGGTCTGGGCCTGGGTCTGGGTCTGGGTCTGGGCCTGGGTCTGGGTCTGGGCCTGGGTCTGGGTCTGGGTCTGAGTCTGAGGTTCTGGACTGGTTTTGGAGAACTCTGCGGAGGACAGAGGTGTTTGGTTCATGCTTCAGTTTTAATCTGGCGTGATGTAAGTTTTCATAGTCAATGCAAATAAATAAACCTGCAGCTCTGCGGGACGTTTTACAGCAACAGAAGATTTATTTGGTCGTTTTGTAAATGGTCAGAAAAGATAAACTGGGATTAGAGAGAGGTGGAAAATACTTAACCTTTGTACTAGTACTGGTACTTCAATACTGCCCAAATAGTAAATTTTACTGAACAAAGAGGCTGACGTTTGGAGCTGCAACACCTTTTCATTGTCCCAACTTTGAAGTTGAATACATCCATCCATCCATCCATCCATCCATCTTCTTCCGCTTTATCCGTGGCCGGGTCGTGGAGGCAGCAGTCTAAGCAGGGACACCCAGACATCCCTCTCCCCGGACACTTCCTCCAGCTCCTCAGGAGGAACCCCAAGGCGTTCCCAGGCCAGCCGAGAGACGTAGTCCCTCCAGCGTGTCCTAGGTCTTCCCCAGGGCCTCCTCCCGGTGGGACATGCCTGGAACACCTCCCCAGGGAGGCGTCCGGGAGGCTCTGGAACAGATGCCCAAGCCACCTCAGCTGGCTCCTCTCGATGTGGAGGAGCAGCGGCTCTACTCCGAGCTCCTCCCGGGTAACCGAGCTCCTCACCCTATCTCTAAGGGAGCGCCCAGCCACCCTGCGGAGGAAACTCATTTTGGCCGCTTGTATCCGGGATCTTGTCCTTTCGGTCATGACCCAAAGCTCATGATCATAGGTGAGAGTAGGAACGTAGATCGACCGATAAATGGAGAGCTTCGCCTTTCCACTCAGCTCTTTCTTTACCACAACAGACCGATACAACGACCGCATTACTGCAGACGCTGCACCGATCCGTCTGTCGATCTCACGCTCCATCCTTCCCTCACTCGTGAACAAGACCCCGAGATACTTAAACTCCTCCACTTGAGGCAGGAACTCTCCTCCAACCTGGAGAGGGCAAGGCACCCTTTTCCGGTCAAGAACCATGGCCTCGGACTTGGAGGTGCTGATTCTCATCCCAGCCGCTTCACACTCGGCTGCAAACCGTCCCAGTGCACACTGAAGGTCTTGGCTTGATGAAGCCAACAGGACAACATCATCCGCAAAAAGCAGAGATGAAATCCTGTGGTCCCCAAACCTGACACCCTCCGGCCCCCGGCTGCACCTAGAAATTCTGTCCATAAAAATTATGAACAGAACCGGTGACAAAGGGCAGCCCTGCCGGAGTCCAACATGCACCGGAAACAGGTCCGACTTACAACCGGCAATGCGGACCAAACTCCTGCTCCGGTCATACAGGGACCGGACAGCCCTTAACAAAGGGCCTCGGACCCCACACTCCCAGAGCACCCCCCAAAGGACGCTACGAGGGACACGGTCGAACGCCTTCTCCAGGTCCACAAAGCACATGTGGACTGGTTGGGCGAACTCCCATGAACCCTCGGGCACCCGATAGAGGGTGTAGAGCTGGTCCACTGTTCCACGGCCAGGACGAAAACCGCATTGTTCCTCCTGAATCCGAGGTTCGACTATCGGCCGAATTCTCCTCTCCAGTACCCTGGAATAGACTTTCCCGGTGAGGCTGAGAAGTGTGATCCCCCTGTAGTTGGAACACACTCTCCGGTCCCCCTTCTTGAAAAGAGGGACCACCACCCCGGTCTGCCAGTCCAGAGGTACTGTCCCCGACCGCCACGCGATGTTGCAGAGACGTGTCAGCCACGACAGCCCCACAACATCCAGAGACTTGAGGTACTCAGGGCGAATCTCATCCACACCCGGTGCCTTGCCACCGAGGAGCTTTTTAACCACCTCAGTGACTTCAGCCCGGGTGATGGATGAATCCTCCTCCAAGTCCCCAACCTCTGCTTCCGCAACGAAAGACGTGTCAGTGGGATTGAGGAGATCCTCAAAGTATTCCTTCCACCGCCCGACAACATCCCCAGTCGAGGTCAACAGCTCCCCACCCTCACTGTAAACAGTGTTGGTGAAGAACTGCTTCCCCTTCCTGAAGCGGCGGACGGTTTGCCAGAATCTCTTTGAGGCCGACCGATAGTCCTCCTCCATGGCCTCCCCGAACTCCTCCCAGACCCGAGTTTTTGCCTCCACAACCGCCCGGGCCACCGCACGCTTGGCCTGCCGGTACCCGTCGGCTGCCTCGGGAGTCCCACAAGCCAGCCAAGCTGGATAGGACTCCTTCTTCAGCCTGACGGCATCCCTTACTTCCGGTGTCCACCACCGGGTTCGGGGCTTGCCACCACGACAGGCACCAGAGACCTTACGGCCACAGCTCCGAACAGCCGCACCGACAATAGAGGTGGAGAACATGGTCCACTTGGACTCAATGTCTCCAACCTCCCCCGAGATCTGGTTGAAGCTCTCCTGGAGGTGGGAGTTGAAGACCCCCATGACAGGAGGCTCAGCCAGACGTTCCCAACAGACCCTCACAATACGTTTGGGCCTGCCGAGTCTGTCCGGCCTCCTTCTCCGCCAGCGGATCCAACTCACCACCAGGTGGTGATCAGTTGACAGCTCAGCCCCTCTCTTCACCTGAGTGTCCAAGACACACGGTCGAAGGTCAGATGACACGACTACAAAGTCGATCATTGACCTCCGGCCTAGGGTGTCCTGGTGCCACGTGCACTGATGGACACCCTTGTGCTTGAACATGGTGTTTGTTATGGACAAACTGTGACTAGCACAGAAGTCCAATAACAAAACACCGCTCGGGTTCAGATCAGGGAGGCCGTTCCTCCCAATCACGCCCCTCCAGGTGTCACTGTCGCTGCACACGTGAGCGTTAAAGTCTCCCAGCAGAATGACGGAGTCCCCAGTTGGAGCACTTTCCAGCACCCCTCCCAGGGACCCCAAGAAGCCCGAGTACTCTACACTGCTGTTCGGCCCATAGGCCGAAACAACAGTGAGAGACCTGTCCCCAACCTGAAGGCGCAGGGACACGACCCTCTCATTCAACGGGGAAAACTCCAACACATGGCAGCTGAGCTGGGGAGCTATGAGTAAGCCCACACCAGCCCGCCGCCTCTCACCGCGGGCAACGCCAGAGTAGAAGAGAGTCCAGCCTCTCTCAAGGAGTTGGGTTCCAGAGCCCAAACTGTGCGTGGAGGTGAGCCCGACTATCTCTAGTCGGTAACGCTCAACCTCCCGCACAAGCTCAGGCTCCTTCCCCCCCAGCGAGGTGACATTCCATGTCCCCAGAGCCAGTTTCTGCATCCAGGGATCGAGACGCCGAGGCCCCCGATCCTCCTTGCACCGGCCCCTTACGGTTCCTCCTGCGGGTGGTGGGTCCACGGGAGGATGGCCCCACGTCGTCCTTTCGGGCTGGGCCTGGCCGGGTCCCGTGGGGAGAGACCCGGCCACCAGGCGCTTGCGATCGAGCCCCAACCCCAGGCCTGGCTCCAGGGTGGGGCCCCGGCTGCGCCTTACCGGGCGACGTAACTGGCCTCGTTATTTTTGTCTTCATAAGGGTTTGTGAACCGCTCTTGGTCTGGCCCGTCACCTAGGACCTGTTTGCCATGGGAGACCCTACCAGGAGCATTAAGCCCCCGACAACATAGCTCCTAGGATCATTGGGGCACTCAAACCCCTCCACCACGGTAAGGTGGCGGTTCAAGGAGGGGTTGAATACACAGAATATTAAATAATTAAAAAATATAAATCAGTTTTAAAAAAAGTGTAAAAATATTCTAAGAGTAACTCTATTATTTCTACACATTTTTACATTGTTCAACATCTGGTGCTTACTTAATAAATCCATCTCTGTCCCAGCCTAAAAAAATATTCAGATTACAGAGTACAGCGGTCATGCCTCAGGAAACATGTGTTAACACTTTTTGAGAAAATTTGAATTTTATAAAAATGTAAAATAAAATAACATTTACCTCTCAGCCTTAAGCCCAGAGCTCTGTCCCGGCTGTAAAACACAGATGGGTCCTGGAAGTTTTGTTTTGTTTTTTGCAGCTGTTTAAAAATTGACATAACATTAAAAACCACATTCACCTTTTTATTACAAAATTAAACTGAACTTAATCATCGTTGCAGGATTCAGGTGCAGTAGTAGTAGAAGTAAAGTATATTTACATTATACCACAGACACTGGGGAGTATTTTTGGAAATGTTTCTGTATTTGAAAGTGTTCCAGTCGCACTGTAGGACACTTCACAGTTTCACTTTAAAATACAAAACAAAAAAGTCACACAACTTCTTTCTAAAACTTCAGAGGTGGGACGGTCGCCTCCCAAAAGTCGCTACTACTACTACTACTACTACTACTACTACTACTACTACTACTACTACTGCTGGTATTACTGTTACTACTTGTTGTAATGCTCCTGCGGCTCTTCAGATACTTCTACAACTACTTTATATGCTTCTACATTTACAACTACTACTTTTACTACCACTAATACAACACACTGACCACGTTTCCTCACAGCAAGAAGGTCCTGGGTTTGATTCCCGGGACCTTTCTGTGTGGAGTTTGCATGTTCTCCCTGTGTCTGCGTAGGTTTCCCCTGCCACTAAAAACCTGTACAACAGGTCCCCCATGGGCCCAGGACTCCCCTGCAAACAGATCTGAATCTCAGTGGGACTTTCCTGCTTAAAGAAAGGTAAAAAAGAACAATAATAATAAAGCATTAGTTTTATAAAGTTTGGTGCATGCTTCCTTCTCTCCTCAGTCGCGCTCAGTGCTGATGAGCCACAGCTTGGCTTTTTAAGGTGGAAAAAACATTTTGCCAGTTGCCATTTTATTGTATTTTAGATAATGATAAGAGATTTAGATTCTGTTTAAAACTTGTTTTAAATATGAAGTAAAATGTATTTGCTGCAGTGCATTAATATAACATTTAAGATCAACTAAAGTTGTCCCATTTTAACACAAGTATATTAAATACAAGAGTACAGTAAAATTAACCTTAAGTATATATTAATGAGCACTAAGTGTTTCAAGTTGTTCCAAAATAATACATTAAGTATGTACTTAGTAAAATTCATTTAAGTACTGCATGAAAAAGCACTACTTAAATATCTCTTCTACTGCTAATACTAATACTACTGCTGCCTTTACTGTGAACTATTTATGATTTATGATCATATTATTCTTTATTCTTGAGTAATGTCTGGTGATGAAGTTGTTACCTCTTTAAGGATCATTTTTTCATGGTAAAAACTCGGTGTGTTTGAGGTCTTTGTCTTTGACCGTGATCAGAGTGAAGTAGAATTCCTTCGCGCTTCCTGAGAACCGCACGTGCGAGGATCACGTCACCTCACGCGGCTTTATAAAGAGAGCAGCTCCTCACCTGCAGCCAGCTCTCAGGACACAGCGCACCTCCACTCTTCCAAAAAAATCCCCCACTGCGCGCTCCCAGGACTCGCGGTCTGGAGATTTACTCAGGTTCCGTTTTGGAAAAACCTCCTCGCCCTCAGCCGCAGCTCTCAGCCCGAAAGCACAGCTCCTCTCCCGGGTTTAAGGACACCACCGCTCCGTGAAAAGATCATCCAGGGCGCACCCAACCCGGCCAGGACGCGCCGTTCTGCAAGTGAGTTCAAGTTTACGCGCACTTCTACAACATTTAGTATTACATTTTCAGCTTTTATTTTATTTCTGTTGCTTTAAAATATTTTTGTTTTGCGGAATTAGTCTCATTTTGGAATCATAGCTGTGCGTTTTGAGGGCGCACCAAGCACTTTTATACTGTTTTTATCTCTCCAGGCGCACGGAAGTGGCGTTTTTGTAGAATTATTTACAGTATTTTGTAAGTGGAAGTCTTTTTAAAAAATGTCTGCCTAATGATTTTTTTGATGGAGTGCAGTATCCATAGTTAGGCTCTTATTCGGTGCTCGTCTCTGTTTAGTAACTTTTGTTAGGGACATTTTTAGAGCTGCGCCTTTGATTTGATGGTTGCTGTTGTTTTAAATTACGCACAGCTGGTGCTCTGTGCTGTGTGGATTATAGTTTTTACCCAGAAGCAGACGCCAGGAGTCTCTGAAGAATGACAAAAATCTTCATAAAAATAATTCCAACTCCCGAACTCGTTTTACAGAAATATAAGTGAATATTATCAGAGTTACTCACCAAAAACTGTCTGAAACACAGCTTTAGCTTTTACTGGCTCTGAGGTGAGAGACGTAAATGAATATTACTCAGGCAGATCATCGCCATCAAAGTAAAAAGAAATACTCATTCTTAGACACAAATAAATAGTAGTAAAGTAGTAGTAGTAAAATTATACATATCTGCTGAGTTAAAAGTACCTTTGCCAACATTTTATTTGTTTTTTAACATAATAAACATGAAGGTACTGGGGTGTTATATATACATAAATATATATGTGCCCCTAAAATAATAAAATAACAACACAAAATTATAATTAAAAAAAAAAGATAATAATGAGGAAAAAACAATAACAATAATGAAAAAAATAAAAAATAAAACAACAAATGAGCAACAAAATAAAAATAAATTATAATAAATACTTAAATCATAATAATATTTGAGGATTTCTTGGGGAAATAAAATAATTGAATCTTTTGTACATGTGAGTACATATGTCCTGTATATAAATATATATGTAAATACAAAATACATTTCATTTATATGTCCTTTTGTCCATTTCTATGCTAAAATGTAAAAATGTACTTAAATATATCTTTACTTGGAAATCAAATAAAGTTGGAGCCAAAAAATAATTTTTTCTAAATTTTCTAAAGAATGGTAACACTTTACAATAACTCAGCATTAATAAGCAGTAATAAAGCATTAATAAATATGTCATTACCAATAATTTAATTAATAAGTAGTTTATAGACATCTTATTGACTCATTTATAATTTTGCATTGATTCTCATGAGCTTATAACTCAAGAACTCAACAGTAGTAACTCAGTGATGTTAATAAATGTTTGTAGACAAATAATTAACTGTTTATTAACTAATTTAACTAATTAACTTTAACTAATATTTAACTATTGCTTTATAGTGTGAGTGAGTTTAAAGTGTTACCAAAAGGATTAAAATACTGCCTCTAAAACCTGTAAGCGTTGTAGGGTGAGTGCCTCAAAAAGTACAAAAAGTGGGACAGATTTGAGAAATAAATGTTTTGATACAAATCTAACTTAGACCAACTCACTGAGCTGCTACAGTTTATAAAACACCTGATGTGCTGTTTTTATCCCCAAAACACACATTTTGCAAAGTAATATCTTTACTGCCATTTTATTCATTGGCATAAAAAAGATTAAAGTCTGCTTTTTCTCAAAACAATCCCCAGCGCCCAGCTCCAGGACAAATATTCATCCTGACACAGGACGTCCACAAATATTTATTCTATTTTTTACACAAGGAATACACCTGACCTTGTTGTTTTTCTAAAATCCGCTGAGCACCAATGAAAAAGTGGGACATTATCTTAATCAGTGGGACGGGGGACAGGGGACTAAATGTCTGAGAACCACTCTGTTCCAGTTTTAAAGATTCTCCATTAAACTTCTCCTCCTCATGTTCTGTAGTTTGGTTTATTTTCTTGTATGTTCTTAATCTGTAATTATTTGATCATATTACGGTGCCTTATTTGTTATTTGAATTAAAAAAACAGAAACAAAAAAGTCTCCCCTCTCTCTGCTGCAGGTTTACCCAGGATCTCTCTGCCTGTAGCGCCCCCTGCTGTCCGGACACGATGGTGGAGGTCGGCTGTGAGGAGCTGGAGTGCGTCATCTGCTGTCACGTGTACTCTCGCAGCGAGCGGGTCCCGCGCGTGCTGCACTGCCAACACACTTTCTGCTCCGTGTGTCTGGAGAGGATGGCGTGTGCGCGCGGCGTGGTGTGCACCGTGTCCTGCCCGCTCTGCCGCTGGATCACCTGCACCAACGCCGCGCTCGGCCTCCCGGGGGCGCTCTGGGTCAACACCGACATCTGGGACCAGATCTCAGAGGACAAGCTGCGGGAACGGGGCCTGGACCTGGACCTGGAGGAGGGGGCGCACGGGACGGCGACGCTGTGAGTGCAAGGGACGCAGAGGGGACAGAGGGGGGACGCAGGGGGACAGAGGGGGGACGCAGAGGGGACAGAGGGGGGGCGCAGGGGGGACAGAGGGGGGCAGAAGGGGACAGAGGGACAGAGAGGGGGATAGAGGGAGACAGAGGGACAGGGGTGGGGGGGTGGGGGTGTAGAGAGGGACACAGAGGGACACTGAGGGGGATACAGAGGGACACTGAGGGGGATACAGAGGGACACGGGGGGGACACAGAAGGAGACAGAGGGACAGAGAGGGGGATAGAGAGGGACACAGAGGGAGACAGAGGGGGACAGAGGGACACAGAGGGGACACAGAGGGACAGAGAGGGAGACAGAGGGACACAGAGGGGGCACAGAGGGGGACAGAGGGGGACAGAGGGAGACAGAGGGAGACAGAGGGGGACAGAGGGAGACAGAGGGGGCACAGAGGGGGACAGAGGGAGACAGAGGGGACACAGAGGGACAGAGAGGGAGACAGAGGGGGACAGAGGGAGACAGAGGGGGACAGAGGGACAGAGAGGGAGACAGAGGGGGCACAGAGGGGGACAGAGGCGGACAGAGGGACAGAGAGGGAGACAGAGGGGACACAGAGGGACAGAGAGGGAGACAGAGGGGGACAGAGGGACAGAGAGGGAGACAGAGGGACACAGACGGGGCACAGAGGGAGACAGAGGGGACACAGAGGGACAGAGAGGGAGACAGAGGGGGACACAGAGGGACACAGAGGGAGACAGAGGGGGACAGGGGGACACAGAGGGACATGAGGTTAAAGTCAAATATAATGGGTTTTGTGGACAATAAACAACAAAACATACAACTACTATCATCAGAGGAGGACAGTAACTACATACTTTTACTGAAGTAGTAGTAGTAGTAGTAGTAGTAGTAGTAGTAGTAGTAGTAGTAGTAGTAGTAGTAGTAGTAGTAGTGGTGGTGGTGGTGGTGGTGGTGGTGGGGATAGTAGCTGTGGTAGTAGTAGAAGTACAGTAATTGTGGTAGTAGTATAGAAGGAGAAGTAACAGTAGTAGTAGTAATAGTAGTAACAGTAGTAGTAGTAGTAGTAGTAGTAGTAGTAGTAGTAGTAGTAGTAGTAGTTATTACTGTGCATCACTTTCAAAATGTCAGCGTTTCATTCAGTGCTTTTATACTTTGTCAAGTTACATTTCTGTTGAATACTTTTATTTCTACTTAAGTAATATTGTAATGAAGTAACAGTACTTTTACTTGAGTAAAATATTAGAACAATGCTTCCCAAACTTTTTAGTTTTAACTAAAGTACTGCTACTTCAAAATTTTAATACTCAAGTAAAAATATTAGTTAGTCACCAAAATGATTTCTTGACTCAAAATATTGGCTTTACTGCACAGTACTACTTTGTACTATATGTAGAAAGTACCAGTTGTATTTGCATAGAGAAAAGATAGTACTCATGAGTATGAAGTAGCAGCACAGAGTTTTTCTTCCATTCCAGTCTTTCATGGATGAGTTTATACACAACACTTTTATAACACTCAGGGTCCTTAAACTAAAATACTACAAATACTTCACTGATATTTTTAAAAACTTCATAACTCATCGTATTCATCTTATTTCTCTCTTCTTCTTCTCCCCAGGCCCAGCTCCAGAGCATCGACCTTCATGTCCAAATTCAACAAAATCTTCAGCTGTGTCCTGCTGCAGACAGCGGACTCATACAGCTGCTGAGAGGAGTACTACAGGAGTACTACAGGAGTACTACAGGAGTACTACAGGAGGATGTAATGGACAGTTGAAGAAAAACTCAAAACTCTGTGAGAACCAGACCTGCTGCGGACTTTAAACTCTGCCCTGATAAAACCTGGAGCTGACAGATGTAGAGCGCCTAGATGCTGCTGTGTTTACGGTAGACTGTGAGTTATAGCCTGGGTTCTCAACTGGTGGGTCCGGGCCCAAACGTGGGATACTGTAAGAACTGAAAACCTCCAGGACCACACCGGCTGAGAATCACTTTAATTATGTTTAATTATGTTTAATTATGTTTAATAACTGTACTGTTAAATCTGCTGTTTGTGTTTGAGGAAACCAGATATTTTACTGATGATAATGTGAAGCACTTAAATCTGTGTCTTTTTGAGCCGCTTGTATTTTGATGAATAAATGTATTTATCAAATGTTGACTTGAAGAATATTTTATAATATTATTTTGCATGTTTATAAATAAAATGTTGAAATGCCCTTGTGTTGTTTTGTCTACTTTTACTGCTACCAAAGCTACTGTTATTATTATTATTATCACCTCTGCCAAGGCATTGGTTTGTCTGTTTGTTTGTTTGTTTGTTAGCAACATAGCTCAAAAAGTTATGGACAGATTTTGAGGAAATGTTCAGAAAATGTAAGAAATGGAATAAGGAGCAATTGATTAAATTTTGGGGGTGATCTGGATCATCATCTGGATCCAGGAAATGTTTTAAGGATTCTTTACTGTTGGGAAATGCCGTCAGAGCAAAGACTGCCCAGGATCAGTGGCAAATGATTACAGACAACATCACGGCCGACCTGGATCAGGTTGTTCTGGTTCTGGACCTGGGTCAGACCTGGGTCAGACCTGGGTCAGACCTTGGTCAGACCTGCTTTAGTCCCAGACCTGGGTCAGACCTGGGTCAGACCTGGGTCAGACCTGCTTTAGTCCCAGACCTGGGTCAGACCTGCTTTAGACCCGGACCTGGGTCAGACCTGGGTCAGACCTGCTTTAGTCTCGGACCTGGGTCAGACCTAGGTCAGACCTGCTTTAGTCTCGGACCTGGGTCAGACCTGCTTTAGTCTCAGACCTGGGTCAGACCTGCTTTAGTCCCGGACCTGGGTCAGACCTGCTTTAGGCCCAGACCTGGGTCAGACCTGCTTTAGACCCGGACCTGGGTCAGACCTGGGTCAGACCTGGGTCAGACCTGGGTCAGACCTTGGTCAGACCTGCTTTAGTCCCAGACCTGGGTCAGACCTGCTTTAGACCCGGACCTGGGTCAGACCTGGGTCAGACCTGCTTTAGTCTCGGACCTGGGTCAGACCTAGGTCAGACCTGCTTTAGTCTCGGACCTGGGTCAGACCTGCTTTAGTCTCAGACCTGGGTCAGACCTGGGTCAGACCTGGGTCAGACCTGCTTTAGTCTCGGACCTGGGTCAGACCTGGGTCAGACCTGCTTTAGTCTCAGACCTGGGTCAGACCTGCTTTAGACCCGGACCTGGGTCAGACCTGGGTCAGACCTGGGTCAGACCTGGGTCAGACCTGCTTTAGTCCCAGACCTGGGTCAGACCTGCTTTAGACCCGGACCTGGGTCAGACCTAGGTCAGACCTGCTTTAGTCTCGGACCTGGGTCAGACCTGCTTTAGTCTCAGACCTGGGTCAGACCTGGGTCAGACCTGCTTTAGTCCCAGACCTAGGTCAGACCTGCTTTAGTCTCGGACCTGGGTCAGACCTGCTTTAGTCTCGGACCTGGGTCAGACCTGCTTTAGTCCCAGACCTGGGTCAGACCTGCTTTAGGCCCAGACCTGGGTCAGACCTGGGTCAGACCTGCTTTAGACCCGGACCTGGGTCAGACCTGGGTCAGACCTGGGTCAGACCTGGGTCAGACCTGCTTTAGTCTCGGACCTGGGTCAGACCTGGGTCAGACCTGCTTTAGTCTCAGACCTGGGTCAGACCTGCTTTAGTCCCAGACCTGGGTCAGACCTGCTTTAGTCCCGGACCTGGGTCAGACCTGCTTTAGGCCCAGACCTGGGTCAGACCTGGGTCAGACCTGCTTTAGTCTCAGACCTGGGTCAGACCTGCTTTAGTCCCAGACCTGGGTCAGACCTGCTTTAGTCCCAGACCTGGGTCAGACCTGGGTCAGACCTGCTTTAGTCTCGGACCTGGGTCAGACCTGCTTTAGTCCCAGACCTGGGTCAGACCTGCTTTAGGCCCAGACCTGGGTCAGACCTGGGTCAGACCTGCTTTAGACCCGGACCTGGGTCAGACCTGGGTCAGACCTGGGTCAGACCTGGGTCAGACCTGCTTTAGTCTCGGACCTGGGTCAGACCTGGGTCAGACCTGCTTTAGTCTCAGACCTGGGTCAGACCTGCTTTAGTCCCAGACCTGGGTCAGACCTGCTTTAGTCCCGGACCTGGGTCAGACCTGCTTTAGGCCCAGACCTGGGTCAGACCTGGGTCAGACCTGCTTTAGTCCCAGACCTGGGTCAGACCTGCTTTAGTCCCGGACCTGGGTCAGACCTGCTTTAGGCCCAGACCTGGGTCAGACCTGGGTCAGACCTGCTTTAGTCTCAGACCTGGGGTAGTCTCAGACCTGCTTTAGTCTCGGACCTGGGGTAGTCTCAGACCTGCTTTAGTCCCAGACCTGGGTCAGACCTGGGTCAGACCTGCTTTAGACCCAGACCTGGGTCAGACCTGGGTCAGACCTGGGTCAGACCTGCTTTAGACCCGGACCTGGGTCAGACCTGGGTCAGACCTGGGTCAGACCTGCTTTAGTCTCGGACCTGGGTCAGACCTGCTTTAGGCCCAGACCTGGGTCAGACCTGGGTCAGACCTGCTTTAGTCCCAGACCTGGGTCAGACCTGGGTCAGACCTGCTTTAGTCCCGGACCTGGGTCAGACCTGGGTCAGACCTGCTTTAGTCTCAGACCTGGGTCAGACCTGCTTTAGTCCCAGACCTGGGTCAGACCTGCTTTAGTCCCGGACCTGGGTCAGACCTGGGTCAGACCTGCTTTAGTCTCGGACCTGGGTCAGACCTGCTTTAGTCCCGGACCTGGGTCAGACCTGGGTCAGACCTGCTTTAGTCCCAGACCTGGGTCAGACCTGGGTCAGACCTGCTTTAGTCTCGGACCTGGGTCAGACCTGCTTTAGTCCCGGACCTGGGTCAGACCTGCTTTAGGCCCAGACCTGGGTCAGACCTGGGTCAGACCTGGGTCAGACCTGCTTTAGTCCCAGACCTGGGTCAGACCTGCTTTAGGCCCAGACCTGGGTCAGACCTGGGTCAGACCTGCTTTAGTCCCAGACCTGGGTCAGACCTGCTTTAGTCCTGGACCTGGGTCAGACCTGGGTCAGACCTGCTTTAGTCCCAGACCTGGGTCAGACCTGGGTCAGACCTGCTTTAGTCCCAGACCTGGGTCAGACCTGGGTCAGACCTGCTTTAGTCCCAGACCTGGGTCAGACCTGGGTCAGACCTGCTTTAGTCTCAGACCTGGGTCAGACCTGCTTTAGTCCCAGACCTGTGTCAGACCTGGGTCAGACCTGCTTTAGTCCCGGACCTGGGTCAGACCTGGGTCAGACCTGGGTCAGACCTGCTTTAGTCTCAGACCTGGGTCTCAGACCTGCTTTAGTCTCAGACCTGGGGTAGTCTCAGACCTGGGGTAGTCTCAGACCTGCTTTAGTCTCAGACCTGGGTCAGACCTGGGTCAGACCTGGGTCAGACCTGCTTTAGTCCCAGACCTGGGTCAGACCTGGGTCAGACGTGGTTTGGGTGCACCTGACCCGAGGAGCTGGTCATTAATAAGATCTCTGTCACCTGCCCTGAAAATCTGAACGTTGAAGTGTAAATGTAAAGAAAAGAAGAAGAAGAAGAAAAAAGAAATATGTTTACTTTGGAGTTTGTTGTTGTTCTCGCTGCTGGTGCCCCAGGCCTAGACTTACAGTTCATATAAATATAGTTATGCATTCTTTTAAGGAATGAGGCTGTAGCTTTTTTTGCTGTTGGTCATTGATTTAAAATAAATTGTTATAGAAAAAAAATAGACTATATTTACAGGGTTTTATTACTATTATTAGGTATGGACCTGTGTGTTTTTCTGTTCATGCCTCGTCCTTCTGCAGCTCTGGTTGTTATAAATGTGTTATATAAAATAAAATATTTTTACGTAAAGATTTAAAAACATATGTTTCTGAAAATGTAGTCAGAAATTATATTTTTGTACAAATTACTTCTGTTTTTGAGCAGCACGTTGCTTTGAGAACAGATATTGTATTCATATTTGTCCTTCTGAAGCCCAGTGTTTCAGGACTAAAGGCACTGAGCTGCTGTCATGGGATTTGAACACGGCAGATATTTATCAGCCTCTGTCTTTGTGTGAGCTGAAGTTTTAAAAGCCAGTAATTAAAGTAATGACAGGGTGACGGACAGCTTTTACAACACTTCAGATGTGTCACTGAGCTCAGAGGAAACTGAGAAACTGTGCAAACAAAGTTATTTTTACATCCGGAAAAGGTTTATTTTTCCAGCGATGACTGTCAAATGTTTTCTTTGGTAAAATTCTTAGGAAAGATCAGTGATGGGGAAAAAAAAGGCCACTTAAAAACAACCTTCCTGTCACTGTCAGAGCACATTCGTCTTGTTTCAGTCGGTGACCATTAAGCCAACTTATCTGAAATAAACAAATGATGTAATAATTGATAGATACAGAGTTTATTTGGAAACAGATGAATAAGGCTGGGGTTGGTTTATTGTTGTGTTGTCCGCTGTTTAAGAGGAAAAAACGAGACAAATGTTACTGTCCCATAGCCGACTTAGGGTTAGAGTTAGGTTTACAAACAAAATAATTGCTGCTTAATTATCATATGTTCATATAAATAAATTATCATTCTGCACATGAACAAAATAAACTAAAAAGGTGTTGACTGAAGCTTATTTTGCCTGCCCTTTATACTTCACTTAACAACAGCTCATTAATAAAACCAAACATTACAATAAAAAATATTTTTTTTAATTATCTCCACACAGACTAACTCTGAGACGTCATAAATCTGCTTAAAGTCACTCTTTTGAATGTTTTTTCTAAGGTGTGAGCAGTGCATAATTTAAATTCCTCTGTGCAGTTGTTCCATAAATCTGTTTATCTGATATACAACATTTTCTTTGTCCTAAACAGTTTCTGTATAAACATTTCAGTTCCTGTGAAAATATTCTGCAGTGTTTTTGGCCAAAGATTATTTTTTATATTAAACATAATTTAATCCTCTAAATCAGTGGATCCCAACCTTTTTCCCAAGAGACCCCAGTTTTATCAGATGATATGTTGACGGCCCCCACCCTTCACCTTCCTGACCATAATAATTAGGAAAAAATAAGTAATTTATTGGGTAAGTTTCACTGCATAACAAAAACATCACAGAAGTGTCATTATTAATCTATTTTAAACCATTTCTAAATACATTTTCTGTGACCATTGCAGTGCTTTAGTCTTCATTGCATTTTCATTCATTCTGTGAAGCTTTGGCAACCCCTAGAGGGGGAATCACTGCACTAACTCATAGACTTTTAATGTTTGTAGGATTGAGAATAATGCATTGTTTGGCTCATTATAAGCTAGGGTTGGGTACTAATAACATCAGATAAACTAATCCTAACCTTAACCTTAACCAGTTTGTCAAATACATCGTCAAAACAAAACAAACAAACAAAAAAAATTTGGTCACAGTTAGCATAAATTCTATTCGAGTCGTGGACGAGCACCGGAGCTCGACGTCCTCCATGGTTTTCAGAGAACTGTGAAAGAAATAACTGTTACCTGTTTGGACCGACAGCTGCAGTCGTCATCAGAGGTCACCTGAGCGCTGTGACCTGTGACCTGTAACCTGTAACCTGTGACCTGAGCACTGTGACCTGTAACCTGTGACCTGAGCACTGTAACCTGTGACCTGTAACCTGTGACCTGAGCACTGTGACCTGTAACCTGTGACCTGAGCACTGTGACCTGTAACCTGTGACCTGAGCACTGTAACCTGTGACCTGTAACCTGTGACCTGAGCACTGTAACCTGTGACCTGTAACCTGTGACCTGAGTGCTGTGACCTGAGCACTGTGACCTGTGACCTGAGCGCTGACCTGTAACCTGTGACCTGTAACCTGTGACCTGTAACCTGTGACCTGAGCGCTGTAACCTGTGACCTGAGCACTGTAACCTGTGACCTGTAACCTGAGCACTGTGACCTGTGACCTGAGCACTGTAACCTGTGACCTGAGCACTGTGACCTGTAACCTGAGCACTGTGACCTGTGACCTGAGCACTGTAACCTGTGACCTGAGCACTGTGACCTGTGACCTGAGCACTGTGACCTGTGACCTGAGCGCTGTAACTTGTGACCTGAGCACTGTGACCTGTGCACTGTGACCTGAGCACTGTGACCTGAGCGCTGTAACTTGTGACCTGAGCACTGTAACCTGTGACCTGAGCACTGTAACCTGTGACCTGTAACCTGAGCGCTGTGACCTGTGCACTGTGACCTGAGCACTGTAACCTGTGACCTGAACGCTGTGACCTGTAACCTGTGACCTGAGCACTGTGACCTGTGACCTGAGCACTGTAACCTGTGACCTGTAACCTGAGCACTGTGACCTGTGCACTGTAACCTGTGACCTGTAACCTGTGACCTGAGTGCTGTGACCTGAGCACTGTGACCTGTGACCTGAGCGCTGACCTGTAACCTGTGACCTGTAACCTGTGACCTGTAACCTGTGACCTGAGCGCTGTAACCTGTGACCTGAGCACTGTAACCTGTGACCTGTAACCTGAGCACTGTGACCTGTGACCTGAGCACTGTAACCTGTGACCTGAGCACTGTGACCTGAGCACTGTGACCTGAGCGCTGTAACTTGTGACCTGAGCACTGTAACCTGTGACCTGAGCACTGTAACCTGTGACCTGTAACCTGAGCGCTGTGACCTGTGCACTGTGACCTGAGCACTGTGACCTGAGCACTGTAACCTGTGACCTGAACGCTGTGACCTGTAACCTGTGACCTGAGCACTGTGACCTGTGACCTGAGCGCTGTGACCTGTAACCTGTGACCTGAGCACTGTGACCTGAGCACTGTAACCTGTGACCTGTAACCTGAGCACTGTAACCTGTGACCTGTAACCTGAGCGCTGTGACCTGTAACCTGTGACCTGAGCACTGTGACCTGTGACCTGAGCACTGTAACCTGTGACCTGAGCACTGTAACCTGTGACCTGAGCGCTGTGACCTGTAACCTGTGACCTGAGCACTGTGACCTGAGCACTGTGACCTGAGCACTGTAACCTGTGACCTGAGCACTGTAACCTGTGACCTGTAACCTGAGCACTGTGACCTGAGCACTGTAACCTGTGACCTGAACGCTGTGACCTGTAACCTGTGACCTGAGCACTGTGACCTGTGACCTGAGCGCTGTGACCTGTAACCTGTGACCTGAGCACTGTAACCTGTGACCTGAATGCTGTGACCTGTAACCTGTGACCTGAGCACTGTGACCTGTGACCTGAGCACTGTAACCTGTGACCTGAGCGCTGTGACCTGTAACCTGTGCACTGTAACCTGTGACCTGAGCACTGTGACCTGAGCGCTGTGACCTGTAACCTGTGACCTGAGCACTGTGACCTGTGACCTGAGCACTGTAACCTGTGACCTGAGCGCTGTGACCTGTAACCTGTGACCTGAGCACTGTAACCTGTGACCTGAGCACTGTGACCTGTGACCTCAGCTGCTCTTCCTCATGTAACTATTCCAGAATAAACTTGTTTGACATGAAATTATTGTTTGTTTTTTTGGTGAGGAAACAAGACTTTATCAAAGTTTCTTTACCACTGTGAGATCTAAGGTCCATGGTTCTATTCCAGGGTTAGGGTCTAGAATCTCACTTTTTTTAAGATATACAAAGCACCAACGAAAAAGTGAGACGGGGGACAGATGCCTGAACGGCTGTGCAGGACAAAAAAAGTGGCACAGGCGGTCACTCGACCCAAACAACTGAACGAAGTTTTTCCTTCCTGGAAAGTGAAACGACATATTTTCAAATAATTACAATATTTTCTGCAGCCATCTTATCATATAACTGTAGTTTAAATGGAAAATCGTTCCAAACTTGACAGTGAATGCAGCTCTTCTTACTTTTCTAGTCACTGGGACGGGCGCCAGAGCCTGCAACCCTAAACAGGAGGAAGATGAATGAATGTTTCAAAGTAGTAGCTCTCTGACATTTTAATGTTGTAAAAGTAGCTCTCAGAGGAAACCAGGTTGGAGACGCCTGACCTAAAACATGCACAACAGGCTGCAGCTGTAGGTCGTCCTGAAGTGTCCCGGGTCGTCCACTGCTCCTCACACGTTTAACCCCAAAGACAGAAGAATGGGTGAAATGCAGAGCCCTTTGCCTGATGAAGGCCCAGCTGAAAAATAAATCAATAAATCATCAGTGTTTTGCAGTTAGACAGTGTGCGGGAGTTTTTCTTTTCTCTCAGGTTTGGCCTCACGCGAGCCCCCTCCTGCGCAACTGCCTACACAAAAAAATGTGCAAAGTACTTCCTTTTCTCTGAATTGCGGAAAACATTTATCTACAGCAGCCTTTCCCAAAGTCAAAGAGCATCGGGGCCCCCTTAAAAAGTCCCACACTGAATCCCAACAATGAAACTTCACTATATTCAAAAATCTGTCATGTTTTTCCCCATGGATTAAAATAAAAAAGAAATTACAAAAACACAAGACTGCTGGCTAAAACAGTGTATTCTTTCATTGTGATTCATTTTAAACTCTGCTCTACAGGGACAATAAAGGTCTACCTTAACCTTACCTTATATTGAATACTTATATTTCTGTCAAGTACTTAACCCTGAGTACACCATGCGCCCCGAAGACAGAACTGCTCAAAGAAGGCACGGGTCCAAGAAAAAGATTAAAAAATAAAATCGGTGTTTGATATTTTTTATTTTATTGAAAACAGTGAGAGTGGGTTATTCTGAGCCTTTCCCTGAATTAAGTTTCTACTGACGGCCTCTTACAGACTACTCTATGTTAGGATGAAGAACAGCCAAATATCCAGACAGTACAACACAAACGTATGCAGAACACAAAACGCTGTCCATGATCCCAGGGTTCGCCTCCAGACACAAAATCATCTCAAATTTACACTGAGCCATAATTTTCATAATATGTTTTTACTGCCGTGACCGAACAACAGGCTTCACTGGAAACGTGACTCATTAAATGCTTTTGTTAAGAGCTGAAAATATTTGCTCAGTGTCAAATTGTTTCAATCTAATACATAATAGACTGGCCTTGATAAATGCATTCGTATTAATAACAATAATAATAATAATAAACAGTCTAAAGGATTCACAGATACACAATTTCTGCCCAGGATAGAATTAAATACACACTCGCTGGACACTTTATTAGGTACACCTGACCTGGGGCAGTGTTTTAGCTGTGAGGCAGGATAATCCAGCCACACAGGAACACAAGCCAGAGTATTTGTGCCAGTCCCAAGCCTGGATAAATGGAGGGAGGTCTAGACCTAGTTTAGTCCTGGTCTACACTTAGTTTAGCTGTGGTTTAATCCTGATAAAAACCTTGTTAAGACCTGTTTTAATACAGTTTAGTCTTTGTTTCATCCTGGTTTAAACCTAGTTTACACCTGGTTTAGGGATAGTGTAGTCCAGGTTTAATCCTGGTCTAGACCTAGTTTAGACCCGGTGTAGTTACGGTTTAGACCTGGTTTAGTCTTAGTTTAGAAATGGTATAATCCTGGTTAAGTCCTCCTGGTTTAGACCTGGTCCACTCCTTGTCTAAACATAGTTTAGTTCTGGTTTATTCCTGGTCAAAACCTAGTTTAGACCTGGTTTAGCCCAGATTTAATCCATGTTTACACCCAATTTGTTTAATGTTGGTTTAATCCTGGTCTAGGCATAGTGTAGACCTGGTTTAGTCTTAATCCAGACCCAATTTTGTCCACTTTCAGAGCTTTTGTATTTCTTTCTAAAACATTTAAATGAACCTTTACTGCATCTGTGCTATAAATAAACCCTGGACCTTATTGGTTCATCATATTCAGCCTGGTTCTGGGAGCAGGTGTCCCTAAAAAAGTGTCCCGTCTGTGTCCGTCCCGTGTACTCCTGGGGACGCTCTTCATACATGATCAGTACATTCAGTTGATGCAGTTTCAAAGGGTTGTTTTTCTCTATTGCCTTTGGGACATGATTATTAAACCCCAAACCTACGCACTACATAAACACACTACACATGTGCACTTAAAACAGAACATCAAGCCATCACAGTTTTTCTCTCTCTTCATGGACCTTTTCACCTCATACCGACCCAAAAAATAAACACATAACTTAAATAAAAGAGTAAATAAAAGACTAAAGTGAGAGAGACGTGTGGGAGAAGGTCCAGGCAAGAAAACACGTCGCTAAAACACAGGGTTAGTGTGAAAACTTACTGTGTGTTAAACTCGCCCTTCACTAGCAGCGTGGAGACGAGATAAAAGCCTTTCTGAAAAGATTCCCTACCCACTTCCACCAATTATTCACCAAGTTTAAGAGGTTTAAGTGTAGAGGATGAATATGATTACATGAGTTTTTGAAAACCAGTTCAAATTTAAAATAACCTCTCCTCCATGTTTTATTTCGTTTAAGGTCAGATTTGCACATTGCTTAACTTTTTTCTGCAGTTTTGTGGAGAGAACAGGATCGAGCGCTGGAATTGATCTTTTTCCGGTCGGACTTGGTGCTGCCGTTACTCAGCGTATAAAAATGCATATGTTGTATGTATTTTGGCTGAAAAATGCATCCCAGCACCAGACGCGAGTGTGAAAGACAGGCGAGGCTTCGTTTTTTCTACTTTGCCCGTGTGAGCGAGGTTCTTCAGCCGCCGCCGGAGCATCACGTCTCCAATCTGAAAACAACTCTGACTCTGGCGGTTCTAAAGCGGGATGCACATTCTGTTAAATTTCTTTAATCGATGGTAGTCTTAACAAATGATTATTGATTAACCGTTCACCACTGGCATGAAATCACCTATCATTACATTTAATAAAAAACATCTCTTTTTTAAATTCAAAGTCATGAACCATAATAAAAAAGTGGCTTTTTTTAAAACTAAAGACAAGTTTAATTTTATGTTTATTTTGCCCTAACTCTCCAGTGGTACTGTACCTTTACTGTACAGCAGATCCATTAATTGTTAGCATTTCTTTAAATCAATTATGACCATAATGCTGATTAATCTATTAACCACAGACACCCCAGTCATAAATATGTTGGATTGTGTTGTAAAAGCCTACAAATTGAGTGGAAGCGGACAGTGAAAAGGCTTTCAGAAAGGCTCCAAGTGTTTGTGACAGGAGGTTTCTCTCTTCACAAAAAACCTAATTAGAAACATGAGTAAAATACCTTAAAATTGTACATCAGAATAAAATAGGGATAACATGTGGAATATGAACAAAGGAAATTAAAATGTTACAATAATACTAACAGTTTCAAACCTCCTGGAAGAGTTGTTTTGCTCTAGTATAAAGGTAAGTACATGTTTTTATAGGTAAGGGTACTGGGAGATGCGTCTAGGGCTAAGCTGGTAGGCAGTGTAGGCCTCGGAGCTGACGTAGGGCGACCCGGCGGCGAACTGGTGCTGGTACGAGGAAAGACCGTGCAGCAGGCCGCTCATAGACTCCTTACGAGCGGCCGCGTCTCTCCGGGAGCTGGAGGAGGAGGCGGTGTAGGCGTAAGAGGCAGAAGAAGGGGAGTGGCCCCGGGACAGCAGCTGCTCCATGGCCTGAGAGGCGGAGGACAGAGCGCTGGAGGCCGGGAACGAGTAGAGGGAGGGCCCGGAGGCGGTGGAGGTCAGAGCGGAGACGTCCGGGAAGGAGAAGTGAGCGGCCGAAGGAGGGAACGGGCGACGCAGCGGCGGGTCACCGTGAGAGGAGGGGTCCTGAGAGGAAGACACCACCGACTGGGCCTGAGGGACACAGAAAATACACTCAACCACAATCCAGGCTGCAGAGGGCTGGACACTATCCCAGCAACTTTGGGCCTAAGGTGGAGTTCACACAGGAGAAAGGACAGGTGTAGGCTTGAACTTTTTTAATCCCGCAGCAGAGAAATTCACTTAGTAGTGAGTGTGGTCCCTTCGCTTGAGTTTCATTTCTATGGCCAGAACAATCACAGATGGAGAAACCAATCAGAGAAACAAAGGACAGGACGTAAGCAAACATGGAACTTATGAAGAATTGTTCCCATCTCATCATAAAACACCAGAATACAGCGCATTATACACAGCCTTATTTGTGAACAGGCACAGCAGCAGAAGCACAAAGAGTTGTGGAGAAAGTGAGTTTGTTTGAATGTGGTGGTTACGTGAGACGTCAGAGGGACTTTACTGTTGTTAAAATGGAAACAGGACGAAGACAAAAATCCCACAGAGGACTGAACAACAACGAGGACTTCAGCAGAACCAACAGGTGACCAAGGAAAAACTAAACACTGTTAATCAGAGAGGAGAAGTTATTACAGTGAGTCTGGCATCATCTGGTTATTTTTGATAGGAGATAAACTTCTGTGATGGGCCAGGTCCATACTGAGGAGAAATGGTTCACTGTGACTTTCTAAAAGAAGGTAGGCGGGGCTGGCTGGACAGGCCAGAAAAGCACTGTATAGTAATGCGAAATATTTTACTTCTCCCTAGGCAACACTGTTTTACAGCTTGTCCAGTAGAGGGCACTCTATCATAGATCACAGGGCTAATATAATGTAGATAGACTGAAGTGTACTTTTTATCTTTATTATTTGGTTTCCTGATTAGAAGTTGGTTATAAAATATGCATTATACAAACCAGATGCATATTCTGTAAATGTGTGTATTGTAATACAGTCATTCAAAGTCTTCCAGCAGCCTTTCTGAAAAACTTCTAAGCCACTGAATTCTGGTTTAAATTAACTCAGTGTTCCAGTTTTTAGGAACAGGGTTTTTACCTCCATAAAACCTGCCCCATCTCTGTTAAACCATGATGTCATGAGGTTCAGAGGGCGGGACTGACCCGGCTGAGGTTCAGAGGGCGGGACTGACCCGGCTGAGGTTTAAGGGGCGGGACTGACCCGGCTGAGGTTTAAGGGGCGGGACTGACCCGGCTGCGGTTCAAGGGGCGGGACTGACCCGGCTGAGGTTCAGGGGGCGGGACTGACCCGGCTGAGGTTCAGGGGGCGGGACTGACCCGGCTGAGGTTCAGGGGGCGGGACTGACCCGGCTGAGGTTCAGAGGGCGGGACTGACCCGCCTGAGGTTCAGAGGGCGGGACTGACCCGGCTGAGGTTCAGAGGGCGGGACTGACCCGGCTGAGGTTCAGAGGGCGGGACTGACCCGGCTGAGGTTCAGAGGGCGAGACTGACCCGGCTGAGGTTCAGAGGGCGAGACTGACCCGGCTGAGGTTCAGGGGGCGGGACTGACCCGCCTGAGGTTCAGGGGGCGGGACTGACCCGCCTGAGGTTCAGGGGGCGGGACTGACCCGGCTGAGGTTCAGAGGGCGGAACTGACCCGGCTGAGGTTCAGGGGGCGGGACTGACCCGGCTGAGGTTCAGGGGGCGGGACTGACCCGGCTGAGGTTCAGGGGGCGGGACTGACCCGCCTGAGGTTCAGGGGGCGGGACTGACCCGGCTGAGGTTCAGAGGGCGGAACTGACCCGGCTGAGGTTGGGACTGACCCGCCTGAGGTTCAGAGGGCGGGACTGACCCGCCTGAGGTTCAGAGGGCGGGACTGACCCGGCTGAGGTTCAGGGGGCGGGACTGACCCGGCTGAGGTTCAGGGGGCGGGACTGACCCGGCTGAGGTTCAGAGGGCGGGACTGACCCGCCTGAGGTTCAGAGGGCGGGACTGACCCGCCTGAGGTTCAGAGGGCGGGACTGACCCGGCTGAGGTTCAGAGGGCGGGACTGACCCGGCTGAGGTTTAAGGGGCGGGACTGACCCGGCTGAGGTTCAGAGGGCGAGACTGACCCGGCTGAGGTTCAGGGGGCGGGACTGACCCGCCTGAGGTTCAGGGGGCGGGACTGACCCGCCTGAGGTTCAGGGGGCGGGACTGACCCGGCTGAGGTTCAGAGGGCGGAACTGACCCGGCTGAGGTTGGGACTGACCCGCCTGAGGTTCAGAGGGCGGGACTGACCCGCCTGAGGTTCAGAGGGCGGGACTGACCCGCCTGAGGTTCAGAGGGCGGGACTGACCCGCCTGAGGTTCAGAGGGCGGGACTGACCCGCCTGAGGTTGGGACTGACCTGGCTGAGGTTTAAGGGGCGGGACTGACCTGGCTGAGGTTTAAGGGGTGGGACTGACCTGGCTGAGGTTTAAGGGGTGGGACTGACCTGGCTGAGGTTTAAGGGGTGGGACTGACCTGGCTGAGGTTTAAGGGGCGGGACTGACCGGGCTGAGGTTTAAGGGGCGGGACTGACCCGGCTGAGGTTTAAGGGGCGGGACTGACCCGGCTGAGGTTTAAGGGGCGGGACTGACCCGGCTGAGGTTTAAGGGGCGGGACTGACCTGGCTGAGGTTCAGCGGGCGGGACTGACCTGGCTGAGGTTCAGAGGGTGGGACTGACCTGGCTGAGGTTCAGAGGGTGGGACTGACTGGGCACCACTCTGTGTCGGTCCAGAGTTTCTGAGCTGCAGGGCTGACGGCTCGACCTCTTCGGCTTCAGGTAATTCACTGGAAATTCACAGAAACGGAAAAGTTGAGTGGCTTCAATAAAAACTACTGCTGCTGCAGGTGCCTTTATGGTACGTTCACACCGGACGTGAATCTAGCGTCAAATTCGAGTAATTTGTGTCTAGTTGGACACGTGACCAGTTTGAATTAATTTACCCGTGAAATTCGCGGGTCTAGGGCAAATTCATTCGCATGAAATAAGGGGCATGGCCGCTAGGGCTACTCCCAAATGAGCCTGTCTGGGTTTGGTCACCTGTGTCCCGTGTGGCTGCAAGGATCTCTCCGCAGGACACTGCTGCTGTACTGCAGCAGTAACCCCAGAGAGAGCTGAGAGACCTGGGGTTATTTCTTGTACATTAGCTCTCTCTGGTGGTTTTGGGGTCTGGTCTAGTCCCAGGCTCTGTATTTTCTGTAGTTTTGGAGCTAAGTGCAATAACTGCTCATATAACGAGCACATCTCAATAGGCTATTTTGATAAAGTGAACCCCCCTTTATATTTACTTGTGTTTATTTGTGTGTTCTTGATGTCACGATGATCAGAGTGAGCCTCTGTCACAGGCTCGTATCACATACAACAGCTATAACCACACTCACACAAAGCCTAAACAGCCATATTTATTTTTTTATAGTGTTTTCTATCAGGTCTGTTTTGGGAATAGATCCTTTTGATTCCTGTCTTCATAGCTCCGGGTTCAGTCTGACAGCCTTAGACTTAACATGGTAATCATTCGCACCTGACGCCTCATTCGTGTCCAGTGTGAACGTACCATTAGTATGATTTCTGCTCCTACTTATGCTATTGTAAGTACTTCTACAATTTCTGGTATTACTAGCAATACAACTACTCCACAGCTGCTAATACTGCAGCAACTACAACAACTGCTGCAACTAGTACTACTACTACTGTCACTGCTACTATTACTACAGCTATTGACACTAGTACTTTAACATTTGCTACTACTAGTACTACTATTTATTGAATCCCTCGTACCAGTCTCCAGTCTCCCTCGTGTCACCGCTGCGTTCTCCGAGCCCTGAGTTTTGACTGAAGGCGCGACCACAGCCAGACTCTTGGCCTGCCGGGAGGTCAGCGGGACGTTCGAGCGGGGCAGAGGGGTCAGGGGGCTCGCCGTGGAGGAGTCCGAGTCGTGGACAGTCACGCAGCTGATCACGTTGGTCCGCTGGCTCAGACTGACACTGGAGAGACACAAACACACGACATTAAAGGCAACTGCTTAAAGGTTAGACACTCACTGGCCACTTTATTAGGTACACCTGTTCCTTACGCTCATCTGGAACCAGTCTGGCCGTACTCCTCTGACCTTTGACCCCGGGCATCAACAAGGCATTTAAATCCTGATGTTCCTGCTCTAGTTGCTTAGGAAGTGCTTAGTCCTGGTTTAGGCCCCATTTAGTCCTTGATTAAGTCCTGTAGTCTGGATCTTTAGTCCTGCTTCTGTTCTGGTTTAGGCCCAGTTTAGCCCTGGATTTAGTCATGTAATCTGGATCTTTTTGAACATAGGTTTTGTCCTTTCTACTTAATTTCTTAGCCCCAGCTTTAGTGCTGGTTTAGCCCAGGTCTAGCCCTGGTTTTAACCTGGTATCCCTGCCTGCTTTTTAGTGCCGGTTAAGTCCTGCTTAAGATTAAATCACTATTTTAGTGCTGGTATTGCCCTGGTTTTGTCCTGCTTTTGTCCCAGTTTAGTCCTGGTATAGTTAGGCTTAAGATCAAATCAAATTTATTTTAATCTTGGTTTATTCCTGATACAGACCCATTTAATCAGTTTAACAGTACCTGGGCAGCCAAATACTTTCTATGGTGGTACTGTGAGTGTAATGTTTGAGAACCATGGCCCTATTACATACAGCTGTACCTAATAAAGTGTCCCGCAGGTGTGGCTGTGTGGAGTCCTGACCTGGCGGGGTGGAACTTCCTCTCGTCCTCCGTGTCCGTGTCGCTGTGGATGGTGATGATGCTGACCGTGGGGCTGGGCGTGTCCGAGATGATGATCGGCTGAGACAGAGCCACGGTGGAGGCGGCTGGGGAGATACCAGCGCTGCTGAGGAGAGAGGCCGCGGAGAGACCCCTGTGTGGGGAAAAAACAAAGGTTAGTGGTTCAAATTAAGTTTGGCTGGACTGTAAATATAAAACAAGTTAAAACAGAAGTACAAACCTGTTCCGATTCTCAGCTCGTCTGGCCTTCACCTTCTTCCGCTCCTGAGTCTTGGTCTGAGCCGTGCTTCTGTAAAAGTCAAAACCAAAGCCATGAGTTTCAGTGTCTACTTAAAGCATTTAAAGGTATTCTGCTTTTCTCAGGTTTTCTGAAATAGTTTTAGACTCCTTTGCATTAGTATTTCAGGTTTTATAACTTAAAATAATGTATCTGTATGCTAAAAGTCTTCTTCTGGAGAGCTGTTACTTTGATAATTGGATTTTTAAAATTGGATTAGCTGTGGCTGCTGGCAACAGTGGGGAATGAAAAGAGCATAAAATTTAGCACGGCTATTAGCGACATAATGCTAACAGATAGATATAGGAGCCGAGTAGTGACAGCGGTTTAAAGCTGAAATGATCAGTAAGTCTGGTGATGGTGTATGGGCTTTAGAAAGGCACAGGAGCCAAGAGACTGAGCGTTTTCATCTCTTAATGAGGGACAGCTGCAGCATACACGATTACTCAAACATGTAAATGAGAAAATACTACTCCAGGTCTGTTTCTGAGGCAGAAACAATATAATAACATGGTTAAAACAGAGAGAAAGTCGATTTAGCAGAATACCAGACCTTTAACAATCAGCAGTATTTTTTAGAATAAATTTAACACATGTCTATAGCTAACGGAGCTGGAAGGATATTCTGAGTACAGATTTTGAGTACTTCTATCCACATCCGATAACTGATGTTGATAAAAAGCTAAACTTTTAAAATCCAAAACTGTGTCAAAATAAAAACTCCTCCTCTACATGTGATGTAATGCATGCTGCCTGACCTCCAGGCGTGTCCCTGAGCTGCAGCCTGCAGCGGAGACTGGTTCACGTTGGTCTGATGTGTGGAGCTGTGGAGGGCCATCCCTGGGACCTGCTGCCAGGACGAGGGGATCAGAATCTGCTGCGCCCCCGTGGGCCACGCTTGCTGAAAAACCAACAGAAATAAACACTGTGGTCAACGACAATGCACAGGGAAAAAGAACCGGGACAAAGAGCCATGCTGAGAAATCAATCCAAAGACAGAAGGCAAACTATGGGCCAATCCGAACTACAGGCAGCAGCAGCACAAAGCCAGAGAAGCGAAGCAAACCGTCCCAAGCCATTCCTTTATTTAGCACTGCCCTGCAACAAGATACACAAGGTGAAATCATGCAAAGCACAAACAACGAGGCGCTGTCAGGAGAAAAGTCAAAATGAGGCTAGTTTCCACTGGAGCGGTATGGGACGGGAGAGTTTGGAACCATTAAGTTCAAAAACTTTAGAAGAAGCTGCAGCAGGGACCCACTCTTTAATGTGGCTTGTGTTAAACAGAGCTGAGTACCGTGCAGATATTTTTGATACCAGTTCTTAAACGATATCTGCTTTTTAATACCAATGCCTGAGCGATACTTCTTCCGATACCTATGGTTTCTTCTATAAACCTAAAACATAATAATATTGAATAACAGATCATTTTGGAGCAAAATTCATGCTTTAAGTTAAAACCAGTAGTTTGTATAATTTATTCTGTTATTTATTTGATTAATGCAAAGAAACATTAAAAGGTCCCACTAGGTATTGAATTTTTTTTACTTTTCTTTCAATACCACTAAGATACCCAGCCCTACTGCTAAATAAATGCAATATAAACAATTTCTTTCATCTAGTGTTTTATATATTTAGTCTGACACGTTTGTTGTTTTTATTTCCCCAATGGAAGCCCATTTTTAAACCAACCCTGTCCATTTATCCAGGCTTGGGAGTAACACAAGGATGACCTTGTGTCTGCTGTTTTGGCTTTTGGGGAAATGAAAAACATACTCTTCATTAAAAATTTAGATTTTAAATTTTTTCTAAAGCCTTAAGCTCAACTACGTTTTAAAACTATCTACGCCCCAATGAACACACTGCAGGGTGGCTGCAGCTGTTGCAACTTTTTGTATTGGACACCTGCTCCTAACGACCCATACTGCCTCGCTTCAGTGGAAACGCACCTAAACAAACACAAGACCACGGCGCCTGTTAAAGAAGAGACAATGAGGAGAGATTAGTGGAGTTCACAGATGCCAGACTCTGTGCTGACACAGAGCTGCACAGTCTGGGGCTGGAACAGAGGACGTGTGTCAGAGAGGGGAGCTGCCTGTAGAGGGAGACTTTAGGGTGATTTTAGGTGGAATCCTTTTTCTGAAAAAACAGAGAAAGGCAGGACAAGAGCAGCTGCAAGCAAAGCACAGAATCAGCCACATGCTCCATGCCCTCAGCCAAACCTACAGAAGAGATGAGAGGAAATAGGGGGAACTGTGAGGTAAAAAAAGGAAAAAAAAATACTGGCAGTCCAATCATAAAGCTGGTAGTTAAGAAAAACATTTTACTCAAAGGTTCTTTTCTGAAAAGTAAGTATTAAAAAAAATATCTGTAAAAGTAATTAAACAAATAGGCTTCATATGAGCTCAACAATGAAACTATATTCACAAAACAACAACCAACACCCACAGCTTGGGAAACACAAACTCTAATGAAATTATAGGTTCAATTCAAAGGTTTTGTTTCTTTTCAACATGCTTTTTTGGGCTCCTGTTATTTACTTATTATTTTAATCACCATTAAATATGAAAAACTATTAGGTAAAAAAAAAATATATGTTTATTTAACCACATAAAATACTTTGTTCCAAGTGCATTGACGTTTTAATTAAATGTGATGTAAAGGGAGGAGCAGCAGATGAACAGAGGACAGCGGGGCAGGAGAGAAATGCTGTTAGTGTGGGACAGAGTGCACGTCTTTGATCGGTGGATTGTCAAAGCTTTACCAGCACTGTGGCTGTGTGCTCCAGGAGGGGGCGCCCCACCCCAGCGCCCAGCCCGAGAGGCAGAGAGTACTGGGGGGCTAGGCCTGCGGAGGGGGGGTGGAGCGTGGCCACCATCAGCGGAGTACAGGAGCCCTGGAGGAAGGAAGGAGGGAGGGAGGATAAGGAGGGAGGGGTTAGGGACTAGGAAAGGTCATGTCTGATACAGGTGAAGGACAAAAGCTACGTCTCAAAGCCAATATTTTACATCCATGACTTCACTTCTGCACAAAAGTATACAATTATTTGAAAATGTTGGATAATTTAGCTTTCAGATTGGTGGCAGTCATTCTTTGTGCCATCTTTGTCACTGTCCCAAGCTGCTTTTTACTGCTCTGAAGAAACTGAGGAGATTTCTATGAGGAGACAAGAGGCGCTTTTCCACTAAAGGGAATGTGTCAATAAGGGACGCATTAGAACGGGGAGCCCCAAAACCTGCTGGTGTTTCCAAGACTCTGGGTCCAGGAGACTGGTGTCACATAAGCCCAACAATAAAAATGTGTTTGATAAGGCTGGGTACTGTTCAGATTTTTTCAATACCAGTTCTTAAATGATAACTGGTTTTTGATGCCGGTACCTGAGCTTTTTCTGATAGCTATGGTGAGCTAATTCATCTTCTACAGTCATGAAACTCAATAATATTAAATAACAAAATAATTTTGGGAGAAAAATTCTCAGCTGTAAGTTAAAACCAGTAGTTTGATTTATTTGATTCATGCAAAGGAACATTAAAGGTCCCACCAGGTATTGTAATTTGGTATTGAATAAAAAACTTTTGATACCACAAAGGTATTGTTTAACAGCACCCAGCCTTAGTGTTTGAAGCTCATTTTTAAAACAAACGCAGTTGCAACATTGATCAAAAAGACGAGCGTAAAGCCTGGTGTGCGTCTGTGTGAGGCCGGCGCGCTTTATTTTTTTTTTTTAGAAAAAGTCACCACAACATTAGCTCGTCCTCTCTGAATACGGCTGTTTATCACAAGGACGAGTACGTGTTTGATAAACAAAATAAAAAATAAAAATTGCTTTTTTTATTTCTGTCCTTTGGCTTGTTCTTTTTCCCTGAGTGAGGATTTTCTCTCTCGTCCAATCAGCTCGCAGCAGTGCCCACCTCTAACTGTTCCAGACGATTAACCGAGCTGGACCCCATCAGGGAGGAGTGCCAAAAGTAGAACAGCTTGGAATGCTTTTTGGGATCACCTTGGAATGCTTTGGGAAGTGGAATCACCCCCAAACCGACTCGTCCTGCCCCGTCCCATCCTAGTGGAAAAGTGCTTATAGATATACCGGAGCTTCGGGGTCAAAGATGCAAAACAGCAGCATTGAGACGCAGCCAAAGCACTCGAGAAGCACGTCCTATCATCTGGATCCTAATCTCCACTCCGGGTGCTCCACCTACTGCGGCGACATCACCAAAACGCCATGGACTAAACTCTGAGCTCTACTCTACACAAGTGGCTTTCATCCTGGGACAATCCTGGATTTAAGAGGCTGGATAAGACGTAGCTGCAATCTGGTTTAGGTCCACAGACAAACACACAACAGGTAAAAGGTAGCTGGAATAACAAAATACCCAATGTACGAGTTTTAACACCTCTGTATTGGGCTATGAGGTGCTGCGTTCTTCTTTAACACCTGACCGAGTCTTACCTGTGTGAGCATGCTGGGCTGGATCTGCAGGGACTGGGCAGACTGGTTCTGAGGTACTATGGGAACAGAGTTATCCATCCGAACAGGGAAAGTGGAGCTCTTGTTGGATGGCTGAAGCCCTGAGGACAAAAAAACAGAAACATGTTCAGAGAATATAAAGCCAGTAAAGGAGAGAAAAGGAAAAGAACTAAGAAATATCTTCCACAAAGGACGCCTGACACATACAGAACACAAACCCTTATCCTTAAATGCACTCACACACACAACCCTCCCACTGCGCTCCAAGCCTGTACTTCCCACAACTGTTTGTGTACCTTTCACTGTTTAGTTATGCAGGGTAGATAGTATTTTCTCATAAAATTTAAGACTTTTTAAAGACTTTTTACTGCTACTTTTCAGCAAAAGATCAATAATCTGTATACATTTTACACTAAAAAAATATCAGTCTAACTCTGTGAAACTCATTGGAGTTATTTAAAAAGTCTAATATCAAAATAATATATTAAAATAGTTTTTAATATAAAAATAACTCCAGTTCTGGTTTAAAAATCTCAAAACACAATCATTTATTTCAGTGTTAACAGTATTTACTGTATTGTGGGGATGTTTTTGCAACAAATGCCTGCAACATTACACAGCCCATAAACAGTAGACTTAGCTTTCAAAAACAAATAAAGGCACATTTGAGAGCTTGACTTGATATGATAGTATTTGTTGCCAAATTCACATCCAACTCAAAAAAAATAAAAATAAAAAAAATACACAGTTCTCTGTAGTATTAATCTAAAAAATATTTTTGACAGGTACAACACTGAAAAACATGATTTAGATGTCCCAAAATGATCATTTAAGACCTAGACAAACAAAATTAATTTCCTGCCCACACAATTTAATACTTTTAAGGCCTTGGGGCTGCCCTGTTATATCTGGCATTGCATACTGTGCAATGTGTGAATGTGAGTGAGTGGGGACTACGGATGGAAATTAGCTCTGAGCTATAATCCGGTGTATTTACGGCACTAGCCGTTCATTAATACACGCTGTCCCTTTCAAAAAAAAAAAAAAATATATATATATATACTGTAAAGTGCTTTGAGTATCTAGAAAAGTGCTGTATAAATCCAATGCATAATTATTATTATTATTAAATACACAGTGACTATTTCAGTGCATTAACCATTGTCACTGTGAAGGACCCAGCTCTTTTGTTGCTAGCTTTGTGTCGCAAAAAACTGCAATAATTATGCGCCACACCCAGCTCTGTTCTCCCCCCAACACTCAGCAAAACCACAGAAGCAGCTGCTTCCGTGTTTGAACTCAAATCCTGATACATTCCTCAAGACTTTTTTTCCACAGGTAAGCTCTCAGGTCAGGAGAGAGTCGAGACACTCCTTGTGTTAAAAAGGGCCAACAGTTGGCCGAGCTGAGTACCTTGGATAGTGGAGGGGGGGCAGACGATAAGGGTCTGCTGGAAAGGCTCTGACTGGCCACACAGTCCAGCCGCTCGAGTCGGGAGGGGGACGCTCTGCTGCGTGAGCCCCGGGATGTTGATGGTGGCCTGTTGGTACAGAGCCGGCTGGTAGTTCAGCAAAGGCACGGCTCCCCCTGCTGAAGGCACCTGGGCATGACGAGAGATACAGGACCCATTTAAAAGCCAGTACAGTAACAGTTTAGCATCATAAAGACAGGTCTCAGCGGGACAGTACCTGGTTATGCTGGTTGAGTTGGCTACTGAAGGTCACTGTGAGGTTTCCTGCTGCGGCGCTGGGTACATTGGTGGAGTACAAGGATTTACTGCTTTCGTAGGAGGTCCGCCGTTTGCAGATCTCCATGTTCTGGAAGCACGATTTTACACTGGAAAAAATAAAATTATCATTAATATTATTGACCAAGCTTGCATTTCTTCCTCATTAATTTTTCACAATGAAGCAAAATAAAAACATTAAACGTGAAGTTATCTATACATCATGTATCATACTAAAAGCTAGGGCTGCTTGATTATGGGAAAAATAATATTTTCAATTAATTTAGTCATAATAAAATCACGGCTGTTCAACAATTATTCATTAATTTAAAAAAGGTTGTTTTTTTCCCCAAAACAATGCAAAATATATTCTTTGCACACAAATAAAAAAGTGCAAATTATAAAATATACCAAGTTTGGTGTTTTCTTGATGTCAAACCCAAAGCGCTCCCAAAAAACAGAATTAGCCTTTTCTGCTAACCAAGCATTTCTCCTGTTCTCGGTCATGTTTCCTCTAAAAACTCTCCACGTGTAGCTTATAGCAATCAGAGCAAACGCTTTGAGAGGGGAGGGACAGAGCGAGCGTGCAAATTCAATACACACTTCAAAGTTTCTGTAATTAATTGTTTTTTCTAGATTATATCATTTTTGTAATCGTTGGGTGTAATAATTGAAATTTGATTAACTGCACAGCCATGGTAAAAAGCCTTACTGGGAGCTGTGGGGGTAGTCCATGAGGTGGCTCATTGTCACAAAAGGATGGCCCAGAGTTTTGGTTGGCGTGATTCTCTTATCTGCGTCAAGTCGGAGCATCCTCTTTAGAAGATCAATAAACTCTCTCCGATCAGCCTTCTCCGCCAACATGTCCGTGCCCTCCAGGTGAGAAGACAAGTTCACCTGAAAAAAAAAGTGAACAGTAAGGATTAATGATGATTATAAAATGTTTGCTGTTCTTGGTGATGAACATGAAACATGAGAAGTTGCCTGCATCATGTCGTCAAGGCAGTTGAAGATGTACTTTCTCGCTTCTTTGGATTTGATGCCCATCTCCATCTCATGCTCTGAGGGAGTCTGAGAAGACAAAAGACAAGGTAATTTTATGAGGAAAGGTGTACAAGATGGAATGTATGGTTTAGAGATTTATGGATGTAGTGAGAGAGGACATGAAGTTTGGTTTGGTTTGAGAGAAGAGGATGCAGAGAGGGTCAGATGGTGGCAGAGGAGTCACTGTGGAGACACCAGGAAGGAACTGACAGTAATTGTCAGAACCAGCCTGAGCTCTGTTGATCGCCCCCCCACCCCCACCACCACTCAAACAGAATATAGGCTTTACTAAGCATTAATATTGATTTTGCAACCCTCTGAATTGTGACCGGATGTATTTTGTAATAGGTTTTTATGTTAAACAATTGAAGGCAGCTGGTCCAGGCAGCTTCCCCTAAGAAAATTTGAACAAACCTGATGTCATTTCCCGTAATCTGATGCATTTTAGATGGTCATATATGAGCAGATACTACACAGTAGTAAAAATGTGATTTAAATTCTCTTCAAGTTTCAGGACAAAATATTGTTTCTGTTAGCAACTCACATTTTAAACATGAGCTGCTTCTCTACACAGACTGAAGGATAGTATGATTTAACTTAGTTTTTTATATTTTACACATGCTGCTTATTACTTGAGTGTAAACCCTGTTAGTGGTTCCTCAGTGGAGCCCTCAGCTCTGCTCTGGCCCTGCAGCACAGGGTCACAGAGTCTTCAGTCTCATCACTGATCTGTGGACAGAGTCTCCACAGAACACTACCGGCTACAAAAGCTTCTGACAGGACGTCCGGACTCATGTTTCATGTTGCTTTTATATTAATACAGCTAAAATATAGTGAGAGAAGCATTGCTGCGGTAACGGTCTTTGGATCGCGTCTTTCATTACCGCATATATTATTTCAGGAGTTTGATCCTATCTCCACCGTCAAATGAAAAGTGACTTAGACAAGTATAGAACACATCTATGGACTTTAAACTCTCTCCAGTGTTCATAATTTCAGGGTATATCCAGTTATTGATCAGGCTCATTAAGCCTGTGGCAGGCACCCTACAGTCACTCTGCGCCCCTAACATTTGCCTATATCACCTATGCCACAGGCCAGCTCTGGTAACTGTATTGGTTTTACCCACCTTGAGTCTCCAGAGTGGGTAGCTGGAGTCCGGTCCTCTGTTGAAGAAGCGGCTGGTCTTGGTGCCGGCACTCAGCAGATACTCTGCAGGAAGTCCCTGGGTCTGAGAAATGTAACGGATCTAAAGACAAAAAGGAGAAACACAGCTTACAACAACTCACTCATTAACATAGTGTTACAGCTCCTGGCCTTCTTAAGCTTATGGTTCTTATTTAGCCTTGTGGTGCACTGGCAGAGACACTGACCTGGTCATACTCAGAAGCTCCTGGATACAGAGGCCAGCCCAGGAACAGCTCTGCGATCACACAGCCCAAAGACCACATGTCGATGGCCTCACAGAACGGCAGGCCCAGGATGATCTCAGGAGCTCTGCACAAGAAAATACAGTTATTTATTCACCAACACTCACCCTCAAAAGATCAAAGTTACCACTGGGTTTAAAGAATACTTTCAAAAGAAATTTGTAATTCAATACTAAATTGTCAGTGTCATAATAAAAGTTACAAATAAGAATATATTATTTGAACATCTTAATACAGGCGTAGCATAGTGCAAAAGTGCCACCTTAAATACTTTTACTTCTTACCATTACTTCTGCTTGAGTAATACAGTATCTGAACATTAGAGTAGATATTTTGGATGACTTCATCCAACTCTGAAGACAGTTCAGAGCCTTGTATTTATTTTATTCTTCATCAAAATATAACTAACAATTAAGCATTTAAATATGATGGGTAATTTTAGCATTTGGATGTTTTCCTGATAGTGTCAGGGATTTTGTGTCACTAACCTGTAGTATCGGGACTGCAGATAGGTTGAGCAAACAGCTTTGGACACGTGACTCGCTGAGCCAAAGTCAATGACCTTCACCCTGTACGGCTGCCTCAGAGGGTCAACAAGCATAATGTTCTCCGGCTTCAGATCGGCATGAATCAGACCGAGGCTTTTCAGCTTCATCAAAGCTGTGGCCACCTGTAAATACATGAATACATTATTAGTTTCAAATAAAGGACACTGAAGAAAATACAGGAGCAGAGTTGAAGATGCTGAGGTTGTCTTTGTTTATAATGAGGATGGATAGGATTAGAAATGAGTCCATCAAAGGAAGCCCTAGAGCACAGGTGTCAAACTCTGGCCCGCGGGCCAAATGTGGCCCGCAGGATAATTTCTTTTGGCCCGCGAGATCATTTCCATTTTATATTAATAATAGCCCGCCGATATATTGTGCTCGATCTGTTTGAACTACATCTCCCATAATGCACTGCAGAAGCTGCGCGCCGGCACTGCCCCTCCCCCGCTGTTTTAGCTAGCGGCATTTAACGAGCCGCAGGAGCAGAGAGTGAAGGATTCTCCGACAGGAAATTTAACTTTCCACAAAAGAAATGGGCAAAGAGGGCTCAGTGAGAGCAGGAGCTTCTTAAACAGGTGGGATTCTCTGTAAACGCTCTACACTTTGTTTGTTGAGCTCACGTAGCAGTAATAAAACCACGCTCCAACAGCACAGCAGTGTAAGAACATCTCCTTTACAAACCGTACGTCTTTAAAAACAGCACTGCCCTCCGTCGCTCTTTTTCCTTTCTCTCTGTCGCTACTTGTGTTCTAATGCACTCATTAACACACAGCGAGCTAAACCTGCCCAGAAACAGGTATCATCCTGCTCACACTGTGTCCTGCAGAGGACAGAGAGGTGGACAGTAGTTTGCTCAATAAATGTTAAATAAGCCTATAATACGTTTGTGTGTAGGAGCTGACTCAGCTTAAAGTTGTGCTGGGCTTACATAAGGGGCATGACATGCACCTAAATATATATCTGCTGGTAGCACCCACTGTCACAGTAAAACAGAGTGGACCTGATGAAAACACCTGTCTTATATGAGGAGTTGGGTATAATAATAATAATAATAATAATTCATCGAATTTATATAGCGCTTTTTTGGACACTCAAAGACGCTTTACAATTGATCTATTATTCATTCACTCCTCAGTCACACTTGGTGGTGGTGAGCTACTTCTGTAGCCACAGCTGCCCTGGGGCAGACTGACGGAAGCGTGGCTGCCAATCTGCGCCAACGGCCCCTCCGACCACCACCAAACACAGCCACACTAACACATTCACACAGGCCAGGTGGGTGAAGTGTCTTGCCCAGGGACACAACGACAGTATGCGCTTCAGATGGGATTCGAACCGGCTACCCTCCGATTGCTGGGCGAATGCTTAACCCACTGCGCCACCATCGCCCCAGTATCTGTGGCAGTAAATAATACTTAATAAATAATTGGCCAGTGTTAGTCAGTAGTCTGTGGCCTTGTTGTTGTTATTTGTGGAGTTCCAAGTTCTGATTTAAAACAAAACTACAAAGCCCGTTAAAACCACAAATCTACACCTGTAGTTCTGTGGGGAAGTATTATTCTATGTTAAAAAGCCTATTGTAGCCTAACTGAGAACAAAAATACAGTAGGCTGGCTTTATTATTTATATAATTCTCTTATTCGGCCCACGACCAAGACTGGTTTTCTAATTTTGGCCCCAGCTCCGATTGAGTTTGACACCCCTGCCCTAGAGGAAGACCTAAGAGGAGGTTTATGGATGTAGTGAAAGAGGACATGAAGTTAGTTGGTCTGAGAGAAGAGGATGAAGAGGAGAGGGTCAGATGGAGGCAAAGGACTGAAGTACCTGCTGTAGAATGGGCCGTATGTGCCGCAGAGGGAGCGGGCTGAACTTGCTGTGTTTAAGGAAGTCGTAGAGGTTCTGCTCCAGCATCTCAAACACCAGACAGGTGTGACCCTTGTGTTGGAAGCACTCGTACGAACGCACAAAGTTGTACTCATCTGCATTTTCTGCACTCAGACGGTTCAAAATGCCCACCTGGAAAAAGAATTACAGGTTATACTGGTAACTATACACTAGTGACTCAAGTAGTGGGTGGGGACACTAAAGTGGGCAGCAGGAAAGGTGGCTATGGTTTAACCATTCATTTTATTTTAAGCCTAAATATTGTTTTAATGGCAAAGCAGTGAAACACATTCAATACATGTGCCACAAAGGTGGGATTAAAATAATTTAAGAATACAACTTTGGTTCTGTAAAAAGTGGGTCACTATGAAGTGATCAGGAATAAAATTGGACCCAACAGTGAGACCAGATCAGAACAACTACAATAAATATCAATAATAGTCCACAATATGGAAGCCCATACCCCTTCACAATTTTTGAATAAAATTACCATTACAAAACTAAAATAAATAATAATAAAATAAAATAATAAGATAAATAATAATAAAAAATGCTAGGTATACTATTACAAAATTATGCCTGTAAAAATGTTGGTGAAATTTAAGTTAATGACAAAAACAACAATGTGCTATTTGCCAAATGTCTCTACCTGCTCTCTCCCCAATTTCCACTATACCCTGTCCTAGCAATAAAGCCTAAAAGATATATATAGATATATATCACATCAGACCAGACGAGAACCAATGCTTTGTTATACCTATCGATTGTGGTGTATTAAAAATGTTAGTGCAATAAATGGTACCATACCTCAATCTGGCCTTGTCGAGCATATGAGGGATGATTTTTCAGAATCTTAATTGCCACGATCTCATTTGTGCCCCTCTTCCAGCACTTTGCAACTTGTCCGAACGTCCCTCTCCCCAAGAATTCCAGCACTTCATAGCTGCAGGACACAGAGCAGAGGATCTCGTGTTGCACTAACTGATAGTCCCCCTCTCCGCTCGAACTGCTGCTCTTGGTGGTGGGAGCAGAATGTGGGATAGACTGGCCCGTAGCATTCCCCCCACCTCCTGTCCGATTCGAGTAAGTCGCAGCAGGAGCCGAGAGTTCCTCTAAAATCTGGACGCTACCACAACCACTCCCACTGCTGTCGTTCGTCTCCTCGATCTTCCTCTTCTGGCCGTGTCGGTGCGTCCTTACATCCGAGGAAGACTCAACGTGGCTGAAAGAAGAAGACGCCGTATGCTGCTGCTCAGTGACCCGTCGACTGGATCCACGAGGAAGACTGCCAGTGCTGTCCGCGGCCCGCACCACCACCTGACCCCTGGATCCATGACTGTTCGGGGGGAAGACCAGAGATGGAGCGAAGGGAGGGACTGCCATGGCTGCCGCCGGGGTGAATGCGTACGAGGACTGTGCGGCAGCCAGAGAGCCGTAGGTCTCGCTGCTCGACACGTCCCAGACATTGCTCTCCACCTTCAGCTTCTTCACTCGACAAAAGGCACTGGAGGAGATGGAGGGGGGAGAGAAGACCTGCAGTTGGGAGCTCATCTCTGCAGAAGGGATAAGAAAGTTTAAGCCTGGAATCATTTTCATGGCGGTGCAGCTCAAAGGATTTTACCATGTTTTGATCAGACTGGCTTGGTCGAGCATGTAAATGATCATTCAACATTTACAACATGATATAAGCTGTAGCTTAAGGACAAACTGAAGGAGTGGCAACAAGCTCAGTATCAGAAAACACTGTCACAAACACCAGGCCATAAGTAACGAGTGCAAAATAATGCAATGGTTTGAACCTTTGTAATCAACACTAATGAATCTCAAACACATGGCGTGGTTATATCACATAATCTCTTATAGATAAGAAAACCCAAATAAGGCAGGATGCAAAATATATTTGTAAAAAATGTTTTTTTGTCGTAAACAGCAGTGATGTAAAGTATGGTTATGAATAGATATTAGTTTTTCTTTCTCTTTGGCCTCTCGTATGTTGACGTACGAAACTAAGAACACTGCAGAGCGTAATGGAAACTGCCACTGCCCTGTGGCTGCTGATAGGACTTTTCCATCTGTTGACTTCGTCGAAATACGACGTTATTAAAACACATCTCACAACCTGACACATTATCTGGACACAAAATGTTCCCTTTCTGGTGATCCCGACCTTAACACGTAACCAAAGGCTGAGATTTACTCTAAATCTCGACAATAAGGGAGTGTTACCTAACCGTACTGCTAATGCTAAGGGATAGCATGTTAACTTTGGAAAATATGTGGCACTAAACCACGGAATTCTTCAGCGAACAAGACTAATGTGGGTTTATATAAGGTTTAGAAAGTGTAGGAAAAACTCAATCAAGGAAAACTCACCGGAGGAGGTGTTATTACAGCGAAGAAAAACAACCCGTCCGAGGTTTAAATCCCCAGCCTCTGCTGCACCAGAGTTAGCCGATTAGCTTCCGCTAGCCGCTGTTAGCCGATGAGCTAAGGCTGTTAGCTAGGCCTGCATTGTTTCTTCAGTCCTCGGAGAGCTAGGCAGCTAGCACAGAGGTTATAGTGGACAGCTTATAAAATAATAACGCGGGCGGATCATCTTTACGATACTTTAAATGATATCGCCATAAAATATGTACAGCTATGGATAAAAATCCAAATCGACCCAAAAATAAAATCAATTCCTCTCCAGGAGCAAAATCCTCTTCTCACCGGAACTCACCGTCCTTTTATCAGCTGCGAGCCCTGCGTCACTTCCGGGAGACGCGACTCATAAAAGTGGCAAACTTTGTACCGAACTAAATAAATATCCGCAGACAAATAAAATAAACTGCCAGAGATAATCAGGTTTACAGGAAACGTTCAGGCAGAGGGTTTATCGTAAATCTAAACACAGGACACGTAACGTAACTGCTCTACGGTAAATTTCTATGACGCAAAAACCCCGCCTGACCTGGGTCTCGGGTTTCTCTGGAGGATTACTGTGGCTTTTAATCATTCACTGGCTTTACACTGTCTGCCTGCAAGATTTAAGTGTTGGTGAGTATTATTTGTTAAAATGAGTAAGCCTTTCAACCATTTGCAGTAATACATTAAATTAAAATAAAATGCTATTACAATGAAAAATAAACATTCATAAATAATAATAATAATAATAATAATACCAGGATAAATAAGTTAAAGTGCAAATTTTCTTTTTATTCTGATTTCATTTTACAGCAGAAATTATGTAAAGCATTCAGAAGACATTTTCCACATATAAGGGCAATATTCAAAACACATTGCATGGCCTCAGCAACAAAATATTCTTTTTAAAAACATCAACAATTTTAGTGATGCTTGTGCATGCACAATTTTCAAACGGAAAAAAGGGAGAGGAAAAAAAAAAACTATTAGGCTACAAAAATAAAAAGTATAAGAGGAATTATGAAAGACAGAGATAGGCATGGAGATTTTAACACAACCGCAGGCAACGTGGGAGGTTACAGCAGGAGATGGAGAAATACGGGGAAGACAGTGGAAGAAGAGGAGGAAGAGGAGGAGGAGGAAGGGAAGTCTAGCCATAGAGTATCTAAAGAGTCTACCATTCTAGCATGCAATGTGGTGTTTGGCCACGCCCTCTCCCACACAAGGCCTGAAGGATTATACCATTCATCTCTAGGCGGACGTTTCTCTGTCTACCAGCTGTCTACTTTTATGGCATTTATTGTGTTTTTATTTACTTTTTCTACTCTACATTTTACGTCTTTACAGTTACCATCCGCTGATAACGTGTTGTAGTATTATGGGGTTTTCTCTGAGTGTTGTAGGTTCATCACTATTGTCGTCTATTGTGAGCATAGCGAGCGTTTGTTTATGTTGTTCCTGTGTGTGTGAAAGAGAGAGTACAATCTATAAAAAGAGCAGAGTGCGGTGGAGTTGTGCTGATGCGAGATGAGTTCAACAGAAAGTCTATGGTGAGTGCTCCTGACAGAGTTTTCCAAAACCGTGGCGGTCTGATCTGAACATTGACATACGCTCGGCGGCCACTTTATTAGGTACACCTGCTCTGATGCTTCTAAATGCAAAATACTCCAGTCACTCGCTCAAATCCTTGCGCTTGCCCATTTTTCCTGCTTCTAACTTTGAGGACAAAATGTTCACTTCTGCCAAATACAAATCGCAAAACACTAAAGCTTTAGACACACTAAACAACAAAACTAGGAGTACACACTAGTGTTGTAGTCAAGACCGAGACCAAAACCAGTCCGAGTCCAGGGTGAGACAAGGCCAAGACTTTCAAGGTTCAAGGATCGAGACCGAGACTTTTAAGGACCAAAACCGAGACCTGGTCGAGACTAAACCCTGTGAACTAAAGGGGAAAAGTAGAAATAAAAGTTCAGAAGATTATGTGAATGATCTAATGCAACAGACTCCAAAAACAAACAAAGACAGATAATTTTCCTGTTTTTCTGATGTGGAAAACAAATTACTGCAAAATTATGTATAGCTTTTGCTTAAAATGTTTGATAAAAAAACAAATCTTGGGAACTACAACACTAGTACACACTATAACAGACTGATTGCAGCTGATTTTTTTTATTACAAATAAAAAACTGGGAGTCACACACTTAACAACTGCTGCTCAGTGTCCAAACTTTTTTCATTAAGAGCCACACACTGAACAAAAATCCCATTTGACTGCTGTTTAAGTTCAGGGATCTTACCACATTTACCTGGGCTTGGGACCAGCACATAGTATGGCTGGGAATATTTGCCCCACCACAAATTTATGTTTTTTCTTCCTTAATGTCAGGTCCACCTCACACAACTCTGAAGGGTTTTACCTTTGCTTTTTCCATGTGGTAAGACGTTCAATGTGTGCTGAATTTTTCCTATTGTGAATGAAGCGTGAGGGGCAATAAAAAATGGCCATGGGCTCAGACTTTGGAAAGCCCTGAGCCCCTAGAACTGCTGCTCACTCGATATTTCATCTTTCTTTTTAAGACTATTCTCTAGAATGTTTCTAAATACGAGACAAGTCCATGCCATGTTCAAGAGAAGTCCCTTAAATCCCGTTTTTTCTCTATTCTCTATTCTTTAAACTTCAGGCAGATTTGTTTTCCACATGCCTCAAAACACTAACTTCTATGCAATTTTTGATGACATATTTGCATTCAGAAGCAGTAGAACAGCTGTACCTAATAAAGTGGCCGCTGAGTGTATCCAAAACATTTAACATGAAGTTTTTCCAGTTTCTCTCTTTTTGCCTCGTCACATATCCCCTTTTTTCTTAAAATCAAGACGACAGAGGCATAACATGGCCGTTACCTATTTTTGCATTAATTAACAATCTTGTGCGTTTAAGACAGGAGTAAGTTCATAAATAGAAATACAGTTTAACCACTTTAAGGTATATATATTTTTTTTTCAAGTACATTTCTATAAAATAAGGGGTTGGATATAGGTTTGTCTGTAACAAAAACGTCAAAATACCTGAAGCTAGCAGGTGGTAATAGCTGCTTCTCAAATCCCATTTGAATAAATAGGCATTCAATCAATATATCAATAGAAAGGTGGATACTCCTTATGATAGTTGTACACATATATATCCATTTGTAATTGTAAACACAGTAGTAGTAGTAGTAGTGATACTTTATACACATACAGTCTCCCCATTCTTCAACCCTGAGTAAAAATCTAAGGGAAAGATTTAGTTGTTCCCAAAGATAGAAGAGAGAAAGGATGTGTGTCTGTGACGGCATTTACAGGAAGTGGATATATTCGCGTACAACGAAGGGGAATACTATGAAAAATGTGTACTTTCTTATCTGTAATACTTTATGCCTTCATCTGAATACTGCCAGGGCTTTTTTTTTTTTTTTACAAACTTTAGATTCTCAACTGGTGGGTTAGGACCCAAATGTGGACCATGGACATGTTCTCAGCAGGTTGTAGAGTTAGAAATATAGAGTTTTGATGTTTTATATGAGATTTTGAAGAGGTTATGATGAGGCTAAAGGTCCCATATTATGCTTTTAGAAATTATTTTGCATTAGTATTTCATGTTTTATACCTTAAAATAATGTATATGTGTGGAAAGCTGTTACTTTGACTTTGCAGCGAACACTTGGATTAGGTGTCTGTCGCCCCCTGCTGGCAATGGTGGGGACAGTACAGAGCACAAAATGCCCATTTAGCAACATGAGGCTAACAGATAAATGAGCTGATGCTTGGTAGTGACGGAGGTTTAAGGCTGAAATGATCAGAACGAGTCCGGTGACGGTGTCTGGGCTTTAGAAACGCGCAGGAGCACTTCCTGGTTTCATGTGTCTACGTAGAGCTGTGAGACCGAGCGTTTTCAGCTCTGGAGAAGGGCAGCGCCTCAGCATACAGGATTACTCAAACATGGGTGAAGGAAACAACATTATAACATGGTTAAAAGCTAATCATTTTGATTTAGCACAATATGAGACCTTTAAGTTGTAGACAAGATTGTACAATGTGTAAAAAGTGGGTTACATTTTTGGGTCCCAAGATGACACCAGTTGAGAATTACCATTTCCAATAATTTGAATACTGCCAGGACATTTTACAAAGCCTGGATTCTCAACTGGTGGGACAAGACCCTTAAGTGGACCACCACCAGCATGTTCTTACCAGGTTCTAAGGTTAGAAATATAGTAATTAGATTTATAACATGACAATGAAAGTGTAGACAAGATGAGAAACTATGTAAAACGTAGGTTACAATAAAATTAAAAGGACATTTTTGGGTCCTGAGATGCCACCAGTTGAGAATCATCATTTAGACAAAGTGAAAACATGCAAGAACAACAAAGTATATAGCCGTTCATTGACAGAAGCGGAAACATTTTTGTTCAATTGCGGCAAAATGCAAAGAGTTGATACTGTTAACTGTTAAGCAACACGTAGCATCACCGGGCCATTCATTCATACCACTGACACAGAACCAGAGCGTCAACCTTGAATTATTATAACACACAATTTTAGGAAATAGAAAGAAAAAACAGAGAACTGGCAACCATTTTGGAGGACATACATTATTCCTGAAATGTTCTTGCACTTTTTTATATTTATTGAGCAGGCACTTTCTCAAAAAATCGAGCTTTCCGAGACTTTTGTGTTTGTAATGGCAGTGAGATGAGGATTTTAAAATAAACAAGTTAGAAAGGGTGTTTAGAGATGTAGGGGGCGGAGATGGAGGCCAGGCTGGATCTGCTGCAGGTTTAGTGGTGTACAGGGTTTAGAGAAAAAGATAACATTAACTGCTGAAGCACAGCCACATAGTAAAGAATAACCTGGTTTGCACTGGAGCGGTATGGAACTGGTCAGGACTTCACCAACAATGGGCCAAAGTGTCCCCATTATGTGTACTGTGCTACTTTAAGGATACTTTGACAGGGAGCTCAAGTGTGTGGTCCACTTTCGAGAAGGATTTTGGAAGTTAACACTGCTGTTGTTGATACAGACAATATAAGATAATCCTGAAAGTTTGGTGAACAAAAATGCTTTTTCAAGTTCAGAGAAAACCTGCAAAATTTGACACTAAACAGGAGCGCTGCCAGGTTTTCTAGGCCCCCTGTAAAGATCTAACATCACATTTTCCAGGGCTCCTAGCACTCATGGGTCCTTGGACTCATCCTAACCTTTTGGCCCTGCTAAACAATCTCAAGGCTTCCATAGAAAGCGTTTGCAGCTGCGGGACACGTTATCTGAGTTAGGAGAGTCATGGGTTTACTGAATGTCTCTCTCTGCTTTGTCCCCCATGTTTCCTGTCAAATGAAGCCCAAAAAAACAAATCACAGAAGAGTTTACTGCAGCAGTTCACTTCTGCACCTCCAGCCACTCACATCACTGTTTTCTCAGCCCAAGAGGTTGTGTTTTTGGTAACGTTGGTTTGCCTGTCAGCTCTAAAACGAATGGTTACAATTTGATAAAAGGTTCAAGGTCAGAAATAATTAGTTTTAGGTGTAGATCTGGAACACTTTGACTTAGACAGACTTTATTGATCCACAAGGGAAATTACTTGGTCACAGTAGCTCATAAAAAACAAAAAAAAAAAACCTAGTAGAAGGTAGAATAGGTATAGAATAGTTATAAAGAATAACGATCCAAAACAATGGTGAGTAGCCTTTTAGACTAACTACATGAAGTAAAGTTAGAAAAGCTAAAAAAACACACCAAAAGTAACTTAAAAGGGTAAAAATCCCCAGAGCTACCTTAACGGAGCGGCAGTAGCTCAGTCGGTAGAGACGTTCGCCCACTATCTTTGTGTCCTTGGGCAAGACCCTTCACCCACCTTGCCTGTGTATGAATGAGTCTGCCCCATGGCACAGCTGGGTTTTTCAGGAGTTAATTCTTTACCGAGAAGGAAGGTCTAAGAACAGGGAATGTCCCGGGACGGTTTAGTTTAGTGTGGTTATTGTTTATGTTTGATTACTGTTTGTGAAGCTCTATGAGGCGACTGCTGTTGGGATATTTGCACTATAGAAATAAAACTGAATTGAATTGCAGAAGTATCTTTATGAGTGAATGATTAATGCACCAAACTGTCAAGTGTATTTGAGTCTAGAAGAGCTGTAATGCTTTGGCCTGCACTCTTTGTTCAATTTACGTGCTTCTAGTTGGCAATGCATCCAAGTTTTGAAAGTCCACTTGAAATACAATTTATGTGGAAACTAAGAAAGTTTCTGAACAAAGTGACCTGTACCACACTGCTCCAGTGCACACAAGGCTAACCAATCACCCTCTTCTCTTTTTCCCTAATCCTTGCATTCATTTGTAATAAATCATCGTCAAAGTTGCCACCATCTTGAACACGTCACATGTTCACACTTCATCACTGCCTTTACCTTCACAAAAATATCCTCTTCAGAGTTTGTAAGGAGGGCTGTCGTTGGTGTCGAAAAATCCCTTCTACTGTTTTGTGTGCTATTTGTAGAGCTGTAGGTACCTTTAAAGTGTCCCAAACATTATTTATTTTTATTATTATTATTATTAGGCAAAAAAGTAGCATTCATAGTTATTGGCACAACTGGCAGAAAAAGGGTTTAATTTTTGCTAGCCAAGAAACCAAAGCACAGAGTGTAGTAAATGTTTTTGAATCAGCTAACTTCCCACTTATAATTCTAATTTTTCTTTTGCATGCTTTTAAACAAAATTTTCCGTAACACTTATAACTTGATACTCTTAATGTGAAGCGGTTTAAAATCCTCTCACAGTCCGTAGCCACTAACTTCTTTTTGCTTCATGCATGTTATTCCATTTTTGAATTGTATATCTACATATTTACAAAACAGCCTTCCCTTTTCCGTAACTCAGATCTCTTCTTAAGTCTTAATTATGGGAGTAAAATAATTTATAATCTTAAATACAGTCATCTTATGAAAAAGTTTCAGGGTACCCCCTTATACCTCGTCATTTTATATACAGTAGTCCAAAATATGGATTTGATTGCCCCCTAGTGGGCGAATATTATATAGGGGGGCGTTGTCCTGTACAGAGCCAGCATAGGGACCTCTCAAGAGTCAAGAAGAAGTCAAGGCAATGGTAAGTGACTCTATCCTCAGAAATCACGATTAGGATTTAGAGGTTTTTCAACAAACAACATTTAACCATCGGGACATGTCAAATTTTTAACCACACAAAGGGGAAAAAAGCGGTCACAGGCAGAAAACCACAGGTGTCTCAGTACAGAGGGAACATACGCACACAGGCCGCTTTATTAGGTACACTCAACTGCAAAAAGCTAATCAGCCAATCACATGGCAGCAAATCAGTGTCTCACTACTGAGACACGCTGAGGACAAACCTGTTTAAGTTCAACTGGAGCATCAAACTGGAGAGGAAAGGGGATTTATTAAAGGACTTTGAATGGCACGAGTGATATGATGGAGTTAACTTAAAGCAGAAACATGCAACTTTACTCATTTCTTATCTGTTTTGGTTGCTTTGTTCTCTACGAGCAAAGCACTATGGTAAAAACAAACAAGTCTGGTTGATTCCTGTGTGACCTCTCGCTCAGCTCTGGTCGCTCTGCCATGAACAATATCCAGGAAATAAATCCTTGTCTGGCTTGTTGTCATCAGGGACACTGGGTCATTTCTCCCATTCCCACAAGGCTGTTTTTACACCAAGATACACCAGGGGGCGCCACAGGAGGCTTTATTCACCCTGCAACAAGTCATTTAGTCACACTGACTCTGAAACTCATTAATTAAAGGTAATATGAGCAGTATATATTTTTTTATATTTCACAAAAATGACCCACGTGTCCCAGATATGATGTAAGCATGTTTAAATCAAATAGTTTTACTGATAACAATGGTACAGCTGAGTTATTAACATAATACATTTTTTTGATTTGGTTCTAAAGCTACTTTGTCAATCATCCAATCAGAAAAGAGACCATTGTTTTGACTTAGACTGCAGTACTGTTTTAAACCAGCAGAGCGCATGCTGCTTGCAGTACCTTGAAGATAAAACTGGTGTGCTCCTCTGCAGACCTTGGTTGTGGTTTAAGTTACTGTTACCTTTCCATCAACTTGGACCACAGGACTATCACTCAATGCATATTTTTTTCTCTTTTTTTGGGACCATTCTCAGTAAAAACCCTAGAGCTGGTTGTGTGTGAAAATCCCAGTAGATCAACAGTTTCTGAAATAGTCCAGTCCATGTCACGTTTAAAGTCCCTTAAATCCTCTTTCTTATCCGTTCTGATGCTTTAAACTTCAGCAGGTTTGTCTTCAACATGTCTCACTCCAAAACACATTTAGTTACTGCAAATAATTAGCCTGAAGCATTGGACGAGGTGTACCTAATAAAGTGGCCGGCGAGCGTATGTAACATGTAAACCATACAAAATATGAATTTCTTCCAATTGTTCCTCAAAACACCTTTTTAACCAATCAAATAAATAATTTTACTATTAAATAAATAAAGTAAAAAAAAAAAAAAAAAAACAGCACCCGAAGGAAGTCATTTACACATTTTCACATTACACAGGGCAATAAGGATCAGGTCGAGAAGATGAGAAGACGAAAGTGAGACACAACTTACTAACCACACATAGAAATTACATAGAAAAACTGAAACAGCACTAAAGCAGTTTGGCAAAAGCATGCAGGAGCTCCACAGCCCAAGTACATGCATTTTTCAGAATCGAACGAACACGGGACACACACCAACGTCGAGGCGAGCGACCGGAGTCCTGCCTCCAAGAGAGAGAGAGAGAGAAACACAGTCCATGTAACAAATTAATTTTTAAGACATCGTTTTTCAAGACCCAAAAAAACCCATAATATCGAACAATGCCCCTTCATACATTCAAGTGCGTTTCCTCCCCTGTTCTCATCGAGTCCGTATAAGCCTGTGGTTCGGAGTAGTAGTAGGTGGGAGTTTTTGTGTGATAAAGATTTTTAACCTGTACACAATGGAGCTGGAAATAATCGTTGATGATGATGATGACGATGACGATATAGAGGAGGAATAAGCGAAAAAGTTGCATGCAAATAATGAGTTTTTTGGTTTTATGTTTTTCTTATTTGTCATGTTTGGATGTTACCGATTCCAAAAATAAGTCAGGACATGGTGTAAAATGCAAATAAAAATTATAAACTGAGCGGCAAATCTCATAAAACTGCAGTATATTTTTCACAATGGAACATAAACAACATATCTGGTGTTGAAACTGAGGCATTTGATCATCTCATAAAAATAGTTACACGGAATAAAGTTCAGGACAGAGGCAACAAAAGGCTGCTCCTTCTTATTTATGTGAACTGTTAATTGCTACACAAAACCAGCAAAACCTAACCTGTTTAGAATTGCTTTTAGTACTCAATAGCACTGTGATGCTTATATTATTCTGTTTTGAACACATCTTTTTACTAAATATTATCATGTGCCTGCTGTGGTAGAGCTGCAGCAAACAATACAATATACAATAAAACCAAAAAAGGTCTAAAAAAATGTTTGTTTTTAGTTGTTTCTTTCCCTTTCACTGTTGCCATTTCCCCATGCAATTTCCCCACTGAGGGACTAATAAAGGTTTTCTTATTCTTATTGTAAAGCGCTACACAAATACATTTTTTTGATTAGGGGCATTTTGAAGCTAATTAACGCAACTGGCAACTTTTCAGTGAAATGTCTGGGTATAAAAGGAACATTTTAGAAAGGCTGTATTATTGGTATTGGGTGTTTTGGACGCTCCTGCTGCGTTAAAAACTGACATTATTCTGTTCTGGAAATCACTGCACACTTCCAGAAACCAGTGGACCTCATTCATAAACCCTTCTTATGCAAAGATTTGTACTTAGGAATATTTTTGTCATTCACCAATAAATGTTTCCTTGGCTGGAAAAAGTTCTTCAGGTAGCAGCTCTCTTCTTATGCACTGACATTCTGCAGTTTTATAATACTGTCTACTGAGTTATATCACCACAAAATATTTTAATTGTATTTTATCTTTTTACAAATTATTCCTCTAAAGAAATATTGTCTCTGGAAATTCAAGTTACAGCTATGGCAAGATCCATATCTGTACACGATCCAGAAACCTTGCTGTTGTCTGTCTATGGACCAGCTGCTTTTGTAGTTTTTAGTTATTTTTCGAGCCTTTTGTTGCCCCCGTCCCAGCATTTGTCAGATGTGTTGCTTCAATCAATTTCAAAATGAGCTACCATTGTTCATGAAATTGTGAAATATCTTGGTTTCAACATCCTGTATGTCTTTTATGTTCTTCTGTGATTAAATTTTGGTTTTATGAGATCTGCAAACCTCAGATTTCACTTTTGATTTCCATTTTACGACGTCCCAACTTTGTTTTTTGTTCGAAATCGGCTTTGTACAAAACAAAACCAAAGCTTATTCTTTATATTCTGCATGTCCAAATAGCATTTCCTTTGAGTCAGGAGCCTTCAGTTCTCTCCACAGCAGCAGCAGCAGCAGCGTCGATGTCTTCACCACTGCCACCCTGTTTTTTTTTCTCCTGTTTTTGACTCGCCGTCTTGTTTCTTGCAAAAAAGTAAAAGAGTGCAAAGAATGCCATGAGGTTAATGTGATGGCCTCCCACTGTAGAGGAGGAAGGAGCAGTGCTGTGGGCGGAGCCAGGTCCAGGCCACGCCCACTTTCTGTCTGTCTGTCTGAGCTGCCATGATGGACACTATCCTATTATCCTCAGTCAGAAGAAGAAGAAGAAGAAGAGTTTTTCCATGTTTTGGGGAAATGGGGAGATGGGACGGAGGAGAAGTCGTGTGGGGGGAAGGGGGGCTTTCGGGGGAGGCTTGCTGGGGGGGAGGGGGGGTGGGACCGTGGAGGGGATGGAGGTCTGGAGGTGGAGGTTGCTCACAGGCTGATGGGGCTGTGTGCGGGGCCCGGTGGGGGGCTCTCAGGACCCCTGGCCTTTCTCTGCTCTCTGGCCCTGAGGGAAATAAACAAGTATTAGTAAAGTATACAGAAAAAATGTAGCATAAATCTATAGTCCTGTGGTTCTCAAACTGAGGTAAGGATACGCAGGAGGTGCTTTCTGGTGGTACTCGGAAATCTTTGGCACTTCTTTGATTTTCTTTAATGTATTCCTGTTTTAGTCCTGCTCTGGTCAGGGATTAAATTTAAAGCATAGATCACTGCTTTGTCCTGGTTTAGGCACAGTTTAGTCCTGGTTTAGACAAGTTTTAGTCCCTGTTTTGTTCTTTAATCCATTAAAGATTGTACTTTGAAAGCCAAATATTTTCTGAGGTGGTCCTTGATGTAAAAAGTTTGAGAACCACTGAAAAGACACTTCAGTCAAAGAAGCTGCACGTGCAAGAGGAGCTGTTTTCCTGTTCATTTTGACAAGGGACCAAGCTAAAAAAACAAGCACGGAAACATAACTGGTTGTTGTTGTTGATATAGTTTTATTGTTTTACTTTTTAAATAATCGCACCTGAATCTGGTCAGTTCCAGGCACCAAAGTTAACTTATTAAAGTGGAGCTATGCAACTTTTTTTTTGAGACAGTGTTTTGTAAATGAGTTGTTGGAGGGTAAATAATAGCGTGTCTTGGTAAAAAAAAACAGCCTTGTAAGAACGTGAGGACACATGTTCTGTCCCTGAAATCTCAGGTCTCATCCAGTTTTGTCATAAATACAAGCCAGCGATGGCTTTATTTCTGAGGGCACATTCACAGAACAACGATGGCCAGAAAAACGCAACAATCTTTCTCAGATTCTACATGGATACACTTGAGGAGTGAAAAAACTGTAGAGGGTGTGAAAATCTGTAGTAAGCCTGTGAGGCCAGTGGAGGCCGCTGTTCTCCCTGCTGACAAAGCCACAGCTTTAACTTTTACATCCTGGGGTTTTCCTGGGCAGATCTGGTGAACTCTGAAGCACTTTTAAGGATCTATACATGCGTTACTAACAATAAGTTGTCAAAATATGAATATATGGAGCAAAAACATGTATTTTGCAATTGACACGGACAAGGTTGTTACGTCAGAGTTTCCACTGAGCACTCAGTTTTCCCTGTACACACGAGTGTCCTGAGTGGCTCCCTGATGAAAGACAAAAACAAACCAACATTTTCAAAAAAAATTCATTTGGGAAAATGGAAACCCCGTTCTTGTGTAGACAAAAAGCCAAAATTTAATCATTGCATTTTTGGGAAAACGCACTGTCCCTTAGATCATGGCAGAGTGGCCAAAAGGCAGAGGAAATCTTTGTACGGATACGAGGAGGAGAAATTGAGAGTCAAGCCAACTTGACTGTCAATAGTGCTTTACTTCAAACTGTAGGGGGCGCTCTGTAGAAAAAAAAAAAACGAGACAAAAACAGCACAGAAACGAGCAAAGTTGCAAAGTTCCACTTTAAAGAAGGATTGTGTTTTTGATAAACTCTGAGCAAACACTGTCAAACTATTATTATATCATTATATTCTGGCTTTATTCTGTAACCACTGTCCACAGAACAGAAGAATTCACTGATGTTTAGCATTTAGCCTTTTGCATATGTTGTGCTACTTGCTGCTTTAAGTAAAACAAATAAAATACAACTTGCTAATATTCTCTACCCAGGCTCTGACATTACACACATGTAGGCAGTTGGTTGTCAGTTGCTAAAACCATATTGTTGATTCATAATGCTACTAATTTGGTGGCTGATGCTAATTCGTCCATTCCAAATGTTTTGACTCACCCTACGGCAGCTTATATTGTTTACAAACACTAAAAGTTTCCATGCATTAGAATGATTTAGTGTTGTTTCAGGAAAACTTTTCTCATTCAGCAAACGCCCTCTAACTCTGTGACTGTCGCTCCCAAAAACTGCACAAGAAAAGAGGCTAGCAGGCCAAGCAAGACATTCAGAGTCCTTTATGAACTCAGTCAGAACATGCCCCGAGGAGAAGTTTATGCAAATCCCACTCCTGTATCTGTCAGTCATGCAGCAGTCCTTGAGAAGAGGGCAGGAAGACGGAGGGACAGAGGAAAACTGTAGCCCCTTTTAAGATCCTTTCTGTATAATTTGTCCCACAAATACTGCTCCTAAAGTGTCTGGTTTCAGCAGAATGTGACCTTGGATAGTGAGTCAAACTAAGACTTTAATATTCAGCTCATTCTGTATAATTCCCTTATGATATGTTACTACAGTGTTATAAAGCCAATCAGATCCCTGGTACATCTTAAGGTGTCCTATAATCAGGGCTGCACAGTAACTAAACATTTTTACTCAAATAAATTAGATTTGTACTTTTTGCTGCTTAAATTTATATTAACATATATTTGTTGTATAAATATAATATTTTTTGAAGACGAAATGTTAATTTTACTATTTTTAAGTCTCTAAATAGGCAACAATATTAGAAGTAGTATTACCCTAAAGTTGATAAGTATTTGGACACTGACATGTTTTATTTTTTACTCTTTACCAAAACATATTAAAAATACAGTTATATAACTAATATGTGCTTAAAGGTCAGACTCTCAGCTGAAATTTGAGAGTATTCACATCCAAATTGGAGAAAGAGTTTAGGAATTACAGCTCTTTAATGTGTAGCTGCCTCTTTTTCAGTGGCTCAAAAGTAATTGGACAGATGAACATTACTATGAATAAAATGTTAATTTTTAATTTAATTTATTTCTTTATTTAACCTTTATTTAACCAGGTAAAAAACAACCCATTGAGATCAAGATCTCTTTTGCAAGGGTGACCTGGCCAAGAGCTCAGCAGCACACGTCACAAAACATGATAACAATATATAAACATAAACAATTAGGTTAGAATCAATACTATATTAAAATTAAAGTGCAATAAAACAATTTGATGTTATAAAGTGCAATAGATGTAAACAGTCAGACATAAAGTGCGATAGTTGTCGTTAATACTTTGTTGAAAATCCTTTGCAGGCGATGAAAGCCTGAAGTCTGGAACCCATGGACATCACAAAAAACTGTGCTTCCTGCAAATACTTTTGGACCTAACTGTAGATATCAGGGCAGATGACAGATTTGCTTCATTTGGGTCCTCTATAGTAGAATATAAATAAAGAGGACCCATTTCTGACCTGGTCACCCCCCACACACTCTGTTGACTGCCCTTGGTAATTGTTGAGTAAATTTACTTCTACTTGAGCAATATTTTGAAGTAACAACACTTTTACTTGTACAGTATTTGACCTTGAAACATCTGAAAAAGAACTGTAAAAGGGGCTAGTTTTAGGGGGAAGCGTCAGTAAACCTGTATTTGCTCTGCCCTCCCTCTGCTGACATGCAACAGGCAGCAGCCCCAGAGAGACTCACCCGCTTCAGAGGCCTGTGGTCCATCAAGGGGCTTCACGGGACAAAACAACACCATTAGCACCACAGCACTGAGCTAACACGGAGCTAACACATGGGCTGCACTATGGAGGGTAATGTGTATCTGCGGCTCCTGCAGGCCACACGTGAAGTTGTAAAAGTGTTGTCATTTACCTGTGACGGCATCGGAGCAGGAATCTCAGGATTTTGCGAGCAGCCTGGTTCTGTTTTTTACTTAGGAGGCGGCTGAGGGACAGAACAAGGACACACAAGAAGACACAGAGCATAATGAGAGAGTAAAGAAGAGCAATTAAGAGAAAACCCTCTCTGCCTTCAAGACTAAACTTTGTTAGATGTGTTCGGTCTAGATTTCTGGGGGAAGGGGCGCACTTGAGTCCTCCAGCTCAAATTTCTCATCTTTCTATCTCTGTAATTATTATTTGTAGTTTTATTCATCCTTTGTCCCTCTCCTTCTCCAGAGAGGCCTGGAGTTAGATGTCCCAGTAATGATTTGACCGTAGCGAGCCCTATCTGTGCTCCTATTTTCTGAAATCCTGCCTCTGGTCTGACCTATATTCTTTACAAAGGTGTCACACAAGAAAAACATCTCATGACGGGTAAAAAGCACAGAGCTCTCTCAAGACCTTTGCTTTAACCCTAACGTTGCAGAAGAGGCTGATGGCATCGGTCACAGAAGGATTTCTAAACTTCTGAAGGATTTCTAAACTTCTGAATGTCCCAGAGAGCTCTGTTGGGGCCAGAATCCGGAAGCAGAAAGAACACCATTCAATCTTAAACCAACCCTATCACAGATTTACTTGTGGAGAAAAGTGGTGCGGTGTGTATTGAGTGTTACCTGAGTGAGTGTCTGTAGGAGCGGTAGTATTGCTGAATGAGGACTGCTGCTCTGCGACTCTGCTGGAACTTCTTCTGTTCGTGGAAACTCCTGAAGCGGCTCTGGATCAGGACGGCAGCCAGGGTCATCCTCTTATAAAGTGCATACTGACAAACAAACAACAGCAGTGTCATAAGTCCAGAGGGTTTTTCCTCACACTTCCACCTGAGGATCTCAGGAAGAGTGAATGCAGTTTTCCCATGTACTCATGTTGCTCACCTGCCTTTACACGCATATAAACTTAATTCTTAATCCACAGGGTTTAATATGATGTTGGCCCACCCTTTGCATCTATAACAGCTTCAACTCTTTTCCCAAGGTTTAGAAATGCTTATGGGAATTTTTGACCATTCTTCCAGAAGCGCATTTGTCAGGTCAGACACTAATGCTCGCAGTCTTCACTCTAATTCATCCCAAAGGCGTTCTGTCAGGTTGAGGTCAGGACTCTGTGCAGCCCAGATGGAACAGAAAGTGACCATCCCCAAACCTTTCCACAAACTTTTCCACAGAGCTGCAGCCAAGGGGCTTTATTTCATACACCTGTGGCCATGGAAGTGATTGGAACGCCTGAATTCAGTTATTTGGGTGGGCAAGTATATACTTTTGGCAATATAGTGTATTACTGAGCGACCAGGTCCTTTGCGGTAAACACAAAGTATTTAAACGTATGCACAGCATAACTAAAAGTAAAAAATCAGTCATCTGGATTGGATTTTTAAAGTTGAAGACGTTTCACCTCTTATCCAAAAGGCTTTCTCAATTCTGAAATTGAACTGGTAAGAGAGCTGGTTTATATTCTCCTAGGGAGGAGGAGTTTTGACCTGAAACTAAATTCTATTGACCAATAGAATCAGAATCAGATGACTGATTTTTTAACTTTTTGTTGCGATGCAATTACCCTGGACGAGTGAGAGTCTTCACAGACACAACTAAAAGTAAAGCTAAAAATAAAGCAAGTTATAAAATAGGTTGTGGAGAGTTTAAGACTTCAGTGCTGCATAATGTCAGGGAACACTAGGGTCCCCTCAGGATCATGTGTAGGAAAAGTGTTCAAACATTCAAGCTCCAAAGGACAGTGCATATGAAAGATGGTAAAACCTAATTTTCACTAGTTTGCATAGGAACTTTCCTGACTGTTGATCATTCCAGACAAGGCAATCTCAGTCAAACGCTCAGTGCAGGTAGAGCGAGTGGAGAGCTACAAAATGCATTTTGATTTTTTGTTCTACAAGGTTCTGTTCCAGAGAAATTATCAAAATGTTTTTATCGCAGTTTGAGCTTTTCTGGATGTTTCCCATGAACTGCAGAGAAAGAGCCCAAACTGCTACAAGATGGTTGGGGAAGCTGGGGATATATTGGCCGACAGATTTATCGGTAAATCAACCTCTAGTGGGCAACAGTCTTGTGTTTGTTGTGTGTTGTTGTTACCTGCTTGTATCTCTTATAGCAGCGCTGAATCACAGCTGCAATCTCTTTACGTTGTTCCTGAATGGGACCCTGTAAAAGTAAAGGTAAAGGTTTTATGCTCCATCTGTAATAGTTATTTTAGAGGAGAGTGACAAGACAAAGCACTGTCATAACTAATAAATCCAGTGTAACGAGGGAAGATAAAGGAGTACCTTGTTTTTTCTGAGGGAGAGTAGCGCCAGCCGGATGGTCTCGTACAGCTCGGCCCGCTCTGAGTCGGTCATGGACAGACGAGACGACTGTGATTTCAGATCAGGATCTTTCACAGCTCCACAGAGGAACCTCAGGTCTGAGGGGCAGGACAGGGCCGGCTTCGGAGGCTGCTCCGCTGAGAGTGAGCTGAGCCTCGGGCCAGGGGCGTGGGGTCTGGGGTTCAGGAACCTGGACAAACGGCAAACAGTTATGTTATATCACTGGAGTTGGATTCAGGACTGACAGAACTTGCGAGCGTCACATCATTTAAATTTGATGTGATTTGAAGATCTGTGTAGCAGTTAGCATTAACCTTAGTTACATGTTAGCCATGGTTGAGAACCAAAACTGTCTTTGTGACCTTCCTTGCACTGTTTGAATGAACACCAATCAAGCCAGGAAGCTATAACCTTGTCATCTAAACTACAGCGCCCTCTGGAGCCCAACTCAAATACTTTTTTTTTTTTTTAGCATAAGCTCATAAGCTCAATGAACTTAGGCAAATGAAAATGAAAAAACAATAAATAAAAAATAGAAAGAACTAGTGAACTTTATAGCACAGCCCTTTGACTGAAGGACTGGTTTGAGACTTCAGTGACTGACCTCTCGACGTCGCTGAGGCACCCAGACAGTGCTCTGACATCAGTGCTAAGCCCCGCCCCCAGACAGTCTATCTCTGTTTCCATTGGCTCCTGCTTCAGTCGACCTGACGAGGCCTCTGTGATTTGGTCAGCCAGCAACGTGATGTCCATCTGCACAGAACAGGGTTAGGGTCAGTGTCTTACTCTTATTATTTATCAACATTATCAGCTTTTAAAATTTGAACTGAAGGAATAATAGGTTTGTAAATATGTTTCAAAGGAGACATAAAAAATAAAAAATCTCTTCTTCTTCTATGCTCTCTGCCTTCAGCTGTGACTTCAGATTCCACAGCACCACAGGCAGTCACTGTCACCCCCACCCATCTGGTATGGAAGTGATGCTAGTGAAGTTTAATTTGGCATAGGTTTAACACCAGATGTAACACTTTCCATTTATCCATCTGGCCTTGGGACCAAGTACACTGGCTTGTGACTAGAGGTCGGCCAATATATCGGGACAATTTTGGCATTTCTTTTGTCAATCAGCCGATTCTTTTCCTTTAATGCCAATTTTTGGTCAAGCCCATGTCTGGACGACCATGTGACTGAAGGACTTCTCCAATAATCCTGTAGCAGCTTACTCTGCAGTTCATAGGAAACATCCAAAAACACATAATCTCAGCCTGAAAAGCTCAAAACGGGCAATAAAAAGACTTTGCTAATTTCTCTGGAACAGAACCTCGTCCATAATGCATTCTGTAGCTCTCCCCAAGCTCTACTTGCACTGCAAGTGTGATTGAGATTGCCTTATTGATTTTCTCAAAAAAATCATCTTTACCTGTTCTCACTGTCAATCCTAACACTTGTTTGCGTTTAAAGAAGCATTACTAAAACTAATGGCTATATTATTTTAGTTTTTTAAATAAAATTAAGAAAATCGGCCCTACACATCATTCCATAAAATAAATAAATAAAAATAATTTGTCAGTTTTTATCGGCCATTGGCCACAGAAAAACCCACATGGGTCGACCTCTGCCTGTGTTTGGGCAGCTTACCTGCAGGTCCTCGCTGTTCTCCTGGAAGGTGAGCAGCTCTGTCTCCTCTCCTCTCTCACACACCAGTCTTTGGCGCAGGTGAATGGCCAGACGCTCTTTCCCTAAAATCCTCCGGGCCAGACTCCTCTGCCCCAGACCCCCGAGCCCCCACCTGCTGGATGCCGCCCCCCCAGAGCCCCCGGTCCTGGCCTGCAGGTGGGAGGAGGGGCTGCCGGGGGTCCGCGGAGTCCCGGGGAGGTACGGGACGGTGGGCAGAGCGCAGGGGAGGGGGCTGGGGTTGACGGAGGAGCTGAGCAGGGAGGTCAGGGTGGTGGGTCCAGGGGGCAGGGGGGCGAGCTGCTGCTGGGGGGGAGGGTCCGGGCTGGGCTTGGGTCTCTTGGCTGGGGGTGGGTCCTCCTGGCTTCCTCCTGGCTGGGATCTTGTTTGGCTCCAGGAGTGGCTCTGGTTGTCCGGCTGGCTCTCTGTCCGGTCTTTCCTCACCTCTGAAAATAAAAATAACATGAATAAACATCACTTCTGAATGTGACTGTGTAGACTCACAACCAGGCAGAATTCGGGGAAGTACCAACAAACACAGAACTGCTTCAGGGCCAAACCATCAGAGAAATAAAGCACTGCATAAACCTCGCCCATTCTAGATAAACAGTTATGATTAGTCAGTAGCAACCAATATCACAAAATGTCCATTAAACAGATGGTTTTGGCAAAGGGGAAGTGGCTAAATAAATGTGTGTAATGTCACGGCCTGGGTAGAGAACATTAGCAAGAGGCTGCATATTTATCTGTTGTAAATATAGGAGCAGTTAGTAAAGGCTCAGTGTTACATGCTAAAGGTCTGTGTGCTAATCCCTCTATAATACACTAAATAGTGGTCACTCCATTTTGTTGTGGTGTCCCAATGTCTGGTGGATAAAAAATAATTCACTCAAAATTTCCCACAATGCATTTTTAAAAGTAATCGATGGTCACTCGACGGTCAACATAGACCAGAATGCTTTGTGAGTGTCAGAGGAGAAAAGTGGGACGCTGTTGTTACTTCTGTCGGGTTGTTATCATGAATAAACTGCTCTCAAATAAACCATCATGGTCTAAAATAGTTAACGTTAGCTTACCTTCACTTATACAGAAGACAGCTTCCCCACATAAGGCAAAAAGAGCTGTGATAATCCAGTCTGATTTAAGAATTCATATTAAATATTAGGGCTGCACGATATTCGATAACTATGTTGAAAATTGTGATATACTTCTATATTGGAAAGATAATTTTCCTACTACTTTCCAGTTATTTATGGATCAAATCTCACTATTTTTACCACTAGAAAGATTAACTTAAGTCACTTCTAAATCTGGACATTCTTCTAACTTTCAGGTGTGGTCCAAAAGTTGTTATAAATATAAGAGTTGTTTTCGACATGTTGGTATACGTATAATTTAGTTTGTATGTAGGCACATGCGTACACTTACATATGTGTAGGTGTTTATTTATGTGTATATATCCATTAAATAGAAAGGATGCTGCTTTTTATGTTTAAAATTAAGTTTATTAGTATTATCTTAGTTTTTTTTTCTTTTTGTTTTGTTAACTTCTTTTAAATGAATATTTCATGTATTGTAATATAATTAAGAAATTTACATTTTGTGCACAGTATTTCATCATTTACTGTTTTTGTAATGTATGTTTATGTTTTCCGAACTTGTTAGATTTGCTTGGTATTTTCATTTATTTATTTATTTAGGCTTTTGTTTGAGGGAGGTGATGGGAGGGGAGGGGGGAGAGGGGGTGGGGGACACACTCCACTGCACATGGGTTTTGGCATTGTATCAGCAACGATGTTCTGGTTATCATTGGAAATTAAAAATGTATAAACAAGAAAAAAGAAAAGAAAATTGTGATAATGATATTATTGCGATATTTGAAAATAAAGCCTACTTTTTGAACATAGTAAGTTAAATTCACTACATTTCACAAAAATGTAAGTTCCTGTATTTACAAGTCAAAACAGCGACAAAATCAAAACTTAACACAGACTAAACCAGGAATAAAACAAGGCTAAGCTGTGTCTAAATTAATTAAATTACCACTAAAACTGGACTTTTTAAACATTTTTATTTAGTCACAACATGTTCTTTTAAGGCTCTGGTGGAAAATGATTCTTCAGTGTAAATCTCTGTCAGATGGAAGACCACGACATTATTGCGATACAGATATTGCGTTTGCTGATATTGCGATCATTTTGTAATATATTGTGCAGCCCTATTAAATATAACACGTATGATTATTATTTATCTATAAATACTGAAAATCCACAAAGGTCCTGTCGGGTTTTATCACACATATTGCGAGTTCACTTTTTCTTAAACATACACCAGACTCACGTTGTCAATGGCAAGTTAAAAATAGTGAGCGAGTGTCCAAATCGTTTAAAAAATAAGTGCGCTATCCAGTCCAGTTATCTCCCTTGTCAAAAGGAGCTAGAAAGACCAGTGTTTACCTGAACTACTGCCTTGGTTAGCAGGCTGTGACTCTCCTTCTCCTCTCCACTTGTCCGGACAGGTCTCTGTGGACTGCCCCCTGGTGGTGGGGGTTTGGCGTTGCGTCGTGTTGGCAGCGGGGTTGAGCTGCAGTTGTTCCAGGAGCTCGGCGAGTTGAGTGTGGCCCCGAGAACGAGCGATGTTCAGGGGCAGACGTCCCAGAGAGTCAGGGATGGACAGAGCTCTGGGGTCCCACTGGTAAAGAACTAAAGCTGCCTCGGTGTGGCCCAGAGCACACGCCCACATCTGGAGACAGAGAGACAGTTACTTACAGTACATAAAAATACATTTAAACTCAAACCAAAGCCCTGGTCTAATGGGTATTTTTATAAACTGCCTATATTTGGAGGTAGTTTTATAAAAGTAATATAAAGTAAAGGGGAAAAATACACTATATTGCCATTTATTTATTAGTGTATTTTCCCCATCTTAGTGGCATAATGTTTGCCTACTCACCTCACAACAACCAGAGTTCTAAGCCAAGGTTGAGGTACTGTATTTTCTGGACTATAAGTCGCACTTTTTTCCATCGTCTGGCTCGGGGTGTGACGTATACTCAGGTGTGACTTATATATTAAAATATTTCAGGTGTTGGTTAGAGGGCGCTCTAGGCTTGTGTACCAGCATCTGCTGCACCTGTACCACTGACAATTTAAAATGTAAACATTACCAACAACAACTTAGGCTATAAAGACAACTGAGAAAGAGCGGAATAATTGGAAATGGAACTGATACTGAGTCTGACGACAGCCACGCAGAGGAGGAAGCGGCGCTTCGTCTACCTCCGGAGTTGGCGGAGTTGTTCAGAAGCGACACCGAGGATGAAGAATTTAAAGGATTTAGTGATTAGGAGTGAGATGGTGAGTTTGGTGAACTTGTTATATTATGTTCTTTATGCTATAGTTATGTGAATAACTGTTAATATATTACGTTAACATACGAGACACCTATTCAGTTCGTTGTTTATGCTTCATGTAGCTGAATAACCATCAATGTGTTACGTTAGCATAGCGCACACCTATTCAGCTGTTGTTCTCTATTCTATTATTACTATAACTTGCCTTTCAACATGAAATGTCTGTTCTTGGTGTCGGATTTTGTAAAATAAATTTTCCCCAAAAATGCGACTTATAGTCCAGTGTGACTTATATAAGTTTTTTTTCTTCTTCATTATGCATTTTTTGGCTAGTGCCACTTATACTCCGGAGCGACTTATAGTCCAGAAAATACGGTGGTAGTAGTAGTAGTAGCAGTACTAGAATTAGTAGCAACAGTAACAGTAGCACTAGACTAAAGACTACTTCTGTAGTCATAGCTGCCCTGGGACAGACTGATGGAGACATGGCTGCCAATCGGCGGCAACAACCAGGGTGATGTGTCTTGCCCAATGACAGTATGCAATGCCGGCAGCGGGGATCAAACCGCCAGCCTCTAGGTTAGTGGGCAAACGTCTCTACCGACTGAGCTACTGCTGCCCCTCACAGTAACAGTAACAGTAACAGTAGTAGTAGGTAAAGTATCAAAAGTAGTAGTAATGGTAGCAGTAATAGGTTTAGTAGTAAAATTACTAATTTACACTCAAGTAATAATTTTTGGACTACTTTTTATTTCTAGTAAAATTATTTTATTACTGTTTTTATGACATAAAAGTACTTTTACTTGGGAAAAGATTTTGAGTACTTCCTCCAATCTTAAAGTATTAGCAACGGAGAGAAGAGGTTGGCCAGTATGTCGAGCTGGTTTTTGCATTTGTTAGAGTGACAATTTATACAGATTTTTGGTCAGGAACGTGTCCACCATGTGACTGAAGGACCCCAGCTTCGCCAAACATCTTCTAGCAGTTTAGGCTCTTACTCTGAAGTTCATAGGAAACATCCAAAATCTCTTTATCTCAGCCTGAAAATCTCATAATGGCAATACAAAGATTTTGCTCATTTCTCTGGAACAGAACCACGTTGAACAAAAAAATCCAAATGCATTTTGTAGATCTCCCCAAGCTCTGCCTGCACAGAGTTTGATGGAGATTGCTTTGTTGGTTTTCTCACAAAACTCATCTTTAACTGTTCTTACTGTCCAATTCTAACACATTTGTTTTAATTTTAGTAAGCATTACTAAAACAAATGGCTTTATTAAATTAACTTGTGTCATAAAAGAGAATCGGCCCCACACAACTGTTCCCCCAAAAATCGGCATCAGCCACAGAAAAACCCATATTGGTCGACCTCTAACAGAGTCAGAATTTAAGATTAATTACCTGTGTCTTATGTTTTTTTAGTATTTTCTTGTTTTATGTGTCTATGTTTTATGTTTTGTCTGCTAATTTTTTACACTGCACTTGAGCTCATGCAACTGTTTTCCAATGTGGTTTGTTTTTTCTGCAAATGGCAAATAAACTGAACTGTAGTAATTGATATGTATTCATGTACAATGAAGTGGTGAAAACATCAGCAGAGTTTACAAAGCTTAGCTACACAACTTTGGTACGTCCTGAGTTTTTCACTTTCACATTTTTCACTTAGGAAAGACAGAAAGAGCTTTTATTTCTTTGTGGACAAGAGACACAACAATGTCTGGATAGCCCTGAGACACAGTGATTACTCACCAGCGGAGTGCACGAGAAGTGGTCGACATTCAAAGGATCCACCTCCAGCTCAAGGTCGATACTGTCGGCGTGTTTGGTGCTGCAAGACACAAAAGTCACCACTCAATTTGTATTTATTAAGATTATCATGTTGCGTGGCGGTGAAGTGTGCCTCACCGCCAGCGGATCAGCGTCTGGATCAGGCCTGCGTAGCCCTGAGCCGCCGCCAGGTGCAGCAGAGTCATCCCTCTGGAGTTCTTACTGTGGACGAGCTGAGTGGAGGAGGCCCAGCACGACTGAGACATCATCTTCTCACAAACCACCACCACACGGCCCTCGAACGAGCTCTGGTCTGGGGACAGCTGACGGAAAAACACAAGCATTTTATAAACATGGTGATAAACAGTGTTGGTTTAGATCTTTGACTGACTGACGTTAAAACCTCAGCATTTGATGTTAAAGAAAATTACCAGAGAGGATGCTGAAAGTGATTTTAAACATAAATGGACTGGAGTTGTAAACAGTGATTGATGAAAATTAAATCAAGATTAACAAAAGTATGTTTCAAAAAATACTGCTACTTTAAAATATTACTCAAGTAGAATTGAAGTACTCAACATAATTACCCAGTAAGAAAGCAACTTTTTCTTAGAGTAAAACTACTACTACTACTGCTATTACAACAACTACTACTTCTACTACTAATTGCTACTACTACAACTATTACGCTTAGTATTACTACTGCTACTACACAACTACTACTGCTGTGACTGCTGCTCCTACAATTTTTGCTACTGCTACTACTACTACTACTACTACTACCACAATATACAATATAGCACTCCCAGTACTACTGCTACTAGTACTACACTGCATCTTCTACCACTGTTGCTCATACTACTATTACTGCATCTATTACAACAACTACCACTGCTACTGCTATTACTACTTCTACTACTACAACGTTTACAGTACTCATAGCACTACTTCTACTACTACTACTAATAATAATATCACTATTGCTACTACTACAACAACTATTACTCTTAGTACTACTGCCACTACTACTATTGCTGTGACTGCTGCTCCTACAATTATTGTTACTAGTACTACTACTAGTCGTACAACAATAGCTATTACAGCACTCCCAGTACTACTGCTACTACGTTGAATCTACTACTACTGTTTCTACTACTATGATTACTGCATCTATTAGAACAACCACCACCACCACTACTACTACTACTACTACTACGAGTACTGCTACCACTACAACCACTCACTTGCTGCTACTACAACAACTACTGCCACTACTACAACTGCTCCTCATAGTTCTAAAACTGCTACTGCTACTAGTACTACTACCGCTCCTTTTTTTTTTTCTTAATTTACATAACTTTATTTAACAATTTGCACATTACATATTTATAAAATTAGTCAAGGGCATACACAAATAATAATATCACATTTAGCTATAATTTTATGTCCATAGATTTCCTTCTTTTGAGTTCTGTGATGATTTGTTTGAATACTGTTGAACTGTCGATGAAGGTTTGATTAATTAATGTTTTTGTCCCTGTCCTCCAGATTTTTACTGTAAGAAGTTCGCTGATTAACTGAAAAAGCTGTAACTGTTTTGATGAGAATGATTCTTGTAATAATCCATACATGACAGAGCAGTAATTCACGTTAAAAATGAGCCTGAGTCCTTGTAGTTTTGACCATATTTCTTGTCTACTGCTCCTTCCTTACCTGTGAGCTGTGTTCTGTAGCCCCGCCCCCCTCTGACCCGCCTCCTTTTGGCGCTGTGGACTCCGAGCTGGGACTGTGGTTCGAGATCTCGGCCATCCTCTGCTCCATCTGCTCCAGCCGCTCCAAGATCGACATCCTGAACTGGGTATCTACAGAAAACACACAGGAAAAAAAACAAAAAACGGATATACTTCACATGCTTCAAATATTGGAGAGTCATTTCTGTGCATTTTGTGAATCAATATGTTCAAGCTAATCCGACTTAAAAGATTAGAGAGGCGGCTTTTCTCTGAACGGGAGGATGTAGTGGAATAAATCAGAAGAGGAATCCAATAAATCCTTCTGACAACAATGGCAACTTTAGAGAGAAGAGAGTTTAGTGAGATAAATGAAAGACGTTCAGCAGCAAACATCACAAGAGCAAGATTAAAGAGAGATCAGACAAATTTAAAGGTCACCATACTCTGCTTTTTTTCAGGCTTTTTGAAAAAGTCCTTTGCATTTACGGTGGGGAATAGACAGAGCATAAAATGGCTATTTAGCATGGCTATTAGCGACATGAGGCTAACAGATAGATAAATGAGCTGCTTCGTAGTGACGGAGGTTTAAGGCTGAAATGATCAGAACGAGTCCAGTGACGGTGTCTGGGCTTTAGAAACACGCAGGAGCACTTCCTGGTTTCATGTGTCTATGTAGAGCTGTGAGACCGAGCGTTTTCAGCTCTGGAGAAGGGCAGCGCCTCAGCATACAGGATTACTCAAACAGAATACTACTCCAGGTCTGTTTCTGAGGAGGAGCCGACATTATAACATGGTTAAAAGCTAAGAAAAGATGATTTAGCAGAATAGGAGACCTTTAATTAAAACAAAAAACAAACACTCAAAAACATGACTACTATTTTTCCTGTTTTACTGATGCATAAGTCCCAATGCTGCAATGATAGTTTGAATTTAATCAAAAAGAAAATGTACACAAAAAGCTTTAGAAAAATGTTATGCAAATGAATCTAATGTTGATCTTGTTTATTGTTCAAGTGCATTTATCATAATTTGCAGACGGTGGCATCTGAAAATTAAATTTTATGCTGTTCAAAGTTGTTTTGTAATAAAAATAAAAAAAAACTACTCTTTGAAACAACCAGACACACTTTTAACCACTCCAAAATACTTCCTGGCTTTGTCACAGGATAAAACCAGGCCTAAACCATAATTAAATTATGACTAAATCAGGATAAATCCAGGACAAATCAAAGTCTATAATAATAATAGACTAGAATAGATAGAATAACCAATAAACTAAGACTGAATAAATTTAAGATGGTTTAATCGGTGCATAAACAGGATAAAACCAGGACTAAAACAGGGATAAACCTGGACTAAACTCAGACTAAACCAGGACTAAACCAAGACTAAACCAGAACTAAACTAAGAATAAATAAACCAGGATTTAATTGGTGCAAAAACAGGATAAAAAACAGGATAAAACCAGGACTAAACCAGGACTAAACTAAGACTAAACCAGGACTAAACCAGGGATAAACCGGGACTAAAACTAACTATAAAACAAGATTAAACCAGGACTAAAGCAGGACTAAACTAAGACTAAACCACAACCAAACCAGGACTAAACCAGGACTAAACTAAGACTAAACCACAACCAAACCAGGACTAAACCAAGACTAAACCAGGACTAAACTAAGACTAAACCAGGACTAAATCAGGGATAAACTGGGACTAAAACTAACTATAAAACAACATTAAACCAGGACTAAAGCAGGACTAAACTAAGACTAAACCAGGACTAAACCAGGACTAAACTAAGACTAAACCAGGACTAAACTAGGACTAAACCACAACTAAACCAGGACTAAACCAAGACTAAACCAGGACTAAATAAGACTAAACCACAACTAAACCAGGACTAAACCAAGACTAAACCAGGACTAAACTAAGACTAAACCAGGACTAAACTAAGACTAAACCACAACCAAACCAGGACTAAACCAGGACTAAACTAAGACTAAACCAGGACTAAACTAAGACTAAACCACAACTAAACCAGGACTAAACTAAGACTAAACCAGGACTAAACTAAATCTAAACCAGGAGTAAACTAAGGCTAAACCAAGACTAAACTAAGACTAAACCACAACCAAACCAGGACTAAACCAGGACTAAACTAAGACTAAACCACAACTAAACCAGGACTAAACTAAGACTAAACCACAACTAAACCAGGACTAAACCAAGACTAAACCAGGACTAAACTAAATCTAAACCAGGAGTAAACTAAGGCTAAACCAAGACTAATTAAACCAGGATTTAATTGGTACAAAAACAGGATTCAACCAAGCCTAAACCAGGACTAAACCAAGCCTAAACCAGGACTAAACCAAGCCTAAACCAGGACTAAACTAAGGCCAAACCAGGGCTAATCAAGAAACTAATACTAAAGACCAAGTGTAAATAAACCAGGATTTAGTCGGTACAAAATCCGGATAAAACTAGGACTAAACCAGGACTACCCCTCCATAACTCGTCTTTTAAACTAAATTGGGACTTGAACTGCAAAAGACTCTCCAGCAGCACTGAGCCCACGTCCCACCAGTGGCACCTGTACCACAGTTTGAGAAACACAGTATTGTCCTGTACATTATTATGAGATTGTTCCTGAATTTGGGCCACGAGTTCAGAGGAGCTGTCCACTGCTGCAAGTGCTGAAACGCATTCTCAAAATAAACTAGCTCACATTTTAGAATAGAATACTTTATTCATCTCCATCAGGAAAAAAAAAAAAAAAACACATTTTAGCCTTACAATAAAAACTATGCCTTGTTTAAACGCGCAAACAAAGACAGTATACATAGCGTTTGCAAGACTAAACGCTAATTATCAGCTTATCTAGCCTGCTCCCTGTCGAGGCACCGTAATACAAAAAGCCAAGAGATTTACGCGGCACACACGGAACAAAAACTAAACTACAGACAGCACAACCAGAGATTTACATTAAACGCGTTTAAATTGAAGAAATTACGAACCCCAAAAGCGATTTCTCTGTCTCTCTACCGGATGCCCTCTTTGTTCCCGCGTAAGTCAGACATGTGAGCAGCACGTATTGTTGTTCGGAGCGGAGCAAAACACAAGTTAAAACGTGGTGCTAAAAACGGAGGAGACGGCGCGGGGAGGGAGCGGAGCGCGCACAGAGAGTCGCTTCAAATCCGCCCGCCAGACTGCGAGCTGCGGGAGGCTGGATCGTCATCAAAACACCATAAAACTACAAAGAACTACTTGGAGCGAATGTAATGAGGCTAAGAGGGGACATTGGCTACGTTAAACTGGGCAAATTTTGATCCAAAGAGAGGCTAGAGGCTGTAGACACGTGGCAAAACAAAAGACGCGTAAACGGCTTGGCCAATTTTCGACACAACGTGACTAGAAATATTCTTAAAAAGTGAACATATAGCGCGTAATGAGCGTCGAGCGACACTGTGGAGTTAAAAGGACACCAGCGGCGCGTCCGTGTCCTTGCCCTTGACAGCGGCAGGAGGCAGCCCGCTGTGACTGTGGAGCACTGCCGCATTGCGCAACGCACAGACGGGGGCGAACCGTGAGAGTATAACCCAGGACATGAATACAGACTGAGGGACCCGCGTGTGAACAGCTGTAGATGAGATCAGGACACCCTCCGACAAAAAAGGTGCAGCAGGCTTCTCGATAGGGCATTTTATAGTTGGCAAAGGACAAACACTCCATCCCAGCATGATACAGTTGGCCTATAATAGCTTTCATAACAAGGTCAAAGAGAATTGCTGCATGACTTCTTTTAAACTTTGGTTTGATGGTGACAACCTGGATGACTGTGAATCTTCGCAGACAGATATTATGGCTTTTTAGAGCAAAAATACAATAAAACCAGGACTAACAAGACGAATTAAGATCCGAACCCAAACAAAACTAAGACGAAATAAACCAGGATTATATCGGTACAAAAACAGGATAAAACTAGGACTAAACCAGGATTCAACCAGGACTAACCCAAGACTAATCAAGGTCTAAACCAGGACAAAACTAAAAATAAATTGGGATTTAATCGGTACAAAAACAGGATGAAACAAGGACTAAACCAGGATTCAACCAGAACTAAATTATAACTAAACAGTTTAAACCAAAAATGAAAATCTTCGCAGACAGATTTTATAGCTTTTTAGTGCAAAAAAAACACAATGAAACCAGGACTAACACAAGACTAATCACTATCTGAACCCAAACAAAACTAAGACAAAAATAAACCAGGATTATATTGGTTAAAAAACAGAATTAAACTAGGACTAAACCAGGATTCAACCAGGACTAACCCAAGACTAATCAAGGTCTAAACCAGGACAAAACTAAGAATAAATAAACTGGGATTTAATCAGTACAAAAACAGGATAAAACAAGGACTAAACCAGGATAAAACCAGGACCAAATTATAACTAAACAGTTTAAACCTAAACTGAGAATCTTCACAGACAGATATAATGGCTTTTTAGTGCAAAAGGAATGCACTTTTTATACAAGTAGTCAGCCTAAAGAAAGTAACAACATAGCAATAAACATAAAACATATAACTTCAAACTTCAACTAACAGAATTAATCAATTATAATTATTAAAATAATTATTAATTTCATAATATGTAGATTTCTTATAGACAGACCAATGATTTTGTATCGTACTTTGACATGTTTCACTACAGAAAATAAGCAGTGGAAAAATGTCACGGTACAATACAAAAACATTGGGCTGTCTATAGGAAATCCATGTATTAATATTAGTAGAAGAACATGAACCATTTCGTTATCTTGGGTATTTATAAACTCTGAAATATGAGATGAAGCTTTATTATTAACATAGAGCAGAAAAGGGAATGTAAATGTTGCGTTTTTGATTTTAAAAAAAAGATTTTTGTAGTATTGTCACAATTTTTGCAGGCATCATAAAACACCAAGCTTTTAACTGCTTTGTTACATCATTGTTAGTCAGCTCATCACACATTGACTCACACTTTCCCAAATAATAATCAGCAGATCAATCAACTGTCAAAACTATCTTTAGTTGCAGCCCTACTTTAAATGTAATACATTTTTCATGCTGATTTTGATGTTTGTTGGAGTGAAATCGAAGAATAACTCCTCGTTCATAAACAGAGAAAGATCTAGAACACATTTTATAGCTCTGATGCTGCCTTCACGTAACATGGGAAAAATGATATTTTCCACTTGTAAATAGGAAATTACGAGTTGTTGTGTTCAAGTGCTGTTGTGGTCGTAGCATAATAAAAAAAATGGCAGACAGAAACTTTATCTTGAATTGCTACATGGGTGAAACAGTCCTGGACTTATTCATTCATCTGCTACAACAAGAACAGGATCAAAACTTAAACAGTAAGTGTGCTGTATTTTGTATGGATTATGAATGATATTATTATGTTATTATTATGTTATTTTAAGGACAGAAGTGTATGAGTTTGCTAATGTTACTGTGTTAAAATTACTACGTTTAATGTTGCTACATAATTAAACAATGAGCTAACATGAGTAAAAACATTTATTAGCCTACACATTTCATACCATCCACAATTTCCTCGCTGCTCTCTGCCATTTTGAAAGCTCAAACTCGGGTATCAAAATTATCTTTGAGTTCTCCAGTGGAAATTACAGGACTAACACAAGACTAATTAAGATCCGAACCCAAACAAAACTAAGATGAAATAAACAAGGATTATATCGGTACAAAAACAGTTTAAAACTAGGACTAAACCAGGATTCAACCAGGACTAACCCAAGACTAATCAAGGTCTAAACCAGGACAAAACTAAGAATAAATAAATTGCTCTCCGCCATTTTGAAAGCTCAAATCCGACCTCATCTCAGCAACTCTTGTATCAAAATTATCTTCGAGTTCTCCAGTGGAAATTACAACGAAGGGGGCGTTCATGTGCAAATTTGACCTCGGAAAGTGGTATTTTCCATAATTCCCATAGCACATGAAGGCAGCATCAGAACACATGAATTGCCAAATGCACATTGTACCATAAACCTTTTCAGATTCTGAGACAGTTCGGTGAATTTGAAGCAGAGCTGGTGGTTGTTGGTAGAAGTTACACTGTCCAGATTTTGCATAATGCACAACTAAAACTTTCATTTATTCATATTTTAAAGATTAATACATTTATGGGATGCAGGGGGGTGGAGCCTAGCCCCAGCTGCTGTGGGCCTGAGCCAGGGACAAAAAATCTCAAGTTTTCAACAACTAATATTTTTTATTCACTTAATTTAACGTTCTAAAAACTTTCAATCTTAAGTTTTACTCATTATCATTATTTTTTTTTACTCATCTTACAGCCAACAGAATATCCATTGTTCAGAAATAGTTGTTAAAATTGTAAAATTGTTTTGTTAAATTTAGTATATTAAGTTTTTATTATTGTCAATAATACTTTTTCCTGAACAATGGAAAAAGTAAGTTGGCTATGAGATGAGTTAAAAAAAAAAAGATATAGACTAAATTTACTTAAAAGTTTTTAGACATATGACTGTTAAATAAAAAAAATTATAAAAAAACGTTGAAAACTTGAGATTGTGAGTTGGCCCCAAAACTCAAAAATCTTGAGGGATCCTGTTGTATTGAGTTTTTGCAACATTTTTTTACAGAGTGCAGTGAAAAGTTTAATGAAATAAAAAGTATGAGCCTAAATACTGAATATATAGATCTCATGCAAATCTGTTGTTTTTAATGTTGTTTGTGTTTTTAATGTCTGGATAAAACAACAAAGAGGTGAGTGGACTGTGCAGCAAGTTGGAAAGGAAGTGAGAAAGAATGAAAGGAAAGGTGAACACGAAGACTGTGGCTCGGAGGAACAGACAGGAGTCAGAGCTGAAAATGTTGAGGTTCTTGTTCCTGACGAGGATGGATAGGATTAAGAATGAGTCCATCAGAGGGACGGCTCATGTGAGAGGCTTTGGAGATAAAGTTTCCAGAGTCAGATGGTTTGGACATGAACAGAGGGATAGTGAATATTAGTAATAATAATATTTTATCTGATGCATCGATTGTTTCTTTAAAAAGATTCTGAACTGATTCAAAAAAGCTAATAATCAGAATTTTGTAAAGACTACAAACGATTAAAGTACCGTATTTTCTGGACTATAAGTCGCTTCGGAGTATAAGTGGCACTAGCCAAAAAATGCATAATGAAGAAGAAAAAAACATATATAAGTTGCACTGGACTATAAGTCGCATTTTTTGGGGGAAATTTATTTTACAAAATCCAACACCAAGAACAGACATTTCATGTTGAAAGGCAAGTTATAGTAATAATAGAATAGAGAACAACAGCTGAATAGGTGTGCGCTATGCTAACGTAACACATTGATGGTTATTCAGCTACATGAAGCATAAACAATGAACTGAATAGGTGTCTCGTATGTTAACGTAATATACACTGAACAAAAATATAAACGCAACACTTTTGCTTTTGCTCCCATTTTTCATGAGATGAACTCAAAGATCTGAAACTTTTTCTACATACACAAAATAACCATATCTCTCAAATATTGTTCACAAATCTGTCAAATCTGTGATAGTGAGCACTTCTCCTTTGCCAGTCTGAGGCACACCTGTGCAATATCCATGCTGTCTCATCAGCATCTGGATATGGCACACCTGTGAGGAGGGATGGATTATCTCGGCACTGTTCACAAAAAGTATTATTGATAATAAAAACTAAATACATTTAACAAAAGAATAACTTTTTCTGAACACTGTAAGTTGGCTGTAAGATGAGTAGAGAAAAACTTAAAAATTAGAAAAGTTTTTAGACGTATGAACATCAAATTAAGTGAAAGTGTGGAAAACTTGAGATTTTGAGTTGGCCCCAAAAATCTTGAGGGATCCTTTGCCTTGAGTTATTGAGTTTTTGCAGCATTTTATTTTTTTTTACAGTGTATTTGTTTAAAAATATAACTTTAAAACACTTTTTAGCCAATAGTCAGTGTCTTCTGTAATGTTTTTATGAAAATATATGCAGAAAAACATGAAAATAAAATTTGGGATTGAGGGAAGTTGTATTGTTTGGGGTCCGCGTGGGATTTTGGTAAATTTAAGGAGGGCCGTGACGCTCCTGACTTTGGGAAGGGTTAGGGTTAGGTTATATGGCAGAAGGATGAGGCTGGGGTTAGAGCTGCAGGCCTAGAGGAGAGGGATAGATGGAGGCAGATGTGGTGACTCCTGAGTTAAAAGCTGGTAATAAAGTGTTCTCACCGTCTAGAGACAGCCAGTCGTGTTGAGATGACGGCAGAGCAGGGAGATCCCGCGCCTTGTATTCGAAAACCACAGAGGAAGAAATGACCTCTCCCCCCATGGCCACCTGCAGCATCACCAGGCCAGTGTCATGGGCTGCAACAACAAAAGAAATGGCATAAATTAGGAATGAATACTGAGGAAGATGATCTAAGAATCTCCCAGGGTTTGGTGTTTGACATTGTGTGGGAGGATACTGCTTACAGTCTCCTTATAGTCATGTCAGGATGAGTCATAAGAGGATAATTATATCCCAATGAACATCGCATGGAAGTGATTCTGAACTGGCATCATCTCGGGACCCAAAGTTTTCTCTTATGATTTTGTTGGGACCCACTTTTTGCCCATTTTCCAGTCTTTTCTACCACTTAACCTCATCATAACCTCATCACAGAATATATCAAACTAAACTGAAACCTCTTTACTCCATGACCCGATAAGAACAAGCCTGCAACCCACTTTTGGGTTCCAAACCACCATTTGTGAACGCAGGTCTTGTAGTAATGCATTATTATTCTGTAGTTCGGTAGATTGGTCCTCCTAAAACTGTAAGGTTGGCGGTTCGAATCCCACTTTCCCCAGTTCATGCTGTTGTTGTGTGCTTGGGCAAGACACTGTAAAACACTTGGGAGGCTTGGAAATCTAATCCATTACTATTATTAATATTATTATACTATTGAGTAGCGGAACAGGTCTGATATGTTTTATGTACTAGGGCCGCACAATATATCACAAAATTATCGTTATCGCAATATCAGCAAACGCAATATCAGTATCGCAAGCCATCTGACAGAGATTTACACTGAAGAATCATTTTCTACCAGAGCCTTAAAAGAACATGTGTTGTGACTAAATAAAAATGTGTAAAAAGTCTAGTTTTAGTGGTAATTTAATTAATTTAGTCACAGCTTAGCCTTGTTTTATTCCTGGTTTAGTCTGTGTTAAGTTTTGATTTTGTCGCTTTTTTGACGTAAATACAGGAACTTTTTGTAAAATGTAGTGAATTTAACTTACTATGCTGGAAAAGTAGGCTCTATTTTCAAATATCGCAATATCGTTATCGCAATTTTCAACATAGTTATCGAATATCGCATGTTTTCTCCATATTGTGTAGCCCTATTATGTACATTAAAAATCAAAGGCAAAATTAAAGATCAAAATCATTTTACAGCCACTTTTATCCATTGAGAGTAGATACTAGTGTGGTAGCGCCCGAGACCAGTCCTGGGACCATTTTTTAACAGTCTTGGTCTTGTTTTGGTCTTGGATGTGGTGGTCTCAGAGATTTTATTTACCAAACATTATAACAAAATGCTATTCTTCATAATTATGGAGTAATTTGTTTTCAAAGAACAGGAACATGATCAGTCTCTGTTGCACTAAAATCATTAAAATAATCTGAATGTATTTGAGCCACTTTTTCGTTTACTTTTCCCCTTTATTTAGCGTTAGTTCACAAGGTTTGATCTCGACCTGGCCTCGGTTTGCCTTGGTCTCAGTCTCGACTCGGTCTAAGTCCTTAAAAGTCTCGGTCTCAAACCCTGAAAGTCTCGGCCTCGTCTTGATCTCGGTTCACTCTGGACTCGGATGGGTCTTGGTCTCAAATAGTACGGTCTAAGAGATACAGTCACAAGCTACAAATGTCCAGGGACTATACAGAGCTGCAACTTAAAGGAGAACTATACAACATTTTTACCTTAATGAAATGGTTTCAGAGCCAGTGTGATACTAAAGGAGTTGTTAAAGGGTGAATAAAGCTCTCTGCAGCGCCCCCTGGTGTAGAATGTGAGAACTAACCCTGTGTCCCTGAAGTCTTGGGTCTAGTCCCGGTTCAGCCATAACAAGACAGAGATGGCTTTATTTCTTAGATGTTTCTAATAACCACGCAGACAAAAAGACAAAAGAGGAAACTTCTATATGGACACATGGAGAAGAAAAACAGAGCCAAGCCTAGCGAGGGGTCACAAAGGGGTTTTTACCGTAGCGCTTTACTCCCAAATGTAGGGGGAGCTCCGTACACAAACAAGCAGCAGAATGGTTCTCCTTTAAACTCTGAGCTGTGACTCAGACTTGTTTTTTGTGACTGAATCAAAGACGCTGCCTTTAATGAAAAGTATTATTTGTTGGTTGTCGGTGAAGCTATGGAGGCTTCACCCTGCTGACCCCAGAACAAATTTGCAAGCGTTTTAAAAAAGGAAAACGTCATCGTGTGTGTGACCTGAGTCGACCTCAGCTTCTCATTTGAGCTCTTGCGTCTGAGTAAAGGTACAACCCCAGGCAATTTCACTGCTAAATGGTCTTAAAGCACTGTGAAGTAATTTGCTCTGACAAGTTCTTATTGTGCCGAAATTTCACTGGGGATTAAAGTGGAAACAGCAGCGTTTACTGCAGCAGTATACAGCTGTACCTCCAGACATTACTGCAGTCTTTACATTCATTATTGGCAACACATCAACATTTTAAAAGTCCAGTTCACTTTTAAATTTTTAAAGTCCACTTCAACAAGGACAAACACATTTTTTCTTCAGGAGTTACTGAGCCAAACTGTACAGAACCAACTCTTGTCCTGTAAAACAAGGCTTGATAACCCGCATTTTGTAACAACACCGCATTATGTAATAAATGTCAAAAATGTAATAAAATTGTCACTTAAATTTGTAATAAAGCCGCATTTTGTAATAAAATGCCCCAATCCATTATGTAACAAATTTTGCCGCATTTTGTAATAAGTTATTACATTTTGAGCAAATTATTACAAAATGCACATTACACATTTTTATCTTCAGGAAAATGTAATAACATGGTGCATCAATCTTTAAAACAATTTAAGAACATTTTAGAACTAAACTGCCTCAAGTAGCTACAGTTTATATAATTAGCTCTGTTATTATACACAGATTAAATATGAGGCTACTTGTGCATAATAGATATTTTGAAGGGTAATTTTTTTATATTTTTTGGGGAGAATTTCCTGTCTGTCACTAGTTTGCTGTTAGCATGGGTTGTTATATTAAAAAGAGAACAGTTTTCCCTCTCTTACAGCACTAACTCAAGCAAACTTCAGTATTTCTGTGTCTATAGCAAATGTATAATCTTGATGAATACTTGGCCCAGCAGTTCAGCAAATAATATTGAAAAACTACTAGTACTACTACTACTAGCTAGTTTGAGATTGTGATTACATGTTATTACATTTTCCTGAAAATAAAAATGTGTCAAGTGCATTTTGTAATATTTTAATAATATTTTAATATTACAAAAGCCGGCAAAATTTGTTACATAATGTGTCAGTTATTACAAAATGCGGTGTTATTACAAAATGAAGTGACAATTTTATTACATTTTGGACATTTATTACATAATGGGGTGTTATTACAGAATGCAGCTTAATAAGGCTACTGTAGGTATGCGAGTTCAATGATTTGTACAAGCTAGTTTCTCTAAAAGTATCTATCTAAATTAAGAAAACGTGTTGATGACAGTGCAGTAGTGTGATGTGTGATGTGTGTACTGGACAGTGAGTGGCAGTACCGGGGCAGTAGCAGCGCAGGACTCCCGGCTGGATCAGAGCGGCCGGGACACTGATGTGGTCAAAGAAACAGCTGTAGTCAGAGCTGGACTCCAACCACGGGCCGGTGATCAGCACCTTCACCCCGCCCTGAAATACAGAAATATACAAAAGACATCACCTTTACCGCCCCCTGTGGGAAAATATACAGACACCTTCACTCTCCCTTGTGAGGTCAAATAGAAAATATGTTATACTTTCACTTCCCCAGACAACACATAAGAATACAAGAGCTAATACTGTCTGATACTGACTTAATACAGACAGCTTCACTCCATCCTGCAGGACAAAAATATACACACTTCCAACAAGAGAACGAGTGAAAACCAGGGATACTGTCTGGCACAAACGTGATTGTACTAATTACAGGTTAATGCCACTTAGAATAAGATTTAATGCCAGGATCGCCAGCAAAAGAACAATAATCTTTATGAATTTTACTGTATTTTCCAGAATATAAGTCGCACTTTTTTCCATCGTCTGGCTAGGGGTGTGACGTATACTCAGGTGTGACTTATATATTAAAATATTTCAGGTGTTGGTTAGAGGGCGCTCTAGGCTTGTGTACCAGCATCTGCTGCACCTGTACCACTGACAATTTAAAATGTAAACATTACCACTAACAACTTAGGCTATAAAGACAACTGAGAAAGAGCGGAATAATTGGAAATGGAACTGATGCTGAGTCTGACGACAGCCACGCAGAGGAGGAAGCGGCGCTTCGTCTACCTCCGGAGTTGGCGGAGTTGTTCAGAAGCGACACCGAGGATGAAGAATTTAAAGGATTTAGCGATTAGGAGTGAGATGGTGAGTTTGGTGAACTTGTTATATTATGTTCTTTATGCTATAGTTATGTGAATAACTGTTAATATATTACGTTAACATACGAGACACCTATTCAGTTCATTGTTTATGCTTCATGTAGCTGAATAACCATCAATGTGTTACGTTAGCAAACCACACACCTATTCAGCTGTTGTTCTCTATTCTATTATTACTATAACTTGCCTTTCAACATGAAATGTCTGTTCTTGGTGTCAGATTTTATAAAATAAATTTCCCCCCAAAAATGCGACTTATAGTCCAGTGCGACTTATATACATTTTTTTCTTCTTCATTATGTATTTTTTGGCGAGTGCGACTTATACTCTGGAGCAACTTATAGTCTGGAAAATACGGTACACTAAATCGCCATACTACTCTGACACTCAAGTGTTTAATTTTAAAAGCCTAATACAGAGGAAATAACAGTTCTGCATTAAAAATCCTAAAACTGAATGACATTTCGTTGATAAACTCTCTTCAGTAAGTGTATTGTGATGATGTTTTTGCAACATTATGCAGCCCATACAAAAGTTTTCAGAAACTTACAAACTAAAGGCACATTTGAGTGGGTGACTTAAATCATTTTCAACCATTTACAATTTAATTTAATGCATAAGTCCAACTCGTAATAAGACTGTACTGTACTTCTCTATTATTAGTTAAGATGTATTACTTCAAAATTGTAATTGTATTTTTTGACAAAGACAAGCCTCTAGTTGGGGCTGAACGTAAATGTGACTCCTCACTGAACAATGAGTTTGCATATATTCATCTATATAATACTAACAACACCGAAAAGACCTATTTTAAATTTAAGACAAAGATTAACAGAATTTAATACCTGCTGATAAGATTTAATACTTTTAAGGCCTTCCTTTGGCCCACATCAAATTGAATACATTTTTATTACTTTTAAGACTTTAGGGCTGCCCTGTAATTAGCTTTGGCTCATTTCTTTCTCAATTTTCTGAACTCTTTTGCTTGTTTTACAGTTGTTGTAATAGTGTTTTGTATTATTTTACTCAAATTACTTTTGTGTACCACATGCAGAGGCTGGATTCTCGCAAGATGGGTTCATGAACTTACTAAAATCTGTCCAGGAGCAGCTCAGTGGCTTACCTGGAAGAGAGAGTACCTTCACCTGTTTCTTTATGGCAGCATTAGAGTTCTTCTTAAAAATGTTTTCTTTTAGTCACATAATGTTTTTAAAGGCTGTAAAATGTGCTGCTGTTCTAGAGGAGACCAAGATTAATTTAAAATATGAATAAAACCATAATATAGCGCCTTTAAAAACCCTTAAATCCCCTTTCTTCTCCATTCTGACGCTCAGTTTGAACTTCAGTAAGTTTGTCTCCAACATGTCCCAGGACTACAGATGCTGTCATGTCAAAAAAATCCTGCTTCTTAAGAAATTTCTAAGCTGTTAAATAAGAAAAATGATAAAACAGGATGATAGTTGTAGAAAATAAGGTTGCTTAATATTTAAAACTGTAAAATCATAGGAGATCCTTTTATTAATTTATAACTGTGTCAACTGGGTATTACTCTAAAAATGATGGAAAACACTGGTACATTAGCGCGATTGCATTATAATTAATCAGATTTCAATAAAGGCCGAGACGTGGAACATGGATAATTTAATGAAGCCAACCCAGAAAAATCAATGTTTTATTGAAATTTAATCAAAACACAATCAGAGCAGTGGGAGAGAGTCTCCACTGACCGCACCGACAAACTGAGGTCCTGGTTTAATCATTTAACATCTACTGTCAGCTCTGTGGTACAACACTGTTTTCACTGTGGGCAACAGGGCTGGTCAATATTAGAAATATATGTAATGAATAACAAGATATGTTTGACAGAGGAAAAGTGTAAACGACAGAGACATCAGGGCATGGCCTATGGTGTTTAAATATTGTTTTAATTATATGACATGGTTAAACAGATTTTTAAGTGAAAAGTACCTAGATATTTTTCTTAAATGTTTTACTTAAGTACAGCTTGTAAAAACTAGAAGATCATCTGGACTCTGGAAAGGCTTAATCATTTCTGGCAGTAAGGGTGAAATATTTTCTTAAAACAAACCTTGTCCAGATGACCTTCTTGTTTAAACTTTTATACTGATTTATCCTGGATGACTGAGAACCTACACAGATGTTGAGAATAAGTACTTTCTGGGTAGATTTTTCTGAAACATACTTTTAAAAGAGAAACACCTATTTTTATTTAAGTAAATCTCTGAATGATTATAATGTTTTTTCTGTAGTGGGTAGTATTGGTAATAGTTATAGTGGTAGCAGCAGCAGTAGTAGTACTAGTAACAGAAGTACTGGTGGTGGTAGTAGCAGGATGAGTTGTAGCAATAGAATTGGTAGTACAAGTGCTACTGCTACTGGTAGCAGTAATTCCTTCTATTTACAAATACAATTTTACCCAAGTAACAACATAGTTGATTACTTTTACTTCTACTTGAGGAAAATTATTTTAAAGTAACACTACTTTTACTTAATAACATATTTAAAGGACTTCTTTTACCTCTGCATGTGCCACAAAGGTCATAAAAATAAATAAAATTCTATTTTATATTAGTTATTATTATAATTATAATATTAGTCAGACCAGTTCAGAAGCACTGAAAAACTCTTTAACCATCAAAAGCTTAAACAAAGAAGTGAGTGCATTTGTTTATTTGGACAAATGAGAGTTATGCATTTATTTGCTGTTATGATGTGGACAGTTGTACCATGGCCAGTGACCGCAGAGCCTAAGTCTAATAACAACATAACTGTTGAGCGTACTGACCTCTGGATAGGACCACTCCGGTGAATAGTCCGTGACTCCGAACAGCCTCCCAGTGTCCTGCAGCAGCCCCAGGGACCCCTGCTCCACCTCTGCCCCCTGGAGATGTGCCCCTCCCGCGGGCTGCTCCTCGCCCGTCGCCCCCTCCTGGCTCATGAGCACTCCAGCCACCGCCGCCCCCACCCCTACCCCACCTCCAGAACCCTCCACCGAAATAAAATCATTGATCAGGTCCGAGAACTGGCTTCCGAAAGACGCCTCAAATCCCTCCAGACTGATAGCCCCCCCTGTCCCGTTCGCGTTGGCCGTGACTGCTTGTTGTGGTAAAGGCGAGCTATACAAGGCTCCGTCGATGCTCCCGCCCTGAGCTATCGCCTGCGGGCTCTCCACCACCGAACTCACGCCGTTGCACAAAATTTCCCCCTCTCCTCCGTTCGTGCCGTTTGTCTCTCCTCGGCCATTTTCATCTTGCAAATAGTGCTCGACTTTCACCCCGGTGGCGTAAGCTTCGTCCGACTTCAGAAGCAAATCTTCATTGCCATCCACCGCCTTGTCTATGCTGTTCCCCTTTGGTTGATCAACCGGGATGTCCTGTTGAGAAAAAGTCCCGTTCCTCCCACATAAAGCTTGCTGTTCCGGGCTAGGCTGGTGCAGGGGCGTGTGGTTGTCCCCGTTGGTGGTGACCGGAGAGGCTGTCGACACAGTGGGTAGACCTATGTATGCTTGTTGGGCCTCTCCCGAATCTTGGGCTCCCTCTGTGGAGTTGGTCTGCAGCTGCGCGTGCGTTTGATTCGCTTGCGGGGACGTCTGGAGGAAGAGGCTCGGCGACGGGTGGTGCGCGGGTTGGGCTAAGCTGGGGACGCAGGTGGAGGACATGACGGCGCTAAAATCCATCTGTTCCAAGGTGGTGCTCGGGCTAAGGCCTGTGGATTCGCCCACGTAGCCGCCCTGACCGGTGAGTGGCTGTTCCAAATTTGTCGCTTCAGTTTTGATGTTGTTAACCAGCGCCGAGTTGTAGACAAAACCGTTGGAGGAGCAGTGCAGGTCGTCTCTGTTGCACCCCTCCGCCTTCCCTCCGCCTCCGCCGTACGTCTGCCCTTGCTTGGGGTTGTTCAGGAAGCAGTCCGGGTCAAAGGTCATGGTCGTTTCCGGGAGGCTCACCCCGCTTCCGGTGTCAAGCGAACTGGACAGGACGAGCTCCCCGCCGTCGCCCAGTCCGACCCCACCGGAGAACGAGGCGAAGCGCTGCGGGTTCTCGGGTAGCGACCGCCGCCAGGAGGATGCCCGTCGCCGTGCCCTCGTGCGCCGACGCCAGGAGGTGGGTGTGTCCCGCGGAGTAGACCGAGTCTCCCGTCAGAGTGGTGACCTCGGACATGAAGACGGCGGTGCTCTGGGACAGCCCCGCGCCGATGGCTAAGGCGGGGCTGTCGGCGATGTCACTGGTGATGGAGAGGGGCGAGCTCTGGGTGGTGTCCGGGACCTCCACCTGGCTCGCGGAGGTGGACGAAGACACCTCCATGCTGCTCTGAGGGAGAAGGGAGGGTTTGGTGATTCGGCCGTTCCTCCGGTCCGCCCCGCGACCTCTGACCCCGCCGCCCCCGGAGCTGTTCTCAGTCTGACCCTCGGATACATCGCTGTTCTGGACCTCGGTGCCGTCCGCTTCCTCGTTTTTGTCGCCCGATCCGATCCCACCTCCTGCCCCTATCTCCTGTTTGGATGAGATGATCCGCTGTTTAACACTGGAACATTTCTGATGCAGGCTGCTCCCGGCGCCTGCAAAACACAAAATAAAGAAGTCAGATTAGAGATTTATACGTACTCGCCACTTTATTAGCTACACCCGTCCTAATGCTTCTAAATGCAAATGGGTAGTTGACATTCGGAGGTGTGAGGTTTCTTTTTTTTTCCTGTGGTGTGAAACAACTTTGAAGTCAGAAACAAAGAATATTAAATAATAATTTCAGTTTTGTAAAAAGTGTAAAGCAATCTTTTTGTAAGCAATTTATAATTTTTTTATTTCTACACATTTCATCAATGTCCAGCGGCGTGACTTTTTCTGTCAGAAAACACATTCACTACAAATTGGCCATTGGAATTCTTCTCATAAAATATTAAACATTTCTGCTGTGCTAACTTATAATAAATATATCCCTGTACTAGGGCTGCACAATATATCGCAAAATTATTGTTATAGCAATATCAGCAAACGCAATATCTGTATCACAAGAATCTAAATATATCACAATAACGCTGTGGTCTTCCATCTGACAGAGATTTACACTGAAGAATAATTTTCCACCAGAGCCTTAAAAGAACATGTGTTGTGACTAAATAAAAATGTGTAAAAAGTCCAGTTTTAGTGGTAATTTAATTAATTTAGTCACAGCTTAGCCTTGTTTTATTCCTGGTTTAGTCTGTGTTAAGTTTTGATTTTGCCGCTGTTTTGACTTGTAAATACAGGAACTTTTTGTAAAATGTAGTGAATTTAACTTACTATGCTGGAAAAGTAGGCTCTATTTTCAAATATCGCAATATCGTTATCGAAATTTTCAACATAGTTATCAAATATCGCATGTTTTCTCCATATTGTGTAGCCCTATTATGTACATTAAAAATCAAAGGCAAAATTAAAGATCAAAATCATTGGCCCGAGACCAGTCCTGGGACCATTTTTTAACAGTCTTGGTCTTGTTTTGGTCTTGGATGTGGTGGTCTCAGAGATTTTATTTACCAACCATTATAACAAAATGCTATTCTTCATAATTATGGAGTATATAAAAAATAATAATAATAAAAATGTGTAAAAAGTCCAGTTTTAGTGGTAATTTAATTAATTTAGTCACAGCTTAGCCTTGTTTTATTCCTGGTTTTGATTTTGTCGCTGTTTTGACTTGTAAATACAGGAACTTTGAATTGATTGTTCTGAAATGTAGTGAATTTAACTTACTATGTTCAAAAAGTAGGCTCTATTTTCAAATATCGCAATAATATCGTTATTGCAATTTTCAATAGAGTTATCAAATATCGCATGTTTTCGCCATATCGTGCAGCCCATCCTAAAAAATAATATTCAGAATTTTATTTTGTGAAAAATACAGCTGTCACTCTGCAGGACATCAAACAGACACACACTAACACGGTTCAGGATTTTACTATAATGAATAATAAAACAACCTTCAGCTCACAGCCTTAACCCCAGAGGTCTGTGTGGTTTATAAATGACAGATGGGGTCCTGTAGGTTTTGTTGCAGCTGCCTGTTTAAAAGAACAATTTTTCATGTCACAGAGCAGGACACCATTTTGATCACAAGATTAGCAAGCAGCTGCATTTATTTATGTTGAAGTCAAACCTGCTGAATGATGAAGACATGGCTCCCATTCATTTACAAACACTTTCATACAGGTAAGGTGGATTTAGTGTCTCAACCAAAAAAACAATAAGAGTATAAACTGGGGGAGAGCAGGATTCTACCTCCAGATTATTTCAGAAACTGCTGATCTACTGCGATATTCACACAACCATCTCCAACCATCTCTAGTGTTTACAGAAAAGATTTGAAAAAAGTAAATATCCAGTGAGCGACAGTTTTGTGGCCTTGTTGATGCCAGAGGTCAGAGGAGAAGGACAACAACCACGCCACGTTCAGAGTCCCTTAAATCTCCTTTCTCTTCCGTTCTGATGCTCAGGTTGAACTTCAGCAGGTTTGTCCTCAGCGTGTCTCAGGACTAAATGCACTGAGCTGCTGCTGCACTGTGATTGACTGATTACCCACTTGCATTTAGAACAGGTGCACCCAGAGAGAGCGAGAGCTGCAACATCTCCATGGACTCCAAACAGGGCTGGGTACCGTTAAAAATATCTTTGTGGTATTGAAAGAAAGGTTACAATACTACTGGTATAGGGAATGGGAATGGTATTTATATAGCGTTTTACCTATGACACAAGTGACCCAAAGCGCTTTACACAGAAGGGAAGGGGTTATTTTATTCAATCCATAGTCAGAGGTGGGCTATGTTTTGTAGCCACAGTTTCCCCTGGGGTAGACCGACAGAAGCACAGCTGCACACATCTGCACCAACGGACCCTCTGACCTCCACCAACCACTCACTCACACCGGCTTCCTGGTATTTCCCCAGCAGTCTCCCATCCAGATACTGACCAGGCCCTGCCCAGCTTCCGAGGTCTGACGGAAATAAATTGTATTCAATACCAAGTTTCAATACCTAGTGGGACCTTTAACCTGTTAAGCTCTCAGGCCTTTTTCCTAAAAATTCTATATCTACATTTATTAAGGTTTTACTTAGCATTTACTAGGTGTACATAGCTAACCTTGGTAGCAAATTAATTGGTGGACTTTGGGGATTACTGTGAAAGAGAAATAATATCAATAAATTATATTGTTAGACCATAAATTGAGGTTGAAATGGATTATTCTAATTTCCGCCTTAAAAAAACAACAACACATATTTGCCTCCAAAAAAGCATTTTTCCTTCCTGTAGTGAAGCAAATAACAACATAAATTAAAAATTTCACATATCTTGGTCTACTGCAGCAAAATTTGTGCCAAATAAACAAAGTAATGGAAAGATATACATGTTTTATTTTAAAAAAAATCCAGGCGGAATCCAACTGTTGAATAGAAATTGAAGTAGATAGTTTTGTTGCCACGAATTGTCCTGAACACGAGGATGTCAAACATGTGTGTGTCAGCCGCTGTATCTCCCCGCTATGGTCCCAACAAGCGGACGCAAGGGGGCGGAGCCCCGTCGGGCTCTATTCGGGTTTAAGGGGTTAATGTTCCTTTGCATGAATCAAATAAATAGCGCAGAATAAATCATACAGACTTCTGGTATTAACTTACAAAGAATTTTGATTAAAAAAAGTATTTTAGTCAATAGTTTTGTGTTTTATGATTGTAGAAGACAAATTAGCTCACCATGGGTTTCAGAAAAAGTAATGCTCAGGTACCTGCATCAAAAACCAGGAATTGTTTAAGAACTGGTATCGATAAAATCTGAACGGTACCCAGCCCCAACTCCAACTTTTTTTAGCCTAATAGTTCCTAGCAAATGCCCTAGACAGCTGAACGAGACACTGTCTGTGTAGCACTTTTAAATAATTAAATCTGATTTCATCTACGGATTTAACTCAAATTTATATACTCAAAAATGGCTGTTAAAGGCTTTGTGAATCACATCTATCCATTGGCATAACTCTCTTTCTCAGTGACTGGGTGTATCTAATAAAGTGGCCAGTGAAAGTTTATCTATAGAACTATATTCCCAACACATTTTGTCAGGATGCCCTCTAGTGTTGAAGCTCTACCTTGTTACACAATCAAAATTATGTTATCTAAAAAAGTGTAATATGCAAATCTACAATAGAAAGAAAGCCAAAAGTAAATAGTAAATTAATGTTGATAGAACGATGAAATAATAAGTCATGATACTGTGAGATGACTTTGAAGAACCGTTCTGCTGCGTCCTTCAGAAGCCGATGAAAAGATGAGGTAAGTGTGAGGATACGTGTAAGGCGGTTATCTACTCTCTGATTCCTGTTATGAATTATGGATGCTGGATATTTCTGGAGCCTGTGTTTTCTCTCTCTGTGTTTTTCTTCTTCTTTGGTAGCGTCTGGAGCGGCCTCTTGGTGGCAGCATGGGGCTAAGTGTGGGAGGCTTCCACAACAGCAGCACATACTACAGAATATTTACAAAATGGTAAATGTGGAGCCAGATGTGTGGAGTCACTTTATATTCATTAAGTCAACATTATTCAGAATCCAAGCCAATGTTAATATCTAGAATTACAGCACATTTTAGAATAACTCCCCAGTATAAAGCAGTAAAAAAGAATGAATAAATATATAATTGAATAGTTTACAGTTACTGAATTACCACTGATGGTTATAATTTTGCATTGATTTGCATGTGTTTATTACTCAAGAATTAAACATTAATAACAATGTTTATAACTCAATGGTGTTATTAATGTTGAGCTAATGCTTTAAGTGCTTACTAATCCTTAACTAATACTTAAGGATTGTGTTTTTGTGTTACCATAATGAGTATTCTATTATTATTATTTTTAATGTCATAGCTAAACTTAATTTGACTGAAATTAGTTGTAAGCACAAGAGTAAGATAAATGTGTTTACACTAAATTAGTTTTTGTATAATAGCCATTTTTGACAAATTAAAATAAATAATAAGTAAGTAAGTAATTAAAATAAATGAATGCATCAGCTTGCCTTAAGACAGTATTGAAGAATGAAGAACAGTCTTATTTTCAGACCAGGCAACGTCACTAAACAGTAATTATCACCATGTTGTAATTACTGCTGGGTAGAATTAACTCAAAACTGTTTTATATGAATACATATCTCACATTTTCATCTTTTGTTTGGCCCTTATCATTTGCTAAAAGGGCTGCACCATCTGAGAAAAACGTAATATGGGATAATGGATGAATATTGCAAAAACATTATGACTAGAGATATTTTGACATTGTAAGTTCAATTAAACTACTTGTGTCAAAAGTCTAAACCTAACAAAGATTAAACCAGAACTGAACCAGGACTAAATCAGGACTGGAACAAGGCTAAACCAGGGCTAAACCAGGACTAGACAAGGCTAAACCAGGATTAAACCAGGTTTGAACCAGGGCTAAACCAGGTCTGAAACAAGGTTAAACCAAGACTTGAACAAGGCTAAACCAGGACTAAACCATGACTTAACCAGGTCTGAACCAGGGCTAAATCAAGACTGGAACAAGGCTAAACCAGGGCTAAACCAGGACTAGACAAGGCTAAACCAGGACTAAACCAGGACTGGATCAAGGCTAAACCAGGGCTAGACAAGGCTAAACCAGGACTAAACCATGACTTAACCAGGTCTGAACCAGGGCTAAATCAAGACTGGAACAAGGCTAAACCAGGACTAAATCAGGACTGGAACAAGGCTAAACCAGGGCTAAACCAGGACTAGACAAGGCTAAACCAGGACTAAACCAGGACTGGATCAAGGCTAAACCAGGACTAAACCATGACTAAACCAGGTCTGAACCAGGGCTAAACCAAGACTGGAACAAGGCTAAACCAGGGCTAAACCAGGACTAGACAAGGCTAAACCAGGACTAAACCAGGTCTGAACCAGGGCTGAACCAGGGCTGAAACAAGGTTAAACCAAGACTTGAACAAGGCTAAACCAGGACTAAACCAGGACTGGATCAAGGCTAAACCAGGACTAAATCAGGTCTGAACCAGGTCTGAACCAACTAAGACTGGAACAAGGCTAAACCAGGACTAGACAAGGCTAAACCAGGACTAAACCATGACTAAACCAGGTCTGAACCAGGGCTAAACCAAGACTGGAACAAGGCTAAACCATGACTTAACCAGGTCTAAACCAGGGCTAAACCAGGACAAAACCAGGTCTGAACGAGGCTAAACCAGAATTAAAAGAGACTAAATTAGGAAAACTATATTAATATATAAGGAAATCACCACTAAATCTGGATAATCTTTTAATATTTTATTTGGTCTCATCATTCATTCAAGGCTCTGAGGGAACATGGCACCAGAACATTACTGCCATACATTCAGATTCTTGTGATACGAATATTGCGTTTGCGAGATATTATGCCGCCCCATTTAATAATACTGCAACTATGAAAACAGGAGTAGGAAGCCTCTAAATGCAGTATTATACATGAACATATCCAAATAAAAGTGTTTATTTTGTGCTCATGTTTCTGCTCCAGCTTTTGAACATTGTTGCAAAGGCATTTTCAGGAAATATTGGTAAATACAAGCTCTTACTTTTAGCTAATTATTGAATCACTTGCTAATGTTCTCTACCCATGACATTAACCACATGTAGTCACCAAAATGATCTTGTTTGCACACAATCAGTATTTTATGGAGGCCAAAGTAGCAGTAGGTGCACCACATATGTACTACGTGATACTCACACATGGGTTTGAGCTGCCCGATCAGCTCCTCCTTGCTCCACTTGGCCCATTCCTTCCTGTCTGTGTTTATGGAGCAGAGGACGGGACCACAGGGCTTCCCGCTGTCAGTCCACCGCCGGGACATTCAGGTAGTGCACCAGGACGATGTCTGGGTTCTGCAAACACACAAAAATCAACAAATACATGGGCGTTACCTCAACATGACCGTACAGTAAGGCAAAATACTCTAGATCTCAAATGTATTGCAATAATTGGTCTGAGATAACATTTTAGTCTTCCATGTCATACCATAAGTACCTCTCACATGTACAGTATGTGGTAATGTTTTTTAGTGGTCATATTTAATGTATGACAACCAATTATTAAATGGAAATAATGTTAATGTCTGTCTTCATTAGTACAAAGAGGCTGTGATGAAACATGACTCTTCTGTATAAATCTGTCAGCTGAAGAACCAGAACATTATTGTGATATATTTAGTTTTAGTGATACGAATATTGTGTTTGCTTTGCTTTGCTTGAGCTATAACAGAACTACATTTAGCCCTGGCTTAGACATAGTTGTTTGGTTCAGTCTTTATTTGATATTTATTTTTAGCCCTAGCTTTGACTGATGAAAGTCTAGAGCAGTGGTTTTCTTTTGGTCTGATTGTGAGACCCAGTTTTATGCCTGATAATTTTACTGACCCACTTTTGACAGAACCAAAGTTATTGTTCTTAATCATACTGACCCATTATTGCACTTCTATTTAACAATCTATTTTACCATTGATGTAATTAAACCTTACAGAACAATCACAGGCGCAGTAACTAATCAGAGAAACAATGGGCAGGACGTAAGCAGTGCAAAACAAACCAAAACAAACATGGAACTTTTGAAGAATTGTTGCTGGTTTTGTCATAAAACACCAGCACACGCCCTATTCTGAGCAGCTCTGTCCTTATTTGTGAACGGGGACAGCAACAGAAGCCAGTTGTACAAAGATCTGTGGACAAAGTGAGTTTGTTTGAATGTGGTGGTTATGTGGGACGTCAGAGGGACTTTACTGTTATTAAAATGGAAACAGGACCAAGACTAAAATCCCACAGGGGACTGAACAACAACGAGGACTTCAGCAGAACCAACAGGTGACGAAGGAAAGAACTAAACGCTGTTAATCAGAGAGAAGTTATTACATTCACTCTGTATAAGCCACCGTTATCTTGGTTATTTTTGATAAAAGTTTATCTTTCGTGTTTGTAAGAGGAGCTGCAGATAAACGGCTGTGATAGGTCCGTATCCACCGAGTCGTTAGGAAACAGCTCTCCTGAGGCCGAGGAATGAGACTCTCCTGATTTTGAAAAGAAAGTAGAAGGGGCTGGGTGGGCAGATTATATATACAGTGGCGTTCAAAAGTATTTGCCCACTTAGCATTTTTCCTTGAAATTGAAATCAATGATCAAGGATCAATGGGAGGTTTCTGTCAGTCACTTTACATCACATGACAATAACTATGAAAATGCAAAAATGTTTTTATTGTGGAGCAAATTAGAAATATGACGGAAAAAAAGAAAACTTGAGTGTGCAAAAGTATTTATCCCCTTTTTAAAAAGGCCCCTAAATGAGACCCAGTGTTACTCAGCCTCAGAATGTCGCAGAAACAGTTCGATAAGGTCAAACTATCTGCAGTTCAACTGTGATAATGCCACTAAACACAATTTAATTCATCATTACACCATGTAAAAGATAAGGAACCACACCAAACCTGCACAGAGACGACCATCTAAAACTCACAAACCAGGGACAGGAGTGCATTCATCAGAGAGGCAACAATAAGACCAAAGGTGACCCTGAAAGATCTGCAGAAGCTCCACAGCAGAGACTGTTGTATCTGTCCCAGGACCACTCTGAACCATACTCTCCACAGAGCTGGGCTGTGTGGAGGAGAGGACAGAAGATAACACAAACCCAACACCTGACTGTGGCCCCTGACTGTGGCTGCTCTCCAAAGTGAAGCCTGGTGATGGCAGTGTCCTGCTGTGGGGATATTTGTCATTGGTAGAGACTGGGAAACTGCTCAGAACTGAAGGAATGAAGGATGGAGCTAAACACAGGAAACTTCTTTAAGAAAACAACTCAAACTGTGCTGTACAATGCATCCAACCTGAAGGAGCTGGAGCTGTTTTTAGATGAAGAATGAGCACAGATCCTAGTGATTTTATGAACCAAGCTCAAAAACACCTTATCCTAGAAAAGTTGGAGCTGAAAGTCCTTCAGAAGGTGGTTCTACAGAGGATTAACTTGAGTGAGTAAAGATTTTTGCACACTCAAGTTTTCAGTTTTTCTGTCATATTTCTAATTTGCTTCACAATAAAGAATATTTAGCATTTTCATAGTTGTTGTAATGTGATGTAAAGTGACTGACAGAAACCACCCAATGATCCATTTAAATTTCAGGTTGTAAGGCAACAATGAGGGAAAAATGCTCAGGGGGCAAATACTTTTGCACACAGCTCTAAGTGCTATCCCATAAAGTTTCAAATGTATTCTCTAAGGCAGTGTTTTCCAACCAGGGGTACAGGTATTTGATCAATTATGTGAAAGATCACGAGAAAATATTTGCAATCTTCAAATTAAACTATTGAAACGTATGAAAGGCAAGCGCGGTCAAGTGTCCCAGTGACTCTGAATATGCTTCAAAACAACAAGGGATAGAAGTTAAGTTTAAGTTTAATTTTTTTTTTTTTTCCTCTCTTTTGTGTGGTAATTTTATTATGATTATTATATAATGATTACATTTGTTTTAAGTAAATTAATAATTTCAATTTATTATATAAAGTAAAAATTATTGATAAAAATAAAAAGTAAAGTCAAATAATAAGAGTTTATATTGTAATATGTTTTTTATAGTTTTATTTTAAAGGAAAACAGATTATTTATTTAGTTTTTTCATCTTGAATATGAGTTTTCAAAAATGTAAAGAATTTGTATTTACAATAATGCAAGTTTATGATGTCTTTTGACAAATAAAGAAATGTTTTTTTAATCATCCAGACGTCTGAGTGAGGGGTGCTCACGGCCTGACACTGAAAGTCTTATCCCAGTATTCAACTTTGTCTTTCCTTATTTTATTTTACTTATACTTTACAGCATTAACACATCAGTGGGCTCTCAGCAGGTTTGTGTAGGACAGAATAAAAGGCCTGAGTGTGTTTACCGAGGGGAGAGTGGATGGAGGGAGATGGAGAGGAACGAGTGTAGGTCACAGAGGAGGTCAGACTTGGCGTGTCAGATACGCTTCTCTCACCTCGCCATAAAAGATTTAACAGCACAGGCCCACTCATCACTCTCTCTCACCCCCAGAGCTGGACCAAGTGTCTTAAACACGGTCTGTCCACACGGCACGGACCAGAGAGGGGCCACTTTATCAGCTACACCCGCGCTAATGTCTCGAAATGCAAATATCTATTTAATGAATCACAGAAGTTAGTGACAACGCTCTGGGACCTTTGGGCGCATGATATGTATTTACATTTTTGTTTGTCTTTGGATAATTTTAGCTGCATATGGCATGAATGTTAGTGAGAGATTATGATTATATTATTATTATATTCTACTTTCCCTGACCTATTTTTTTCAACTACATCTGTCCTAATTGTTAACATCAAATATTCTCTTTAAATGCCAGGTTTTTGTGATAATGCCGCGTCGTCATAGCCCGGCCTGCCACAGACAAACTCTTTTCCTATTCTATACAAAGAAGTTAGTCTGGTACCTCTTCAGTAACATTTCGTTTCTGAGGCAGAACAATGACAGGAGAAGTAACCAATCAGAGAAACGAAGGGCGGGACATAAACTGCGCACCGCTGACCCAAACAAACATGGATTCTTGCCGTTGGTTTCATAAAACACCAGAATACACAGTATTATGACAGGCTCTGTACTTATTTCTGAACAGGCACAGCAGCAAAAGCCAATTTGAAAAAGTCGTTTTTTTTAATGCATTCATTACATCGGGTGTCATAGGGGACTTTACTGTTGTTAAAATGGCTACAAGACGAAGAAACAAATCCCAAAGAGGACTGGACAATAACAAGGCAGACTTCAGCAGAACCAGCAGGTGACAAAGGACAGCCCTAAACGCCGTTAATCAGCTCAGAGAAGTTATTAAGTTAGCTCGGTAGCCAGTGCTACCTTGGTTAGCTTTCTTCTGAGAGAAAATACAGACGGTTCACCACAAAGTGAGACCATTCATCAGCCTCAACAACAGAGCGGCCACATTAGACTTGGCCTTCTTCTCCAGACTTTTCTCTGCCCATCATTCTGGCCTTTCTATTATTGAGGTCTGCACCTTGTGGTGAACCGTCTGTATTTTCTCTCATGAACACTTCTCGTTATAGTGGACCTAGACTCTGATAGACCTACTTCCTGGAGAGCGTTCTACTCTAAGGTGGATGTTGTGAAGGGATTTTTTACCATTTTTTGATCCAGGCTAAGGATGGTCTGATTCACTTCCATTGGGTTACTGTATGTTATGATTTCACAGAAACAGCTTTCAAATGCAAATGTAACACCTGGAATCAAGTCCAGACCTTTTACCTGCTCAGTTTATGATGAATTAATGATGAAAATTCCCCAGGCAGCTCGAGAAATAGCTTTTGAACCAACTGTCCAATTACTTTTGAGCCCCTGAAAAAGAAGCTCCTACATTTTAAAGAGCTGTAATTCCTAAACGCTTCATCCGATTTGGACGCAAATAATCTCAAATTACAGCTGAGAGTCTGCACTTTCAGCACATATGAATTATATTACTGTTTTTTAAATATGTTTTGGTTTACAGCTAAAAAAACAAAACTTGTGTCAGTGTCCAAATACTTATGGACCTAACTGTATTTCTAACATAGTTACTTCTTAAGTAATATTTGGAGAAAAAAAATTTACTTTCTGAAGTAGTAGTAGTCAGCAGGCATCATCAAAGAAGTAGTCGCAGCAATAGTCGCAGTAAAAGTACATTAAGGTGCTTATTTTTGTTGAGTATGTTTACTTCTTGCTTACTAACTTACTTGTGTTGATTGTGTGTTAAGTCTGATTATGTGTTTATGTTTGATCAACTGTTGTAAAGCCCTTTGAGGCGACTTTTGTTGTGATACTGGGCTATACAAATAAAACTGAATTGAATTGAACTTCTTTTACGAGTAGTTTTAAGTAGTAGCAGCAGTACTATTGCTACTGCTGCTACTACTACTACTACTATTGCCTAAATGTATTACTACTATTGCTATTATTTGGATGCTACTTCTTAGGTTCTACATATGTACTGATGTTTTCAAGTAACATTATTCTCACTTGTGTACATTTTTTGGCTCCTCTGCCAAGTGATCAGTTGATATTTGCATATAAAGCATTAGAGGAGGTGTACCCAATAAAGTGCCGAGTGTATTTCCTGCAGACCCATGGCTCTCGCTGAATGATTGAACAGGTGGTTCTCCTGCGTGTGAGTGTGAGTGTGAGTGCGCGTGTGTGCGTGTGTGCGTGGGACAGGTGGAGAGGCAGAAGCAGCTCTGTATGAAACATTTAGCAGCACAGACTCAGGAGTTCAGGGAGGAGCTGCAGAGATACAGCACTTTTCTCTCAAAAAGAAACGAAACGACAGAAAGCTGCTACAAGTTTCGCTCAAGGATTTGTCTCTGAGGAAAAGAAAATGGTCAGAGCTGGATAGTAACTAGAGAGATAAACCACTGCTACTACTACTACTACTACTACTGCTACTACTAATATGACTACTACTGGTTAGAGGTGTAACAATACAGTAACGATATTGATGTATCTATTTTTTTTCCTACGATACAACTATATCGATACACATCACCCTGTATCGAATCGTATCGTTTTCTAGGAAGTGTATATCGATACACATGGGAAAAAAATCGATATTATAGGCAATATTGATATTAGAAAGTTGCATGATAAAATAAAACAAGATTCTGCTTTTTGGTTGTAATTTTTGTGTTTTTAATGAAATAAAATGTTTTATTCAACTTTTCATCACTCTCTGTCTGCTGGACATAATCAACCCTAGCTGCGATGCCACATTTGAGAATAAACTTTTATGATTGTGGCAAAAAGTTGCTGTATTGATATGAAGGTGTTGAATAAAATCAAATCGTATTGTTCCAAATTAGCCAATATCGTTCTTGAATCATATCAAAACAATTCTAATCGATACGTATTGTATGGTTGCAAAAACGTATTGTTACACTACTACTGCTACTACTACAACTACTACAACTACAACTACATTGCCAAATCTGGGAGCAAACCCAGGACAAGTGAGTGTGTTATATTAGTGGCAGCAGCAGTAGAAGTATTAGGAGTACTAGTAGAAACATAGTACAGCTTGTAGTTTCAGGAGTATTAGGAGTAGTAATTTTGTTGACTACTTCTACTTTTGTATTTTTAAGCAGTAGCATTAGTAATAGCAGTAGTACTAGTTGCAGTAGCGGTCCCCTATTCTGCTAAATTTACTTTTTTGTATATAATGTTGTTTCCACCTCAAAAACAGACCTGGAGTATTACTTTGTTTCAATACATGGATTTTTTATAGACAGACCAATATTTCTGTAGCGTACCTTGACATGTTTCAGCCGCTTATTTTTCTGCGGTCTTCCTCAGGAGTGTTACGTGATGTTCCTGTGAAGTGTCTTGTAAGAGAACGACCGAAGATTAATTAATGTGAAGTCACCTGTTTGTGCAAGACTCTGGTAAGTCCCCAAAAATATCCTTTGGTAGATTTCGGGCGATTAACTGATGTGCTGTCAGCTCATTTATCTATCTGTTAGCCTCATGTTGCTAATAGCTAATTAGCCATTTTATGTTCTGTCCAGTCCCCACTGTTGCCAGCAGAAGCGACAGACGAGAATAAAAGCATACAAAACATATCCTATACATTGAATCAATTCATATTCAATTTACAACCAGTAGTGCCAACGTCCTTGTACATTTTATGTGGAAATTATGCAGGAAATTTTGACCTAGAATATAAATGTACATGTATAAATCTCCATATCTGAATAAAAAAGCTGGATGTAGTATAATATTTTGTTTGAACTGGGTCGAAGATATGGGGAAGCTGTATAAAGATATGCGTCATGTTTAAGATTCATAATGTTGGCTGTCATATGGAGACGAGGAGGTCCCACTGACCAACTCCTCCTGAGCAGTCGATCCACCAGGACGCTTTCACCGGAGAGAGTCCAACATCTCCATAAAAAACAACAGGGAGAAAAACCCAGGGGACTCTCAACAAGGCACTGTGTGTATGTGTTTGTGTGTTTGTGTGTGTGTGTTTGTGTGTGTGTGTGTGAGAAGGAAGGGTTGTGTGAAGAGAAAACACTGCCTTGGTCTTTCACTGTCACAATAGTAAACAGAGAGAGTGATGGTTGGATAAGAGCTGAGGCTAGACAAGTTGAAAATATCCCTTCCTCCTCTTCCTTGTTTTGTTTTTCTCTTCGCCATACCAAATCACCTGGCTCCTGATTCAAATGTAACCATATCCAGGTTTGGGGCTGGCACAAAGAGTACAATGGCTTGTGACCCCATGTGTGGTTGGATTTTTGTATTTTTATTTAAGACTTCCCACTGAACCGAATATAACTCTAGGACTTGTTCCTGCATTCAATACATCCCGAGCTGATAAGCATAAATACAAACATACAAAGCTGCTTTCTGTTGCTTCCTTTGCTTGTTGACCGTCTCCATTTATCCAGGCTTGGGCTTGGCACTATGGCTAAAATTAGCTCTGTATTAGCTGGCAGCACCTTGATTATTTTTCATTAATTATCTTCAAAGTGGGTGTGTTTTGTGTTTAAACAACTAGACGCTCCTGGAAATGTGTGTCTGTAAATGGCTCCAGTGTGTTCTGGACATGGGGCATTATTGATCATATCAATAGTAATCAATATACAGAGGGTAAAATTAGTACTGAACCAATTCACCAATTTTCTCAACAAATATATTCCTGTCATGGCTGGTTTTTGGTGAAGGATGTTCTCTTCACTTATGGATAAATGCAATATTTTATTTGTCCTTATACATACAAGATGTACAACAAAATTGTGTAGATGGTTAGAAGAAGGGTTAGCCCTGAGCCGCTGTGAACCTTGGACCTTCTTGCTGTGAGTTTAGAAATCCTTCTTTAACCAATGCCAGCAGCATGTTCTGCAACAACAGAGTAAAGCAAAGGTCTTTAGTCCTGGGACACACCAACCCAACGCCCGACCGCCGTCAGCAGAGGCCAGGCTCTGTCTCCTCACGTCTCCCCTCGTCGCCACTAAAAGTAGCTGCAGACACCGAAGCGATTCAGACCCATGACCAAGCAGTGCGTTAGTCCTGCACATGTGCAAGACGTAATAACTATTTACAACAGCAGGCAGCTTAACTCTGTGGATTTATAGGATTCCTGTAAACAAAACTCAGCAACACTCGAGCATTTAACTCCAGTGTTTATCAGTGACTAACAATCATACCCGCTAATTAAACACATCTGATCACAGTAATGAATAAAAAGTACTAAATTATTGGAGCTGTTTGCCTCAGAGGAGGATTATATTTTCATCAGCACAAGGCTAAAGCTAAGGTAAGCTAACTACAGCACACCGGCGTCACAGATGTGGGGAACATAATGAAGAATTGTTATAACAAAAGTTCCTTATATTTTGATGTTAAACAAGAGATGTTTGACAAATTGTGAACTGAGCATGACGCCTGACGTAGATTCCACATGTTCAGTCGGCCAGAACTAGGTCCAACTGTGTCCCACTACGTCCTATGGAGCTGAACTCACCAAGTACCTCCATCAAACTATCCGACTGCTGCCAGACGGACGATAATCGGCTCGGTGTGTCCCGGCCTTTACTTTTGCCCACAGCAGTGACAGCTTGGTAAAGAGATTTATATGTCAGATCAGAGGCAGGATTGCTTTCTGATCGCTGATAGATTTCAGATGGTGTCTTGGCTTTCTTCGCCTTTTAGAACCTCCCTTTCTTCATGTGTTCAATACTTTTTCCTTGTGTCATTCCATTTTATGTGTTCTGGTTTCTTAGTGTGGATTACTGGGTTTGTTGGTGTCTGGTGAACATTTTCTGTCAGTACCATGTCAAAAATTTGTTACTTACTGTATTTTAGCCGCTGTGTTGACCAACCCTATCACCAAGGCTAAGGCATGTGTAAATACTGCGTGTTATATTGGTATATTTTGTTATAATGACAGTAATACAGACATGTCTCGCACTAAAAGGCAGTTGTGGTGTTGTAGGTGGCTGTGATAAAGCGAGGCAGGGAGAGGGAGGGTCTTACCTGCAGCAGCCAATAGCATCTACGGTGGAAGGTGGGGATGATGGAGGAGTGGACGTAGCAGCCATACAGACACTAGAGAGAGGAGAGGAGAGGTCAGGGGTCAGAGTGCACAGGTGAGGGGTCACAGACAGGAGAGAACAGGAGAGGACATCTCAGGTTAGACACACGTACTTTACTTCAGGCAGCCTCCAGTATATTTAAATGCTTTAGGTCTGCTGGAATTACAGTAGAGCTCAGCACAATTAGACCTGCTTTCAGCTCATAAGAGTAAAAGAGGAGAGTGGAAAGAGAAGAGACAAGATATGAAAGAAAAATTTGTTTACAAGTAAAAGGTAACTTAAATATTACTGAACTAGAAGTAAAAATACAGTTTTTACTTTAACCCTAAGTACTAAATTTTAACCAAGTATCTGACAGAATCAACTACTATTACTACTACTACTGCCCAGGGCCGTTTCTACCTATATGCACACTATTCATATGCACAGGCCCCACTAAGCCACCAGGGGGCCCCAATGCTGTTCATTTTGGTAATTGTTGTGTGGATGTCTGTTTTGTCATTGTCTATAGTGGAAGTTTGTGTTTAATGATAATAGCTTGTCATGTCTGTTGCCTGTTTGCTCGTGAAGTGTAACAGATTGCTGCATGTTCGTTGCTCATTGAAGGGATTAGGAATCTCTTCATTGTAGTTTGGCAAACTGGGGGCCTCCAAACAGCACCTTCCAAAGGGTTCACGCCCCATAAAGCTCGAAACAGCCCTGCTACTGCTGCTGCCATGTATTCTGGGCCCCCTAAAATATATAACATGGGCCATATGATCACAAACTAAGCAAGCCTCATATTATTATTGTAAGATTTTGTCAGGCAAGGGCCCTTGGATCCTGTAGTAGCAATAGTAGGACAGCAGCAGGACTACATGCCCAGGACCGTCTGGTTGTGAGGTGACAGTGCTACCAATCTGTCACTGTGTTAAAAAACATATTCAGAGTTTTTTTTTTTTAATTGCAGTATAGTAAAACTGTTTTAGAAAATGTACTTTACTGACTAAAAGTAGTTACTTTCCACCTCTGAGACAAATACCCCACGTACATGTGAATAATATGTTTATATCAAAAGAACTACATGTAATTTTCAGTATTTTTGTCTAATGGCGTCTGTAAAACTTTATGCAGGAAAGATGAAATAACGAGAAGGTATTTGAACTAAAATCCTGCTGTCACTTTTGACTCCCACATTCTCCTCCCACAGCACAGCAACACAACACAACACATGATATTTCAGACAAAATACACATCCTCAGTAATCATTTACACCTAAACTTATCTTTTATACAAAGTACAACAGGAGTAAAAGGAAAAATACTGAATGTATATATTACAAATTACTTTGCAAGTTAGTCTGTTACTTTTACAACTATTTCCACCATCACTACTGCTACTTCTCCTCTCCTACTACTACTATTACTAAAACTACAACCATCACTACTATTTACTATTGAGCAAATACTATTTCACCCTTTTGTCCTGATGTTTTGATACAAACACAAATCTCACTGAGACACAATCACTCCCCACATAACTGTTTTCCTTTAGCAGACCCACTCACAGCCGCTCTCTAAATTCTGTTTTGCCATCGGCTGAGTGCATTTCCATACATTTCCATTTGATATGAGGATCTCTCCATCCCGGGTTATGTATTTTTCTCTTCTCTCTGCCAGTTCCCGGTTCATTCGTTCATTGCCATCTCTTGCTCTACACATTGTTCTTGCTTTTGGGTGGCCCAAAAGGAGGGTGGCACCAACAATTACTGAAAACCTAGAGGGAGAAAAAAGCGCTTGTCTCTGTGGAAGCGAATAAAGCTGCTGCCAAAAAGCGCCACTGAGATGAATGTGAGTGAGTTGAGTGCTTAAATAATAGAAGAGAGAATGGGCAAACTCAATCTCAATGTTTCTTTTGCTGGTAAGCAGTTAATATATCATCAGCACTGAGCCCTGTGTAAACATATACACCTATCAGGCATATTATTATGACCACATAGACAACAAAGTGAAACCAGGATTAACTTCCACACAGCTCAACACTGTTCTATCTTTCTTTGGACCACTTTTGACAGATCCTGACCCCTGCAGACCCGGGAACACCCCACATGAGCTGCAGTTCTGGAGACGCTCTGACCCAGTCCTCTCTAAAGTTATCACATTTTGGGCTTAAGTCAAACTCACTCAAATCCTTACACTTGCTGCCACATATTTTACTGTAGATCCGTTTTCAGTGTAACCTCAGATCTGCCTCTAAAGCAGTCCCACTCAAGGGCCTAAAGATCATCATAATCCAACACTGGCCAGAGATTTCTCCACATTTTCTGAATTTTCCGATGATAATACTTACTGTAGGTCATGGGGAGTTCAGAGTCTTGGCAGTTTTACATTGAGGAACTTTTTTTGTGAAATTCTTTTATTTTTAGGCACTGTTTTTCCAGATTGATGAACCTCTACCTATCTCTAATAATAATGCATTGGCGCTTTTCTGGTCTTAATGGGCAAATGGCTCTACCTACTGAGCTACTGCCGCACCACAACCTCTAAGTCCAGCTTATAAAATACTTCTTTTCAGTGTCAAGCTACTCCTCCAGCTTTTTTTTTATGAACCACTAACTTTTGTTGCCTTTACCCATTCTTTTTGAGACGTGTTGCTGCCATTAAATTCAAAATTAGCCATTATTAGCCACATATTTTTCTATTATGAATCTTCTTTTTTTCCTTTTGGCTTTTCCCTTCTGGGGTCGCCACATAAAATCCTCTGCCGTCTAATGTGCAGTGTAGAGCAGCAATTAACAATTATTTTGATAATTGATTAATCCTTGGAATATTTTTACATTTAATCGATTAATAATCAGATAGTGTAGTGTACATAAATGCATGATGACCTGCTGGCCGAGCTGGATTTTTACAAAATGTTAACAAGACAAAGCTACAAGTGAGTTACTTGAGGATGGTTTTTCATCATAAAAAACAAATTGACATTCTATTTTATTGTTTTTATTGCTCTGTGTTTGTAATAAAAGTTACCCTCTTCTCTCAGCACATGGCATGTTTCAGAGTCTGTAACCAATTACTATATTAGTTGATGATTATTTTAATAATTGAGTATAACTGATTAATCTGATCTTAACTTATTAAACTAGACGCCCTTCCTGACTCAAGCCTGTCCATTTAACCAGGCTTGGGGCCGGCACACTGGCTTGTGACTCCTTCTGGCTTGTTTTCCAGTGTAAATAAAATTGTTTTCTGAGATTTGCAAATCATGTTTTTTTTTTTGTTTATGAACCTTTTACACACCATCACCACACACCCCTCTGTCTCCTTGATTCCTCTCCTCCTTCATCTCTCCTCTCACCTCTCTGTATTTCTGCTGATTAATCAATTTCTGTGCGAGTGGCTGTGGCTGGTACACACACGCAGTACTACACACAGAAGAGTACTACACACAGAGTACTACACACACACACACACACACACACGCAGAGCCTCTGCCTTGAGACCGGATCGATGGCTCGCTCTGTTCTGCTGAAGGAGGCATTGACATCATCCCTGGCTGCGGGCCAAACACACTTCTCTCCATCAGAATAAAGAGAGGTTCGGAGGCAGGGACGGGAGCAGCGGGCAGGAAGCTCACACCACAGCGGCCTATAGCTCTACGTGTGTGTACTGTGTGTGTACTGTGTGTACTGTGTGTACTGTGTGCGTACTGTGTGTACTGTGTGCGTACTGTGTGTGTCTGCTCTGAGCGCAGAGGGAGAGGAGGACGAGGAGGGAATTTTAAACATCTGGGCTCATATCCAGAGGTGGAAGGAGAACTAAAAATATGCACTCAGCTAGAAGTAGTTACTACTTTATATATAATTGTGCAATTTGTAAATGTGACCTATTAGTACTTCCACGGCGACTGATACTGCTTTTTACACTGTACTACTACTACTACTACAAGTCCTAATACTTCTGATGCTACTACTGTACACAGTTGTGGTACTGCTACTACTACTACCACTGCTCCTACTACTACTTCAACAATGACTACAACTGCTGCTACTACCGCTACAAATGTAAATGCTACTGCTACTACAACTAACAATAGTAATATCAGAGGTACTACCACTACTGCAACTGCTACTGCTATATAATACAACTACTATTACTACTATTACAACAATTGATACTACTACAAATACTACTGCTACTACTAATACTGCTACTAATGTGGATGCTATATAATACTACTACTACCAACAATAGTAATACTAGAGATACTACTACTGCAACTACAGAGTACTACACTACTGCTATATAATACAACCACTACTAATACCAGTACAACAACTGCTACTACAACTACTATTACTACTACTAACAACAATAGTAATACTAGAACTACTGTTACTACTACTTCTGCTACTACTGCTTCTGTTACTACTAATACTACTCCTATCACTACTACAATTGCTACTGCTATATAATACAACTACTATTACTACTATTACAACAATTGATACTACTACAAATACTACTGCTACTACTAATACTGCTACTAATGTGGATGCTATATAATACTACTACTACCAACAATAGTAATACTAGAGATACTACTACTGCAACTACAGAGTACTACACTACTGCTATATAATACAACCACTACTAATACCAGTACAACAACTGCTACTACAACTACTATTACTACTACTAACAACAATAGTAATACTAGAACTACTGTTACTACTACTTCTGCTACTACTGCTTCTGTTACTACTAATACTACTCCTATCACTACTACAATTGCTAGTGCTACTACTACTACTACTGCTCCTACTACTACTTCAACAATGACTACAACTGCTGCTACTACCGCTACAAATGTAAATGCTACTGCTACTACAACTAACAATAGTAATATTAGAGGTACTACTACTACTGCAACAAGTGATACTACTACAAATACCACTGCTGCTACTACTACTTCAACCATTACTACAACTGCTGCTACTACAGCTACTACTAATACTGCTACTAATGTGGATGCTCTATAATACTGCTACTACTACCAACAATGGTAATACTAGAAATACTACTACTGCAACTGCTACTGCTAGATAATACTGCTATCACTACCACTACTACAAACACTGCTACAGCTGCTAATACTACAACTATAACAACTACTAATACTACTGCTGCTACTACTATCAACAGTATTAATACTAGAGGTACTAGTACTGCAACTATAGAGTACTACACTACTGCTACTGCTATATAATACAACCACTACTAATACCAGTACAACAACTGCTACTACAACAACAACTACTACTACTACTAATAACAACAATAGTAATACTAGAACTACTATTACTACTACTTCTGCTACTACTGCTTCTGTTACTACTAATACTACTCCTATCACTACTACAATTGTTAGTGCTACTACTACTACCACTGCTCCTACTACTACTTCAACAATATTAATACTAGAGGTACTAGTACTGCAACTATAGAGTACTACACTACTGCTACATAATACAACCACTACTAATACCAGTACAACAACTGCTACTACAACAACAACTACTACTACTACTAACAACAATAGTAATACTAGAACTACTATTACTACTACTTCTGCTTCTGTTACTACTAATACTACTCCTATCACTACTACAATTGCTACTGCTACTACTACTATCATTGCCTCTCAAACCTGAAATCAAACCCAGGACCTTCTTACTGCAGTGTGCTACTCACTTTACCACCAAGGGCAAAAATACTTTAACTCAGACAAAGTATTTTTTCTGATAATACTGTTAAAAAGATGTATTTAAGTCAATTATTTGAGTATGCAGCCCCTGTCCTGTGATGTAGTACTTTAGCGGGTTCTCACCTCGACGCCCTGGACCTTGAGCTTCATGTGGTCCTCTCTGGTGGTCTTCCCGTCTTTCCTCTTCTTCCAGCAGTAGCCATCTTTCCTGTACTTCACCTTCTTCCTGTTGTAGAGGATCATGGAGCCATTCTGAGGCCTGGGACAGAACAACAACATAAAACAAAAACACACATAAGGAGTTCATCAATAACTTTATGAACAACTAAAAAGAGAAAATATCCAGTGAGCTGCAGTTCTGGGGTGAAAATGTTGATGCCAGAAGTCAGAGGTGAAAATTACCCAAGTAACAAAACCATTATCAACAAACCACTGTAATGCATACCTCTCCCGAAATTATTTTTGTCTGAATTTGAATGTTGGACAACTGTGACAGACATTAATGTAATGCAAGAATAAATACCATTTGTGGGTAACTAAAAATAACCAAAAGTTGTGTTAAAAAGTGTTACATTTCTGGTGCATTGCAGATTTATAAATATTCAAACATAAAGATCTCTTCATACTGTTTTTTAAGAGGCTATATTCTGCTTTTATTCACATTTTTAAACCAATTTTGGTTAGAACAGCAGCACGTTTTACAACCTTTAAAAACATTATGTGACTAAAAGAGAAAGTTTTTAATAGTTACTCTACTGGTGCCATAAAGAAACAGATGAAGAGACCAGCAGAGGGCAGCAGAGAGTTTGTCTTTTTTTTAACACAAACAGAGGAAAAAAAGCTTTTAATTTCCTCAAACTTTTTGTATGATGCTATTTTACTCCAAAATTAAAAATGTCTGTGAGAAATCAGTGGAAACATAGCTGTACACCGTTTTTTGGATAAATGAATGAGAGCAGACTGGACGTCGAGGGCTTGTTATTGATTGGTCACTGCTTCCTGGAGTGGGCGGAGGTTTTGAGGCCTCAGAAACTCAGCGCCAGAGAATACAGGATTACTCAAATGGACAACTTCAGGTCTGTTTTTGATAAGGGAACTACATTATAACACAAAGAAAGAGAAGAAAAATCGATTTTGCAGAATATCTCCTTTAAGGAAAAAATACTAAACATAACTAAAAAGTATTTTGGGTGTTTCAAGTAGTAGTAATAGTAGTGATTGTCCGAGTAGTAGTAGCAGTGGCAACAGTGGGAGGTGATAGTAGCAATTGTAGCAGCAATATCATTCAGCAAAAACACTACTTTTACTTTGTATTTGGAGCACTTCTTCCACCGCTGTTGAATCAGTCAAAGTTTATTTACAACATCACAAAGAAGACCAACGTGCTTTACATCCAAAACATGACAAAAGTTTAATCCACTACTATAAAGTGCATAAAACAATCAGACACAACACACAGTAACAGAATGAACCAAAGCCTGAAAACCCTAAAATGTGTCTCAGTGCCAGAGCTTAAAAGTACATGACATTGTGCTGCATTGCTAATTCATAAATATCAGTCCTTCCTGTAATGTTTCCCTGTTATGACGTCAGTATACCGCCCAGAATTAACCGCTCCACTCTCTTCTCCTCCTCCTCTCCGGTGTTAATAATTCAGTTCAGTGATTTATGGAGCGCAGCGTGGACCCTCTTCAGTTCTCCAGGTCCGACACACAAACACACAGCCCCAGCGTGGTGTTCTCATGTCGGGGAAACACGGTTAGATCAGGCCTGGCAGGACCCACCGCCGCGCCAGCTCACAGCTCAATGTCAAACCTGCTGCTCGGCAATCAATCTAACCGCACTTCGACAACGGTAAGGGCAGTAACGGAGAGAGAGAGAGGGGAGAGAGGAGGGAGGAAACAGCCTTATCTCGTGACAACAGAAGAGAAGACGTCTGTTTGAGATCAATATAGTCTTTTACAATCATGAGCTTTTGAGTCGACTATTCTTCTTCTCTCCTTTAGGCTTTTCCTTTCTGGAGTCACAGAAAATCATCTGCTTCCTACGGTGCAATGATTCATATAATGATATTTTGGTATAGGTTTAACATCAGATGCCCTTCCTGATGCAAACCTCTGGTGGCAAAGTGGTTATTTTACTAGTTTGCCTGTTCTCCCTGCATCTGGGTGAGTTTTCTCCAGGTGCTCTGGTTTCTCCCATCATCCTAAAACATGCACAATGAGCTAATCCTCCAGCGAGGTCCTGACCAGGATCCTGGCTCAGGTCTGGAGTCAGATCTGAGGTCTGTGGTTGCCCACCACTGCTCCTGACCTCCAGGTTTAAACCTCAGCAGCACTGAACGATGGATCAAATGCAGAGGACAAAAGCATAGGAAGCATTTTTTTTTTTTTTTAAGATAAATACACAAATTGTATTTTCTTTTCCTTCCTCATACGATCATAAACAACTTGAGGAGATCTGAAGATTTTTAATTTTTAGTTTATATGACTATAAACGAGTTTGTAAATGATGCTTTTTTATTTCATACGAATATAAACAACTTTAGAAGATGTAAAGAATTTTGATTTTTAGTTTACATGATCATAAACGACTCTGCTAAGTCGTGAAATTATGCTTTTTACTTTTAATTTTTTTTTTTTCATACATTCATAAATGAAATTGTGCCTTTTGTCTTAGATGATCTGTCTGGGGTCTTGAAAATGGGGGAGGGAGGTGAATATTGAGAGCGGGTGTTTTTGAATTTAAGTTGAGGACCCCCAAGAAATCGAGATGTTCATCTCAAGGGGCTATTCCTCCAAATTATAAAGAATTTCAAATAATAAAAAACTAATATTTATATATTTTTACACTGGATGCCCTTTCTGTTGCAACCAGCCACATAGAGTGACTGGAGTAGGCAATGTGGGTAAAGTGTCTTTCCCACAACGACAGTATGCACTTTGGGGGAGACCTGAACAGGCTGCCCTCCGGATGCAGGACAAATGCACTGCGTCACTGTCGCCCCAATAAAAAAAACAAGTATAGTTTTGCAAAATTGCTCTAAATATTAATGAATAAGCAACTGTCTTTTGTATCAAATGCCAGTCAAACAGCTAACAGCGACATTTTATAAATTAAAAAGCATTTGAGTTGAGCGACTGGATTAAGTTTTGAGACTCATGTCAGGGTTGTAACCTCAACTCAATTCAGACTTGGAGCTCAACCTAAGATGACTTGACTTGGACTGGACTTGATTTTTTTTTTTTTTTTTTTGTGACATTCACTTCATGTGCTAACAACACGACTCAAACTCAAACTCCGGTTTAGAGACACAAAAAGTAGATAGCAGTAGCAATATTTGTTATTTTAGGAAGGAGAAAGTAATACTAGCAGTAAAGCAGTAAAAGTAGCAGGACTAGCAGTAAAAGTAGTAGTAGTAGTAGCTGTATTAGTAGTAGCACTAGGTCTAGGGCCTGGTTCTTCTGGTTCATGAGCCTGGTTCTTCTGGTTCATGAGCCTGGTTCTTCCTGGTTCATGAGCCTGGTTCTTCCTGGTTCTTCTGGTTCATGAGCCTGGTTCTTTCTGGTTCTTCTGGTTCCGGAGCCTGGTTCTTCTGGTTCATGGGCCTGGTTCTTCTGGTTCATGAGCCTGGTTCTTTCTGGTTCTTCTGGTTCCGGAGCCTGGTTCTTCTGGTTCATGAGCCTGGTTCTTCTGGTTCATGAGCCTGGTTCTTCTGGTTCATGAGCCTGGTTCTTTCTGGTTCTTCTGGTTCCGGAGCCTGGTTCTTCTGGTTCATGGGCCTGGTTCTTCTGGTTCATGAGCCTGGTTCTTTCTGGTTCTTCTGGTTCCGGAGCCTGGTTCTTCTGGTTCATGAGCCTGGTTCTTCTGGTTCATGAGCCTGGTTCTTCTGGTTCATGAGCCTGGTTCTTCCTGGTTCTTCTGGTTCCTGAGCCTGGTTCTTCTGGTTCATGGCCCTGGTTCTTCCTGGTTATTCTGGGTCAGCCTCCTGCCTTTATCTGGTACATTCATCTTTTATTTCAGAGGTAACTATGGCCCCCTCTCCCACAGCCGCAGGTTACAGCTCAGGGCAGGGTCATGTGACCTCAGATCCATAGAGGAATTAATAAAACATTTTAGGATCATTTTAATTGGAAGCTCTGCTGCAATTAATAAAATTTTAATCATGATTACAATTTTGGCTCCCAACAATTACAAAATCTATACAGAAAAAAAACTATTAATTAAATTGGACTCTGAATGACGCGCACACTCTTTACGTCCGGTAAAGTGCTGTCACAGCTACATGCGCTCTTGTTTTTGTCCAGAACATTGTCCTAAGTCTACAAGTGTCACTGGCATCCACAAGGCGCCATCCTGCCTTGTGGATGCCCGATCCTGTCAGACCTCGGAAGCTAAGCAGGGTAGGGCCTGGTCAGTTCCTGGATGGGAGACCGCTGGGGAACACCAGGAAGCTGGTGTGAATGTGAGTGAGTGAGTGGTTGGTGGTGGTCGAGGGTCCGTTGGTGCAGATGTGCGCAGCCGTGCTTCTGTCAGTCTGCCCCAGGGGAAACTGTGGCTACAAAACATAGCTTACCACCACCGAGTATGGAGTGAATGAAATACCCCTTCCCTGCTGTGTGTAAAGTGCTTTGGGTGACTTGTGTCATAGTTAAAGCTATATAAATACCATTCCCTTTCCCCTTTCCCTAAGTCTTGTACCAGGTTCTATGAATCAATGAACACAAATAAATGATAAAACTACTCTTCCAGTACAGGTTATTATTTTGGCAGTACGTGAATAATCGTGATTAGGAAATTTTCCATAATCGAGCAGCCCAACTAGAAGCTCTCAGGCAGTACAGACCTTTGCTGAGGCGTTAGTAAGAAAGCATTTGTTCCTTTAATGACCCCTTGTGGCTGGAGTTGGTATTTTTGTAGTAGCTGGGATTTGGGGATACTACTACTATTACTATGATGACAACCACCACTACTACTACTACTACTTCTGTTACTGCTACTATGACTACTACTACTGCTGCTGATCTACTGCTGTAACTACTACTGCTACTACTACTGATATTACTACTACTGCTACTACTTCTACTACTACTACTGCATCTATTACTATTGCTACTACTAGTGCTACTACAAATATTACTACTTCTGCTACTACTAATCCTACTACTACTACTATTGTGACTTCTACTACTGCTACTCTTACTACTACTATTTTACCTTTACCACTATACTACTGCTACTACTAATACTACTACTGCTACTACTACCATTGATACTGCTTCTAGTAATATTACTACTACTGCTATGGCTACAGTTACCTCTGCTACTACTACTACTACTACTACTACTACTACTACTTCTTACTACGGCTACTGCTGCTGCTGTTATTACTGCTATAATCATTCACACTGCCGCTACTTCTACTACCATTACTACTACAACAGAGAGTACTTTCCACTTTGCCAATGAGGTCATAAAATACTTTTTACTCAGAGACTTAAAGAAAATGTACTTGAGTAAAAGTAAAAATGTCTGTGTGTCTGATGTTGTGCACAAGTGAGCTCTGATTCAGACCTAAATGTTATCGACTGTAACTGGACTGCGAGGCGGATATAAAAAGCTTTTCCACCGTTCCACAGTGAAGCCGAGCGAAAACAGAGACAAGACCAGAGACCCAGAGAGAGAAAGATCCAGAGAGAGAGAGAGAAAGAGAGAGGAGTCCGGTAAAAGGAGCAGGGAAGGAGGGAGGGAACGAGGAGAAAGGGAACGAGGAGAGAGGGAGGGAGGGGCTGGTGAAGAGGTAACTGTCTCTGCCTCGGAGTGAGCAGTGTTTCAGATCAAGGACACACCAAGGTCAGAGATGGTGAAGTTACAAACCTGAACTACACACTGGACACTTTATTAGGTACAGCTGGTCGACTGCCACAGGAGGCTGATCAAGGGAAGTTTACAGAAACCTCAGTGGATGCCCTTTGTCAGAGGAAGAAGAACTCCAAATCTGTACTTCAGTAAAGGCACTGTTATGTCAAACAGTGTTGTCTTGTCTCGGCCTTGACTGCAGTTTTACTCAGTCTTATCTCAGTCTCGGATGTTGCGGTCTCAGAGATTTTATTTACCAAACATTATCAGGAAATGCTATTCTTCATAAATTCTGAGTAATGTTTATTTGTGGAGTCTGTTGCATTAGGTCATTTATGCATTTGAATCACTTTTTTTGTTTTACTTTTCTCCTTTATTTAGTGTTATTTCACAGTGTTTGGTCTCAGTTTGCCTTGGTCTCGGTCCTTAAAAGTCTCGGCCTTGACTCAATCTCAAACCCTGAAAGTCTTGGCCTTGTCTTGGTCTTGATTAGTTCGGTCTTGACTACAACAGTAATGTCAAGGTACTATTACCCGAGTAGACGTAAAAGTAGTCAACCAAATGTAAAAGTATTGAGAGGAAAGTTTACTTGGGTACAAAATATGACAACTACCACTTGACTCAAACACTTCTGAATTTTAAGGTGAGCGTGCTGCTTAATTTTCCATTAAGCTAAAAGATACAGGTTAAAAATTTACTTGATGGATAGTTCAGTTTTTTCCCTCCCCCTCAGTAACTTCTTTACCTCCTTGTGATGGTTAAATTAGTTTTTGTAGGAAGAATAAAGTGCCCTCTATCTCTGGGCCAAAAATGACACTTGCAAGTCTGTGCGCCGCTGACCTGGAGCCACGTAAGTCTCGAGTCTAGCGAAAAAGCATTACATCGCGGTTTGAGCCAAACAACAAGATCGCAATGGCTTTATTTCTTGTTTTTTGTCATATCAGTGCGGCCAAATGGCAGAAAAAACTTTGCACAGACACAAGGAGGGGAAAACAAAACATACAGGAAGCTCTAGCTAGCTAAATAGGACTTTACAGTGAGTATACAGTGATGTGAATTTTCGGAGATCCATTTATCATCGGGTTACAATCCTTTTATTCTTTTTTTTTTTTTTTTTGGACTAACTATTTTGAGAAGGAGTTGTTAATAAAGCCACAACCTATAATTTTCACCTTTTCCACCAATGGAACACTTGCCATCATGATCCTATTTGCTTAAAGTCTTACACCTGACTGAATTTGGAAGACTTAAATAGAAATGTCACTGGAGAATACACAGATTTGGACATGTGTGTGAGAATATGTAATCCTTGTGTTGACATGTGTGATCAGGAGGAATTTTATTTCTTGTTAGTAAAAATGCAGAGGTGACGAAACCCAGAGAAAGATATATTTAGGTACCCAGAGAAAGATAGTTAGGTGTGTTTACATGACAAAAGTGATCAGGAAATGTGTGTCTTTTTGAAACACGTTGTCCCTTTCCTGTTGTGTAGATTTATTGTGTTGATTGCACTTGTTGGGATCTTTTAGTTCAGGGGTAAATCCTCAGTCCTATCTATACTGAGCCACCTTATATCTCACAATAATAAAAAAAATCCACACATTTTTATATTGCAGTGTACAGACATGTGCACATAGCCACACACTGTTGCACACGGCCCTATATGTGAGCAGCGGCGTTTCCCAGGTCGTTTCCATCTGACGGGATTATGTGTAATCTGTCCTAATCGTGTCTGGTGTCATGTGTAAATGGGATTAAATCTAAACTGCTGCTCAATAATATCACTGCTCCAGCTCCTGCGACTACCTGCTGCTGCGAGGCTGCGAGGCTGAGGCGACGGCAGCACGACCAATCAATGAGACCTCCACATCCACAACATCAGCAGAGCCTCAGGGAGCTGCCCACAACACTCCCTCAGACACACACAATGGGATCCAAGCCTTACCTCCAGGGTTTGGTCACAAATCACAGACCGAGGGGGCAAAGAAGTGACTTAACTTTGCTTCCGTACCTGTGCTTTCCCTTTAAATCATATAAAGACAACAGAATACAACAACTAATCGGATTAATAGATCGATTATTTAAATAATTGTCAACTAATTTAGTAATGGTTTAATCATTAGCTGGGATATTCATAGACTCTGCAACATGCCATGTACTCAGAGAGGAGGTTTATTACCAAGACACAGCTGTAAAGCAACAACAACAACAAAAAAACCCAACAAAAAACAAACGTTAAAGACAATGAACATTTGTCTTTAACGTTTTTGATAAGATGTGTGTATATGCTCTATCCAAATGTCCTCTAGTGACATAGTTGTAGCTTTGTCTGGTTCAAATTTTGTAAAAACTAAGATATTTTTGGTAGAATTTTCACAATTTTTAATGGGAACTATAAAACACTGATCGTTTTTAACCACTTTAATCACACACGCTTCACTATCCAATTAATCGATTAATCAAAACAATAATAGACAGATTAATCAATTATCAAAATAATCATTAGTTGCACCTAAGGAAGACCTCGTGCCTAATAAAGTGGACAACAAGTGCGGTGCTGATGGAAAAATGTGATGTTAACAGTTAAAGTCGCACCATGAGACTAGTTGTTAGGTGAACTGGTGAAAGTTTGAGTTCTGGTTTAGGTTAAGATATTAGGGATATTTATGCTCAGGTCCAAGGTGTGGGGGAAAGAGCTAAGAAGTATATGACCCACTGTCTGTAAAACATTCTTCAGGGAGAGCTCCGTCTTCCACCCTTGGTGTAAGACTGCATGCATGCGGAATAAAGAGAATTACATAACTCTTCTGACAGCTATGTTGAGTAAATGGGTAGTATTTTTCAAAAACAAAAGCGTTTACAAATTAGTATTCTGGATTTGGCTGGGCTTGGCTTTTAAGTTGAATAGGTAAAATCTCTTCAATTTTAAAACCAAGTCCAGGTGACTTATTTGTCGACCCTTTTGTTTTTAATACAATTAGCCTGGTAGTAGTTGGTACTTAGTGGTAACAGTAGTAGTATTAGTAATAATAACACATCACTAATGTGAGCTGCTTTTTAACCACAGCTACCCTGCTAATGTGGATGCCATTATGCGCCTACGGCCTCTCTGACCACCACCAAACACAATCAGAGATGGAAAAACGTGTGGCTAAATCGAATTTTGAAAACTAGCCTCGATTGTTACTCATGAACTGTGCCCCTGCGCTCCCATTGCACCGACCTCCACTGCCCTGCCTCAACTCGCACCCCCGCTTCCTCTATGAAAAAGCCTTAAAACTGTTTTTTTTTTTTTTTGGTGGTATGCTTCCAAAAGCTGGTGGTAAGGTCATGGATTTGAGTTGAGGTTTGAGGGGCAGTAGCAGTAGATAGACCAGGGAGTAGAATAGCGGTAGTAGGAAAGAGTATTAATAGAAGTACTGTACTCTAGTAGTAATAATGGTAGTACTAGTCTCTGGAAACCCTAGTGATAGTTGTGTGTGAAAATTCCAGTAGATCAGCAGTTTCTGAAATACTCAGACCAGTCCATGCCATGTTCAGAGTCACTTAAATCCCCTTTTTCTCCATTCTGATGCTCAGTTACTGCTACGTGATTCGTTCATTAGCCATTTGCATGTGAACAGGTGTACCTAATAAAGTGGCCTGCCAGCATATTTTACATTATTCAAACTGCTTCCCTCCTACCTCTGGTTCGTTCAGGCTGATGAATATTCAGTTCTGGCGTGTGATTCTCTGTCCACACAGCTCTCCCTCTCTCTCCTCGTGTCTGAATTATACATCATTAATCCTAATACATTTACATTTATTAATACTGTATTTGGAGCTGACGAGGTGCTTTACAGTCGGCCCGTGTTCTGTGTGTTCTCTCGCTGTAGGACAGCTAACCTTTGGAGACACAGGTGAGGTGCAGCTGCATTGGTTTAATCAGAATAAGCCACTGAAATCACAGTAAGTCACTAATGGGTTTTGTGCTATGGATATTGGATAATAGGGATGTGATGGTATGGGGTTACTGATACAGACCGGCCTCCTCTGCATTCAGAAACATGAGAACATGGGAAATGCTTGTTCTATTAGTAGTGACCATAAATACAGATGAAAGAAAAGCAGGAAGACCATAAAGGTGTGATTCTCAACTGGTGGATCGGTACCTATAGTGGTTCACAGGGGCTTTGAACATAGTTTCCAAGCCTAAATATTGTTTTAAAGGTAAACAATGCCTTAATTAAACAGCTTTGGAGTCAGTGTGATGGCTAAAGAAGCTGTTGCAGAGTGAATAAAGCCACCTTCAGCATCCCCCTGGTGTATCTTGGTGAAAAACCAGCCATGTAGGTATGGAACAACCAACCTGATGTCGCTCAAGTTAACAACAAGCCAGCAATGGCTTTATTTCTTTAAGTATTGGTCATCGCAGAGCGGTCATAAGGCAGAGGAAACCTCTGTACAAATACGAGAAGGAGAAAACCAGAGTCAAGCCAAGCGAGGGTCACACAGGTCTGCAACGATCAGTCAACATAATCGACAACGTCAACTATTAAAATTTGTCTACAGTAATTTTTATTGTATATACATATATAACATGGATTGCCCATTAAGCATCACCAAAAAGGCATTCTTTCTATTTTTTTGTACCGCTAAGCGCCACAGGAAGGGCGGGGGCAGTATTTCTCCCATTGTCGGCCATGGCTGCATTCTGTACAGTAGAAGATGCATGAACTGTGGCGCAACAGAAACAAGTCTCCAACAGCAAGCAAAACAAATCAAAAGACACACCTTGTTTAAAAGAGAGTCAGTGTTTCATGGCAGTGCCAGTGTTGCATGAGCATCTACGCCACGGAGCTGTGTCCCTGCTCGTTTGTAAGTTTTGGAAAGTTAGGATAATAAGTGTAGCACAAAAGACATTTCTGCCCATGTAAGTAATCTATAAGTAAAGTGACAACACCCTCTAAGCATGAAATAGATTTTAAAATAAACCAAATTGCAGTATTTCCTCCAGCCACTGAGTGACGGTCTATTTAGGAGGTCATTCATCCATGCTGTGTAACTTTATATAGAATTCAGAAAAAAAAAACCACAATATTTAGGCTTGTTTTGAGGCCCGCGTCTGGGAAAGACTTAGACCTAGACTTAGCCTTAGACCAAGGACTCACTGAGCCATGTTTTGTTAATGTGAAGTTCCAATATTACTCTTCTTTTGCAATGCTGATGCCCATTTTTTACATCTGTGCAATCCTCCCCTCACTCACCTGGTTTTGGGCGATGTCGTCAGCCACTCGTCATGTTTCTCAAAAGTGATGAGATACGCAGCAATCTCCTGCAGAAAGACACAAAGACAAACATTTTAGTATTATTTTTTTATTATTACATGCACAGAAGAGTAGACAGGTGCGAGCTCGCGCAGGTCTCTCAGATGACCCCTGTGATGTGCCCACAGAGACACAGAGTGGGACTATCTGATTTCACGGTGAGGTCTGGACTTTGATTGGTCACACAGCAGCCACTCACAGACAGATACAGAGAGGACAGACCCCCGGGGCCAACAACCAATCAGACACTCCAACACAGTGATGCCTCCCTCCACCGGGGACGAAAACCTATCTCCAAACACACACACACACACACGGCTCACACAGAGTACAGCGCTGATAGGAAAAGTTTTCTTGTACTTTGCAGTTTTCACAGTTTGCCGTCAGATAAAACTCGATTCTTAATTCCTCCGGCGACTTCTCATCTCCTCCGCTCTCCACAACACACTTCCATCTGTTCTTCCTCCACACGAATACAGAGGAGGACAGTAACTGGATACTATACAAAATGTAACTTTTACTCTGATAAATGTCTGAGTAAGAAGTATTTATAGGTCTCTTTGGCTAACTTACTTTGCAATATGTCCTAGTGTAGGAGCAGATGTAGTTCTAGTAGTGGTGAAATAATACTAGTAGTAGCAGTACTACTACCAGCAGCAGAAGTAGTAGTAATAATATAATAGTGGTAGCAGCAATAGTAGTAGTAGCAGTAGTGGGTGAGCAATTGGAAGTAGAAGTAGTGGTAGCAGTAGTAGCAGTAATAGTAGTAGAAGTACTTGTAATAATAGCAGTAGTAGTTGTAGACGTAGTAGTAGTAGTAGTAGCAGAAGGAGCAGCAGCAAAAGTAGTAGTAGTGGTAGCAGCTATAGTAGCAGTAAATGTAGTGATGAAGGTAGTAGTAGCAGTAGTAGTAGTAGCAGCAGAAGTAGTCATAGTAATAGTAGAAGTAATATTAATAGTGGTAGCAGCAATAGTAGTAGAGGTGGTAGAAGTAGCAACAGAAATAGTAGTAAAAGTACATATATAGTAATATTAGCAGTAGCAGTTGTAGTAGCAGTAGTAGCAGAAGTAGTAGTAGTAGAAGTGGTAGCAGTAGCAATAGTAATAGTAGTAGAAGTACAGTAGTAGAAGCAGTAGTAGTAGTAGCAGATTTTGCTATGCAGTTGCAAAAAAATTACTTTATAGGTCAACTTTGCATTTAACACTTTTTTATTTGTACTTTTTTACTTGGTTGTACATGAAGAAAATGTACTTCCTGAGTACTATGTACAAGTCGTGGCAGTAGTATCAGAAGTAGTAGAAGTTGTAGTAGTAGACTTTGCTGAGAACTTCAACTTCTGTTCCTTTCTGCAGTTCCTTTCAGGAGCTGTCACAGTGAATCCTCTGACCTGCTCTTCTCTCACACCGACTAACTCCATGTCCTCTTTTATAACATCCATAACTCTCCTCTTGATTCTTCCTCTAGGCCTCCCGCTGAGTACTTTAACCTTTACTTGAGTAATACTACCTTGATGTAAGAGTACTTCCTTCAGTGAACCTCTTCCTCCTCCTCTGCATAAATCCAATAACAAAGTTCAGATTGTACAGGTGCGTTGGGGAGAGTGGGGGAAAACAAAGTTAGGTCTTGTTTATAGCGCCGTCTTCTCCCTCTGCTCCTGAACTCTTTCCCCTCCTCCTCTCTCCTCTTCATCTTATCCACTTGTTGTGAAAGACTATGAAATGTAAATTGTCTTCTTTTAGGCAATCTGTTTGAAAAGCGCCACAAAGAAACAGTGAAGACAACATCAATGCTCAAGCTCCCCACGCTCACCTCAAAACCAGAAGGTCCTGAGTTCAATTACAGGTTTGTGTACTGTGAAGTAGTAGTAGTAGTAGTAGTAGTATTAGTAGTAGGAGGAGGAGGACCAGGAGTAGCTGCAATAAAGTAACAGTAAAAGCAGCAGTAGTAAAAGTAGTGTCTGTAGTAATATTATAGCAGGAGGTAGAAATTGTATGGGTTGTAGTAGTAATAGTAACAGAAATAGCGGTAGTTATTGTAGTAGTTATCACATTAGTGGCAGTAATAGGAGTAGAAGTAGTAGCCAAAGTAGTTGTAGAAGTAGTAATGATACTTTATAGCAGTAGTAGTAGTAGTAGTAGCAGTAATAGTAATAGACAGAGATTTTCCTGTGCCATTCCAAAAACCTTTCAATACCCTTTTACTTCTGTTCAACTAAAGCCTACAGTATGTTGATACTTTTACGTCTACTTGAGTGACAGTTGCAGTAAGGTAACAGTAATAGCAGTAGTAGTAAAAGTAGTGGATGTAGTACTACTACTATAGCAGTAGTAGTAGAAATAGTATAGGTTTTAGTAGTAATAGTAACAGTAATAGCAGTAGTTATACTAGAAGTAATCACATTAGTGGCAGTAATAGGAGTAGAACTACTTCTACTCCTATTACTGCCAAAGTTGTTCGTAGAAGTAGTAATGATACTTAATAGCAATAGTAGTAGTAGTAGTAGTTAAAGATGTAACGATATCCAAATCTCACAGTACGATATTATCACGATATTTATTGCGATATTGTGGAAATGCTCACAATAACAACATTTATTATATAAAAATGCCCTGCAAAGCCTTTGGTGCAATAATTATTGGCATATTTCATGTTTTATCTGCTCTAAAGTGCAACAGATAACTAAGTTTTCATCTGGATCACATTAATTTTGTCTGACAACAAAAATCTTTAAACATTAGCTCAAACAGGTGCCATGAGCAATGACCATAGACTCTTGTAAACAAAGAGCAGTCTCTCAGACATCACTGATCTGGGGTCAGCACAGGGGCAAGTGTTTACTGTTTGCTTTTATCCACAAACTCCTGCTCACAGCCTCCCTCTGCTGGACACTAGAGTTAGTTTATAGTTTTCAGCGTCCAGTCCGAGCCTGTAGTCCGCTCCCTGTGCGCACGGAGACGAGAAGAGAAAGGAGAGAGGAAATGAACGAGCGAAGCGTTCCGGTGCCGTGGATGAACGTAAAAGGTTTATTTAGTAACTTTTAGTGTATTATTTACTAACCTTTTGAATCCTCCGCTACAGAAAACAGCCGTTAAGTCTTGATATTCGCTAAAGCTACAGAAAACACTGGGCTCTTCCTACATGTTGCTGTGCATATGCTCAAACAGAGCAAAGGATCATGGTCTATGTAGCTCTCTCTGCTTTTGCTGCAACAAAACTATGTATTTTCGCTCGGGAAGAATACTGTTTGATACCGTAATGAAACCAGGACAATATCGAGAGACTTTTGCTATTGCAATATCGCCAATACCGCTACATCCCTAGTAGTAGTAGTAGTAGCAGTAATATTATACAAAGATTTTCCTGTGCCTTTGCAAAGAAAGTACGTTAAATACCATTTTATTCCTAGTCAACTAATGCCTACAGTATGTTGACTACTTTGACTTCTACTTGAGTAACATTATTTTGAAGTAACAGTATTTTTACTTGAGTACAGATTTTGCCTCGTATCTTATTCACTTGTTGTGAAAGACTATGAAATGTGAATTGTCCTCTGTCAATGTGTTTGTGCGCCATACCATGTATGTGGTTATGAGCAAATAAATGAATGAATAAAAAGTGCCACAAAGAAACAGTGAAGACAACATCAACGCTCCATCTCCTCACTGCTCACCTCAAACCACAAAGTCCTGAGTTCAATTACAGGTTTGTGTACTGTGAAGTAGTATCAGAAGAAGTAGTATTATTATTTGTAGCAGCAGTAGTGTTAGTAGTAGCAGTATTACCCATAGTTGTGGTAGTTGTAATAACAGTAATAGCTGTAGTAGCAGCAGTTGTAGTATAGTAGTAGAAGGTCCTGAGTACATTTTCAAGCAGCAATAGTAGCAGTGGTAATAATAATAATGGAATGGATTTATATTGCGCTTTACAAGCTTCTCAAAGTGCTTTAGAATTTGGTCCATTATTCATTCACTCCTCAGTCACACTCGCTGGTGGTGAGCTACTTCTGTAGCCACAGCTGCAGACTGAAGCATGGCTGCCATACTGCGCCTACAGCCCCTCCCACCACCAACAAACTACAGTCACACTGACACAGTCATACCTAGGCAAGGTGGGTGAAGTGTCTTGCCCAAGGACACAACAACAGTATGCAATGCCTGTGGTGGGGTGGGGCTCGAACCGAGCAGTAAAAAATGTTTTACATAATGGCCAAATTGTTTTTGTTTACATTTTTTGTTTTGGTTCTAAAATAGCATTGTCAATCGTCCAATAAGTAAAGAGATCACTGTAATGTACAAGCGCATGCTGCTTATTGTACCTTTAAGTATTATTTTGAAGTAACAGTACTTTTACAATCAAACTTTATTTGTGTAGCACTTTACAACAGCAACAGTTAAACCAAAGTGCTTTCCAAAGTGCAATAATTAAAAGGATAGAAACAACTAAAAACAACAAAAACAACTTTAAAACAAAAGTTTTCTAAATAAAATAGAATAATACAAGTGTAACAATGCAGTTAAGTACTAAAAGCAAGTCTAAACAGGTAAGACTTTACTTCAGATTTTCCTTTCCTCTGTCTTATCCACTTGTTGTGAAAGACTATGAAATGTTAATTGTCCTCTTTTAGGCCATCAGTGTGTGAAAAGTGCCACAAAGACGTAGTGAGGACAGCATCATTACTCCCGGTTCGACAGCCGCTGTCCCCCTCTCACGCCCCCCTCCTCCATCCCCTGATACTCTAATGGCCGCGTGTGTGTTTTGCGATTTGTCCGGGTTTTGGCGTGAGAGCACTCGAGCCGCGATCAGACGAGATGAGGGGCAGAGGGAGAGAGCCGTAAAGAGGGAGCAGCTGGAGGGCGACGCCACTTAACGCAATTGTTTTTGTGTGCGTTATATGTGTGTGTTGTGTGTTGTGAGTGTGTGTTGTGTGTGTGTTCTGGGTCCGATCCTTTGGTCCCCAGCCCCCTCCTGTTCTGGTCATGTGCGTCTCTGAAGATATGTGCGGCTAAAAGTGCCATCATTCTTTGCTCTTACTGGCATTTTCACACACAAAAAACAAGGGAGAATAATGAAACAGTCTTCAAACTCATTTACTTAACATTTTTACACTTTGAAACTAACTTAAAGGGGATATATTCTGCTTTTATCCATATTTTTAAACCAGTCTTGGTCTCCTCTAGAACAGTAGCACATTTTACAACCTTTAAAAACATTATCTGACTAAAAGAAAACGTTCTTAATAAGGAGCCATAAAGAAACCAGCAGAGAGCAGCATTGTCTTTTTAACATAAACAAAGAAAAAGACCACCTCAGTTACTTAAATTTTTGTATGATGTCAATTTTATTGCAAAAAAAAAAAAAAAAATGTGTGCGAGGAATCAGGGGATAAATGAATAAGAGCAGATTGGATGTAGAGTAGGGCTGCACAATATATCGCAAAATTATCGTTATCGCCATATCAGCAAACGCAATACCCGTATTGCAAGAATCTAAATATATCACAATAACTGCTGTGGTCTTCCATCTGACAGAGATTTACACTGAAGAATCATTTTCCACCAGAGCCTTAAAAGAACATGTGTTGTGACTAAATAAAAATGTTTAAAAAGTCCAGTTTTAGTGGTAATTTAATTAATTTAATCACAGCTTAACCTTGTTTTATTCCAGGTTTAGTCTGTGTTAAGTTTTGATTTGACATTGTTTTGACTTGTCATCACAGGGGCTTACATTATAGTTTTAACATGTCTGTGAAGACTCTCACTCGTCCAGGGTAAATGCATCGCAACAAAAGTTTAAAAAGCAGTCATCTGGATTAGATTATAGTTTTAAGTGAATTTATCTTACTGGGTCAGAATAGTAAATAGTAAATTTAAAATATCGCAAAAATATTGTTATCGCAACAACATAGTTAATAAATATTGCATTTTTTCCTGTATCATGCAGCCATAATGTAGAGGGCTTGTTGATTGGTCAGTGCTTCCTGGAAGTGGGTCCTGAGGCCTCAGAAACTCAGTGCCAGAGAATACAGGATTATTCAAACAGTCGTGAAAGACACAAAAGACATCTACAGGTCTGTTTTTGATGAAGGAACAACATTATAACCTGGGAGAAAGCTTAATTTTGCATAATATAGCCCCTTTAAAGACATTTCTTGATCCACACAGCGTTCTAGCTCCACACCAAAAAACAATTTTCTTGCTGGAATCATTACAAACCTTTCCTGAAAATGTCATCTATATTTGATTATTGGTTAATTGATTAATCAACATTATGGCTATAATCAACTGAAAGAAATACTAAGAATTAACTGTTATGCTGTACAGTAGAGTAAAGGTTCAGAAACTGGAGAGTAAAGGCAAATTAAACATAAAATTAAGCAACTATTTCCTAAAATATACCACCCTGTAACTTTAGTTGATAAAAAGCCACTTTTTTATTATGGTTCATGGCTTTGAGTTTAATAAAGAGCTGTTTTTTTTTAGTAATGATAGCTGATGTCAGGCCGGTGGTTATCAGTTAATTGATAATTGTTTGTTAAGACTCCCAGTTAACCGATTAAAGAAAATTAACCAAATGTGCATCCCTAACAATTACCATTAAAGTCATCTTGCTAAAAAATAACTTCATAAAATGATTAGGCATAAATTTGGGTCCCACAATAGAATACATGGCATTTTTATCATTATAGCTTGCAAAACGACCCATTCTAAGTTCAAGTTGGGAACACAAAACCACATTTTTACCAACACACACACACTACACACACATCAGTGCAAGGGGAGGAGAGCCTCATTCACTTATGCATCTATTCATTAGCTGTGACAGGCAGCCACCTCTCCTCCTCCTCCCAAACCACTGCGCAGCAAGTCAATATCCTATATACAGCCTTCTGCCACTGAGGTGCTATACCCAAAGCTCCCCCAGCGACAAGACTGAAGAGAGGGAGAGGAGAGAGGAGAGAGGACAGACTGGGGGGGAGGAGGATGGAGGAGAAGAAGACAGCAAGAGATGGGAGGATTAGGAAAGGGAGGAGAGAGAGAGAGAACTGTGTGCAATTAAAGGCCTGCCCCATAAGAGCCATTTAAGAGGCAGAAACAGAGGAGTCAGCTAAATCTCAAACACACACACACACAGAGAGAGAGAGACACAGTCCAGGGGCGAGGTTCGGAGAGAGTGACAGGAGCGCTGAAGGTCGATGGTTTGGGACTGTCCCGGTGGAGGATGGCGGTGGTGATGGCAGGGAGCTCTGAGCAAGCCCTGCGACACAGTGGCCCTATATGTAATGTAAATGTAATGTTTAAATTAGGGTCAAATCATATCATAAAGCAAGACACAAGGGGTCAGGAGACAGTGTGGTATTTTGGCGTGTCAGTCCCAAGCCAGGATAAATGGATTATGTATTTAAGTGAATCACTGCACACAAGCCGAAAGGAAAGATGCATGAACTATTTCGTGATTTGGTTTGAAAGCTTTATTGTTTTTGCTAGTGTTTGCAACAGCTGCTATACAAACTGCTATAGACCTCCACCAAGGCACTGTCCCTGTAAGACAATGCCCAGTGCCCAGACCTGGACTCAAACCAGAGATCTTCTATTCATTAAGCTACAAAACCCTTAAATCTTGCAGGAGTAAAAACTAAAACTAATAATTTGTTACTTACTGACCTCTTGTGGCTGGAGTTAGTATCTTTGCACCTATTTAGCGATGGTACAGAATAAAAAAAAAAAAAAAAAAGAAAAAATCCTGGATCCAGATGGTGTTCCAGGTGAAACTTGACCTTTCCTGAAAATGTCTTCAAAATCTGACCATTACTTTTGGATAGGAGTGTCACGATACGTTTTTGCAATCATACAATATGTATCGTTTGGATTGGTTTAGATCCAATTCAAGAACAATATTTGCTAATTTAAGACTATGCAATTAAATACGACTCAGCATTTATATCGATACAAATGAAACAGCAACTTTTTACCAAAAATCCTAAAAGTTTACTGTAAATCTGGCATCCTGGCTCGGGTTGGTTATGTCCAGCAGAGAGACAGCAAAGAAAAGCTGAATATAACATTTATTTCACTAAAAACATAAAAAATACATCTAAAAATATGTATCTGGTTTTATTTTAACAGGCACATTTCTAATATTAATATTTTTGACAATTATTTTTTCCCCTGCATATCAATATACACTACCTAGAAAACAATATGATTCGATTCATCAATATAGTAACTGTATCGTTACCACTACGTTCTGAGTTATCTTGCTAACCATCAAACAAACCAACACTTGCTTAACCTCCTTAGCTGAGGTAACTAGGACTAAATGTTGGAGTGAATCAGGTGTAAACAGCTATAACCATAACACTGCTGCAGTGATTCCCAAACTGGCGTCTCAGGCCCCCTGGTGGCCCATGAAGGCCCATAATTACAACTACGTATATGTATATATGAACTTGTTTAAAATATTACTTTGAAGTAATTTTTAGCCAACAGTCGGTGATTTTTTGTAATAATTTTTAGTAGAAATCTGTTGGAAAAACACAACAGACTTGTACGTTAAGTAGAGTGGATGATTTTCTGATTTTTAAGGGCGCTGGGACACTCATGACTTGAGGAACGGCTGCATTATCCAAACACAAGTAGTTTTTTGTATTTTGCATATGTTGATATTGAAATATCTTCTTCCCTTTTGGCTTTTCCCTTCTGGGGTCGCCGCAGCAAATTGTCTGCCTCTTAGCGTGGAGTCATTTCCATACTGATTTAGCCCAGGTTTTATGTCTATCCTGATGCAACCTTTTCCATTTATCTGGGCTTGGGATGACACAATGAGTACTACACTAGCTTGTGACCTTCTGCAGCAGTAAGTAATATTGCAATGACAGTGATTTGTACGATATCATTACATAGCCTTTAGTGTAAATGTATGTGAGCCGGGCCAGACGTAGGGACAGTGCTGCTCCTCCGGGATCTACTCCAGAAACCCAGACGTTCTGCAAGTCTAACAAAAGCCCTACACTTTCCCTGCACGCACCTCTATCGTCTTCCAGTCTGGTTTCGACGTGGAAGAAGACAGAGTTACAGAGTCTGGGAGCGTGAGTGGGAAGCTAGATTGAAGCAGAGCAGTGTTGCATTTGGGGAAATCAACCCTCCCACTCACGCTTCGCTGAGACCAAGAATCCCTCCAAGAAACCGGTGGCATGTTCGCAGAGGCAGACAGACGATGAAATTTGCAACCACATGCAAATACGAGCTCACAGGAGCCGGAGGGAGACTTCCAGAGGGGGGTGGGGGTGTGGGACGGGTGGAGGATGGGATGGGGAGGGGGGAAGGGGGGTTGCCTGCACCATCACAGTCAAATCCAGGAGCGTTCCCCGGGGAGGAGCTGTTTGAGGCTCAGGGCCATAGGCAAATGTGTCTACGTGCAAGGGCTTTAAGTCTATTGATGAGTCCGGAGCTGCGGCGTCGATATTTAGTTCCAGCCTAACATAATCACAAAACTGCAAGCAAAAATGGAAATAAAATAATTTCATATGTGAAAAAAGTACTATGGAAGATTTAAATTGGACAATTCAACTAAGACATGTGGGGGAAGGTCAATAAGAACCCACAATAACACAGAGACGACATGCAGACGCTACTCAAGCTCTACATTTACCTGCAGGCTGAGAAAACCGAATTATTGCCTTACTCCTTGTACAACAGGAGTTTTAAAAAGCTGTAAACCGGGGACTCATATTGGACAGTAAGTTATTTAAATTTCTCTTAATCTTAGTGGAGCACATGGATAATGCGGTTCATTATCGGACTACTGCTGCCTGTGTACACCCTGCTCCAATTAAGCTGGGAAGGCATTCAACTGCACTCAGTTCTAAACAGACAGAACAACTTCAGTCCAGTGTTTAGCAACAAACTCAAACAAATTTTGAGACCAGAGATGTATTATGGTCCCTCCACTGCTTGTGTTTGTTTTGATCCATCCATGTTTAAAAGTGACACATTTACCACATGACGAACACTTTTTTCTAACATTGTTAAGTTCTATTTGGTAAAGTAAAGGTGTTACAGTTTATATTAATTGGTAAAACTATGATTACCGATTTGGCACTGCTTGAATGTCTCACAGTGCAGTGGTCTCAGCAGTCTGGCTCTCTGCTCTGCATGGAGACTGAGGCAGGAGCGGAAATCAGAGTAAAAATGGACAATGCCACCGCGCACCCCATGTTATCTTTAATTTAGAATGATAGAAAACAGTAGTAACATTTAGTTATTTTGCTCCTCATTATTGGACTAAGGCACAGAAATCACTGCATCTGGACAAAGTTTTCTTTTAAACATTTTAAGGCTCTTGTGAAAGACTATCCACAATGCCACTGTTCTTGTTTTAAATAACTTTGTGCTAAAGTGCCAATTTAGCCAATGCTAAACCAGGGCTAGCACAGGAATAAACTGGAAATAAACATAGAATAAACCAGGACTAAAGCAGGGCTAGCATGGGACTAAACAGGAACTAAACCAAGATTAAACCAGGACAAAACAGAACTAGCACAGGAATAAGCTAGAACTAAACCAACCAAGGCTAGCACAGGAATAAGCTGGAACTAAACCAAGACTAAACCAAAACTAAACTAAGACTAAACGAGAGCTAGCAGGGAATAAACTGGAACAAAACCAAGACTAAACCAGAACTTAATCAGTATAAAAATCATTAATCAGTATAAAAAAAGACAAAACAAGGACCAAACCAAGACTAAACCATGAATAGCCCAGGTCTAAACCAGGATTAAACCAGATCTAACCCAGGACTAGCCCCAACTAAAGCAACACTAAAACAGGAATAAAACTAAATCACTTTAAGAGCTAACGACTCTTGAGAACCACCAGAAGAAGTCTGCCACAGTCCTATCCTAGTTATTTTGCTCCTCATTATTGGAATAAGGCACAGAAATCACTGCATCTGGACAAACTTTTGTCTTTTAAACATTTTAAGGCTCTTGTGAAAGACTATCGACAATGCCACTGTTCTTGTTTTAAATAACTTTGTGTGTGTGTGTGTGTGTGTACTTTATGTGTGATGATTTATTGTCAATATTCTATATCATGATTTGGCAAATTTTGTTTTTATCCATTGTGTGTTTATGTATCAAACAGGGCACTCATGAAAAAGAGAGAAGTACTCTCTCATTGAGTTTTCCTTGTATAAATAAAGTTTAATAAATAATAATAATAATAAATAAATGCCTTGTGTAAGATTTGTATTAAATGTGTGTACTGCACATTAATAAATGGTCAAGATCAGACTTTGAACTTCTGGTCTGAGGAGATCGATGGCAGTCGACATCAGTCAGCGGTAACTGAGCCTATGCCCTGTAAAGGCAGGCTCAGAAGCAGACAAAAACATTTTTATAAACCCAACGTGTGACTGAAAAAAAAGGGTAAAAGCAACAAAATTCATGTAAATGTGTGAAAACGTTCATCATGAAATAATAATGAGTGGTTAGTTCTGCTGCCTTTGTTGCGGAAAGTCAAAGGTTCTACTCCCGGATGTGGAGCAGTCGCAATATCTGCCAGTCCCAAGCCCAGATAAATGAATAAAGTTGTGTCAGGAAGGGCATCTGGTGTAAAAACCTGCTAATATACTCGTATAAATGGGACCCCTTGAAAGAAAAGGAGCAACCAAAAGGGATTTCTTCTGTTTTTGTTTATGGAACTATTTTTTTTGTGTGCGTTTTTAAAGTCACAGCTGTCAAATATTGCGTTATTAACATGTACCTTTTATTTCTGTAATTATTTCTTGCTTGCAGTTTTGACTTATCTTTTAATTTACGTTAAGCCGAACCCAGACTGTCGGCACACAGATCCAACAGAGATATGGGAGAGGAGAGCTCTGTCTATAAACTGCATCTGTCACATCCATCCTCAGTGCCACACATGAACAATCCATCACTGCTGCTTTATTCTGAGTTTATTTTGGCTCCACAGCGGGAAACACACACACACACGTCTCCTGCTTTTCTACTTCAACCTCCGAACGCCTATTTCCCTATTTTAGTCCTGGTTTAGTCCTGATTTAGTCCTGGTTTTGTCCTGATTTTGTCCTGGACTTCTGTGACCTCTACAGTGTGTACAGCCATGGGAATACTTACTTCTACTTGAGTAATATTAGGACTAAACCAGGGTTAGCACAAAAATAAACCAGGACTAAACCAGTGCTAAACCAGGGCTAGCACAGGAATAAACCAGAAATAAACATAGACTAAACCAGGACTAAAGCAGGACTAGCACGGGACTAAACTGGAACTAAACCAGAGCTAAACCAAGAGTAAACCAGGGCTAGCGCAGGAATAAAACAGAAATAAAAAAAATAAAAAAACATAGACTAAACCAGGACTAAAGCAGGACTAGCACAGGACTAAACTGGAACTAAACCAAGATTAAACCAGGACAAAACAGAGCTAGCACAGGAATAAACCAGAACTAAACCAAGAGTAAACTAGGGTTAGCACATGAATAAACTGTAACTAAACCAGGACTAAACCAGGTCTAAACCAGGGCGAGTGCAGGAATAAACCATCACCAAACCAAGATTAAACCAGGACTAAACCAATGCTAAACCAGGGCTAGCACAGGAATAAACTGGAAATAAACATAGACTAAACCAGGACTAAAGCAGGACTAGCTTGGGACTAAACTGGAACTAAACCAGAGCTAAACCAAGAGTAAACCAGGGCTAGCGCAGGAATAAGCTGGAACTAAACCAAGACTAAACCAGGACTAAACCAGGGCGAGCCCAGGAATAAACCGTCAATAAACCAAGGCTAAACCAGGACTAAACCAGTCCTAAACCAGGGCTAGCGCAGGAATAAAACAGAAATAAAAAAAATAAAAAAACATAGACTAAACCAGGACTAAAGCAGGACTAGCACAGGACTAAACTGGAACTAAACCAAGATTAAACCAGGACAAAACAGAGCTAGCACAGGAATAAACCAGAACTAAACCAACCAAGGCTAGCACAGGAATAAGCTAGAACTAAACCAAGACTAAACCAAAACTAAACTAGGACTAAACGAGAGCTAGCATGGGAATAAACTGGAACAAAACCAAGACTAAACCAGAACTTAATCAGTATAAAAATCATTAATCAGTATAAAAAAGGACAAAACAAGGACCAAACCAAGACTAAACCATGAATAGCCCAGGTCTAAACCAGGATTAAACCAGATCTAAACCAGGACTAAACCAGGTCTAACCCAGGACTAGCCCCAACTAAAGCAACACTAAAACAGGAATAAAACTAAATCACTTTAAGAGCTAACCACCCTTGAGAACCACCAGAAGAAGTCTGCCACAGTCCTATCTCGAATCTCTCTCGAATCTTTTAAACAAAATTTGGATTCCCACCAAAAGTGAATTATTTCTTATGAACTCTCCTGGTGTATATGGTTACAGTGTTGTTGTTGTGCTTATATATATGAAGAGCAGAGACTTGCATTACCAGGGGAGGTCTGCTGATGCCATAATTTGTGCACCTCTCTCTCCTCTCTTTCCCAGAACAGCCCTGCCACTGTCTGACATTGACAGACACTCTATCCAAAATTGCCTCCCGTTTTTATTATTTCATTCTCTGCCTCCTTTGTGCTGTATTTTTATCTGGCACACTATTGCAGCCATTTGTAACAGTCACAATTTATCGATCCAGGTCTATTTTGGAACATAATTTTTTTTCCAGAGCACTGGGTTTGCATCCATGCACGTCTAGCGTCTTGCGATTTTATGCTAAAGCTAATACTATTATGCAATTTGATTGAAAGGGTAATGGTCAATAATCTATTAGTGATGCATGGCCTCGAGGTATGTCATTATCTGCTGGTGTGGACAGAAGCATGACAAAAGCAATATCCCAATCTCCTTCAAAAAACCTGACCTCCACAAGGACACGGGACAGTGTAGGCCTAATATACTACAATATAAAGGTAATGCAAGTACTAGGCTACAAGGTTGCTTATACTCAAAATCTACTTAAGTGAATTACTCATAATCGTAATTTTGAAATGCATTTTTTAAACCTTTTTCTTATTTTTACTTGAGAATTTTTTACGAAAAGGATTTTTTTTGTAAATCTTTAGAATTAAATGAGTAAAAACTTGACCTTGGTGGTGAAGGGGGTAGTAACAGTAATAGGGTGAATTTCCACTGGAGCAGAACGACACAGGTCAAGTCAATTTGGGGGTGGTTCCACTTCCAAAAATAGTCAGAAGCGACTCCAAAAAGCAGACCAAACCAAACCATAGTACTTTTGGCACCACATTTAGGCAAAAACAACAAGCTAAAGCACAGACAGGGTTCCTGCAGTTATCAGCAGATCTAATTTAATGCTTTTTGATGCCATTTATAATGCAATTTTAAAAGTTTTATGCCACAAACATACAATCACAGCAGCTTAAACTGTCAAAATGTATTTGCAAATATTGTAAAATATAGTTCATAAAGCAACAATAATGTTTTATAGTCACACATCCGATGTTTAGGTGATTCTGTCTCGCTGGAGGCAAACTCGTACCGCCGTCTATCAAGCTAATGTAAGCTACAACAATGATAAATTATTATTATTATTTATAAATACATATTTAGATTCACAAATAAAACTAATAACATCAGCGATTTGGCTTCAAAATGTTTTACATTTTTAATGCCTGTTGGAATCAACTGTATAGCTTTTTAATCCCATTTATGGCCTTAAGTTTTGCAAAATCTATTTATTTACTTTTAATGCTTTTTAATGCCCCGCGGGAACCCTGACAGAAATAAAGGGAAAATGTCTTGTCCTTGTGATAAACAGCTGTGTTCCAAGAGGATGTGAAATTGTTGACAAGTCCAGGCTTTTATTAACACAACTGTTGCTGCGCTTGTGTGCGATGAATTTTCTTTAGTTCAGTTCTTTACAGTTTTAAATATATGGCCTTTGTCCTTCAGTGGAAAGAGCATTTACCCCTGGACTTCAGATGCCTAGTTTGAATCCATGTCTTGTTATTATTTCTTTACCGTTTCAGAACTAGGACTATTCCTTGGCTTAGGTCTCTCTCCAAATATTCCAAGCTCATACATAAACAAGACTATTTTGTAATTCACCACATGTTTACATTTACAGTTTAATAAAATGTATTGCCCACATCTGGACTTGAACCAAGGACATCCTAGTTCAGGGGTAAATGCTTTATCCATTTAGCCACAAAGCTCAAACTCAAAGTCAACTAAAATAATCCTTTGTTCCCCTTGTGGCTGGACTTAGTATCTTGGGTAAATGGTAATTGCAGTTTTTTTTTTTTTTAGTTTTGTTAGTTTGTTCTTTATTTGTCAGGGACCAAGTACAAATACATTAATTTCACAAGAAAAGAAATGCTTTGTACCAGATTTAGCTACAAGCTACTTTCCATCTGCAGTCCCCAGGCAGGTAAGCACAAGAAATACAACATTACAGAATAAAAAAGTTAATATTAATTCATAGTTAAAATACTTTGTTACCAAGCTTAAAAAGGCATTTTAGCCTTAATTCATAATTGACAAAAATACTTACAAATACAAGTTATTAGTAGTGAATAATGATGAATGCAGGTAAGCACAGCGTTAGTTCGACTGATGTTGGCACAGTTTATTATTGAGAATATGTTTTTTAAGGTTTTGAGAAAAATGATGAACGACACATAAACAATCCAAAAATCTGTGACTTAATATATGAAGCATTTACCTCTGAACTACAATTTCCCTTACAGTCAATGCCTTGGCGTAGGTCTTCTGCCTTTCCAAGTATTTTTAGTCCATATATAAACTACATTACACACTATTTTGTACTTCAAGCCAGTAATGTCTTAATATTTCCACTCTGTATTCTTCCAGGCCGGCTGCTAATTAAGCCAAGCTCTCAGCAGCAGCGGCAGCACTATAACAATGAGTTCTGATAATTCTCCTCAGTTATGGCCACACACAGAATCTCATCAGGCCTATTGAGAACGGCTGCAATATTGTATACATTGCATTACATCTCCACTCCCCGCTGTGCTCGAGTTTCTGCCTCACATCGCCACCGCTGGCTAATACGAACGCTTAATCCTGTTTCCATAACAACTGTTGCAAAGCCCTGATCAGAATTCGTCTCCAGTGTTCGTCGTGTTTATCATCGCAACACCTCATCACACACCGGACTCCACAAACACACACACACACACACTGAGGAAGAAAGAAAGAAAGGGCTTGTACACACACATGAATACAAATGCTACTAATACATACAATTGCCTGAGAGACTGACAAAGTCTCCTGAATGAGAGGCTGGGAAAAAAACATGTCCGGATGACTTCTTTTTAGACTTGTTTGTTTTGATATTAGGAATGATTTTACTATTATTTGCAATTATAAGTGTCACAGTCGAATAAGTCGAGGAATTTTAGATGTTAAAGTTTCTCTCCAGTCCTATAAGGTCCTTCAGGCGGATCATTAAAACTAAAAAGGAACAAAGAATGTTGAATACTGGATTAGGCAGGACGACAGTTGAGGAAAAAGTAAAGAATAATTCATTAAAAGTTTGGTTAAAAGAGTGAAGCATTTTGTGGTGTCAATAATCACAAAAATCATTAAATATTTCCTCAAAATATACTAATACAAAATACACTAAAATTTGACATTATGACATGCCTACTGGTCCGGATACAATTTTAGATTCAAAATGAATAAAAAAAGTGTTGGGGTCAAAAATATTGATTAATATGCTAATAATATGATTCTGTCCAAACACAGACAAATTTAGCTGAAAGAGCTGAGCAATCATTAACAACAAACCATACATTTTCTAGATTTTTAGAAACTAAATAAGTAGAAAAAAATAAAAATCCACTAAAACTAACCATTTGTTATTTTACCGACCCCCTGTGGCTGGTGTTAGTTTTTCTATTTTAGTCCAGATTGTTCCTTTAACATGTAGCTTTCAGATTGAAATAAACAAAATGTCTGCTCTCCACTCTAAGGTGTGTTCATTTTATTACATTTTGTCACATGTCTATAAATGTCTATCTGAAATATCAACATCAAAGGCCATTTTTTTCAAAACATTTTTTCCTCACACTCTGAGGCAGATACCAGCATTTTAGTAGCACCTTCAAGCACCAAATACTTTTATTAAATATTGGCAAAAAACTGTACTCCCATTGGAAATGTGCTTTTAGAAACATTCACTGACAGACAACCATTCACTCACCCATTCATTCACTATAGGACACTGAGATTCTCCAGTTCACCTAAACATTTCTATAAAATTCATTCAAACATTCAAATTTCTATAAATGGGCAAAAAATAAAAAATAAATAAAATAAAATAAAATAAAATATGGGCCACATTTTATTTTACTTATTTTAAGATGAAATTTCAGTGTATTTCCAAGTTTTTTAATATAATTTTTAAAGCTAGATTACAGTCAAGTATAAGGCCTAAATATTTAAATTCATTTGCATATTTTGGTAACACTTTATTTTACTCTACACTTATACACATTATATTTACTTTACTCTAGCTTTAAAAATTATATTAAAAAACTTGGAAATACACTGAAATTTCATCTTAAAAATGTAAACATATTAGAGATTCTTTGACCATTGAGGCCTCAAATACTTATTTAAAAACTGTGGTTGTTAAGCAGTTCTTTTACTGTATGATAACCTGGTCTCAAGTGTGTAAAGCATCTCTAACACCACTTGAATTATTAAACAAAAGAGCAATCAAAACTCAAGATAAAAAAAACAACTTTTCTTTCCCACCACTGTAATGCACTTACAAAACATAACATCCTCAGTTTTGAAAATCTGATTAAATATTCAAATGTTTCAATGCTTTTACTTAAAATAATCCACAATTTAGCTGCTCTCCCTTTAAGAAAATGTGTGAATCTTACATCAGAAAAAACTAAATCTGTTGTGTGTGAATGTGTTCATATGTCTGTGCATGTGAATGAGTGAATGAGTGAGTGAGTGAGTGCGAGAGTGACAGTGTTTAGGTCTATTGGAAGTTTTTTTACGGTTTGCTCGCGTGATTGTTTCTTGTGGACATAATATGAATGATGTACTGGTAACATGTTCTTAATTTACATAAAACTTAAGTTAAAATCTACTGCAACATTTATCTGTCCAGGGACTGCAGCGCTGCTAAAACCTGGAACAAAACATATTTCCCTTTTGAGGTCAATGTATCGTCCCAGTTAAATAAATAAATTCAAAATCAAAATCAAATTCATTCATAAGAGTTATTAATAGAGTAGAGCTTCACGATATGGAGAAAACATGCAATATTCGATAACAATGTTGAAAATTGCGATAACAATATTATTGCGATATTTGAAAATAGAGCCTACTTTTCGAACAAAGTTAAATTCACTACATTTCACAAAAATGTAAGTTCCTGTATTTACAAGTCAAAACAGCGACAAAAGCTGTGACTAAATTAATTAAATTATTATTAATTATTAATATTTATTAACTATGTTGTTGCGATAACAATATTTTTGCAATATTTTAACTTTACTATTTACTATTCTGACACAGTAAGATAAATTCACTTAAAACTATAATGTAAGCCCTGTATTCACAAGTCAAAACAATGTCAAATTTAAACTTAACACAGACTAAACCTGGAATAAAACAAGGCTAAGCTGTGACTAAATTAATTAAATTACCACTAAAACTGGACTTTTTAAACATTTTTATTTAGTCACAACACATGTTCTTTTAAGGCTCTGGTGGAAAATGATTCTTCAGTGTAAATCTCTGTCAGATGGAAGACCACAGCGTTATTGTGATATATTTAGATTCTTGCGATACTGATATTGAGTTTGCTGATATTGCGATAACGATAATTCTGCGATATATTGTGCAGCCCTATTAATAAGTCCTTTTAAAGGTTACTAACTACAGATCAATAGTCCAATAGTTCTTCTTGGACAAAGCACAAACGGAGCACCAGCACAGGGGCGCCTCAGTCAGCGGCCAATCAGATTTCAGCTCTGTGGCCCCGCCCCCTAAATCTGTCCAATGTCTGATGCCCGACCATGAAATAGCACTAAACGCTTGGACCCAGAGAGCCGTGGTCTCAGAAGGCAGCCTGAGTGACGGCTTCATAATGAAATCGTCAGTCTCCTCGTTCCCTCTGCTTTTGGTTTGACCTCTTTACTTTCTCCGTGTGCTTCAGTCTTTTCTCTGGGACTCATCTTCACCAATAAACACTCACTGGACACTTTATTAAATATTACTTATACCTAATAAAGTGGCTGCACTGTGGTCTTTCAAGTACATGAGTAAAAGTCATTTTTGGTGGCAAGAATCACTTTACAAGCAGAAAATCATGGGTTTGATTTCTAGTTTGGGTAGTAGCAGTAGTAATAGCAGTGGCGTAACTTGATAATGTTGGGCCCCAGTGCAGGATTTTAGAATGGGCCCCAAAAGTTATGCAACACATTTAGTACTTCAGGTTCATGCATTAGGCTTTTTAATTTATAAAATGTGGCTGTTTACTGGAGTTTGATATAAAAGGCATTTTCATAAAGATTAAGGAGCAATTTTGTGAAACTATATTCATCTTTCATTACAATTTGTGTTTATCTTAAGAAAAATACCTGATTTTTTTGGTTCTTTCTGTTATGAGTTTACAAATTTAACAGGATTTAAAATTTAATACATGTTAAAAACTCTGTTCTTTTAAGTATTATGATATTTGTAAACACAACCTTGACTTTAGAAGAACAAGGGCCCACTCTAATGGGCCCCTAAAACTCCTGGGCCCCAGTGCAGTTGCTCTGGCTGCACTGCCTGATGTTACGCCCCTGAGTAATAGTAGTAGTAGTATTAAAAGTAGAATTAATAGTAGTAGTATAATAAGTAATGGTGTCAGTGGTAGTTAAAGTAATAGTCATAGTTGTGGTAGTGGTAGTAGTAGTAGTAGTTATCTTAATAGTCGTAGTAGCAGTGGTAGTAGCATAAGTATAGCAGTATTGTAGTAGCAGTGGTAGTAATAGTGTAGTAGTAGAGTAGCAGTTAGGTAGTAGTAGTAGTAGTAGTAGTAAAAGCAGTAGTGGTAATAGTGGCAGTGTCGTAGTTATAGGTACTAATAGTAATGGTTATAGTATTATTATAGGTAGAAGTAGAAGTATTTAGTTGTAATACTGGTGGTAGTAACAGGTGGTAATAATAATAGTGGTACTAGTAGTTATAACAGTTGTAGTAGTAATACAAGTAACAATAATAGCACTAGTACCAGAAGTAGTAATAGTGTCAGTAGTTATAAACACAAATAGTAGTAGTAATATATAATACTATTAGTGGTACTATTAGTAGAACTAGTAGTGGTCGTAGTAATAAGTAGTTATAGTAGCCTTAAAAGTAGAATTAATAGTAGTAATGTAATAAGTAATGGTGTTAGTGGTAGTTAAAGTAATGGTACTGGTATAAATAATATTGGTAGCAGTAGTAGTAGAAGTAGTAGTAGTAATAGTGGCAGTAGTAGTTATCTTAACAGTTGTAGTAGCAGTGGTACTAGCATAAGTATAGCAGTATTGTAGTAGCAGTGGTAGTAATAGTGTGTCGTAGTTATAGGTACTAATAGTATAGCTGTAGAATTATTATAGGTAGAAGTAGAAGTATTTAGTTGTAATACTGGTGGTAGTAACAGGTGGTAATAGTAATAGTGGTACTAGTAGTTGTAACAGAAGTAGTAGTAGCAATAGTGGTAAAAGTAGTAATAATGGCACTAGTAGTAGAAGTAGAGATAGTGGCAATAGTAGTTATAAACACAAATAGTAGTAGTAATATATGATACTATTAGTGGTACTGTTAGTAGAACTAGTAGTGTAGTAGTAGTAAGTAGTTATAGTAGTAATGGTGAAACTTGTGACCTCTGGCATAAACAACGCATTGTCACCACAGAACTGCTGCTCACTGGACATTTTTTTTTCTCTTTTTTGTGAGCCCATTCTCTGTAAACCCTAGAGGTGGTTGTGGGTGAAAATCCCAGTAGATTTTCTGAACTACTCAGAGCAGTCCATGCCACGTTCAGAGTCCCTTAAATCCTCTTTCTTCTGCTTTCTGATGCTTGGTTTTATCTCAGGATTAAATGACCTGAGCTGCTACTTTCAGTCAAACAGGTGTACTTAATAAAGTGGCCAGCAAGTGTAAGTTGTATCCCTCAAGGTTAGAATTCAGAAAGTATGGTAAAGTCATCCAAACTTTTTTTTTTTTTTTTTTTTTTAGCAGAGTGCAAGGAGTCAATCAATCCACGGAGGGAGCATCAATCATATTTTTCTAAGACTCCGCTCCTGTACCTGTCCTGTCCCACCAGTCTCATATTTGCATCTGAGGAGACAGCGCCCCTCCAGCGCAGCAGGGGGCCCCCACATCAAAGACGCCAACAGGTGTGTGGTGTCAAGCACAATGCCAGCGCCCCCCTCCCCGCCGCGAGAGGGTGTCTTGGATAAACTCTGACAATTTACTCTGTCCTCAAACACTCTCGCAAAGTTAACCAGGAGAGGATGGAGTTATACAGAGGTACACAGCACACGGGGGAAGTGGAAATGATGCGTTCAGGGACGGAGGTTAAGGTCAGAACGGAGAAGTCCTCAGTGGCAGTGACCTTTTTTGTCTTTGTCATCGTTTTAGACACTGGAAAAAGCAAGAATCAGAGGTGGAAGCAGTACTCAAAACACTCAAGTAAAATAAAATCACTCCAGAAGAAGAAAAAGTAGCCGATCCTATTCATTTCTATGAGGGAGCAAAATGAAAATATAAATTTAGATGTTTTTTGGAGCAGGAGCAAATGGTTGTTGTTTATATATTTATTAAAAAATATAAAGATAAAACAGTACAAATATATAACACAATACATCAAAAAATATTATTATAACATAATTATGATGTAGCATTCATATTGAAATGATCACTCTACAATATTACAGCAGTGTTATATTTTGTAAGTAAAAGTGTAGAAAGAAAGGTGAAGCCTATTTGAATTGATGTAGTAGTGCTTTTCTTGTTATTGATTTTTTTTATTGATTTTTTCTGATATTTATGACTTTATTTATGAGCTGTAAATTCAAATAGGGCTATTTGTTTCTTAATAGAGCGGTCTATGGCAGATGCTGTACTTGATTTTTAGACTTTGGGGCGTGGTTTTAGGAAAAGCCTTTACAGGTTTCTGCCACACGCTCTCCTTTCTTTTTTCATTCATACATATTATTTGTTTTCATGTATTTTCAATGTAAAAATAGAAAAAAAATTACAATTGAAATTATAAAATGTAAATTACATATCAGTCAGCTTATATGCTCATTATTGACACTAATTAAATGTAAAAAAAAACAACAAAACGGCTAAACATTGACACACTCTCTGATGTTATCAAAGCAGGCTCTGATATCACAGATCTACAGCAAAATGCTTCCGGAACAAAAGTAGTGAAATTTTTCTTGGATTAGGTCACTAATAAAGAAAAAGTAAGTGAGAAGTGCAGATTGCTATAGTTTCCAAGAAACAGTATTGGGTCAAAATAGGACATTTATGCAAAATAAGGCAAAAACAGTAGTTTATCAGAAGGTACAGTGTCTACAAGCAACCAGTTTTATCTGAAAGCTGCACATTCAATACATTCATTTTAATATGGCTAGAGTTTTGACATAAAATGTTTTGTTTTTATTTGCAGAAATCTCTCTCTTGGAAGTGGACAAAATGCATGCATGTACAGAAATTAAATATTTTCAAAATATAAATATTGTTTTTAAGCAAAAATGCCTAAATCTATTGTATAAACACATGCAATTTTGATGTGAAACAATATCATTAAATATCTTGAATACATTAGCTAACCAGCACAGTTATCAATTGATTTTCAGTTCATCTTATCAAATAAATGAGATTTAGCCACTTTTATCTCAGAAGCAGATCGAGTCCAAACATTTGTAGACCAGTGTAATACTGACATGAGGTCGTGTGGTCAGTTGCCAAACCTGTCTTGGTCATTTTGAGCTGTTTGAGCGCTAAATCCTCCATTAAAAATAAATTATTGTCTTTTTAACGTCCAGGACCAGACACTGGAATAGAGACGTTCTGTTTACAAACACTAAACGGGTTTATATTACAGCCGACAGCTGCTGGCGAACTGAGCATGTGCAAACACAACTGATCCCCAAAAAAAAGGTACGAATGGTAACTTTCCAACATCGACAATAATAACCTAAATTATGCTTTCAAAAGTCATAACCAAGCAGCTGTGTCTCAGCTGGTCTCAGACTTTTTAAATGTTGCTAAACAACAGCCGGGTCCTGATCCTGAGAGCAGTTTTTGAAGATCTTGCTCTCGACTTGGACTATTAATCTGGTGGACTCATGGTCACGATGGACCAGGGCTACAACAACAACAACTTTCACTACACTTCATTATTGTGACTACTAAGTGACACAGATGTGCAGAAAAAGTGAAAATGGGTGAAAATAAGTAACAGTCAGAGCAGGAAGCTGTATAAATTGTCAATGAACCTTTTTCACATTTCCGTGTTTTCAATCAGAAATTATGTTATGATACTTTTGGTAGTGGTTGCAAGTGGTGTTAAATAGCTGAGCCAAAAAACAACCAAAAAACCCGCCCCTCGACTACATTTCATCCTAAACAGATACAGAGACAAAAGATACAGTAATTATTATTATATTACTTAAAACAGGTTATCTATATTTACACAGATGAGCATGTTTTCATGAACAAAACATCACCATCAATCTCACTGTGAGTCAGACTCAGCTGTAAATATATAAACTACAGATCTGTGCTGTGTAATAATTCATTTTAGACATTTTCAAGCTCACAGACCTGAACACTACACTGTTTATCTGCTGTCGATAGTGAGCCAATGCTATTTGTTGATAACATTTAAGCTTTCTTCTTTACTTTCCTGGATAATCGTGAATAAATTCTTAAGCGTCTGAAGCCTTTGTCCGGCTGTTGGTGGTGTCTTTGCCTCTGTAACTGTCTCTAGGTCTGCAAACGTTATAAGCTTGTTTAAAACACTTAGACAAGCACTAACCAGAAATTCAATTCAGTTCAATTCAATTTTATTTGTACAGCCCAGTATCACAACAAAAGTCGCCTCAAAGAGCTTCACAAACAGTTAATTAAACATAAACACACAATCAGACTTAACACACAATCAAAACAAACAATAACTACACTAAACTAAACACACCCAGGACATACTCAAACAGACCCTCCTTCTCGGTAAGGAAAAACTCCTAAAAAACCCAGCTGTGGGGAAAAAAAGAAGAAACCTTACGGAGCCCATATTGAAGGAGAGATCCTCTCCCAGGACGGACAGGCAACATGTGTCAGGAGTTAGTCCAGTAGCTCATCTATAGGATCATAGTTCACTCTGTAAGGATTCATCCAGACAGGGGAGTGGGGGTGAGGTAGGTCGAGGAAGTCCACAGAGGTGAGGTTGAGGGCCCACAATGACATAATGCGACGTGCAGCTACTTCTGTTTTTGTGAAAAACGTCTACTGAAGGCAATATCTGGTAAAACATGGGTGTGAATTATTTGAGCCAGAAATGTTTGTCTCTTTTTTGGCTTATTTTGGATCATGCACAAATTGGTTCTTGACTTGATCTTGGGCCCTAAAGATCTTGGTTTTGACTTGGATACTACTACACTACTACACTACATCACGTACACATCGATATGAATAACATGGCTTCCCTGGTGCATGTAAACATCGTCTCCTGTATATTGTTTTGACTGGGATAAGCATTATTCCCAGTATACTCAACAACAAGTCCTGCCTCTTCTCTCGCTCTCTCTCTCCTGCTTGGCCTAATATCTGCTCTGTCGTCTTGTTATTGTCCTGGAGGAGGTCTGCTGTGATCCGGGGCTGAAGACGCAGCGACACTGAGAAACTCCGGCAGAGGAGCGGCGCGTGTCTTTATGCCACCTCTCATTGGCATAAAGACTTGTTTACAACCAGACATAAATTGGCACCCTGTCAGTCAGTCTTTCTGCCTCTCTGTGTCTCCTTGCCTCCTCTTTCCTCCCTCTGTGGTTCTACCCTCGCTCATTTGCATATTCTAATTACATTCGTTAAGGGGAGCGTTTGGGAGTTTAATGAATAAATTTGAGGGATAGGTCTCTGTGGCGATCCGTTGGTTTGTCTTGGATTTTTTTTTTGAGCATATGTGAGGGTTTATGTGGGAGGCTGTGTGCACCTGTTCTCCTTGTGAGTGTGTTATCAGTAAATATCACTGTAGCTTCATTTCACCCAAAAAAACAAACAAATCTAGTTAACGGCTGGAGCTCACTCGTGCAAAAAAATCTATTCAGAATTCTGTTTGCCTTCAACGAATAAAGATTTCATGTCGTTCGTTTGTTGTCTTGGGAAAAAAACTCAGAGCCGCCCATGTTCACAAAATTAATATTTAACTCTCCTCGCAACAAACTGACTCAGACAAGCATCAATTTTGGAGAATTGTATTCAATTTAAGAATATATCTTCTGCCAAAACACACACTGACCACTTTTTTTAGGCACGCCTTGCTTGCGACGAGTTGCGTTTCTATGGTCTGGAACAAGTCTGACCACTCTCCTCTGACCTCTGGCATCAACAATTCACCAAAAAACTGCTGCTCATTGGTAATTTCTTTTCTATTTTTGGGGATCCTACTCTGTAAACCCTTGAGATGTTGGTGTGGGAGAATCCCAGTAGATCAGCAGTTTCTGAAATACTCAGACCAGTCCATTCCATGTTCAATGTCCCTCAAATCCCCATTTTTCTAAGTTCTAATGCTCGGTTTGGACTTCAGCAGGTCTCAACAGGACTGTGTTTGGACACTTTGTTAGGTACAAGATATACCTAATAAAGTGGCCAATGAGTGTACATGTACTGTATCCTACATCATATACAGTGTCCGAGTTGCAGATAAAGATAGCTTGGCGCCCACTCGATGACTCACTGCGTTTGAAGCCAAAGTATTGACTTCGGGCTTTACCTGTGCATCACACTGTACTCAGACTTCAGGAGATCCTTCTGCTAATAATACTCTGTCCTCTGTTGCATCACATGTATGAGGCTTTAGCTTTTTATCTACCTATCTAGACCACTTTTGCTGCTTTAAATCATCTATTCTACCAATTTGTAAATGTAAATGAGTTAAAGTTAGCTATGGAGTACAACAGGGCTCGGAACTCTGACCCACTCTCTTTACATGCTCTCCTTAAGTAACATTACGAGAAAACATGATATTAATTTCCAATGTTATTTATGTTTTCCACAGTCTATGGGGGCCAATGTGGATTAGCAAGACTTGGGGAATTTCTCATATTCTTTTAAAATAGTGCATGTTTGTGTTTTTCATTTATTTATTTTTTTAAGTTTCAAAATGTTAATTATTTTGTTCTAATTAAAATTCAGGGTGTTAAAAGAGGTGCTGTGGGAAACACAAAAATACTTTTAGATTATATAATTATTCTTATTTACTAGTAAATTTTACAGGAGACATGTTTTTTTTAGGCTTTTTGAAATAATTTTGGACACCTTTGCATTCGTATTTTGTGTATTATAACTTAAAATAATGTATATGTATGTAAAAAACGTCTTGACTTTGCAGAGAATGCTCGGATTAGGTGTCTGTGGGGCCCTGTTGGCAACATTGGACGATGTACAGAGCATAAAATGGCTATTTAGCATGGCTGTTAGCAACATGATGCTAACGGATAGATAAATGAGCTGACTGCTTCATAGTGACGGAGGTTTAAGGCTGAAATGATCAGAACGAGTCCAGTGACAGTGTCTGGGCTTTAGCAACGCGCAGGAGCACTTCCTGGTTTCACGTGTCTACGTAGAGCCGCAAGACCGAGCGTTTTCAGCTCTGGAGAAGGGCAGCGCCTCAGTATACAGGATTGCTCAAAGAAGTGTGAATGAAACAAAATACTACTCCAGGTCTGTTTTTGAAGAGGAGACATTATGACATGATTAAAAGCTCAGAAACTTGATTTAGCAGAATAGGAGACCTTTAAATATTATGTATCATGGTAAGTCAGTGTTTACATTCAAATTTTAACTATGGTGGATAAATAGATCCATGGATAGATTATAGTGGGCTGCCATAGTCTTCTGAATTTATGGGAAACAGTGAGTATTGTATTCAGTTGGTCAATTAAGCTCGAAAAGCAGCAAATATGACGCCTGTCTGAGAGCTAAAGTGGCTTGAATTCAGTTACCATTTTATCACTAGCTGTTTGAGCTCCACACTTTCAAACAGTCGTCCTTAAAAGTGGGACCCAGTTTCATCCCTGATCATTTTATTGTGACCCACTTTTTTCAGATCCAAAGTGATTTCTCTTATTTCACTACAACCTTTATGGCACATGCACTTTTTAAAATCTGTTTCACCATTTCATGTCATTAAAACAATATTCAGGCTTCCAATAAACTCTTTTTGGCATCTCCCATCTGCACTCGACTCAGCTAATCATCAGCTAATGTGCGATGCATATTGATTTGGCAGACATTTTACACCGGATGCCTTTCCTGACATAACCTTCTCCATTTATCCAGGCTTGGAACTGGCACAAAGAGTACACTGACCCTGTGGCTCAATGGCTTTCCACTAAAGTAAACATTTAAATTTATTCATCTTCCTCACATTACATTTTTTATTTCTGAACATCTGGAAATTAGCAATGGCAAGAAGAAAATGAGGACATCTTAAATGGCATTTGCTGATAGTGAAATTATCTTCGACTGAGGATCAAATTACAACTCATTACACCTCTTTCTGCATTTCTTTCACCTTATCATATAATTATTACAAATCATTGACATCTGGGTTTGTAAAATTTACAAGCTTTCAGGCGTCTGCTCTCGCAGATTTGAAACGCAGCAAGCATCATCAGTATTTGGCAATGCATCTGGGAGCTCTTTATTAAACCCTGTGAAAGGTACATTTTGCAATAGTTTGAAAGAGTGAAGGCAGAGTGTTCAGGTCCACAGCCTCGGGGCTCGTCCTTAACTCCGACACTTCAAACTCGAGATAACTTTTATTGTTGACTTTTTCTTATGATTCTTTAACTCCACCTGTCTGTCAGTCTGGATCCATAATGGTCTGCCAGTCTAAAATCCATTTCATTAGTGACTGGTAATGCAAACAGCTAATTACCCAGGGTAAAAATGTCATTAAATCATAAGTTTCTGAAATACTGACACCAGTCCATGCCACGTTCAAACTCACTTAGACCAATCATAACATAACATTATTATAGTTTGGACTGAGGGCCAAATACAACTATTTTTTATTGGCTCTTGTTCATTCTCAATTGCCCCAAATTGCCACAGGTTGTATTTTTTACTGCAAGGTTTGAAGCAAAGGTAAAAAGTTTCACTTGTGTGAGATGGACCTTGCATTAAGAAAAAAAAAAAGAAGGAAATTAGTGATTGGAAGTGCCAAAAAAAAAAAAAAAAAAAAAAAAAAGCCATACTGCTGGTCCCAAGCTTGGATAAATGTTGGGTTGTGGAAGGCAATCAAGAGTAAAACTTATGCCTAAGTGTCCATGAGAATGATTCTCTGTGAAGACCCCTGAAAGAGACTTCTTTCAGAGTGACGTGAAATAGGGTGCCTCTACTGAGTAGCCCTTATTTGCATATATTTTATAGCATGTGCCCTCAAGGAAAAAAAAAGTTTATGGTCAGTACTGATACCATGTGCACGTGCTCGTAATCAAATTGATAAAAGTGGGCCGATACCACTTTACAGCGCACATTCACTTCTCAGCTGAGCAGTGAGAAACGTATGGAAGGATTCCAAAGTGAATTGTATAGAGATAAAAGCAAAGCTGACTCTACATTATTCTCATGCAGACATCCCAAATCATATGTGAGTGCTAAAATTTAAGCAGTTGTCCTTCTGTTGTCCTAATTGTCCCAAAAAATGATACCAGAGTGAAGTCTGAAACAGTTGTTGTCTGATAAAACATAAGGAGTATCGTTGCTAATTGTGTTAGCTGCTGTGGGTCCTAGCGAATCTCCGCTGGTTATGCTTAGATGCTCAATCTGTCTTTAAAATGATTTTAGCGACTGAACATTGCAGAATCTAAGCTTTCAAAGGTATAGGTGAGGTATAACATGTCCATACTGAGCAAAGTTTAGCCGTGGTTAGTTGTTGTAAAAATAAGTTAGCAGTGCAGAGTGGGGATAGACGGCAAAAAGACAACAGTATGAGTAAAATATAGTAGTGTGTGTATAAGTACTCGTATCGGTACTCGGTATTGGCAAGTACTCAAATGGAAGTATTCATGCTCCTATTGGTTTGAAAAAAAGTGGTATCGGTGCATCCTTAATCATGGCGCCTGTTAGTGGGTGGGATATATTAGGCAGCAAGTGAACGTTTAATTCTCAAAGTTGATGTGTTAGAAGCAGGAAAAATTGGTAAGCATTTAAGCTTTGAGTTTGACAAGACCCAAACTGTGGCGGCTACAGACGACTGGGTCAGAGCGTCTCGAGAACTGCAGCTCTTATGGGGAGCTCTGCAGTGGTCAGGATCTGTCAAAAGTGGTCCAAGGAAGGCACAGAGGTGACCCAGCGTCAGTACGTGGGGAGTGAAGGCTGAGGCCCAACAGACGAGCTACTGTAACTCAAACAGCTGAAGAAGTTAATGCAGGTTATGATAGAAAGTGTTTTACGTATATGGGGCTGCCTATAAGGCCAGTGGTCATAATGTTATGCCTAGTCGCTGTACATTAACAAGCAGTAAAACAGGTCTACCAGCTAGAATACAGACAATTACAATCTATAGATAATTTTAACCAGAAGCTGCCTATACTCCATTAGTTCTGCAGCCACCTATATGGAAACTATAGGGACCCCAGGGAGACATATTTTCTTTGTGTAAATTGCCTTTTTAAAATCACACTAATTTAATGCAGTTTTAGGAGGCGAAGAGCAGACAGACATCAGTCATCTTCTGTCATGGCTTCCTGCTAACTTTCCACCTCATATCCGCAGTAATGGGCCGTGTCTCTGTAGTTCAACATGCAGTGGCACCTCGGAGAAGACAGAAACTAAAGTATTTGTGAAGAATACAGATGTTGTGAGCGGCATACAGCCAATGGGAAGCTGAAAATCATGTACAAAACACAGTTAGATCTGGTTATTACTTCTGCCAAAGGAGGTTGTGTTTTCCCCTGTGTCTGTTTGTTTGCCTGTTAGCAAGATAGCCCAAAAAGTTATGGTTGAATTTGGAAGTAATGGACCAAGAAAGAAAATACTAGTTTTTGGTGTGGATCTTAAACACCACTGGATTCAGGAATGACTCTGTAGCATTGCAGGATAGGTCTAAATGACACTAACGCAAGCAAAAAGGGGTCAGTATAAAAGCATTGTGACATATTAGTGTAAGCGCTTGTGGCTAAATTTGCAAAGCATTTACCCATGAACTAGAAGATCCGGGGTTTTAGTCCAGGTCTAGGCTGTATAGCTCCACAACTGCGAGACAGAGAAAATGCATTGGAGCAGGTCTGGCTGCTTCTAGTTTTTATAATTTGCTTGACGTCTTAGCCTCTTCCAAATATTTTTCAAGTCAAGTGTTTAAGTATTTCCAGCACTTTTGTTGTTATTCATACTTATTCATACTAGGGCAGTGGTTCCCAAAGTGGGGTCCGGGGCCCCCTGGGGGTCCGTGAAGGTACTGCAGGGGGCCCCCCAGAGGCTGTCTATATTAAGTACATAAAAATAAATTGAGTTTGAAATGCACTGTAAAAAACAATGCTGCAAAAACTCAAGGCATCCCTCCCTTGTTTTGATGATCAACTCAAAATCTCAAGTTTTTATTCACCAAATTTAACGTTCATACATCTAAAAACTTGAAATTTTCAGTTTTACTCACTATCTTTATTTTTTCCAGCTCATCTTACAGCAACTGACTCCACTGTTCAGAAAAAGTATTATTGATAATAATAAAAACTAAATATACTACATTTAACAAAAGAATAACCTTTTCTGAACTCTGTAAGTTGGCTGTAAGATGACTAAAAAAAATAATGATAGAGAGAAAAAATTAGAAAAGTTTTTAGACGTATGAACATCAAATTAAGTGAAAGTGTGGAAAACTTGAGGTTTTGAGTTGGCCCCAAAAATCTTGAGGGATCCTTTGCCTTGAGTTATTGAGTTTTTGCAGCATTTTATTTTATATTATTTATTTACAGTGTATTTGTTTAAAAAATATAACTTTAAAACACTTTTTAGCCAATAGTCAGTGTCTTTTATAATGTTTTTATAGAAATATATGGAGAAAAACATGAAAATAAAATTTGGAATCGAGGGAAGTTGTATTGTTGGGGGGTCCGTGTGGGATTTTGGTAAATTTAAGGGGCCGTGATGCTCCTGACTTTGGGAATGGCTGGACTAGGGCAAAACAATACAGGTCTATTGCAAATTTACAATTACAGTATCACAATATTATCAAGAGCAAAATCTATATAACAAAGAAAGGTACTGGGAATGCACTGATAAAATGCCCAATATCTGTATGGTTGCATCGGCAGATTGGTAAATTTGGTGGCATGCACAGATACGAGTCAGCCCATGTTAACCTGCTGCACTCTCTACATCTCCACTAACATCCCCCTGAGTGGATTTGCAAATTGAGTTCTGTCTTCTGTCTTCAGTTACAGATGATGTGATAAAGAGATGAATAACTTCAAAGCAGTTTTTATGAAGGGGATTTCTTTGTTTCCTTTTAGACAAAAGGGTGACACACATCACCCAAAACAATGTTAAGAAAATATTGGCTCACCTAGAAGTAGCAGAGTAGAGTTAGAGAGCTATATTTGCTAAATCTGTTGGTGTTTTGTGGTGAGGGGGCTAGTGTTGAATCTGACTAATTAGCTGTGTTGAACGCTGATGAATGGCATCGTACGTCAATATCCTGACAGAGGAGCATGGACATAAACGAGTCGGGACAGCGACTTCTCATCTCAGAAAGAAGAACACCCAAGGATCACATGAATGCAGTATAAGCTATGGCTGATGATTTTTTTGTTGATATTTTTGTCCTCATGTTGTCTTGCGCCTCTGCCTCATATGTCTGAGAAGGAAGTAATAAATACAAAAAGAACGAAAATAATGGCATAATCGCAACAGAATTTCCTAAGTACTTGTGTTGCCCCAAACCATTAACTTTTTGGAGAATCTAAATGTCCCATCGTGAATACAGTAGTGGCAATGTCTCTCAGAGTCAGCCCTGAGACTGACCGTTGTTCAGGTCAAGTAATTTCTTTCATAAAGTGTATCTAAGTCCTAATTTAGGTACCCCGCCTCAAGCCCAAAGTAGCTGGGAAAGGTTACAGACCCCTGCGAGGTCGTCTGAGTTCTGATTTAGTGTTTAGAGCTACTTTTATTCTTGTTTAGTCCTGCTCTGGTTATGGATTATATTTTAAGTGTACACCACTTTTTAGTCCTGGTGTAGTCCTCCTGGTTTAGACTAAGTTTAGTCTATCTGCATGCTTTAATCCCTGTGTTGTCCTTATTTAGTAATACTCATTTTAGTTCTTTAAAGATGGTACATGAAGAGCAAATTATTTTCTGAGGTGGCCTGAAAAGCTTTAGAATCTAATAGTGCATATGTAAAAAAAATGTCAGGGTAAAAAGCTATTAATTCAAGCACTTAGCTGTTTGGTTGCAGGAGAAATCGGGCTGCATTTTATCTTTCTCTGAAAATGCAAGCCCTGTTTCGAAATACATAAACAAAATACATTTGTAGAAGCACTTCAAAGATTTCAAGTGTCTCTCTGATGGCTCCATTTTGGGACAAAGTGGCGCCACTTGCTTAAAATACACCGAAGAATTTTCAGCAACATGAAGTACTGTTGGCAAAACTTTGGGGAAAACAAGTTGCATTACTGAAGAGACACTCATATGCCACTTTATTAGGAACACCTGTCCAACTGTAAGTAGCATCGCAAGCAAATTTAGGCACGAGTCACTTTGAAGACAAGTTCAAACCGAGCATCAGAATGGAGAACGGGGGACGGGGATTTAAGGGACTTTGAACGCAGCATGGACTGGTCACTAAGGCTGCAACTAATGGTTATTTTTGGTCAATTATTTTTACGATTAATCAATTAATAAACTGTAATAATAAAACTGTAATAATACTTCAAAAATCACACAGGTTAGAGCATGCAATTTGAAGACTTTTAGATACAGCATATATACTCACAAAGATGTTTTTATATTCAAAAACACAAAATTTACATTGTGTTTTACTGTTTCTGTTTTGAAACTGATGTGTTTTGATAATAAAACCACTTCTGTTAGCACAAAACATGTTTCACAGTCTATGAATACCCCAGATAGCGATTATTCCGATTAGTTGTTGCAGCCCTACTGGTCACACACAAACATCTCTAGGGTTTACAGACAATAGACCTAAAAAAAAAAAAGACAAAATATCCATTGAGTGGCAGTTCTGTGGTGAAAATGCCTTGTTGATGCTGGAGATCAGAGGAGAGCGGCCATACTCGTTCCAGAAGTCATTATAAGCCATACTTATACCTAATAAAGTGGCCAGCGTTTCTAATTCTCTCTAACATACAAAATATTCCAATACTTATGGCCCCCACCCACCGCTGTATATCATGTATACTGGGGCAATTAAATACATGAGGTGTCAGTAATATGCAAATGCAGTCTCCTGATAGTACACGAGATGATAGATGATGTATTGGGGAGCGGAGCTGGTTCTACAGAATAATGACACGCACGATACATAACTGGGCTGAAAGTATGAACGCCTGCACCAACACAACAACACAACAACACAACAACACAACAACGCCACGCCATTTAATCCCCCCAGAATCAGCAAAATTTGATTACAGTGGCTTTTACAAACACGCTCTGTATGCACTAATGGAGTGGCGGTGGTACTTAAAGACCCACTAACAGAGTGTTTTAAGAATATGTTTTATTTTTATGTCAGATTTGTGGTGGTTTTTTTTTTTTGTCTACTAGAAAAGCATAGGTACATATTATTTATTTCAAATCTTGCCACATTAGCTGAACACTTTTAAAATTCGTGGCAGGGTTTCTCTCTGTGGCAGCCTTAATTTAAAAGGAGGAGACATTTTGGGAAAACAGCACCCTCTTTTAATTTGAAGCTGTGTGTGTTCTTTTTTTTTTTTTAAACAGAAGAGTGTTTTATTTTGTTCCATAATTTTTTTTATTTTATTTTGAGGAGGTGTTTATTTTGTCTAAGAGGCGGATTTATCTTTTGAGGCAACACAGTTAAAAATCTTATTTTTCTAGTGGATAAAAAACTATTTTGATGATACTCCTTTTTAATATAAACATTTATTTTAATTTTCTGTCTATTCTTTTTCTTTTCTTCTTATTTTTTCTTGGGAGTCTTTTTTTTTTTTTTATCTACTTCTGGTGGACAAAAACTATTTTGATGTTGCACCTCAGGGCCACCGTGCAGATGAGGTCTCAAAGCCTTGTTTTTTTTTTTTTTTTGTTTTTTTTTTCAGACGTTACTTCTATTATGTTGCTGAATAATTAGTTTTCATCAAATACAGGGAAAAAGATTGTGTAGTGCATCTCTAAATACATAAAAATTGTACACTAACAAAGTACTTTTACTTCATAAATCCCACCATTGTTGGTATGAGAGAAAATGATCCTTATATTAGTAAAAGAGAGGAAGAAATGGAGAAAAAGGAGGAGATGAAGGGAAGTAATGCAGTTTGAAATCATACAGAAGTGTGGTCTCAATGCACAGATTTAATACTCGGTCTTATTAGTACAGAGGAAAGCAGAGCTGTACACGAGTGTTTGCCAAGAAATACATTCAGGTCCCTGGGCATCTTTTAACGGATTCAATTCAGTTTGTTGTGGATACGAGACAAAAAGAGGCCGTTTTAGCTCCTGGACTGAGTGCTGCTGCTAATAAAATACAAGACAATTAAACTGCAGTGTAAAATAAGGATAGACAAGCCATTGTGGACTGAGCTGTGTGCGTCAGACTGGAGCTACTGGCTAATAAGTCTTATCAAAAGTTTAAATTATTACTATTTCTACTGGACTGAGTTTTATTGTTTTTGGCGCCTGAGGATGCCTGTACTTGTGCGATGACTATGAAGATACTGTATAACAAATGGATGCAGATTAAACTACCTCTGAGAGTAAGTGGGTAGACGGACAACCAATCAAAATTCTGGGCAGTACCAACATGCACAGGACTGCTTTAACTTAAAAAAAACAAAACAAAAAAAAACATAATGATCAATCAGAGAGACAGAGCCCACCCCAGGTACAGTTATGATTGGTCTGGTGGAGTTGATTTTGGTGGAAATAGGTTTGAATGGGAAGGGTACTGCACCTACTTCGTCAAGAAAGTAAATGGGTCTGACCGGACATGTTAGTGCTAAGCCATTATAAAATGTGAGAATGTGAGAAAATAATATAAGATTGCTAAAATACACATATTCACAAATATTCATAATATAATAACACTAAATACCACCTCAGAAAAAACTTTATCTTTGACTAAAATGAGCCAACAAAGACCTGAGCCTGTTTATACGACAAAGCTGACCAGGAAAACGCAACAGTCATGCTGCCTCTGATTCACCTTTATACAAAAACGCTGAGGTGTGAAGAAAACAAGTAAATCTGATCAAACTGCAGTACCTGTATTTGTCCAGCAAACAGCAGTGTGGGGCCAACAAATGCTCTACACCACTGGTTCCCAACCTTTTTGGTTTCGTGTACCCCCAGGACTTGATTTAGTCCTGGTTTGGACCCAGCTTAGTCCTGATTTAGTCTTAGTTTAGTTCCGGTTTAGACATGGTTTGTTGCTGGTTTGAACCCGGCTCATTTAGTCTTAGTTTTGTTCTGGTTTAGTCTTAGTTTAGTCCTGGCTTGACCTGGTCTAAACCTAGTCTATTTCTGGTTTAGGTTTGTTCCTGGTTTTGTTCTGGTTGATTTCTGGTTTAGTTCTGGTTTTAGACCTGGTTTAGTCCTGGTTTAGTCTAGTCCTTCTTGTCCTTCTTTAGTGTCCCATCCCTCGCTATAGTCCTCCTGATTTAGGTTTTTTTTAGTCTTTGAAAGCCAAATATATAAAGGTACTATAAATGATCGTATACCTCCATGTACCCCCATAAATGTGCTCACGTACCCCTAGGGGTGCCTGTACCCCTGGTTGGGAAACACTGCTCTAATCCACACAGTAAGTAAACAGCAGAGGAAATCATAGTTCTGTCTGTAACTTCACAATAACTTCAGGATCTTGTGTTTTTTCTGGAGCCATTCTCATAAAGTCTTCAGTAAAAGTCAGTCCTGATACAGATATTACCGACAGTTACTGACTAAATATGAACGTATGAGACAGAAAAGCCTCGTAGTTTGAGATCTCGAGTCAGCTGACATGGGACCGGCAGCCAATCACTGTTCAGACTGGGGCTGTTACGTCATCGTTTTCAGTGAGTCGCTGTTTTCACAGTTGACATGAGTGTGGAGCGACTCCCCGCTGAGATGTAAACGAAAGGCCAAACCGCAATCAAACCTTTGTGTATCTGGCATAGACTTGACTGCTTACTACATACTTACTTACTGCAGTTTGAGAACCACGGATTTAAAGCAGAACTCAGTAATTTGTATAATTTCTTCGCTGTTTTTGCCTTATTTTACTCTCTGGAGCTCCCTCTACATTTTGGAGTAAAGCACTACTGTAAATACTCACAAGTTCAATTGACTTTTCTTTCGTTTTCTCCTCTCTGTATCTCTACACATTTTTTTATGCTGTTTGGCCGCTCTGCCATGACAGAAATCGAGAAATAAAGCCCTCACTAGCTTGTTGTTTTGCTCTAACCGCGAAGACTCAAGATGTTCAGACTAGCAAGTGTTGTTTTCGGCCCCTTTATTCACCCCACAACAACTAATTTAACCATGACACAGACAATCAACAGTTTATTTATGGTAAAAAGTTACTGAGTTCGGCTTTAATCTTGTAAAAAAAAGGTACCAAGTGTTACGTTCAAGTTTTACAGTTATTGATGAAGTGTGCACTGCTCCAAGTCTAAGTCAAGCCCTGATGCACCAAAGCTTTATCTGTCTGCAACTAATTTCCTCTCGTTTCCACACAGTCGCACATTACACATATGTGCAGCCAATTATAGCAGCTGTAATGGTCTGCACTGGCTCTTATTATGGGAGGCACTGCTGGACGTTCACTTCTATTTCTACTCAAGACATGAATTCAAACACATTTCCTCCATACGCGCTCACACAACATCACACATAACGCACCGCTGCAGCCCGGACTCAGAACCCACACTTTCCCGCTGTTTAATATATTTCTGTCTCCAGTTAACAATATTTTGTGTCAAATTATAGTGGCCAAGATAAATAGTGGGCCTGTGCGACTCGGAAAATAGAACCAGGAGGAAAATATAGGCTTTATGAGAGAGAGAGAGAGGCAGAGACGCAGACTGCTCCATACTTGTAGTGGTTAACACGATCTGTCTTGTGAACCAATACGGGAAATGTGAACATGATCAGGAGTCACTCAAATACCGTTGTTTGTGCAGAAATTTACATTTCATCAGCCCGACTTGCAAATGAAAAGCGTTGTTCCAAATATGCAGGGTTACTATTGTTTCTAAGGCTTCCAAAAAATCCAATTTGAGGACTTCAGTGACCAAGCTCCTATTTCCTCTTAGAGAGAGCTTATGGACACGACAGATAGGGATGACCTCCAAGTTTAATGTCATATTTAGCCAAATTTGTCCGCATTTATTAATCAAATTTGTTTACTAGGGCTGTCACGGTGAAAAAATTCCCCTGGGCTAATTATATATAACTTAACAGTGTGATGTGCAGCTTTAGTGGTACAGCATGAGCCAGAGGTCTCCAACCTGTAGCCTGTGAGATTCGAGTAGCCCTCAACCACTTTCCAAGTAGCTCCCCGAGAGCTTTATGACTCCTACATGAGGTTGATTAGTCCAATTTGCTGTAACACTTGAAAAAGCAACTTGTGTATCTATGTGAGATTGGCAGCTAAAAGACTAAAATCAATTTTTATGACAAACTGTTATTTTCATGAAGATTAGTTACTGAGCCAGCAGAGCAATAGAAGTTTTAACAATAAGTCTGTCAGATCTGCAGTGCACATGTGCCATTTGCTGCATACAGACATACAAAATGAGAATTTTTTTTGTTGTTGTTTTAAAGCAAAATGTTGTACACACCATTTTTCTTTCAGATATCAGCTCTGCAATGAACTAGCCACTGTCCAGTGTGTAGCCCTCCTCAGGCCATAGTTACTGGCTCCAGAATCCTAACGGTAATTTGTGGAAAAAGATAAATAAATGTTACTAAGCACAAGTAGCTCTCTGCCATTTTATTTTTGCAAAAGTAGCTCTCAGGGCAAAAAAGGTTGGAGAACCCTGGCATAAGCTAATGACACGTGAAAAACAGGACATGTCCAAACAAACTTTGATAAATTTTTTAGTTCTAATTGAAATATAGTTACGCACCAATAAAAACGCAACAGTCGGGCATGAGTGACAGCAGCCTTGTTGCATGTTAGAAAAACTCACATGTTCACTATGTGGTTTTAGAGATGCTGTTCCCTGTGGCAGTAAAACTTTCTCTGATGAAGCACTTGAGGCAGTGACACACATGTACAGCACCTGCAGCTGAGTGGAGACAGCAGAGGAAACCTCAGGTGGTTGTGGCGTCACCAGGTGAGTGAATCAGCATTCGAGTCTACAACCTCCTCCTGTCGGTAACAACTAAGTCCTGTGTCTGCTCAAGCTCTCTCTGGTTGGGAAATTTGACTCAAGAGTTTTCTTTTTAGCTACTGGAGTTAGCGTAGCTTGTGCAGTAACCTTTTCCTTTCTCACCACTAAAGCACTCCTTCCATTCTCTGCTCCTAGCGTCTCAGAGGGCCGCCGACCCGGTGTCACTGAAGTCTAAACTCTCGTGAGAAAACAGCACATTGTGGTTAGAGCCAAACAAGCTATGATGGCTTTATTTCTCTATTTTTATCATGACAGAGCGACTAAAGAGCAGCAAAAAACGAGGAAGAGAAAACTTAAGTAAAGCTGAGCATCTTTTGGACTTTTTTAATAGTGCTTTACTCTGAACTGCAGGGGGAGCTCCAGAGTGGAAAATGAGAAGAAATTGGATAAGTTACTGAGTTCTGCTGCTCAATGGCTTTTGGCATGTAGCCTTTAGCTTATGTAGCACTAACTAGGGGTGAGACAATCTCGCAATCTCGTGATCTCACAAGATCAAAATGTCACAAAATTCTTGTAAAGGTAAAAATCTCTCGAGATTTCAGGATCAGGTCCTGTTTGTGCTTTTTATGATGGAGAAGTCAGTTGAGTTTCTGGCAACACATTGGGCAGTATATATGTTCTGCTGTTGTATATAATTCAATAATTTAAATAATAGAAGTAAATACCATTCATTACAAGTTGATTTTAAAAATACACTTAAATAGTTTTGCACGTTATGATGTTCAGGTGAATAAATTACATTTTTCAGTCACTTGCTAATGTTCTCTACCCAGGCACTGGTACTACACACATGTAGATGGTCAGAAAGCCATCTTGTTGACTTATCATATGCGGCATTGCTGTCTACTGCTATCATTATGCAGTCGTGTCGTTCATAATCAATAAAAGTCAGTGTTTTTCAGTCTCTCTGTCCCTGATGGAGGCTCTACAGAAGGACGGGGGATGTTGTCTTGTTCAGTCTGTATTAAAGCCCTTTGAGGCAGCTGCTGTTGTGATATGGGGCTATAGAAATAAAACTGAAGTGAAAAGAGGAGCGAAATGTGAACCGTTTGCATCTAATTAAGCCTTTTCATCCTGGTAGTAACGGTCAGCGGGACAGTATGGCGGACACTAAACGACTCTGGGTGTTAATTGGGCTGTGTGCTTGGCTCGCACAAAAGGAGAGAAAAGACAAGAGAAGACATTGTGAAGGAAAGACAGAGCCGGGAGGACTAATTAGTGATTATAACTTGGCGCACTCCAAACATAAAATATTTCTCAACCCAAAAGACAGAGGAATGATTAAAAATGAAAGAATGGAAGTCAGAGGCGCCGAGAACAGCCCCCCGGTGCAGTGTGTGTGTGTGTACGAGGCGGAGATAAGGATCATTAAACTACACTTTATTTTGGTAAACGGCTGCGGCTCAATGTCAATGCAGAGGTTAGAGCCACGGGCAGGCTTTGGGACACGCGCTACGTCTTATCTAACACGGAAGGCACGCACAAGTCATTTTCAAAGACGGCTTCTTCAGTGTAAAACAAAGAGAGTCTGTGTCAGTGTCGTGTGGACGTTTACAATGGGCAGTGGTTTCCATAGCGTGAACTAAACCAGGTCTGGGACTGCAGAGAATCTGTCATTGTTCCTCGAATTTTGATGTGCTTTCAAGATTAAGGACTGCACAATATAATGCAATAATGATATGGTCTTAATGGTAATAGACATTTATTATGTGTGCCTAAATAGACCCTTAGGTGTAAAACCTCCAAATGAAAATGAGCCATAGTTCAGATCTTGTTTAGCTGTGGTTTACTCTGGGTTAAGCCCTGCATTTAAGTGCAGTGTCTGAGTCTGATTGTCATCCGTTTTCACTTTATAGTGCCCTATAGTGGTCAGGCTTTGTGAGTTTCTGAGAACAGCGGGACCACAGCAAGCAATAAAATCATTAGAGACACTTTTTAAAAAATTTTTTGTGGTGTAATAATGAATGAGTTGTTACTAAATAAGCCATTACGCAGTTATATCGCTAATGTGACGTAACGTTAAGGCAAAGAGAACTACAATAATCCATTCATTATTATTATTTTATTCATTAACATCATAATTAATGTTATATAGAACATGTATAATTATTATTCATCTATATGTTTAGGCTTTATCACAGAAGCCCACAATCAGTCAACAAACTACACCGGGGTCACACAATCAACGGCGAGCTGGAGAAAGTCTCTCAGTTCGTTCACTAATGAGTCCACTAAAGTCCACACTACACAAAAAATAAAATTCAAACGTGTGTCACTGACTGCGACTGAGGTCTGAGGTCTCTGCGCCGCACACACTGCCAATTCCAGTCTTTAAACCTCACACAGATTTCTGGGCCGACGACTCCGCGTGATTGTGATTGGGGGTAAAAATGGGCAAAAATCATGTCCCCAGCTTAAGTTAATAAAATGTTGTCTTTTGGATTTTTACATCTGCCAAAAAATACATGGCTTTTCCTTTCTTTTTTCCCTTTCTCTTGATTGTATGAACCATGTATCAAAACATTATTAAAAACCCAATATATCAAAACCACAAATGTCACAGGCACAAAAATCCATTTCCAAAGAGTAGGTGAGCTCGAGCGGGGACGCTGCAGCACACAGGTGAGTGAGAGGTGTTCTTAAATAGCCTCATTACTGACAATAGCCTGTGTTTGTCCTTGACCACTTTTTTTTTTTTTTTTTTCCATTTCGAGCCTGAGCTGCGACACGTTCTGCATCCCAAGCATCGCCACATCACACTGACACTGTCACATCTCTCTCATCTCACTCCCTGCACTATTCGTAACAAACACGCTGCATCAATCACACCATTAACGCGGATCTGGCAGCGACATCCGCCCAATCTGTTCCCATGGAAACACTTCCCCTTCGTTAACGCACCAACAGGAAGCAGATGGACCACTGGGTTACAATCTAGATCTGATCGTTCAGTCGTGTCAGAGCCAGACCATACCGTTCCTCGCCAGCATGTTAATAAGTTTGTCTTGTAGCTAAGAAAAACAGCTTAAACCTCCCCTATTGTGCTAAATCAACTTTTCTGAGCTTTTAAACATGTTATAATGTTGTTTTCGCTTAAATAACGTTTTGTTTCATTCTCACGTTTGAGTAATCCTGTATGCTGAGGCGCTGCCCTTCTCCAGAGCTGAAAACGCTCGGTCTCGCGGCTCTATGTAGACACGTGAAACCAGGAAGTGCTCCTGCGGGTTTCTAAAGCCCAGACACCGTCACCGGACTCACTCTGATCATTTCAGCCTCAAACCGCTGTCATTACAAAGCACCCAGCTCATTTACTCCAACAACCGTGCTAATAAGTAGAGGTATAATGATATCTTTTTGGAACGATACTATTAGTATGGATGAGAACCAATTCAAGAACGATACTGGCTAATTTAGAATGAAACAATTCAGTACGTTTCAATACGTTCATATCGATACAATCAATACAGCAATGTTTTGCCATAAAAGTTTACTCTCAAATCTAGCGTCATGGCCGGGATTGATTATGTCCAGCAGACAGAGAACGGTGGAAAGTTGAATATGACATATTATTTCATTAAAAACACAAAAACACATATCTGCTTTTATTTTAACATGTAAATCTCTAATATCAATATTATTATTATTAATAACACATTATTTTAAGTTGAAATACTAATGCAAAAGTGTCCAAAACTATTTAAAAAAAAAACAAAAAACATAATATAGGACCTTAAAAAAGTTTTCTTTTCTCATGTGTTCACATTTTATTTAATGTCAGATTTTCCCCATCTCTGTTTCTCTTTTTCCTGCCATTTTGTGACGTGAACAGTTCAGAATCCGTCTTCTTTTAGCCGGACTTGTCGCCACCACCATTACTTCAGTGAATATAAAGAGTCTCTGGTCTAAATGGGACCCCCTCCCCTTTGTCCTGAGCATGTGACTGGTTCAAAAATCCAGTCCTTGCTCTAGTTCCGCCTCTGTCAAAAACTCTTGAGACCCAGATGAGGTGTCAGAGTCTCACTTTTTTCAGAGATGACTTCTATCATGCTGTGCTGCACTGTTGTTGGGAGGCACTTAATCAGTGTAAGGACTGTAGAAGGACGCAGGCTCTGTCAGCTACTTTGGACACAAGGTGGACAATTGCTGGTTTGTCACAGAGCAGACACTTCAGAGATACACTAATTCATTCACTATGGGGCATTCTGATTCTCCAGTTCACTTACACATGCATGTCTGTGGACGGTGGGCGCACTAATCCGGTCTGTGTTGTTGCCTCCCCACAGAGCTGTATGTGGGGCAGACTGTGACAGGGACGAGATGTGATGTGTCGGAGTCTGAACCAAAAGCGTTGCATCATTCAGAGCGCAGCGGGGGGTCGAGTGAGAGAGGCAGACTTAAAAACGCTCATTACATCCAGTGTTGTTGAAAAGCAAGAGCAACACGGACTGGAGATGCACAATGTAAAATGTACTGTGATGGCAATATCAACAAACGCTGTGTCTATATCATAAAGGACTGCTTCAGCCAATCAGTCACCTCCTACCATGAACTAAAATCTAAACAGACAGACACTCTCACATTCATTCACTATTTCCCAGTTCATCTGTACATACATGTCTTTGGACAATAACTGCTTACATATAAATAATATTATGGTCTTCAATTTTACAGAGAATGATATGTAATATGTCAAAATAATTGTCCAAAAAGAGCCTTCAATCTAAAAGTTCTTAGTTTTTGTTTTAAACCTATGTAGTCCTAGTTTAATCCTGATAAATCTTGATAAATTGAATGCTTCTCCAGCTGTTTATTTATACTAAAGCTTTCTGTTCCATCCCAGTGCAGCTCCATCCAAACTTTTTTGAGATGTGTTGCTGCCACCAAATTAAAAAAAAAAGTATTTTCATGAAATGGTAAAAAGCATCTCAGCTTGAACACTGGATATGTTCGATTGTGAATAAAATATGATTTTATGAGGTTTGTAAATCATTACATTGTGTTTTTTTTTACAGTTTACACAGCGTCCCAAACTATTATTTTTTATTTGTATTGTAATAAAGATTAAAATGAACACTATGGGACTGCAACAGTGTATGCATCTCATCATTATGCCCAGTTCACTCCGAGTGCACTGTGTGCGTCTCCAACAACAGCCAGCGGAGATCACAGGAGAGTAGAGAGTTTAAGCTGCAGTTATGAGTTCACGCTGATAACAACCATGAATACAGAGAGCTACAAAAGCCATGTTTGTCTGACCACAATCTTCTGTTCATTTGGATATTTTTTCTGTGACTTTTGTACCCTACCGTACGTATATAAATATGTTCCTTTTACTCATGTTTGATGGAGTCCAGTCTCGTTTGTGACCCGTGTCCCCAGTTAAGACGTAATGTTTACAGCGATGTCAGTGAGAGGCTGCACAAGCATTTTTATTTTAAAATATACTACTTCACTTGTCCCTGGTCTGACTTCCTGTCTGTCTTGATCTGCTCTGTTCATCTTTATCCATGAGGGCAGTCAGAAATGGAATCAATGCATATTTTTTGCCAGAGCGCCGGACACAGAGATGTACTGCAACACAGCCGGTCTGAACTCACACACTGCCTTAATCGTGTCTATTTGTTTAAGCATTTCATTCTTGGTTTTGGCCGATCTGAGTTCCGATACTGATCCAGTTTTTCATTATTATTTTTTGCATTTTGTAATAACACCCAACATATTGCTCGGCTATGTTTTTTAAAGCAGCAGCAGTGTGCATCACTCTCATAATGGCATCGGTGAAGACATAACTGTCTTTTAATTTAAGCTCTATCTGCTTCTAAAGGCCAGGTCTATTATAATAGCGAGCATGTGGCTAATTAGCATACATAAACAAGGGCACATAAAATTAGGCTGAAGGCTGCACATTACACTACACTTCGTTTTGGCCAAACTGCTGCCACATCTAAACTGAGGCATTACTAAGGTAAAGGGACTCTTGTGATTATTAGAGCATGCTGCTTATAGTATGCGCTCGTACTGGTTTGAAAACGGTACTGCAGTCTAAATCAAAACAATTGTCTCTTTTCTGATTGGACGATCGGCGATGCAGGTTTAAAACCAAAACAGAAAATGTAAACAAAAACAACTTGGCCATTATGTAAAATATACTTTCAATTGTTAATAACTCAACTGTACCATTGTTATCAGTGAAACTAATATTTGATTTAAAAATGTTTATATCATATCTTAGGAATCCTGAGTAATTTTTATGAAATATAAAAAATATATACTGCTCATAGCACCTTTAAGCTGCTCTGGTCGCTAGCATTACCTTGCCTGGGAACTCCAGCCTCAGCCCTGTACCAGAGAATGAGTCTGGTCGCCATTGAATCAATTTGATTTCTAGAGTGGAGCAAACCCAAGTAAACTGACAGCGGAGTAAGCCAATCAGAAAACGTGACGTTAACAAAGCGACAAGAAAGTATCTTTTTTTTTTTTTTTTTTATTATAAAGGCTTCTAGTGCTGTAAGCTGCTGTGGTTTTAATGACTCGATATGTTTTTGGTCATTTAAAATGGAATTTACTGCTGAATGAAACAAACTCTCGGCTCCTCGGTCGCCATCTTGATTGTTGTTGTTGAGGATGAAGAACACGTGACTTAAATAAACGAATCAAAATGCAAGGTACGTTTGGGATTTGAATCCAACCACGGTTGATGGCGTGGTGACCTGACTGATATTTCTCTGTATAATAATACAGAGACATATCAGTCTGGATTTTCCAGGCAAAGCATTACCCACAACACCGTGAACAGATGCAGCTTTTGGAGGACGCTAATTCCACTGAAGTTTATTAGAGCCTCTTTTGACACTGTCCAATGTAAAAAACTAAAAAACAAAACACAAATTAATCAAATTAATTTGTTCGCCCAGCCCTGCTGTGACACTACTACTACACCCAGTGGTTTGTGTTTTGGTTTGCGGCAGATGTAAAACACAAAATGGGCCCAATCACACGACTTAATCCGTTGCAATCATTTAATAATCCCTTGATCGGCGGTCAATACCAATCTCTAAATCATAGACCGCTCTGAAAGATGTGGTTCATAAAGCAGGCAGCAACAATTCACATCTAACTTATGTGTGTTGTATAATACAACAGTCTTTTTTTAACCCACTTACGAGTTTTTTTTTTTAAATCCAGTAATTATCTTCCTCGCCCTCTCCACTAATTATACACAGATCTATTTGCTTGTCTTCAGCAGCAAAGTTTAGCTCGATCTGATCAAACTGAGCGGACCATTTGACCACTGCAGGTTGTGTCTAATGAACAGATAAAGCAACCATCAGTCTAAAGAGTGGTTTGTTATCACCGACCGGTCTATAGACTATTACCACAGACACACACACAATCTTCTATTGAACAAAAGGCTCCTCACGATCAGCCCTTCAGGGAGGAATCTATCCCTCCATCCCAGAATAATTTCACACATCACTAGGTCCACAAAAGAGGGAGAGAGGAGAGGAGGCAAGGAGGCAAGGAAGGAAAGGAAGCGAGGACAGGAGGAGAGATGTATGGGTCACAGTTCAGTGCATATTCTGTGTGAGAGGAGCATGCATGACAAAATAAATAAATTTAGTCATAGATTAGACCTGGTTTACTGTTGGTTTAGTCCTAGTTTTCCTCCTCATGAAGTCCTGGTTTAGACCTAGTTTAGTCCTAGTTTTCCTTCTGATATAGACCTGGTTTACTTCTGACTTAGTTCTAGTTTTGACCTGGTTTAGTCCTGTTTTAGTCCTGATTTATTCCAGGTTTTCTTGGATTACTCCTGACTTAGTCCTACTTTAAACCTGGTTGAGTGCCAGTTTAGAACTTGTTTAGTCCGGATTTAGTCCTAGTTTAGGCCTAGTATAGTCCTAGACTAGACCTAATTTTAAACCTAGTTCACTCCGGGGTTTAGTCCTAGTTTAGACCTGGTTTAGTCCAGGTCTAGTCATAGTTTAGACCCGATTTAGCCAAGGTTTACTCCAGATTTTGTCCAGGTTTAGTCCTGGTTTAGTCCTAATATACATTAGTCCTAGTTTAGACCTAGTTGACACCTGGTTTAGTCCTTGTTTAGACCTGGTTTAGGCCTGGTTTAGGCCTAGTATTGTCCTAGTTTAGACCGAGTTCACTCCTGGTTTAGACCTGGTTTAGTCCTGGTTTAGGCCTGGTTTAGGCCTGGTTTAGTTCTGGTTTAGACCTGGTTTAGTCCTGGTTTAGTTCTGGTTTAGACCTAGTTTAATCCTGGTTTAGTCCTAATTTACACAAAAGAGCGAGACGGGAGAGCAAGAAAGCAGGCAACGAAGGAAACTCGAGGACAGAAGGAGAGACGGTGGGTCACAGCTCGGTGCATCGTGTGTGAGTGGGACATGTGTGACAAATCAGAGGATTGTAGAAAAGTATATTTATGAAAACAAATGAGGAAGAGATGGAAATAAGGACAGAGCATGCATCTGATAAAAGAATACTCATAATAAACCTCAATACTCTCACTGGCCACTTTATTAGGTACACCTGTCCTAATGCTTCTGAATGGAAACAGATAATCAGCCAATCACAGGGCAGTATCATTTAGTCCTGAGCCATGTTGGAGACAAACCTGCTGAAGTCCAAACCGAGCTTCAGAATGGAGAAGAAAAAAAATTTAAGGGACTCTGAACCTGACATAGACTGATCTGAGTATTTGAGAAACTGCTGACCTACTGGGATTTTCACACACAACCATCTCAAGGGTTTACAGAGAATGATCCAAAAAAAGAAGAAAACATATCCAGTGAGCAGCAGTTCTGTGGTGAATTATAAAACACCGACACTTGCTAATTTGTAGTATGCTCAGAGAAATGCAAAATTCAGTACATCTGACTAGGGTTGCAAAATATTTCACAAAATTATTATTATCACAATATCAGCACATAAATGCTGTGGTCTTCCATCTCACAGAGATTTACACAGAAAAATAATTTTCCTATGAGAGCCTCAAATAAAAATGTGTTTTGGCTAAATAAAAATGTTTAAAAAGGCCAGTTTTAGAGGAAATTTCTTTAATTTAGTCACAATTTCGACTTAGATGTTTTATTCCTGGTTTAGACTGTGTGAAGGTTTGATTTTGACGCTGTTTTCACTTGTGAATATAAGGACTTACATTTTTGCTTTAAGTGAATTTAATTTACTGTGTCAGAATAGTAGGCCCTATTTTAAAATAACGCAAAAATATCATAGTTATTGAAAATCGCATGCCTTTACCTACATCTGACTCACAGCGGCTGGTGAATGGTCACATTTATACAGCTCTTCCTTCATGAGCACTCAAAGCGCTTTACATCAAGGAAATATTCACCCGTTCACACTCACACATTCATACACCACTGTAGGCAAGGTGGGTGAAGTGTCTTGCCCAAAGGCACTAGGACATTATGCAACAGTGGGTGGGCTAACGTCTTTTCAAATCATCTGCATCCTAGCATGGAGTGACTGCAAATTGATTAGGCATATAGGTTTTTGCATAAGCTCGTGTCAGGCACAAAACCTGGCTTAGTCCTGGTTTAGTCCAGATTTAGACCTGGTTTAGTCCTGGTTTAGCCCAGATTTTGTCCTGATTTTGTCCTAGCTAGATAGTCTTAATGTAGTCATAGTTTAGGGCTGGTTCAGTCCTGGTTCACTCCTGGTTTAGTCCTTATTTGGTAATAGATTTCTCTGGGTTAATTCCTGCTTTCCTGCTAATTATTTATATTAATTAAAATGGTAACATGCCATAAAAAAACATTATTTAGTATAAAATTGATAATTACAATGTACATATGTCCATCCATCCATCTTCCGCTTTATCCGGGGCCGGGTCGCGGGGGCAACAGTCTAAGCAGAGATGCCCAGACTTCCCTCTCCACAGACACTTCCTCCAGCTCTACCAGGGGAACCCCAAGGCGTTCCCAGGCCGAGAGACCTAGTCCCTCCAACGTGTCCTAGGTCTTCCCCGGGGCCTCCTCCCAGTGGGACATGAACACCTCCCCAGGGAGGCGTCCAGGAGGCATCCGGAACAGATGCCCGAGCCACCTCAGCTGGCTCCTCTCAATGTGGAGGAGCAGCGGCTCTACTCTGAGCTCCTCCCGTGTGACTGAGCTCCTCACCTTATCTCTAAGGGAGCGCCCTGCCACCCTGCAGAGGAAACTCATTTCAGCCGCTTGTATCCGGGACCTTGTCCTTTCGGTCATGACCCAAAGCTCATGACCATAGGTGAGAGTAGGAACGTAGATCGACGGTAAATCGAGAGCTTTTGCCTTTCCACTCAGCTCCTTCTTCACCACAACAGACCGATACAACGACCACATTACTGCAGACGCTGCACCGATCCGTCTGTCGATCTCACGCTCCATCCTTCCCTCACTCGTGAACAAGACCCCAAGATACTTAAACTCCTCCACTTGAGGCAGGAGCTCCCCTCCGACCTGGAGGAAGGCAAACCACCCTTTTCCGGTCGAGAACCATGGCCTTGGACTTGGAGGAGCTGATTCTCATCCCAGCCGCTTCACACTCGGCTGCAAACCGCCCCAGCACATGCTGAAGGTCTTGGTTTGATGAAGCCAACAGGACAACATCATCTGCAAAAAGCAGAGACTGAAATCCTGTGGTTCCCAAACCTGACAGCCTCCGGCCCTTGGCTGCATCTAGAAATTCTGTCCATAAAAATTATGAACAGAACCGGTGGCGAGCCAGACTAAGGGCCAGATTTACTAAGACAAGTGCAAAATTGCGAGTGCAGCTTAAAAAATAGCGTCTGATATTTGTGGGCATGTTGCGTGTGATATACGAAGAGAAACTGCGCAAGTAACTGCTGCTGCAAATCTGATATGTAAATGAGAATTTTGCGTGAAGCATAAAACGCACTGACAGCGAGAGCAACTGCTGTTTGCCAGCTCTGACTGCATCTTTCCTACAGAGATGCAACACAAAACACAATCTGAGAGTCCAACAAATAACAGGACTGACTGTAGCAGAGCTGTGTTCACTGTATCTGAGGGAGAATTATTTTATTGCATTTTACTTTCTTTTATTAACTTTGCTTGGTCCATCCTTGTTAAATAGTCTCATGTGATTTTGGCGCTGACCAGAGTCACGTGACTTATGTCCCCTCTGTTAGACGGTGGAGGGAGAGGAAAGTCCTTTTCACTGTCTGTCAGAGCCAGTAACCTTTCAAACAATTATATAAAATGTATCAGTAGCCTCTAATGGCGTGCTGATGGTGATCGAATAAAAATAACAATTAAAAAACATTTTCGATGTCCTCCGCTCGATCAAATCCCTGCAGCCTTGAGCCTCTGTGGGCAGCTGTCAGTGAAGCACCGCAGCAAGCATTGGGAGGCAATGAGATAAACACAGTGAGTAGACTTTGCGCAGCGTTTAAAGACTGTTCTGTCACCGTAAGGATTTCAAAGAATGTTAAACAGACTGAAAGCCCAGAGACAGGAGCTGTAAAAGGCTGAAGTTCAGGGAAATACGAGCGAGAATCAAGGAAAAAGTCTGTTTCTTTGTTTCCTTCGACTTCAAATCAACACATTACTGTTGTATCTTTGTAAATGAGCCCTGTTAAAGCATTAGAACTTATTTTCAACGCCTCATCTGTGCACTAAAAGCTGCATCTCTTACCTCCGCAAAACTTCTGCACCTGCTTCTCCAACGTACTAAATTTTCACGCAGATTTAGCTCCCGTACTCGTGATAAATCAAACAGCGACTGCAAAGCGACTTCATTTGCATTTTCAATGCCTTGAATTTTGCGCGTTTTGGTAAGAACGCCTTCTTTTACAGATTCATTGAATCACTGGAGCAAAATCTGCGCCGCGCTGAATTTGCTCCTGTGAGAGACGCAAATCTCAGCTGCGCCTGGGTTTGCTCCATTTTTAGCACGACTTTTTCAGTTAGCGTGCACGCAAACCTTTGATAAATCTGGCCCTAAGAGCGGTTCAGAAGCCCCATATGATGCACACAATAACAAGGTCCGTTACGTCGCCTGGATTGGCGTCACCGGGGCCCCACCCTGGAGCCAGGCCTGGTGTTGGGGCTCGCAGGCGAGCGCCTGGTGGCCGGGTCTCCTCCCACGGGACCCGGCCGGGCCCAGCCCGTAGGCCCACCCCCCGCAGGAAGGTCCATAAGGGTGCAGTGTGATTTGGGTGGCAGTCAAAGGCGGGTGCCACAACGGCCCAACCCATGTACATATGTATTTCTTTTAAATACATTTTTTTATAGTGAAAAATTCACAGATGACAGTTTATTACCATAAATTGTAATTCTAGTCCTGGTTTACTACTGGTTGAGTCCTGGTTTAGTCTTGGTTTAGTCTTGGTTTAGTCCTGATTTATTCTTGGTGTAAGTTTGAGAATCACTGCTCAATGCAATTTTTAAATAATCATAAGATAAGAGGAAAAATACATTTAAATATATAACAAAACATCATTAGATACACTGTAACATTATACAGTATGCGTTATTTTTGGGTAATGTGCCGTGAAATACTAGTAATGGACAATTGTAATGTTTATGTACCGTCACGTCTTTTATAATACACCTATAATTTTTATAATGAAAAATTTGCAACCACAGCTGCCAGTTTGTTACTGTAAATTTGAAAAAAATGCTAGAAATGTAACAGTAGAAAATGGTCTTAATTCCTGTTCTGTATAATGTAGTGTGGCTTTATTAACTCACTTCATGTGTAAAACTCGATAATCAATGATAATTTCAGTTTTCAGTGTAACCGAGAGACGTCGAGAGCATCGGACAGAAATAAATCAACAAACACTGAAAAAATCAATTTTAATGTTTACTGCAGATACAGTATAATTGACTGTGATAATATGAGGCTAAAGATGCTCCGGTCGTGGTTTAGACCTGGTTTAGACCTGGTATTAGACATGATTTAGACCAGGTTTAGTTCTAGTTTAGATATGGTTTAGATCTGGTTTTGACCTGGTATAAACCTGGTTTGGTCCTGGTGTAGTCTCTGGTTTACTTCTAATTTAGTCCAGGTTTAGACTTGATTTAGTCCTGATTTAGACCTGGTTTAGTCCTGGTTTAAATGTGGTTTAGACCTGGTTCACTTCTAATTTAGGCCTGATTTAGTCCAGATTTAGTCCTAGTTCAGACCTGATTTAGTACTGATTTAGTTCTGGTTTAGACATAGTTTAATCCTGATTTAGACCTGGTTTAGTCCTAGGTTAGATGTGATTTAGTCATGGTTTAGTCCAGATTTAGACCTGGTTTAGTCCTGGTTTAGTCCTGGTTTAGTCCTGGTTTAGTCCTGGTTCAGTCCTGGTTTAGTCCTGATTTAGTCCAGGTTTAGTCCTGGTTTAGTCCAGGTTCAGTCCTGGTTTAGTCCTGATTTAGTCCTGGTTTAGACCCAGTTCAGTACTGGTTCAGTCCTAGTTTAGTCCTGATTTGGACCAGGTTTAGTCCTGGTTTAGTCCTGGTTTAGTCCTGGTTCAGTCCTGGTTCAGTCCTGGTTCAGTCCTAGTTTAGTCCTGATTTAGTCCTGATTTAGTCCTGGTTTAGACCTGGTTCAGTCCTGAGTCAGTCCTGATTTAGACCAGGTTTAGTCCTGGTTTAGTCCTGGTTCAGTCCAGGTTCAGGCCTAGTTTAGTCCTGATTTAGTCCTGGTTTAGTCCTGGTTTAGTCCAGGTTCAGTCCTGGTTTAGACCAGGTTTAGTCCTGGTTTAGTCCTGGTTTAGTCCTGGTTCAGTCCTGGTTCAGTCCTGGTTTAGACCAGGTTTAGTCCTGGTTTAGTCCTGGTTTAGTCCTGGTTCAGTCCTGGTTCAGTCCTGATTTAGACGAGGTTTAGTCCTGGTTTAGTCCTGGTTCAGTCCAGGGTCAGTCCTAGTTTAGTCCAGATTTAGACCTGGTTTAGTCCTGGTTCAGTCCTGGTTCAGTCCTGATTTAGACCAGGTTTAGTCCTGGTTTAGTCCTGGTTCAGTCCTGATTTAGACCAGGTTTAGTCAGGGTTTAGTCCTGGTTTAGTCCTGGTTCAGTCCTGATTTGGACCAGGTTTAGTCCAGGTTTAGTCCAGGTTTAGTCCAGGTTTAGTCCTGCTCTAGTCCTGGTCCAGACCCAGTCCCGTACACAGAGTTCCACAGTGAAGGCAGCAGACTCAGTGCTGTGTTTGAGTATGCAGCGAACTATTCGTCTGTGGGAAGAGGAGGCTTTGAAGGAATCCACCGAGGGACACACAACCTCCGCCTGAACTCCCCATCACACAGACAGGGGAAAGAGAGGAATTATGGGAAATATAGAGGTAAGATGGAGGAGAGGGGACTAAAGGGGTAGTGTGGAGGTGGACTGGTTGAGTAAAATCCCCAAAGTCCTTGTTTAAACTGGTATGGTATGGTTTAGTTTGGGCAAAGTTAAATCATATTTGAAGCAGATTTTCAAAACAATGAACTGTAGCTTGTTGCTGCTTGTTGCTGTCGGCAAACCTAAAACCCGGCCGCGACACGAAAGTATGGTCACGCCGTTAGTTTAATCACCAGCGCTGCAGATCCAAAGGAATCATCAGAGCCAGGCTGATTTTTGTGATTTTGTGGAAGCTAAACAAGGGGTCACAAAACTGTGTCCTCTGAGCAGGTTCCAAGTTCAGAGAAATGCAGCGAGTTGTGTCTGTGACGGATTCAAATAAACAACCCACTTCAGGGTCCATGCATGCAATCTTTTAATTCAAACTTTAAGCTGGGGACACACTACATAATTTTTTGCTTGATTTTACAATGATTCACAGTTATGAGTCTGTACCACTCAGCTCTAGTTGCAGGGAGTCAGCCCAGAAATTGGTTTGTGTGGGAGGTTTAAAGACTCGAATCGGCGGTGCAGAGACTCGACCGGACCTCAGTCGCAGACAATGAAACAAGTTTAAAATTTGCATGAAACTCTGGCGTATGTGGAAAAAAAGAAAGTTTGACGAACTCAGCTGATAGTGAACTTCTGTAATAAAGCCCTATCAGACATGAGTGGTATTTAAGTACAGGCTGGATAAAAAAAAAATTCTGTCTACTATTTATAATGTTAATGAATAGCTGTCATCTGTACGAGCTAAGGTCAGCTAGCATTACAACAATTTATTCATTATTACGCCACAAAAAAAGTGTCCCAAGAGTTTAAAAACCTGTAGAGGGCCTGCTGGTCCTCTGAAACTTACAAAGCATGGCCACTACAGTGTGCTATACAGTGAATGGGAATAACATTTGGACACAGCTATCGGTGCAGACGCAAATGTCGCCAGTCTTTCTGTTGTCAGAACAAAATCTGCTGAAACCAGTCGTTAGTGTGAGCTCCTAGTCTCTTCAAAATCTGTAACGACTGGGAAAATCATGGAGTCTGGGGACACACTACACGATTTTTTTGCCCGATTTTATAACGATTCACAGTTGCAGCGAGTCTTTACCAGTCAACAACAGTTGCAGGGAATCGTAATCATCAGTCGGCCCTGAAATCCGTTAGTGTGTGATGTTCAAAGACTTGAATCGTTAAGTGTGTGCGCCGCAAAAACCTGGCCTGACGTCAGTCGCAAGCAATCAAACATGTTTGAATTTTAAAGCCGACTCTGGAGCACACTCCTGTAGTGTGGGTTGTTTACATATCCATCTGGGAATTCATGGAGTCCAGCGGCCGATGAAAAACAGTTGGTGGGACACAGGAAATAGCGCCAGGACGCAGACGAAAAAACAGGAAGCGGTGGGAAAATATAAGCGGAAATTTGAAGAAGAAGAAAACATAAACAACCATGGCAAACACCGAAGAAAGTTGAGCGCTACCCAAGCGAAACTAGATACATAGCCGTTTTTTCTTTCCCTTTTTCCAAACAGATAGCTACGCACACAACGGCAACAGCGACCCAGGTATCGTCCATGTTTGTTTACCATTTAGTTCTCACGAGTTCCCCGCCAGAGTTTGCTGCGTTTGTTTGGCGTCAGTTGCAGTTACAGATCTTGTAGTGTGTGAGCCCCAGTCTTTCAGTCATCAGAACTAAATCTGCTGAAACCAGTCGTTAGTGTGTGCTCCTAGTCTTTTCAGAATCTGTAACGACTGAGAAAATCGTGGAGTGTGTCTCCAGCTTAAGACTCTTAACTCTTAACTCAAGCTCTGAATGCTAGCTTTGTTTGTTTTTTCCTGAAAAAGGGTACATTCACTTTACCCATTTTTCTTTTCTTATGGTTCTCATTTTTACTCCACTACATGCTGTATTGTCTTTTGTCCAATAAACACCTCCAAATGGACCACAGACTTGGAAGAAAGGACCAAGGCATCACAAAAATGGTATGAATTGCTTTTGGGAGACATTTTTGGTAAAAGGGACCGCCCCTTACTTCACTCTACCAATGAGTGAGTCTACCATAGAGGCCAATATAAGTTCTAACCTACAGAAACACAGAAGTCTAAAGCTACAACGGTTCTTAACTCTAGTCCAGTCTGACCTTCACTGAGATGAATTGCATGAAAAATGTAATGACTTTGCAGAGAGAAAAACCACAGGCCAAATCAGCTTTGCATTGCATAATCATCTCAACTCAGTAATCAATAAGACAAACACACAGTCGGTAATGGAGGAATGTCTGAGCAGAGCAAGACCACAGCAGAATGGAGGCAGCTAACCACCCAGAGAGCAGCAGCAGTGACGACAACAACAACAACAACAACAACATGCATAAACTACTACAGGACCAGATCAGAAACACTGCCCTAGACTAACAGCTAATGGCTAACAGTCTGAGCAACAAATACAAAGGTTTATACCAAGTTTCAGTGTTTCTTTGCATGAATCAAATAAATAACACAGAATAAATCATACAAACTACTGATTTTGTTACTTACAGCTAAGAATTTGGCTAAAAAAATTGGTCTTTTATTCAGTATTATTGTGTTTTTTGATTGTAGAAGATGAATTAGCTCACCTATCGAAAACCAGGTATTGTTTAAGAACTGGCATCAAAAAATCTGAACAGTACCCAGCCATAACTACTACTACTTTTTAAAAACTAATTTTTAAAGCCTTGATTTTGACACCATTAAATTTAATACCCAGACGTGGAATGTAACGAAGTAAAAGTACTTAATTACTTTACAATTTTCATGTATTTGTACTTTACTTGAGTCAATTTTACAAGGCGTACTTTTACTTATATGTCACTTCATTCTAGAGCAAGCATCTGTACTTTTTACTCCACTACTTTTCTGAGTTGGTTTGAAGTACAAAGTATTTTGAGTTTTGGTTTAAAATCACATATTTTTGCAGTGGCCTCATTGTAGACACACAGTACTTAAATATAACAGATGCAGTAAAGTAGTACTGCTTTAGAAACAATCAGAATAATAAAGACAGAAGAGCTCAGTGACAGATTACTGCACCAGTTTGTTCATTTCATCTGGAATCAGCAAAATTTTTCAATACATTTTTTATATTATCACATTAATAAGTTGTGGAGTCTGTGCAAAATACTTTGACCTTTTTTACTTGAAAGTACATTTAAAAGTAAGCACTATTAATTTACTTAAGTAGAAATATTAAGGTGATACTTTTATTTTTACTTGAGTATATTTTTGCTCCTCCTTATCTGTACTTTTAATTAGGTAAAGAAATTGAGTACTTCCTGCACCACTGTTAATACCTTTTTAATACTTTTAAGACTTTGGGGCTACCCTGTACAAACTAGTAGTAGTATTTTATTGCTACTTTTGCTACTTAAATAAGCTGTACATTCAATACTTTTTACTGTGGCATTACCTGTCTTGTGTAATTGTCCTCCAATTTGAATAATAATATTTTAAAGTCCCAGAATTATTGCTTCATTTTGACTACTTCTTCCATCTCTCTGCTCAGAAAACTTAACACTTGTCCATTGCTCATTTTTTTGGCCCAACTTCACACTGTACGTATCCCACAGAGGCTGCAGTTCTCTGTTGTTCCTGCTGCAGATATGAAGCTAATTTTGGCCCAAAGCAGCTCGGCTCTAGCCCTGAGTGTTAATGAGATCTGTGTGATCGTGAAACATGTTAAACTGTGCTTAACTCAGACTAAAGAGAAGTCGATACAGCCCTAAGTCACGGCCCGTTTTATGATCCAGTCCCCCGGGAGAACAGGTGCTGCTGCTGGGGGGAGCTTAGACCTCAAACAGAGGCTCTTAAACAAAACGCTTCTGCTTTTTGAACTAAAAACTTAAAATAATTCAAAGGCAACAAATTGTTTAATGTCTTCATTTTGTGTTACTGTGGCTTCTGGGCGGCTTCCTACTGTCGTCCATCTGCAGGTGAACTGGAGTGAATGGATGAGAGAGATTGTTGTCTGTCAGTGTGTGTCTTCAGGTTTGTCTAGGGGCCCAAAGCAGCAGTTCTCTAGCGCAGTGTTTCCAAACCAGGGGTACAGGGACCCCTAGGGGTACACAAGCACATTGCAGCACCTGATCATTTATAGCACCTTTCTGGAAATATTTGGTTGTCAAAGACTAAAATTAACCTAAAACTGGACTAATCCAGGACTATGCTGAAGGATATAACAGGGGTTAATGGAAAAACGCAATCCTAAAGAAGGACAGAACAGGGGCTAAACTTGAACTAAACCAGAACTAAACCAGGTCTCAAACCAGAATTAAACCAGATTTAAAACCAGAACTAAACCAGATTTAAAGCCAGAACTAAACCAGTTTTAAAACCAGAACTAAACCAGATTTAAAGCCAGAACTAAACCAGATTTAAAACCAGAACTAAACCAGATTTAAAGCCAGAATTAAACCAGATTTAAAACCAGAACTAAACCAGATTTAAAGCCAGAACTAAACCAGTTTTAAAACCAGAACTAAACCAGATTTAAAGCCAGAACTAAACCAGATTTAAAACCAGAACTAAACCAGATTTAAAGCCAGAACTAAACCAGATTTAAAACCAGAACTAAACCAGATATAAAACCAGAACTAAACCAGATTTAAAGCCAGAACTAAACCAGATTTAAAACCAGAACTAAACCAGATTTAAAGCCAGAACTAAACCAGATTTAAAGCCAGAACTAAACCAGATTTAAAGCCAGAACTAAACCAGATATAAAACCAAAACTAAACCAGATTTAAAACCAGAACTAAACCAGATTTAAAACCAGAACTAAACCAGATTTAAAACCAGAACTAAACCAGATTTAAAACCAGAACTAAACCAGATATAAAGCCAGAACTAAACCAGATTTAAAACCAGAACTAAACCAGATATAAAACCAAAACTAAACCAGATTTAAAGCCAGAACTAAACCAGATTTAAAACCAGAACTAAACCAGATTTAAAACCAGAACTAAACCAGATTTAAAGCCAGAACTAAACCAGATTTAAAACCAGAACTAAACCAGATTTAAAACCAGAACTAAACCAGATATAAAACCAAAACTAAACCAGATTTAAAGCCAGAACTAAACCAGATTTAAAACCAGAACTAAACCAGATTTAAAACCAGAACTAAACCAGATTTAAAGCCAGAACTAAACCAGATTTAAAGCCAGAACTAAACCAGATTTAAAACCAGAACTAAACCAGATTTAAAGCCAGAACTAAACCAGATTTAAAACCAGAACTAAACCAGATTTAGTTTTTATTTTATTTTAAGGGCAGTGGAATTGATGTTATTTTTGTTTGTTTGTTTGTTTGTTTTGAGTTTAAAAGAAAAAAATGCAGGAGGAATTAATATTTGCAATTAAGTAAATGTAGAATGTCTTTATACTTTTTTAAAGTTAAGTTTAAGTGAGTTTATTTCGGTCACATACAAATATGATAATTTGTACTAATGCACTTTGTAATACATATACAAATACAGTACATATATACAAAGAAAAAAACAATGACATTACAACCAAAAAGGTGTAGGCTGAAGCCACAGATTATTACGTCTCCACTATTTACTTTACTACATCTACCATGTGATATCCAGACAATTTTTTAAAGAAAATTATCTCTTTGTTTTTTTGACAGAAGATCAAACATACAAAAAAATAAATAAATATAAAACAAAACAAACAAAAAAACTCAAATTTCATTTTCATATTTGTTTATAATGATTTTTTTAAATAGTTTTTTTAAAGTAAATTAGTGAATTACTCCTTTTAAGTTCATCTGTAATCCCAGAATTCCACAGGTTTACCCTTTAACAGAAATGCAGTTCCTCTTTATATTAGATCTAACCACCTGCTTTTTAAAACAGGTGGTTAGATCATATTTTTCGTCCTTGTATTCAAACATACACAAAATGTTATTTGGCATTCACTTTTTTTAACTTTATACAGAAATAATGCTGAATTAAGACTAACTAAGTCATAGAATTTTAATGCGTTTAGTTGATTCACTGTAAGCAGAATGGTTGATGATCCTTATGGCTTTTTTCTGTAAAATAAAAATTGGTTTTGTATTTGTTGCGTATGTCTGCCCCCACGCTTCAACACAGTAGGTCATATATGGTTGTACAAGAGAACAATATAGCATATATAGCACAGTTTTGTTTAAAATATACTTAGATTTAGAAAGAATTGCAATTGTTTTTGACATTTTTGTTTGTACATGGCTTATGTGTTGTTTTTAACCCCGTAGAACCCAGACATAGAATTATTTGTTGGAAAAAATCATCCGTGCTAAATTTTAGTCAACGGGGATGGGTAAGAACAAAAATGTGTCAATATTTTTGGTAAGCAGCATTCATGAATTAGTTAATACATTTACTTTTTTGCCGTGACCTTTGAATTATATGCTGCATATTTGCAACAAAGGGTGCTACCGGGTTAAACACAGATGTTATATATGACCACTTTTTCATCCACAGGTATGAGTGAGCCCAGGGAGTACACTCACCTTAACAAATGCTCAGAAATTATACCTGAATTATTCTTAGAGCCATCCTCTCCAGTTTGCTTTTGGACCATATATTTGTATACAGACTTGCTCCTATAAGCTCTATAATATTTAATCCATTCTAACATTTTGTTTATCTTATAACCATTATGGGACGGTGCAGCCTATCCCAGCTATTTTAGGCTTAAGGTGGGCTAACATGTGATAATGACAACCATTCGCTCACAGATTCATTCACTATAGAACATTTAGATTTGCCAGTTCACCTGTACATGTGTTTGGACAAAGGTAGGAGAAAGAGGAGAGAAATTACTCCAATAAGTCCTATAGTTTCAGACCAAGCTCCTGTCACTTTTGTCCCAACACTGCACATGGAAACAGTCAGTGAAATCCAGCAGGAAGCATAGAGAACTCTGGGTTTTATTATTTCTAAATGTCAGTATTTTTTTAGGTTGTGGTAATGAAGCGCTGCCATCGCTTGTTGTTGTTTACCGTCTCTTCGTGTGGCGTTGTGACATTAGCCGCAGATGAGTCACGCTTTAGCAGCACGCACAGCGCACGGTTCAAATCCCTGTCACTGATTCTCTCACCTCGTTGGTGTTCCAGCGATGGCGCTCTTTGGGCAGAGAGGAACATTTGGGCAGACACTCGAGCAGCTTCTTCGGCAAGTAGATCTTCAATTGGCCCGGTTCATCTGAAGGGAAGGGAAGGAGAGGGAAGAGGGGTGGGGAGAGAAGAGAAGAGACAAATGAGAGATGAGGAAGGAAAAGCAGCCATATTTCATCAGACAGAAATTGTATGAGAGTTGAATACAAAAACACAAGCCCTACGGCTCTGGCTGCATTAAATAAAAGCAAATATTGGTCCATCCCCAGTTTATTTGGACAGAAGAGAACTTCTATCCACAAAACAGACAAGGATTTTGCCAAGAATTATTATTACAGTATCCAGCTGAATGCATTTTGTTGTATTCTTTTGCTTTAATTTTGACAAGGGACTCAGGCAGCAAACTAAAACATTATATGAGATGTTTTTTGTAAACAAGAATGAGTGGTAGTTGTGGATTTTCACCATCAGGCGTAACATTATGACCATCTGCCTTATTGGTGGTCAGAAATGTTATGTGTTATGACCAGCTGCCTAATATACATCCACAACAAACTGTGCTGCTCTGTGTATTCTGACTCCTTTCCATCAGAACCAGCATTAGCTTCCGCAGTTTGAGCCACATTAACTCGTCTGCTGGATGGGACCACACATCGGCCTTCACTCCCCACGAACATCAGCTGTCACTAGTTCACCACTGTTCCTTCCTTTTTTGGACCATCTTTGATAGATACTGACTAGGGGTGTGTCAATATCTCGTGATCTCGCAAGATGAAAAGGTCACAAGATTCTCGTGAAAGTAAAAATCTGTGCCATGAGCTCAGGATCAGGTTCTGTTTGCACTTTTTATGGAGGAGAAGCTGGAGTTTGTGGCAACACATTTGGCAGTGTGTATGTTCTGCTATTGCATATTATTCAAAAAAGTAAATAACCTTCATTTGTTTCAAGTTGATTTTACAAATGCACCAAAATAGTTTGCATTTTATAATTTGCAGGTGAATAAATTGCATTTTTCATGTGTGTAAAATATTTCAATAGTGTAAAAATCTTGTCTCCTCTTGTTCTCATTAACCCAGTCTCGTGTCCTGTCTCGTCTCGTAGGATTTGTGTTTTCCCAAACCCTTTGTACTGACCCCTGCAGACTTCCTAACACATGAACTCTGAGGACAAAATGTGTGGTTCTGTGACTACTGTCCATAAGAAAACAAAAATCCACTGACCTAAATATTCCTGACCTGTACACATAAATTCAACCAGAAGATATGTGCCTTTCTTTCCTGTTCCTTCACCCTCTCACCTGTCTGTCTCTGTCAGCCAATCACAGCCTGCCACCTTTGCCTCTCAGCCAATCACTGCTCAAGCCATTCATATAAATGCATTCTCTCTCCCCTCAGTCATCCTTTCAGCGACAGTCTCCGCCTCTTCACCGCAGCAGCAGAACCGTCAGCCTCCTCAGCCTCTCCTTCTCCTCCTCTTCACCACCACCAGCAGTAAGGCCCCGAGAGAGTTTTCCCTTACAAATCTATCAAACTCTCCCTTCATCGCACCTCTACCATCTCTAAGTGCCAAAGTTCAATAAATTATCCTTTAAACTTCACTCATTTGTTGCTACTGGTAGAATTAGCATGTAGCCTTTAGCTTATAACGCTAGCTGCTCCATTACATAAAACACAACCATAAATCCACTCACTAATGTTTTCTATCCATGCACAGATATTACACACACATACTCAGACACCCACCCTTTGCTAAAACCATCTTGTTTATGCAAAATTTTAATTTTTTGGTGATTGATGCTAATTCAGCACTCAAAATGCATTATGTTCTGCTTGGCTTCAGTAGCTTCAGTAGCCTATTCCAAGGCTTAACATGTTAATTTGTTCAGGCCACAAATTTAAGGTAATTAAGTATAAAAAGAAATGGCACAGATGGGGTACAGTAGCCTAAAACTGTCTAAATCTTACCTGGGACCCACATGGCGTCATATTTGGATTAAGGAGAATCCATTATCATACATTATCGGTGTGTTTTGGGCCACGGGCAACAATCACAGCCCGATCACATGGGCCCTCTCTGATCCCCTTTAAAAGCACTGTGCTCCCCACACACTTTTATAATGGAAGAGAGAGGCTCCTGGCTCCAGTGTAGCTCCTCCAGAGAGCGGAGTAATATACAGGAGCCTGTGCAAATATACCGCCCTGCTACGGGAAGACGGTGGGTAATTTAAGGATTATTTCTCCGTTCACTGGGTTTACAGGAAGCACCTATGTGGTTTCTATGGTCCATACGCTAAGGCAGGGATTCTCAAACTGTGGAATGGGTCCCACTGGTGGTGCGCAGGCCTCTTCAGGAGTATTTTTACCATCCTGATTTGTGCTGTAGACAAGATTGGTCTGGGTTATGTGCTGGTTTAGTCTTAACCTTGACTTAACCTACAAAAAGGATAAAAGCAACTAACTCTGGAAGGTTTTGCCATTTTGATTTGTGCTGTAAAGTTTGTTTAGTCCTAGATTAGTCCGGTTTTAGACCTGGTTATGTGCTGGTTTAGTCCTAAACCAGACTTAACCAGCAAAAAGGATAAAAAAGGGATAAACAAGGTCTAAACCAGGACTAAACCAGGTCTAAAACCGGACTAATCTAGGACTAAACAAACTTTACAGCACAAATCAAAATGACAAAACCTTCCAGAGTTAGTTGGTTTTATCCTTTTTGTGGGTTAAGTCAAGGTTAAGACTAAACCAGCACATAACCCAGACCAATCTTGGTCTACAGCACAAATCAGAATGGTAAAAATACTCCTGAAGAGGCCTGTGCATCACCAGTGGGACCCATTCCACAGTTTGAGAATCCCTGCCTTAGCGTATGGTGTAAACCAAAATTAAGTCAGGTCTAAACCAAGACTAAGCCAGGTCTAACTAAAGCAGGAATAAAATGGCTCTAAATTAAACTCAATAGGACTGCAATAGTGGGACCCGTACCATTAACTATTTGGTATAATCCAGCCACAACAGGTGACAAGCCAGTGTACTCTTTGTGCCAGTCTCAAGCCCAGATATAATACGTTAGGAAGGGCATCCAGTGTAAAAAAAAAAAAAAACAGTCGAATGACAAATCAATATGCACACTAGGAGGCAGATGGTATGCTGTGGAGACCTCAGAAGGGGAAAAAATGAAAGGAAAAAAGACTATTAAGTATTCAGTATGCACAGGTGAAGAGAGGGATCCATTGCACCACATGTCCACAAAGTGTTAGAGACCCTAGTGTGTGCATGTGTGTGTGCGTGTGTGTGTGTGTGTGTGTATGCGTGTGTGTGTGTGTGCATGTGTTTGAGAGAGAATGCCCGACGGGTGTGCTGCCGAAGTCAAAGGGAGCGAGCACTCAGAGGTTATTGATAAGCATTTGAGTAGAGGGCGTCCATTCACGGCTCCCCAGGGAACATAGGAATTACACTGTACCTGAGGCCAGCTGACAAAGAGAGAGGAGAGAGGAGAGAGGAGAGAGGAGGAGAGGAGAGAGGAGGAGAGAGGAGAGGGGAGGAGAGGAGAGAGGGGAGAGGAGAGAGGAGAAGAGAGGAGAGAGGAGAGAGGAGAGAGGAGAGGGGAGAGGAGAGGAGAGAGGGGAGAGAAGAGAGGAGAGAGGAGAGAGGAGAGAGGAGAGGGGAGAGGAGAGGAGAGGGGAGAGGGAAGAGAAGAGAGGAGAAAGGAGAGAGGAGAGAGGAGAGAGGAGAGGAGAGAGGAGAGAAGAGAGGGGAGAGGAGAGGAGAGAGGAGAGGGGAGAGGGGAGAGGAGAGGGGAGAGGAGAGGAGAGAGGGGAGAGGAGAGGAGGAAGAAAGCGAGGAAAAGAGAGAAGAGAGGGAAGAGAGGAGAGAAGAGAGGAGAGAGGAGGGGGGGAGCAGAGAAGAGCGGAGAGGAGAGGGGAGAGAGGAGCGGAGAGGAGAGAGGAGAAGGAAGAGGAGAGGGCAGAGGAGAGGAGAGAGGAGAGGGGAGAGAGGAGCGGAGAGGAGAGAGGAGAGGGGAGAGGAGAGAGGAGAGGGGAGAGAGGAGCAGAGAGGAAAGAGGAGAGAGGAGCGGAGAGGAGAGAGGAGAGGGGAGAGGAGAGGGGAGGGGAGAGGAGAGAGGAGAGAGGAGAGGAGAGAGGAGAGAGGAGAGGGGAGAGAGGAGAGGGGAGTGGAGAGGAGAGAGGAGAGAGGAGAGGGGAGAGGAGCGGAGAGGAGAGAGGAGAGGGGAGAGGAGAGAGGAGAGGGGAGAGAGGAGCAGAGAGGAGAAAGGAGAGGGGAGAGGAGAGAGGAGAGGGGAGAGAGGAGCGGAGAGGAAAGAGGAGAGAGGAGCGGAGAGGAGAGAGGAGAGGGGAGAGGAGAGGGGAGGGGAGAGGAGAGAGGAGAGAGGAGAGAGGAGAGGAGAGAGGAGAGAGGAGAGGGGAGAGAGGAGAGGGGAGTGGAGAGGAGAGAGGAGAGAGGAGAGGGGAGAGGAGCGGAGAGGAGAGAGGAGAGAGGAGAGGGGAGAGGAGAGGAGAGAGGAGAGAGGAGAGGGGAGAGAGGAGAGAGGAGAGAGGAGAGGGGTGAGGAGAGGAGAGAGGAGAGAGGAGAGGGGAGAGAGGAGAGAGGAGAGGGGAGCGGAGAGGAGAGAGGAGAGGGGAGAGGAGAGGGGAGAGAGGAGAGGAGAGAGGAGGAGGAGAGGAGAGAGGAGAGAGGAGAGAGGAGAGGAGAGAGGAGAGAGGAGAGGGGAGAGGAGAGGGGAGAGAGGAGCGGAGAGGAGAGCGGAGAGGAGAGAGGAGAGGGGAGAGGAGAGGAGAGAGGAGAGGGGAGAGTGGAGCGGAGAGGAGAGAGGAGAGGAGAGAGGAGAGAGGAGAGGGGGGAGCAGAGAGGAGCGGAGAGGAGAGAGGAGAGGAGAGAGGGGGGAGCAGAGAGGAGCGGAGAGGAGAGGAGAGAGGAGAGAGGAGAGGAGAGAGGAGAGAGGAGCGGAGAGGAGAGAGGAGAGAGGAGCGGAGAGGAGAGAGGAGGAAGAAAGAGAGGAAAAGAGAGAAGAGAGGGAAGAGAGGAGAGGGAGAGAGAGGGGATGAGAGGCTTAATGTCTAAGAGAGTTAAAGGGAAAGTAAGCATTTTTCTTGTATTTGAAGAAAGCTGTTCATCATGTAATACTTTAATACAATGAGATTCATCTGTGAAAGAATGAGATTTTAATACATCATCAATTCTAGGCTTTATTATCAAGCTCCCATCGGTGTGCACATTAAATTACTGGTCGTCAGTACCAAAAGTACAGTCTACGACTAGTTACACAGAGAAACAGCACATAAAGAAAAATATAAGTTTAAGGTCAGCTCTAAACTTTGATGCATTAAGTATTAGGAGCACACCTTCTCCAGACCTGGACTCAAACCAGGAGTAAATGCTTTATTCAATGAGCCACAAAGCCATTATATCTCACAATGGGAAAGAATCCACTAAAGTAAATCTCTTTTACTGACCCCTTCTAGCAAGAGTTAGTATCTTTGGCCCTATCCTGCAACGGTACAGGGACATTACTGGCCTTTCCATTTCATAACAAACAATCCAAACCTTCTCATCTTAGAAGGTACTGAAATAACAGAAGGGAGGGACGGATAAAGAAGATTTATGGGGTTGTGAACCTTTAAACAGAGGAGATGAATGCAGGTAAAGTTAGTGTGTTGGTGCAGATTTGAATACGGAGGTGTCTAAGACAGAGCTGGTGTCAGAGGGAACAGTGTGAGGCACGTATGCTCCTAATCAATTATGCATTTATTAATAGAAGGCCTGAGAAGACAGAATTTCAAACAGCTCCACGCCGCAGCGGCTGAATGCTGCAGCTTAGTTAAAGCCTAATTTCTTTTTTAGCAGCAGCTCCGGACGCTCTGCTTTGAATGCCAATCAGCGTTAGACCCCACCCTCACAGCCTCACAGACCCCCCCCAAAAAAACAAAAAAACTCTCCTGCCGCTCTGTTACAACTCATGCAGCAAACCCAACCAAAATGTGCTGCTTTGGACCAAAACCCCACGGCACAAGTGACTCAGCGCTGAGGTTATGGCTGTGGCGCTTTCCCCTTTGAACAAACATGATTAAGTATTCAATAGGTTCTAGCCACAGGGGGGTCACACAAGCCAACGTACTCCTTGTCCCAGTCCCAAGCCCGCATAAATGGAGAGGGTTTCATCAGGAAGGGTATTTGGTGTAAAACCTATCCCAAATCAATATAAAAATTACAGCACACTAGAGGCAGATGACTTGCAGCACAACAACCTTTAACAACCTCTAGGACCTAACTGATCAATCAGTCTTTATTTATAAAGCACTTTTCATACAAATATGCAGCACAAAGTGATTTAAATTACAAGCAATGCCCCACCTCCCCACTCTGACCTTAAACATTAAAAGATTTACGTATGGCTGAGCCTGGAGGAGCCAGGAGAGGAAACACTATCACAGGGAGCCATCTGCACCGGGAGCTGCTCACAGACCACGGCCACCAGGACACGACCTGGGGCACACAGGAAAGTGGCTGTTTTTATGTGGGGGCTCCACATAAAAGCACCATATAAAAAAAGTTTTAAAATGTTATATTCAACTTTTCTTTGCTCAATGTCTGCTGAACATAATCAACCCCAGCCGCGATGCTAGATTTGAGAGTAAACTTTAATGATTTTTGGCAAAAAGTTCTCGTATGGATCGTATCGATATGAAGATGTTGAATCATATGGTTCTAAATTGGCCAATATCGGATCTAAGCAATTCTAATTGATATGTATTATATTGTTGCAAAAATTTATTGTTACACCCAGACTGAATCATCTTTTTTGCCATCTACATGTTCCCACTCTGTGTTACTAAGCTATTTCTACAAAACAGAGTGGTCTGTGCACTAACCATAGCTAAACTTTGCTCAACACAGACATGCTATTCCTCATCTGAAAGCTTTGATTCTCCACAGTTCAGTCACTAAATTCTGTTGTCTTACAGACAGATTGAGCATCTAAACATACCTAGGTGAGATTGGCCAGGACCATACAGCAGCTAACACAATTAGCAACAGTACTCCTTATGTTTTATCAAACAACACCTGCTTCAGACTCTTCAGAAAATGAGTGCTGGCATCATTTTCGGGACAATTAAGACAACATAACAACAACTGTTTTGATTTTTAAGAGTGAGTGTCATTTGATGGCGCTGTGAAGTGGTATCGGTCCGCTTTTAAGAATACAAGTACATGCACACAGTAGACCCCAAAAATATCCAGGATCCCCCCCGTCCCACAAACCCATCCCACTGCTCCTTCACAGCCTCCAGGACCCCCCCCCCCCGTCCCCCAAACCCATCCCACTGCTCCTTCACAGCCTTCAGGACCCCCCCTGTCCCACAAACCCATCCCACTGCTCCTTCACAGCCTCCAGGACCCCCCCCCCCCCCCCCCCGTCCCCCAAACCCATCCCACTGCTCCTTCACAGCCTTCAGGACCCCCCCTGTCCCACAAACCCATCCCACTGCTCCTTCACAGCCTCCAGGACCACCCCCTCGTCCCCCCCCCTCGTCCCCCAAACCCATCCCACTGCTCCTTCACAGCCTCCAGGACCCCCCCCCCCCGTCCCCCAAACCCATCCCACTGCTCCTTCACAGCCTTCAGGACCCCCCCCTGTCCCACAAACCCATCCCACTGCTCCTTCACAGCCTCCAGGACCCCCCCCGTCCCACAAACCCATCCCACTGCTCCTTCACAGCCTCCAGGACCCCCCCCCCCCGTCCCCCAAACCCATCCCACTGCTCCTTCACAGCCTCCAGGACCCCCCCCCCCCCCCCGTCCCCCAAACCCATCCCACTGCTCCTTCACAGCCTTCAGGACCCCCCCCTGTCCCACAAACCCATCCCACTGCTCCTTCACAGCCTCCAGGACCCCCCCCGTCCCACAAACCCATCCCACTGCTCCTTCACAGCCTCCAGGACCACCCACCCCCCCCGTCCCCCAAACCCATCCCACTGCTCCTTCACAGCCTCCAGGACCCCCCCTGTCCCACAAACCCATCCCACTGCTCCTTCACAGCCTCCAGGACCCCCCCCGTCCCACAAACCCATCCCACTGCTCCTTCACAGCCTCCAGGACCCCCCCCGTCCCACAAACCCATCCCACTGCTCCTTCACAGCCTCCAGGACCCCGTTCAACAAACCTGGCTCCCAAACCCCACTGTTCTGAAGAATCCTCAGCCGAGCCGCGCCTTTGAAATCTACCACAACCGCACTTCAAACACATGCGTGGGCACAAGGCAAACACCCACACGTGCACACTCCACACGTGCATGCTCTCTCTCATGCACACGCACTGAGCATGCCCAGTTCGCGCTGATCAAAGGGGGCACATCACAATAGCTGTCCCTGAGTGATGTCTCTTCAGTTTGACCTTGCTTCCAAAACACCTTTTTTTTTTTTTTTTAAAGCTTTGAAAAATACAGTTTACAGACAATTATTCTTTATTAACAAAAAGTAGATGTCTGACAAATAGAATAAATTTTAACTTGAGAACAAGCCAAACCCAGTAAAAAAGATGTTAGATGCCTGGTTGTTGCAAATGTGACTACCGTATTTTTCACACTATAAGGCGCACCTTCAATGAATGGCCTATTTTAAAACTGTTTTCATATATAGGGCGCACCGCATTATAAGGCGCATAGAATAGAAGGCTGGGGTTGCATTATGCATCCACTAGATGGAGCTGCGCTAAAGGGAATATCAATAAAACAGTCAGATAAGTCAGTCAGTCAAACTTTATTAATAGAATACAAACCAGCGTTCTTACAACTGCGTTCACTCCCAAAACAAGTTAGTGCATTCACAATACGGTAGCGTACGTACCGGTAGCTCTTATTTGCGCCGCCCTCGTTGAAAACAATGTATTTCCAACTCCATTTGTCACAGTTCAAAGCTACATGAACAGCGTTCGAGCGCTCAGTTTTCTGTCCCCTCAAAGTCGCAACTCTTCTACTGAGATGGAGCAAAGGCGGCACCTCCTTCTTCTTTTGCGGCAGGATCCATAAACACGCCTATGGCACACATGAACAGCTGGGACTGGAATTCCCCTTTACCGTTTTTACCGCTGTCACTTTGGCGACGCCAACTGAATACGGTAGCCATAATTAACCAACATTGATCCATATATAAGGCGCATCGGATTATAAAGCGCACTGTCGGTTTTTGAGAAAATTAAAGGCTTTTAGGTGCACCTTATAGTGCAGAAAATACGGTATATAAACTATTCAGATCTTGAGTCCTTTCTATTCACCAAAGCTAACTTATTAAAGAAGAATTTGTGTCTTTGTCATTATGTCATTGTTCTGTAACTACTAAACGCACTGACTTTTAGCATGTACTGTAGCCTGTAGCTTATGCAGCACATTTCACAAAACCTGTCTCTGAGTTTGACCTTTCTTACAAAATACCTTGTTTTGTTTTTTTAAACAAAATGTTCACGGCCAACAACTTCCACTTCACCAGTCATATCATTTTACACTGATACAAAATGATACACAAAATACCAAGTTAAAGGGTTGTTCTGATACCATTTTTTCTTTCTGATCCATTACCTAGGCTCCAGGAAGCTGCCAACGTCAAGTACCAGTCCAGTGCTCGCGTGTGTTTATAAAACATGTTTAAGCCCTGTTTGAGTTAAAAACATTATTTTATGGCATGCTTCAGATTTATACCTTAATAAAACTTAAACAAATACAGACCATGAACTTTTATTTTGTCATAATTTTGACAGTAACAACACATTCTTAGCCATAGCTGCGTTGAAATCGCTGAGTTCTTTGGGGCGACGCATCCTCAAATGCTTTACTCGAGTGAAAGTTACCAATATATGTGCCACGGAGCGAAACTGCAGCACTTCATATCAGACATGTCTCCATTTTACTGGTTTACAATCTGCGGACATACTGTCATGTGCAAACGTGTGTCAAATCTTCATGGAGCAGTGGTAGCAAGGGGAAACACACTAACTTCCTGTGTGGGGACAGCAAAGATATCCACATAGAAAAATGAAAGGTCACAATTCCGCTAAATGGACTTTTTTGAGCTTTTAACCACGTTATAATGTTGCTTCCACCTTTAAAACATACCTTAAGTAGTATTTTGTTTCATTCACACAAGTTTGAAGTAATCCTGTATCCTGAGGCACTGCCCTTCTCCAGAGCTGAAAACGCTCGGTCTCACAGCTCTATGTGGAAATCAGGAAGTGCTCCTGCGTGTTTCTAAAGCCCATACACCACCAGCGTTCTCGTTCTGATCATTTCAGCCTTAAACCTCCTTCACTACAAATCAGACGGCTCATTTATCTATCTGTTAGCTTCATGTTGCTAATAGCAGCGCTAAATAACCATTTTATGTTTTGTCCAGTCCCCACCATTGCCAGCAGGGGGCGACAGACACCTAATCCAAGTGTTCTCTGCTCAAAGTCAGCTCCCAAACAGATGTTTTCTATCCATATTCTGTACATTATTTAAAGTTATAAAACCTGAAAAACTAATGCAAAGGAGTCTAACACTATTTCAAGATTCCTGAAAAAAGCTGAATATAGGACTTTTAAGAAAAGCTAGCAGACTTAACTGTGTCATTCATATCCATCTGTCCTCTTTTAGAAAAATACAGTATGATATCAGATCAGTGAATGGGTTTAAGTACTCACCAATACCTAAATCTTCGGTGACATCGGCAAAAATTCTAATACTAGTATCAGAATCGGAACAACCCTACAAATTAAGTAGAAGTATTTTTCGATCTTGGTCTCCTGGATAGTAGTAGCACTAGCAGTTTTAGTAGTAGTGGGTGAAAGTGTAGTAGTAGCAGTAGTATTACTAGTACCACAGACATAGAATACTACAATGATCTTGCTTCCATAACTCCCATTTTTTTTAACAAAATCTTCATGGTCAACAACATCTCCACCAATCCCTCTTTTCCCGCTGATCAGAGACAGACAAACTTGCAGATGTGCTGAATTTTGATGAACTTTTTAGACTCCACAGAGACATATATCTTATATTTTTGTACCACTCCTGGAGCAAGAAAACAGGCTTGGTGGTGGTGTTGCAATCGTCTCTCTTTTCTCTCTCTTCAAATGACTCCCGTTGGAGCAGCATGACAGCGTGTTGCATAAACTTCTACTTTATTTGTCGCTATCCAAGAAAGAAAGTACCAACATGAGAGCAGAGGAAGCACTAAATATCAGTATTTCTTCCATTTATTCCTGTTAAGCCTTGGCTGTGAGTTGCAAATTAATGCTGGAAATAGCATTTAGAGATGGTCTCCTGCAGACTTTGGTTGTAATATTTGAGTTACTGTTGCCTTTCTCTCGTCTAGAAGCAGTCTGGCCGTTCTCCTCTGACCTCTGGCATCAACAATTCACCACAAAACTGCCACTCTCTAGGTCTTCAGGGACTAGACCTCCATCTTTATTTCGTTTAATGTTTTTTACTCTTTCTGCTCTTTTGTGGTGTGAGCAGTTTGGAGCCAGCGCTGGGATTGGTGTCTTTCCATTCGGACTCGCCACCGCCATTACTCCAGAGAATAGAGACGAAGAGCACGAGCTTGGATTCAACCAGGAAAGTGTCCCTGATCCTAAAGGGACCTCCCTCTTTGTTCTGAGGGTGAGACTGGTAAAAATCCCTGCTCTAGTTCCCCCTCTGTCAAAAACACCAACGGTCCTAAATGATGCTTTTTTCCAATCTTTCTGAAACAGTGTTGGACTCCTTTGCATTAGTATTTCAGGTTTTATAACTTAAAATCTGTGGAAAACCTATTCTTTTGGGGAGCTGTTACTTTGCAGAGAACTCCTGGATTAGGTGTCTGTTGCCCCCTGCTGGCAACGGCGGGGACTGGACAGAGCATAAAATAGCTATTAGCAACATGAGGCTAACAGATAGATAAATGAGCTGAGTGCTTCGTAGTGACGGCGGTTTGAGGCTGAAATGATCAGAACGAGTCCGGTGACGGTGTATGGGCTTTAGAAACGCGCAGAAGCCGTGAGACCGAGCGTTTTCAGCTCTTGAGAAGGGGACGGCCTCAGCATCCAGGATTACTCAAACATGTGTGAAAAAAACAAAACACTACTCCAGGAGATATTATAACTTGGTTAAAAGAGAGGAAAAGTTGACTTAGCAGAATAGAGGACCTTTAATAAGGCCAAGCTCAGGTCTCGTTTTTTCGGAGATTACTTCTATTAAGCTGCTACTGACTGAATTATTAGTTTTTCTCAAATACAAGGGGAAAATAATCAGGTAGTGCATTTTAAAAAACCCTTAGCTCTCCATTCTGATGCTGGTTTAAACTTGTGCCACAAGGTTTACTTAATAATGTGTGAAAGTTGCTTACTAACTTAGTCTCTAAGGTTAAGCCAAACAGAGACAAACATTGAATGCAAGCTCATTAAGTTGTATAGATGCATACTTCGAACTAAAGATCGAGTCGGGGATGAATATTTCCTCCTCATCAAACTGTCATCTTCATATTTAACACAGGAACAAGCCAATGCCCTTGTGAGACGGCTGTCAGTTAATTATGAAACTCTCTTCAGTAGAAAAAGAAAGACAGAATAAAAATGCAACTCTTAACTTGATATTAGGAGGCACCCAGGGAAATTCAACATTTTTACCCCCCCCCTCCCCTTTTTTTTTTCAAGATGGAATTAATGTGACAGAAAGAAAGGCTCATTGCACAGCAGCAGCAGCAGCAGCAGAGAGAGAGATACAGCAATGGGATGGTTTGGGGGGAGAGAGAGAGACAGAGGGAGGAGGCAGGAGATGCATGCTAATTTTATCATTCTGCTGATAAACTTTTCCTCCAGTAATCCTCCAACTGGGACGTGCAGGCTAGATAGCAGACAGGGATAGGCGCGAGTCAGAGCGTCCCAAAACAGCACTTTCTGTTCTCATCTTTCCTACACAGAGCCTATTAGAGTTTGTAAACAACATAAGATGGGTTTTTGAGACATACATTAAGAAGACTGCAATACATAAAAAAAGAAATCAGCATTAGAAAATTCACAATTTGTGCGTAGACAAGATGCTTTTGTCAACAGGCAACTAACAGACTTCATGCGTGTACTGTCAGTGATAGAGAACATTAGTGAGTGGCCTAGCTGTTTTATTTAGAAAAGGTATTGTTTCACCTTGATGGCAAAGTGGGCACAGCTTGCCTAGAGATTAGTGGCACTGGCAGCAGTAGTAGCAGTAAAAGTAGTAGTAATAGTAGTACCAAGAAAGTTGTAGTAGTTGTTGTGGTAGAAGTAGGATGAGAAGTAGTGCCTGTACTAGTATTATTATTAGTGTTAGCAGAAATATTAGCAGTAGTGGTGGTAGAAGTGGTAGCCTGGACTAATTCTAGGACTACAACTAGGCCTAAAGGGACTAAAGCAGAATTAATCCAGGACTAAATCTAGAACTAAACCAGGACTAACTCCCAGACTAAGTGTAGAACTAAACCAGGAATAAATTCAGGACTAAACTGTGCATAAACCTGGACTAAATCTGAAACTCAACCTGGCTTACATTCAGGACTACACTGTGCCTAAACCAGTACTAAACCAGAATTAATCCAGAACTAAACCAGGATCAAATCTAAGACTAAACCAGAACTAAATCTTAAACTAACCCAGGACCAACTTCAGGACAAAACTGTGCCTAAATCTGGCCTAAATCTGAACCTAAACCATGAAAAAAGCTTGGATTAAACCAGAACTAAGCTAGGACAAACTCCAGGACTAAACCAGAACTAAATCTAGAACTAAAGCAGGACTCAATCCAGGACCAAACTGTGCCTAAATCCAGGACTAAACCATGACTAAATCTAGGACTAAAGCAGGACCAAATCTAGAAATAATAACTGCACCTATACCAGGACTAAGCGGTGGTCTTGACACCAGAGCAGGACCAATGGGAAAAAAACTAACTAAATTTAACTCAATCAGGACTTGAACTCTAAAGGACTCCTGAGTACCACCAGAAGAAGACTGCGTCCCACCACTGGGGCCCATACCACAGTTTGAGAACCACTGGAACAGATAATAAATTAAGATATGGCTGGCCAGGCTACCACTTAATGTTATTGATAATCTCAGAGGTGCAGGAAGGCCATAAGCTCTTTGGGAGATAAAAATTGGGGGTTGGACAGAGAGCCCCAGCTCCAGCTCCCGCCCCCTCCGACACACACACACACAAAAACACACAAAAACACACACAAACACACAGACACACACACCTCAGTAACCATCAAGGGCCGTCTGTTCCAGCTGACACATGTTTAGTCCCTCCACACTCACCCTTTCTCCCTCCTGGACAAGCATCTGCATCATGTGACCTCGGATCAATAACCAATCAAAGCTATCATTGCCTTTAGAGTCCTTCTACACTCGAGTGGACCACAACAGTCGCACACAGGCTGAGCAGCTCCACACGAAACCAGAGATAGATAAGATAAATACACATTAAAAGGGGATACAGTATATTATGCAAAATACTCCCATGTTATAGTGTTGTTCCTTCATCAAAAACAGACCTGGTGTTGTGCTTTGTTTGAGTAATCCTGTATTCTCTGGCACTGAGCTTCTGCAGCCTCAGAACGCTCAGTTCAACAAACCTCCGCCCACTCCAGGAAGCACTGACCAATCATCGAGCCCTCTACATCCAGGCTGCTCTCATTCATTCATCCAAAAACCTTGTACAGCTCTGTTTCCTCACAAACATTTCTCATTTTGGGGTTAAATGGCATCATACAAAAGGTTCATGGAAGTGAACAGCTCTTGGTCAAAAGCGTGCAACAGTCTGCCCTCTGCTGCTTCACTTGTTTCTTTATGGCAGTAGTAAAGTAATTAACGGAAATGTTTTATTTTAGTCACAATGTGTTTTTTTTAAATGTAGTAAAACATGCAATGCTGTTCTAGAGGCGACCAAGACTGGTTTAAAAACATAAATAAAAGCAGAATACAGAGGGTCAAAAATCTACTCTTTGTGCCAGTCCCAGGGCAGCTGTGGCTACAGAAGACTCTCACCACCTCAGAGTGTGAGGGGAGTGAAGGAAGAATGCAGCTAATTGAAAAGCGTACAGAGAAAAGAAGACTGATGCATTATTATTTTATTAGTAGTAGTGCTTGCAGGAGTAGCAGCAACATTAGAAGCAGTAGTTGTAATAAAAGCACTGTTTGTAGTGCCAGCAGTAGTAGTAGGAGTGGCAATGGCAGAATATTAGGGGTGTAATGATACGATATGGATTGATTAGAAGTGTTTCGATACGATTCAAGAACGATATTGGCTAATTTGGAATGATACGATTCAACACCTTTGTATCGATAATCCGTACAGCAACTTTTTGCCAAAAATCATAAAAGTTTACTCTCAAATGTAGCACCGCGGCCAGGGTTGATTATGTCCAGCAGACAGAAACTGAAGAAAAGTTGAATATAACATTTTATTTAATTAAAAACACAAAATTTATCTCCAAAAAGCCATATCTGGATTTATTTTAACATACAAATTTCTAATTTCGATATTTCTGATATTATCAATTTATACTTCATTTGTATTGATATTCACTTCCTAGAAAACAATCCAATTCGATACAAGGTCAGTGTATCGATGTAGTTGCATCATAGGAAAAAAAATCGATACATCGATACAGTTATTGTATCGTTACACCCCTACAGAATATTAGTGATAGCAGTAGTAGTTGTTGTAGCCAGTGGTATTGGTAGTACTAGCACTGTGACTTGTAGCAGTAGCAGTTGTTGTAGCAGTACCGGAAAAGTAGACGTAATGGTAGTAGTATTGGTTGTTGTAGCATAAATAGTAGCAGTAATATTAGCATCCATAATGTTAGCAGCAGTTCTAGTAACAGTGTAGTAGTAGCAGTAGCAGCAATAATAGCACTAGCAGCAGTAGTACTCGATTTTGCCATACAATATCCAAAAAACTTTCACATATTACTTCATTGTACTTAAGCAAACTTGACATTTAAGCTCTTTTTCCAGTAATTCTATGGGCTACTGCTACTTTAGTGACATTACTTTGGAAACAGCAGTGCTTCCACCTCTGGTCTGTGCAGAGCCTTATGGCAGCCCCCCTTCATACTCTCCATCTCTGTTTAAACAGGCCCAGTGGGATTATACACACAGAGGCATAATTCCATGTGTACAGATTAGAGTAGAACAATAACGTGGCGATATCTAAAATAAGCAGCGATTCTGTGTGTGGCTATGCATTTGTGTGTGTGAGGTGACTAAAACTGTAATAATACTGCGATTCTGCGAGGCATGCATGAATAAACAGGAGGGACACGCAGCTCTGACGGATGTGTGTTAGTTTTGTGAATAATATCGAGTGCGGAGACAGTTAAGCGTGGAAGTGTGAGGTGAGAGGAGCAGATGAGATGGTGACCTCAGCTTCCAAAGCAAAACCAAATCTGTCAGAAGTCTGCTGTATCTGATCCCAGAGATCCCAAGTTTACTGTTATATCACCAAAAGTAAAACATCAATTACTTCTTGGATCTTGTAGTACTATTATGGTCTTCCAAGTAACAAACATGTACTTTCCTTTCAACTTTTATGCTTCAGGGGTCACCACAGCAAGTCAGCAAGCCTCTCAGTGTGCAGTGCATAATGATTTGGCATAGTTTGTTTTTTTTACACCAGATGCTCTTTCTGACACTACCCTCTCCTTTTACCTGGTTTTGGGACCAACGCAAAAATTGGGATAACCAAGAAAAAAAACTAAAATTTTACTAAATAAGGACAAAACATGGACAATACCATGGACTAAAACCAGGACTACAAAGGGGCCTGAACCAAAACCAGAACAAAATAATTACTAATTCTAGGATTAAATCTAGAACTAAACCAGGACTAAATTCAGGACTAAACCAAGAATACCTCTAGAACTCAACCAAGACTAAACCCAAATTAATAATTCTAAGAATAAACTAGGACAATAATTAGGGCTAAACTGTGCTTAAACCAGGACTAAACCAGAATAATTCCAGGACTAAATCTAAACTCAGCCAGTACTAAACCAGGACTAATTCCAGGAATAAACCAGGAATAAATCTAGAACTAAACCAGGACTAATTCCAGAAATTTGCATGGGCTTTTACGCCAGATGCGCTTCCTGACACAACCCTCTCCTTTTAACCAGGCTTGAGAACAGCACAAAGAGTACTCCTGCTGTCCTGCTGCATTATGTGACAAACATTTACATTTAGGGCTGCATAATACTGGATAAAGCAAATAGGTTGTACCAAGAAATTGCTTGTATGGCAACAATGCTATGGTTTCCTATGAAAAAGACTTTTACTCTTTGCCTAGTTTAGACCTGGTTCCTTTCAATCTTTAGTCATGCTGAATGTTTTGACTTTTCATTTGCCACATACAGCTGCCTCACATCTATATCCACAAAAGCACTTTAACTGCGGAAGTTTTGAGAAATATAATATCTGTCGTTTGTCATAATAATGCATCACAAGAGGAAAGGAATCAATACATAAACCTCAAGCAATGATTATTCAGGATTTGGGATTTTTAGCTGTTTTAGTACAAATATATTGCAGTATACACGCCATTGGTCAGCCACCAGAGATGCAAACCTGAACAGCATGAGCCTGACATAATGGGAGTTTGGAAGCTCACAGATCTTGCAAGACTCCAACTTTCTGCACAAGGAAAACTACAGGCGGAGTGATGAGAGTATGGAAGGATGGGTGTCTCGTTTTTGTAACTTCCCAAGTGGCAGCATTTTGGATTAGATGATGATGTCTGACAAGGGTTAACTTTGGGTCCCAAGATGACAATAGTAGGAAATGCAGCGTATAATTTTGTTATATTTGTTTGTAAATGTTTGTAAAACTTACTGTTGGCGTCGCTGTCGTCGCTCTTGGGAGGGGTGTGTCCGGTGTAGCCCACTGCGATCCTCACCGTTCTCTCTGGATTTCTTATTTTCTTCAGTCCTAAAACAAACACAAACATTACATTATTATACATTTAGACAACTTCCATGACTTTCCTTTACCTCATTTTTGGCAAGTAATATCTTAAGAAAATCTAGGAATAATTTTTTCATAGCTATCTTTAACTTTTTTTAAGTCTCTAAATGAGTAAAATAATTTTTTAATTTAAAAGAAAGCACCCGTGTTGCACAATCCCATGGTGTAGTAGAAGTCGCAGTAGTAGATTGATAGTAGTAGTAGTAGTAGAAGTAGTAGTAGTTGTAGTAGTAGCAGTTGGTGTTGCAGTCAAGACCGTACTAATCGAGACCAAGACTAGTTCAAGTTCAGAGTGAACCGAGACCAAGACAAAACCAAAACTTTAAGGACCGAGACCGAGAGTCGAGACCGAGGCAAACCGAAACCAGAACTTACACTAAATAAAGGGAAAAAGTAAAAAAGTAATTCAAATACATAAATGATCATTTTAAAGCAACTGATTCCACAAACACAGATCATTATCCTGATTCTTCTGATACAGAAAACTAATAAGTCTTTATGAAGAATAGCATTTTCTTATAATGTTTGGTGAATAAAATCTCTGAGACCGAGTACAAGACCGAGTAAAACTGGATTCAAGACTAAGACCAAGGTCAAGTAAAACTGCAACCGAGATCAAGACAAGACCAAGACTGTAAAAAATTGTCCAAGACCAGTCTCGGGTGCTACAACACTAGTAACACTAGAAGTAGTAGCAGCTCAGCAGTAGTAGTAGTAGTAGTATTAGGAGCAGTAGTAAAAGTAGTTGTATTAAGAGTTGACAATTTAGTAATACTAGTAGTGTTGTGGTGGCAGTAGTAGTTTTAGTATAAGCAGTAACAATAGTAGTGTTTTGCTTAGTAATAAAAGATTTTGCCGGTGAAACTCTCAAAATAAGTTAACTTTCCATTCACTTCTCCAACAATACTTCTGTTGACTAATTTTTCTTATTCTTTTGTAACATTATTTTAAAGTCGTAGTACTTTTCCTTGAGTACATATTCTAGGTACCTCCTGCTCTGTCCATGAGGGCCGAGCTGTCTCCTGTATCCTCAGTATAGTAACTTACATGCATTGTGTCCCATGATCGATCGGCCACGCTCTCCATGCTGCCTCCGTCGCTGTGACTAAGTTGGTACCCGGCTTTAGTTTTTCTCTCATCATTTTTCTGTTTCCCTGACCACTGTTGCTATGATACAACCGGCACCGAGACGAGATGCTCTTCACGGCTACAGACCGTGAGGATGCAGCAGTTCTCATGACCACTGCTGCTGCTGCTGTTACTGCTGCTGCACATCTGTCAGTGAATGGGAAGAGAGTGGATAGAAAGATAGTCTCCATCACAGTCTCGGCGAGGCACTGGGCCAAGGATCGTAAATTATTACACACACTGAATCCTCTCCTAGTGGCAGTTAGGAAGTATTTTGCTGCTACTACAGGACAGTATACCTCCAGAAATAGCCCGACGTCCAATAGAGGAAAAGAAAAACAGTCTTACAAACCATGAACATGTCACACAAACAATTATTGAAATGTCTTGACAATATTTCTTTCACTTTGCTTCCCATTTCTCTATTAATGTTTCATTTTTTGCAGGCATTAGCCTTATTTCATGATGTCTTGAACCAGGCAGGGATAAACGCTCTTAAGCCATGAAGCCCATATCTAACTCCATTAGGTGGTATGACGTTAGCACTCTCTACAAGTGCTGATGTTTGAAAAGGGGAGGAACTTTCAGTAGTAGTGTTTGCAGCTAATCAGATGAACATCCAAACCATAAACCGCTAAAATAAAACAATGTATTAAAAATTTTGTTTGAGGATTTTTGCTGTTTTAGCAGCATTGTGTTGCCATGTTACGTTAAAGGGTTCTGCAAAATCAACTTTTCCTCTCGGTCTCCCATGTTATAATGTTGTTCTCGCATCAAAAACAGACCTGGAGCTCTGTTTTGTTTCATTCTCGCCTGTTTAAGTAATCCTCTATTCTCAAGCGCGGAGTTTCTGAGGCCTCAGAACGCTCAACTGCACAAACCTCCGCCCACTCCAGGAAGCACTGACCAATCAACAACAAGCCCTCTACATCCAATCTACCCCCCCCCCACCCCAAAAAAACAACAACACTGTGCACAGCTCTGTTTCCACTGATTCCTCACAGACATTTTTTCATTTTGTAGTAAAATGGCATCACATAAAAATTTTAAGGAAATAAAACACTTTTATTCCTTGGTTTGTGTTCAAAAGACAACAACAGTCTTTACTCCCCTGAACTCTGCTGCCCTCTGCTGGGTTCTTCACCTATTTCTTTATGGCGCCAGTAGAGTACTTATTACAAAGGTTCTCTTTTACAAAAATTCTCTTTCAGTCACATAATGTTTTCAAAGGTTGTAAAACGTACTGCTGTTCTAGAGGAGACCAAGATTGGCTTGTTGCTGACAACAAACCTAAAACCTGACACTTGCAAATTGCTCCAAGACTTGCACGACACATAACCACCAGACTGATGCTGCCGTTCACAACAACACACCTGTCAGAGACTGCTCTCACTGCTCTGGTCACCATCAAAACAAAGGCGCCCAGCATGACTGACGTGTAGAATGACGTCCCATCACCGGGTCAAAACAAGCCCAAAGGTCTCATTAAACACCAACCTGTTTCACACACTGCCCGTGTGTGAAAGGTTCATGTAAATGTCAGGAAGACTGGCGGATACATTACAATATTGACAGAAATTTTGTACAGAATATTGCTGCACATTGCAGTTGTGCTCTCAGTTTAGGTTCAATAAACATGAAGATTGTTCTATGATGTTTTTATTCTGTATTGAAATAAGTAATAGCGGTTGACAGGGAGAAGAAGGGTGGGGGCCCTCAACACAACCACCGGTAAATGTATATGGGTCACTTAAGCAAAAGGTATGGGACCCACTGAGCTGGGTTAAACCACAACAGATTCAGACTCAAACAGATGAGCCTTAGCCTGACAAGATGGATTTTGTGTATTCTCGTAAAAATCAAGAAAATTATCATCCGGATCGACACCAAAACAACTCGTCTGTGCCTTTACTGACCCCTAGTGCCTGGAGTTAGTGTCTTTGGCCAAACAAAAAAACTATATATTTTTTCCTTGAAAAATCTTCACCAAATCCGACCATTACTTTTTGAGTTGTCGTGCAAACAAACAAACAAACCAACGCTGGTGAAAACATAAAATCCCTGGCATTAGACCCTATTCTAGTCACCATTTCAATAATTCACTAACTAATACATTTACTTTTAAAACAGCCTCTCCTGCTCTCGTATGCTGTGGCTGTGGTCATGTTTGCGTGTATATGGTGTACAGTAGATGCACAGGGCAGAGGGAAGCTTGTATATTTATGGGCTACAGTCGGCTGCTGATGTGCCCATGGGCCTTCTGTCTTATCTTCTGCTCTGGTCTTTTACACGCAACGGGACGCTCAACCCACAGCTCTCCCTCTGCCTTTGGGTGAGAAGATGAGAATACACTGCACGCTTCTCCACACTTGTACAACAAGGTAAAAAAAAAAAAGTGCTTCATAACATCGGACATGACGAACAACTTAAAACAAGTGAAAGTATAATTTTTTTCTCTTATGGGTAAACCTGTATCATGACCTAATTGTACATTGTATAGAATAGAAATCATCTGTAAAAAATAACACATCTTAGCTACTTAGAGACACACCGAAAAGCATTTTTATAAGATCACAAATTCACAAAAATCCATCTTGCCAGGCTAAAGATGATCAAATCAGTGGTGGATTAACCAATGGTGTGACCAAGAAACTTTTACAAATCTTAAGGGGGGAAAAAATTACATAGTATTGTATTTTGGACAGTGATATTTTAGTGTTGGGCGTGCACATGGGATTTTTAAGGGAGCTTCAACATTCTTGACTTGGAGAATGGCTGGTCTAGTGGATAACACTCCTGCCTCACAGCAAGAAAGTCCTGGGTTCGCATCTTGGATTAATCAAATAATGGTAGACGATGGTCACTGGCTGGCGCTTCAACCCAATCATCTCCAAATATTTCAAGTCCTTCCTCTTTACAAACGTATGGGATGTATGTGGGATGTTGAAACACTCTACCCATGGAGCATGTTGGATTTCACCAGGTTATAAATCAGTGGTTTGCAAAACACAGCTTGACATTATATAACATACAGTGGGGAAAAAAAGTATTTAGTCAGCCACCAATTGTGCAAGTTCTCCCACTTAAAAAGATGAGAGAGGCCTGTAATTTTCATCATAGGTATACCTCAACTATGAGAGACAAAATGAGAAAAAAATCCAGAAAATCACATTGTCTGATTTTTAAAGAATTTATTTGCAAATTATGGTGGAAAATAAGTATTTGGTCACCTACAAACAAGCAAGATTTCTGGCTCTCACAGACCTGTAACTTCTTCTGTAAGAAGGCTCCTCTGTCCTCCACTCGTTACCTGTATTAATGGCACCTGTTTGAACTCGTTATCTATATAAAAGACACCTGTCCACAACCTCAAACAGTCCCACTCCAAACTCCACTATGGCCAAGACCAAAGAGCTGTCAAAGGACACCAGAAACAAAATTGTAGACCTGCTCCAGGCTGGGAAGACTGAATCTGCAATAGGTAAGCAGCTTGGTGTGAAGAAATCAACTGTGGGAGCAATTATTAGGAAATGGAAGACATACAAGACACTGATAATCTCCCTCGATCTGGGGCTCCCTGCAAGATCCCACCCCGTGGTCAAAATGATCACAAGAACGGTGAGCAAAAATCCCAGAACCACACGGGGGGGACCTAGTGAATGACCTGCAGAGAGCTGGGACCAAAGTAACAAAGGCTACCATCAGTAACACACTACGCCGCCAGGGACTCAAATCCTGCAGTGCCAGACGTGTCCCCTGCTAAAGCCAGGACATGTGCAGGCCCAGTCTGAAGGTTGCTACAGAGCATTTGGATGATCCAGAAGAGGACTGGGAGAATGTCATAAAATAGAACTTTTTGGTAAAAACTCGACTCGTCGTGTTTGGAGGAGAAAGAATGCTGAGTTACAGCCAAAGAACACCATACCTACTGTAAAGCATGAGCGTGGGAACATCATGCTTTGGGGCTGTTTTTCAGCAAAGGGACCAGGACGACTGATCCGTGAAAAGGAAAGAATGAATGGGGCCATGTATCGTCAGATTTTGAGTGAAAACCTCCTTCCATCAGCAAGGGCATTGAAGATGAAACGTGGCTGGGTCTTTCAGCATGACAATGATCCCAAACACACTGCCCGGGTAACGAAGGAGTGGCTTCGTAAGAAGCATTTCAAGGTCCTGGAGTGGCCTAGCCAGTCTCCAGATCTCAACCCCATAGAAAATCTTTGGAGGGAGTTGAAAGTCCGTGTTGCCCAGCGACAGCCCCAAAACATCACTGCTCTAGAGGAGATCTGCAGGAGGAATGGGCCAAAATACCAGCAACAGTTTGTGAAAACCTTGTGAAGACTTACAGAAAACGTTTGACCTCTGTCATTGCCAACAAAGTTATTGACCAAATACTTATTTTCCACCATAATTTGCAAATAAATTCTTTAAAAATCAGACGATGTGATTTTCTGGATTTTTTTTTCTCATTTTGTCTCTCATAATTGAGGTAAACCTATGATGAAAATTACAGGCCTCTCTCATCTTTTTAAGTGGGAGAACTTGCACAATTGGTGACTGACTAAATACTTTTTTGCCCCACTGTAACACATTATGCATTTTCCAGGCTATTTTGAAACAGTGTTGGACTCCTTTGCATTAGTATTTCACGTTTTATTACTTAAAATAATGTATATGTATGGAAAATGTCTTATTTCGCGGAGCTGGTACTTTGCAGATAATGCTTGGAAAAGGTGTCTGTCAATGGTGGGGGCTGGACAGAGCATAAAAAGGCTCTTTAGCACAGCTATTAGCAACATAAGGCTAACAGATAGATTTCTGAGCTGACTGCTTCGTAGTGACGGTGATTTAAGGCTGAAATGATCAGAATGAGTCAAGTGACGGTGTATGGGCTTTAGAAATGCACAGGAGCACTTCCTGGTTTTTACGTGTCTATGTAAAGCCGTGAGACTGAGCGTTTTCAGCTCTGGAGAAGGGCAGTGCCTCAGCATACAGGATTACTCAAACAGGTGTGAATGAAACAAAATATTCCAGGTCTGTTTCTGATGAGGAAACATTAACATTAACATGTTTAAATGCTCAAATAAGTCGATTTAGCAGAATTGGGGACCTTTAAATTAAATTCATATGACTCAAAAGGAATAACACCACTTTTAATCAGTGTGGCTGTGTAGATAGATGTATAGATATTCTACAAATTGTGGCAGTCCAATAGTAATACTTCTCCAGAACCAATTCAACTCCAACTTTCACCACAACAAACTAAATAACTCAAAAACTTTTATCCAGAGATGACAGTCCTGTTAAAATTTCCAGCACCATTTACCTCCTTCAGTTCATTAGCGGCTGTAGCTCCTAAAAAGTTAAATAGTTTTGCTTTAAATTCAAAGCCCACTATTTCTAACTAAGTGTCGTTTTGGAAATCCGGAGAGGTGCAAATTAGTGCTTGTGTTTACTGCATTAGCAAAAGAAAATGAAAGGGTTTAAATCCTATAGTGAGCTGCAAATTAAGCCTTATAGTGTGTATAGTGTTTATAGTCTGCAGAAGCAAAAAAACACACAAAAGAAAAGTTGAATAGACGCCATGCGGTGGATAAAAGGTACTTTGTTCTTCAAAGGTACAACGCACAGAGCTGCTTTTTCTCGTTTAACTTCTTCACAAGAAAAAAAACTGTTTGCCCTTTAGAGAAATCTTGCTCTGATTTCTGTCTCCGAATGTCATCTCAGTCCAGGACACTTTCACAAACAGGATCACACGAGTCCGAGTCTAATTCTCCCATAAAGTGAGTGAGAGGTTTATGCTGACGTCATGAGGAAAAGAAGTTAGGAAGGATGGATCTGAGGCAGAAGACAACATACAGCCATTAACTTTATTACACAGCTACTTAAGAGGGAGAGGGGAGGCATAAGGACGCACCAGAGGGTTTAAAAATGTGTGTCAGAAATGAGAAATTAAGCCCAGAAGATTACGCTGAAATAACTCTGCCAGGGAGATATTGGTCATCCCGTGAATAATTAATGAAAGGGTGAATAATTGTGGATAAAATACCGCTGCTGCTGCTGGTGTGTTACAAAACTGACCTCAGGACGAGAGTTTGTTGCGAGGTTCTAGAGATCTGAACTCGGCGTATTCGCGCTATGACCTTAAACTGACACACATGCCATCACAGGGAACGCGAGAGGCATCCAGATCTCACCTTCACCGCCTCAGCGCCCGATAATCATCACACCTCATCATCATCCGCGCATCAACACAAACATAAACAGAGCGCGGCGGAGATCCGTGACCGTAACCGCGCTACTTTTTCCTTTTTCTTTTTAATTCAAACGGGGGTGGCGCGCTTTGGATCAAGTCATAATTACCCAAAAACGAGGCTAATTTTGTGCGTAAAAGAGCGAGCGGCGCACACACGGCGAGGGCAGAAAAACACACATTGGCACGCACGCACGCTCACAGAAAGCATCAGAATTCCTTCAGCATGAACCGCTCTCATTATCACCATCTTTATTTGGGCTAAATAAAAGCGCTCGTGAACGCTGTGCCGCGCGGAAACGCTGACAACTGAAACCGCGCTCGTTATTCATACGCGCTGTCGGTGAACCGTGCTCCTCACAGTCAGGCGCTGCTTCAGCACCATCCTCCGTGTGTTTTCGGGACGGGGCAGATGTAAAAAAAAAAAAAAAGAAAAAAGGGAAAGCCCCGTGGTCGTCTATCCGCGTTTACTCAGCCTCTGTCCCGTCATCGCCTCGTCCAAAGCCGCCAAAGCAACACCGCGCGCACCGCAAATAAACAGCGTTATTTCTGTCTTACCTTCCGGCTTGTTTTCGGCAGCCATTTCCCCTCCGCCGTGCGCCTCATCCCTCCTCCTCCTCCTCTTCCTCCTCCTCCTCGACTCGACCTAGCGGTGGTGGTGGTGGTGGTGGAGGGGGGACACACGGAGAGGACAACTCAAGGAGGGGGGCGGGGCGCGCAGGAAGAGAGAGGCTTTTTTTGTGGGGGGCGAGCCTGCCGCGTTCCCGTCTCGGATTGGCCCGCTCCGGAGACTGACAGCTGGCTTCAGTGAGGGGGACTCGCTCAATTTGACATCTTTCCTCTTGTTTTCCACCTGGCCCCGCCCCCTCTCTCCCCCCACCCCCACCCCTCCCCCTGACGCTCACTCACGCACACACACGCGCGCTCTCTCTCTCTCTCTTCTCTCGTACGTCACTGAGCGACGTCTGTATTCGAGGACACCTTGATAGTCTCCCACAGCATCGTCATCATCATCACCACCGCGCGCTCTCTCTCTCTCTCTTTCCCAGTGCGCGCGCTCACACCAGTCACAGGCCACCCCGCACGCGCTGCTCACAACAAAGCCTGATGGGAGGAAAAAAAAATGTAATGTAAGGTCGAGGCGCGCCACAATAAACGCCGCGAGAGCCGCTCTTGACTTGAATGCTAATGAGCAGCAGAAGCTTTTTTTTTTTTGGGAAGGGGGGTCTGTGAGGTGCGCGTGGGCTGGCGGCGGGGCGCTGTCATTGGCTGCTGCTGCTGCTGTGGTGCTGCTGCTGGAGATGGAGCTCGCGGTGCTGAAAGGACAGCTCCACGCGCGCCTACGCATGCAGCCTCATGTTTTTTGCTCCGAGCTCTGAAGAGGGAGAAAAAGTGAAAAGAAAAGAGCGATTAGGTCAAACTTAAACTTGAAACACTGGAAAAACAGCACCATCTTCCTGTGTCGAACTTACTCAGGAGATAATGCGTTTATATAACTGCGCACACTGCGAAGTTACACACTTTTTACGCCAAATACGAGCCTCCTCTCACCATCACTGACAGCTAATTTACAATATTGTGACAGAGTGTTCCCTACTCCGTTCATTTTGATGCCATTATTATTACGCTGCTGTTGTCAAACTGCACGCACTGCCCTTGGACTAAAACTCTGACATCTTCGTTTAAAGATCTCGCTCTTTGGTTTAATCTCTGTTACAAAAGCAGGGGTTTGTTAAGGTTTGCTCCGTTCTTTTTAGAATCAAAGAATGTGAATTATAAGATCATAAGAGTTGCACGTGAAAGAGCAAAATAAGTGAAAACCAGACAAAGGAGCAGAGGGCACAGCTATTACTAGTACAAATGTAACTCAAAGGAAAGGATACTGTAGGTGACCAGGTTTCTTAACCCAAAAAAACTGGGACACATATTTTTCCTCACAAGTCACGGTGCATTTAAACTGCAGGTAACAAAAAAGCTTCAGATATCCATATAATTGTCTGTCATGTAATTCAAAGTAGCCTACATGAAGCCAGGGCTTAAGTTTTTAATGTGATGGAAATTTACTTACATAAAAACAATGACATTGAAAAGAAACTGAGTGACAAAAGTCTTTAGAAAAATGTTTTTAAGTTTCTATGAGCAACTGTGACATGGTCTGCTCTGGGACATAGTGTTTTTACAGGTAGGCTATGTCTTGGGACCTTGTTTCTCAAATGGGGTACTTGAATTTCTTTGGAGAAAACATAAATAAATTAAGGCATATTTATATAAAAATATGTTAAACATGTTTATACACTGAAAGGGAAATGGGCTTTAATTTCACTTTATTTAAAAAACAAAAAAACAATTCCTAAGCAATAGTTGAGGGAATTTAGCTAAATATATCAGGGGGTACTTACCTGAAAATACTTTGAGAACCACATGAGCACGGGACATGGAGCCAAAAACCGGGACAGTCCCCATTAAGCTGGGGTATAGTCACTATAGCAGCCAAAATCTTTCTGCATCGCTTGGATAAAGTGCATTCAATAAACTGCATTTTGAAAATTGCTTTTTAACAAATGTGTGTAATGTTTAAAGTTAAAAATAAGGTGAAATAAATCATCTGGACATGGTTTATAGGCTATACTTTAGCAACTTATTAACCTTGGTTTGATTGTGGCAACCTGGGATCTTCACAAACAATAATTCAACTTTGTAAAACATTGGGGAAAAGGTACATAAAAACACAAAAAATAAGGTTAAAATAAAATGAATAAAAATACAATATGTTGGAAAAAACGTGATTAATATGAAAAGGTTCACTTTAAGGGAATTTAAAACAAAATCACATAATCAATGAATGGACAAGAGAACAAACTAAACTATGAAAAGATTTAGTAACAAAAAAAAAAAAAGACAAAGATACTGAGAAATTTTTCCAACCTTTGAGAAGCCAGCGTAAACTATGAACTTGACTTTTATTCGGATTACCAAGTATAAAGAGAGAACAGGGATGAAGCCAAGTAAACATGTTTCTCGAAGTATTCTGGCTTTAACTGCTTGTGACAAATGACTAGTATAACTATAATTAACTATAAAATAAAGTAAACGTTGCGGTGGATCGTGTTTTTGCAAAAATAAATAAATGAATGAATGAATAAATAAATAAATAAAAAAATACACAATGCCTTCAAAATACCAGAATTGTTAGCTTCAAACATGTCTGCGTCGAACACGTATAAACTTACCGCGATATTGGACCACTTTTAAAAACTTTGTATAAGGCAATTTTAGTATTTTTGCAAAATTATAAACCCCCCAAGTAAAAAGTTTTACTTGTGACAATTATTTTACTTGTTTTCTGCAAAATAAAATAATTCTTTCCACTGACCTCGGACATAAACCGATCCGGCAGAGGGCGACAGAACCACTTCCGCACGACGTATGACCGCGCACCACCTCGACCAATCAGATTACAGGACGCTGGGGACGTGGGCGTGGCTGAGGTGAACGCAAACATGGCGACGTCCTTAGATGATGATATCGAGCTGAATAACCAGGATTATTACTCTCTGCTGAACGTCAGGAAAGAGGTACGAGGTGAACTATGTTTTACAGAATGTTGGCACTGCGGGGGACTTTTTACTGTTCATGTTTTAGAAGTGAAATTGGAGAAATAGCGTCGTGAAGTCAGCAAGTCGGAGCTTCGTTACTCACCATCAGCACCAGCCATCCCCCAGAAGGATAAGACCGGTGGATGCTACACCACCAGCAGCTTTAAATACACTTTTAAAGCTTTAATAGGCATAATATCTAAGCATTACGTTTGTGTATGCGACTGGACAGCGATTTGAGTGCCCAATAAACCAATAAAAATAGCATTATGTGTATTGTTGATAGTTAATTAGCGTTATATAAAACCATCAATAGAAATAATTATTACACTGTGTATTTATTACATTCTCAGTACTATATTTTTGCAACAATTCTTTGACCTTTGGCTTGGTCACTTGATTGGGCTAAAAGCATAGGGTGACCAGAGTTCTAGACCCAAAAACTGGAACAATTTTTTTCCAGAAATCATGGTGCATTTGAACTTCGAAAGCAAAAAAAAAATAAAAATTAATAATAATAATAATAAAATAAAAATAAAAATAAAATAAAAAGCATTCGACATCCATACATTTTTTGACATGTAATTGAAAGTTCAGGAAGCTAGGGCTTAAGTTTTCAATTTGATAGCAATTTATTAATAAATATAATGATATTGTAAATAAATTTAGTAACAAAAGTATTTAGGTTATGATTTGAAGTTTCCTATACATTTCGATTGGTTAAAATAGGGACAACTGGGACATGGTTTGATGGGATACATTAGTGTTTTTACAGATATGTGTTGGGACATGGGACAAGGAGCCTAAAACTGAGACAGTCCCCATTAAACAGGGAAGTTTGGTCACTCTATAAAAGCATGTATAATTAATAATATTCTGCCAGAGATCAGTGGGCCCCAAAAGTCTGGAAGGTTGAATGTAGTTTTAATGTTCATCTTATTATTGAAGCCTAAATATAGTTTTGATGACATGGAATGGTTGAACAGATACATGATGTAGCCTAAAGGGAGTAAAAATGGTTTAAGTTCTGTCACAAACAGGTCAGACGACTTAAACTGTGCTGTACAATGCCTCCAACCTGGAGGAGCTCGAGCTGTTTTTAGATGAAGAATGAACTCAAATCCTACTGAACCAAGCTAAGAAAAACTCATCTTAAAAGACTTGGAGCTGGAATTCCTTCAGAAGTTGGTTCTACAGAGGACTAACTTGCGGGGATAGATACTCCTGCACACTCACGTTTTCTGTCATATTTCTTATTTGCGTCATAATAAAAAATATTTTGCTTCTTCATATTTGTTGGCATGAGATGTAAAGTGACTGACTTAAACCTCTCAATGATCGATTTAAATTACTGGATGTAAAGGAGATGAATACTTTTTCTAGGCATTTTATGTGCCAATCCCAAGCCTGGATAAGTGTGTAATTGTGTGTAATAAATTAGGAAGGGCATATGCCATCTCATTCAGAGTCATTTAGAGACTTTAATTCCATGTGGCTCTTTTCTTTGACCACAGGCGACTCTCGAGGAGCTGAAGGCCTCATATCGGAGGCTGTGCATGCTCTATCACCCAGACAAACACAGAGACCCAGAACTCAAACGACAGGCAGAACAGCTCTTCAACCAGGTCCAGCAGGCGTTTACAGGCAAGCTTTGTAGTAAAGGGTTTAATTGTAAAGCTTAGTAGTAGTAGTGCAATTTATTCATTTCTTTTTTTCTTTTCAGTCCTGAGTGATGCTCATTCGAGGGCAATCTATGACATATTTGGAAAGAAAGGCTTGGAAGTGGAAGGATGGGAGGTATGTTTTTGTGCATTGTCTTACTTATGCATTCATTCTCCTCTGGTGTGTTCGCATCTGAGGAGTCAACAGCGAATTCTCTGCCTCCCTCTGACACTCGCCTCTGCATCCTCTTCTCTAACTTCATGTCTTCTTTCACTACATCCATAAATCTCCTCTACGCCTCCAGCCTCATCCTTCTACCAATATATTTACTGTCCCTCCTCTGTAGATGTCCAAAAACCATCTCTGTCTGGAAACTTTATTCCCAAAATGTCTCGCATGAGCTGTCCCTCTGATGCACTCATTTCTAATCCTATCCACCTTCGTCATGAACAAAGAGAAGCTCGATATCTAACATTTTATTTTTAATAAGTTAAAGTTTTGATGATGTTTTGTTCAGGTCGTGGAGAGGAAGAGGACGCCAGCAGAGATCCGAGAGGAATATGAAAGACTCCAGAGAGAAAGAGAAGAGAGGAGACTGCAGCAAAGAACTAACCCCAAGGTCTGCTCCACGCACACACACAGTGCTGTGCAAAAGTTTTAAGAAGTTTTTTAGGCTAGGAAGAAAGAGAGGAAATAAAATACACAAAATTGCTAGAAAAAAAAATCTAAACTAGAATCATTTGGGAGCATAGGCCGTCTGCAAAGGCACTGGCTTTATCTCACAGTGGTAAATCTATAAGGCCTTTGTGTACAATGCAAGAACAGAGAAATTTGCTTTTTGGAACAAGCCACAAGAACTCCCAAAAACAGTTCTGCAAAAACAAAATGTTGTTATTCCTGACACTTCATCATCAGGGCAGAAGTGTCATGAAGTATGAAATGTCCTGCGCAGATCCAACTTTGTTCTTGTTCTTGCCACCTCAAGAAAAAGAAAAAAAGTTCTGTGCTATTGCAGCGTGCGTAACACCCTATAGAGCCCAAACCTAGACTCAAACTCAAAGATCGTGTAGTTCAGGGATAAATGCTCTAAACCTCTTATATTTCACAATGGTAAGGAAACCCCCAAAACTAATCAAGTGTACAGTTAGTGAGTGAAGCTTGTGTCTTCGGTCCTTATCTCTGAATAGCACAAAATCTCTTAAAACGCTCCTGGATCTAAACAGAAATCTGGATCCACACCAGAATGAATCATTTTGTCCCTGGCCCAGTACTGACCCTTGCTGAATTTTTCACAACAAAAAAAAACACCCTGTAAAAGCACAATATGGTAAACAGCATTTTTTTTACATCTCACAAAAACTTTTGCACAACTTTGTACATAGCCCATCTAATATAATTATTTGCATCACATCTTTTCCAACTTTTTCCTCTGTTCTTCAGGGAACCATCAGCGTAGGCGTGGATGCGACTGACTTGTTCGACCGCTACGATGATGAGGACTTTGAGGAGATGCCGAGCGGAGGATTTCCTCACATCGAGATAAACAAGATGCACATTTCACAGTCAATAGAGGTAAAAAATGACCTGAGGACCTGCTTTTACTCTGACAATTATGCAGCGTTCATGTGGTCCTCGGACACTCGAAAACATTGTTCCGAGTTGAGAAATGCACATGATGCCTTCAGAAGTTGTAAAAAGAACTCAGGAACATCACTAATCCAAGTTAAAATTAAGCTTTGTTGGTATGACTGGTCCTATGCAGTTTCTGCCTCTATTTTCCACTCTATATTTTACTGTTCTCATTTATTCCTCCTCTCTCTGTATTTTCCATAGGCCCCTTTGACAAACTCCGACACCGCGGTGCTGTCTGGTTCTCTCTCTACGCACAACGGGAATGGAGGAGGCAACATCAACATGACGATACGCAGAGTTACATCAGCCAAGGGATGGGGAGAGGTACACGGCCGTTTACCCGCTCACTTGACAGAAACCTAAACAGAAACAACACTACTGTCTTTGTGTCAGTGGTTCTTAAACTCTCACACCAAGGACCACCTCAGGAAATATTTGGCTTTACAAGTGTCATCTTTAATGGACTAAAGTGAACATTACTGAAGACAAAACGGGGACTTAACCAGGTCCAAACCAGGACTAAATCCAGAGCCGGCTCCTGGTGCAGGTGATATAGGCAGCCGCCTAAGGCGCCAAGTAGCTGGGAGGCACCTGCTGTGGCCCCATGCGCAACGCTTCTGTGTGGGGTCAGCGACACTGTGACCTGCTGCCGGCATAATGAGCCTGGTCCATCACAGTAAATTCATTCAAGGTTTAATTCAAATAAATCAGAAACATAAACATGTTCTACACTTCTCAAGCTTCAAATCAGTCTTTGTTTGCTAACAATCGCCCTCATATTCGCAGAGAAATGATCATTAGTAACTTGCAGAAATAAGATGTGCAATTACAGACGACGTGATCAGAAGTGTATTTTTCTCATTATTTTAGCTGTTATATTATTTAAACAACATAAAACTAAAGTTCAGACGTCCTGACAAACATGTAGCCTGCGGAGTTTTCTGTGGAGTTTTCTGGAGCCTGTGTCATAGCCCATAGTGATGAGACTCATAGACTGTGTGTCTCTGTGCAGGGGCAGAGCAAACACACACAGGGACTGGTGCTCCACTCGGGAACCACTACAAGAGAAATTTGGGCAGATATGTACACACAAAAAAGTTAATGCCCAAATAGTTTGATTTATGCTTCTGTATGAGAGAGCAGCAGCTCATGTTTAAAATATAATAATAAACAGTGTTTTGGAGAGAAGTACATTTATTTTAATTTAAATTCTTGCCTAGGGCACCAACAGAGCCGGCTCTGACTAAATCTGGACTACACTAAGACATAACCATGACTAAATCAGCATCAGACCCGGACTAAAACTGGACTAAACCAGGTCTAAACTGCAATTAAATCAAGACTACACCAAGACATGTCCAGGCCTAAACCAGGACCAAATCAAGACTACACTTAACCAGAACTAAATCAAGACCAGACCAGGACTAAACTATGTCTAAACCAGCACATAACTTGGACTAAATCAGGTCTAAATTAGGACTAAACCAGACTACTACCAGGACTAAACCAGGTCGAAAGCAGGTCTGAACCAGGACTAAGACATAACGGAGACTAAAACAGGACTAAACCAGGATTAAACCAGGATGAAATCAAGACTATCCCATGGCTAAGCAGTGGTCTACTAAATCAAAATAGATATAGTCTATTGCGTGCCACGCAGAAGCCTGTGTACCACCAGAGGTCCCTGTACCATAGTTTGAGAACCAATGTGCTAAGAAGTATTGGCATCGATGCTTCCTCACTGGAGTCGTCTTTTTGCAGGTGGAGCTCGGTGCTGGAGACATTCTGGGGCCTCTCATAGGGTTGAAAATGTTTCGAAATGTCACGCAGCGATGGTAAGAGGAGTCATGAGAACACCTGTACCTAAAATATGTTTGTAAATGTCTTGTACTCTGTTTTAATGTTTATCTTATCGTTCCAGTTGGATGACGGCTCAGTGCGGTCTGCAGTTCTCTCCTCGAGGCTTGAGGCCGAGTTGTTCTTTGATGACAGCGAGGCATTTGGACAACAACACGATGGGATATCTTCAGTGGCGCTGGGGCCCCAACAGCGCGATGACCACCAGCCTGGTCCGGGACACAAAATCCACACATTTCACACTCGCTCTACAGGTACGTCCATCTATCCTGAGCTCTTTGGTGTCAGCATGCAGCAGTGTTGTATGGTTTAGGGACAGTGTATTGGCGGAACAGACAGAAGGCAGATTTGAAGATGTTCATGAGGAGGATGGAGAAGATTAGGAATGAGTCCATCAGTGGGAAAGGTCACATGAGAGGTTTCAGAGGTAAAGTTTCCAGATTGAGGTGGTTTGGACATGTACAGGGGTCCTACTTTCTTTTTGAAAGCAGGACAGTCTGGTTTCTCACTCTCAGTGAACCGTTTTCCCTTGGTTTATTCGGAACTGGCCTGTCACAGCTGTTTATCTGCAGCACGTCTTATAAATACAGAAGTTAATCTCCTACCAAAAATAACCAAGGTAGCGCTGGCTAATACTGAGCCAATGTAATAACTTCTCTGAGCTGATTAATGGCGTTTCGTGCTTTCCTTCCTCACCTGTTGGTTCTGCTGAAGTCCTCGTTGTTGTTCAGTCCTCTGTGGGATTTTTGTCTTTGTCCTGTTTCCATTTTAACAACAGTAAAGTCCTCTGACGTCCCACATAACCACCACATTCAAACAAACCCACTTTCTCCACAAGTCTTTGTACAACTGGCTTCTGCTACTGTCCCCGTTCACAAATTAGTACAGAGCTGCTTATAATACGCTATATTTTGTTGTTTTTTTATGGCAAAACTAACAACTTTTGAAGCAAAATTAAACAAAGTTAAAACCAGAAGTATGTATGATTTATGAGTTATTTATTTGATTCATACATGTAAAGGAACATTAAAGGTCTGGTGACCCAAACAACAGTGCGCTGCTTATGTCCCGCCCTTCCTTTCTCTGTTTGGTTACTCCGACTGTGATTGTTCCACCCATAGAAACGAAACTTACGCAAAGAGATACCTGACTAACTTCTTTGTTTAGAATAGGAAAAGAGTTTGTCTGGCTGGGCCAGGCGACCAGGAGAAAGGAGGCCGAGAGGAAGACCAGAGAGGAGATTTATGGATGTATTGAAAGAGAAATTAATCAACGAGTCATTATCTAAAGTTACTGTTTATACAGTGCTATTACAAATGTATGTTTGTCTTTTCTTGCAGCTTGGTGTGCCTCACTCGTACCTGATGTTGAGTTACCAGTACAAGTTTCAGGATGAAGATCAGACCAAAGTCAAAGGCTCTCTCAAGTAGGTTTGCTCTAATGCGTCTGCTTATCTCATTTGGCCCGAGATGTAGTTGCTGTTAAGCCTTGTGTAAGTACTTGCCAAGGATGTATAAGAAGACCTGAATAGGGCACTGCCCTCTCTCCCCTGATGCCAGTTTGATTAGTGGCTGCTCCGTGGAACTGCAGTGGAAAAATCCCACGTGGCCCGGAAAGGATTTTTCCCATAGAGCGCAATTTAAAAAGAAACACTGACAGGGCACCAGCAACTGAGAAAATGGTTGGATTTTGTAGGTTTTATTATATATCTTCATACCATAGACTTTCTCTGTTTAAAATCCTTAATTTGGTTAAAAAATAACTTTTCATAGTATGTGACGTCACTGCTCTATCCCGCCATTGCACACATTGGTCAAAACCGATCACGCAGTATGAGAAACAAGACCGTGCATGCTCTATGAGTCGCATTATGCAGCAGTAACGCAAAGATAAACAACCTCTGCTTCCATAGAGGGCACAGCACAGACAGAGCTTCACATGAAGAACTGTTTTTGGGTTGGTTGTGTTGTCAATAAAAAATGGTAAGAATAGGCTTTGTCTCAATGCCCTAAGTTTCCCTCTGCATTTCCTACACTTCCTTCCTCTCCTTGTGTCTAAGTCCCGCCCACAGAGGACACAGAGAAGGAGGAGACAGCTTTAGAACATCATTTCCTCTTTGTTATAGTCCTACGCCTTTTTGACCTCTATCCCAAAGTATTTAATGCTGCTCTGATATTATGCTATATTTCGTCGCCTTTACCAAAACAACTGCACTTTTGATGGTAACCTGGACACACCTCACTGTACTGAATATCTCTGGCCTTAGTTTTTTTCAAAATCAACTTTGTCATGGGTTTCCTGCATTTTCCTCTCACTCTAACCATCCCATTGTCTCCCCTTCCTCCAGGACCGGTTGGTTTGGTACGGTGGTCGAATACGGAGCAGAAAGAAAGATCAGTCGACACAGCGTCCTCTCTGCGACTGTCAGTGTAGGAGTCCCACAAGGAGTCACCCTCAAGATCAGGTACACTCTGTTTTTTACACAGTGTGGGCATTGGTTTGTAGGAGTATTATTGAAGGTGTACTCTGGTGTCTCTCTCGGCAGACTGTCCCGGGCCAGTCAGACCTACCTGTTCCCGGTGCATCTCACAGACCAGCTCCTGCCCAGCGCGGTCTTCTACGCCACAGCGGGACCTCTGCTGCTCTACATGGCCGTCCACAGACTCATCATCATCCCCCATACACAAGCACAGAAGGAACAGTCAGTACTATTCATAATACTGTGTTACTTACAAATACTTTATGGTATGGAGCCTGGTAGGGCTGCACGATACATGCAATATTCGATAACTATGTTGAAAATTGCGATAACGATATTATTGTGATATTTGAAAATAGAGCCTACTTTTTGAACATAGTAGCCATGAAAGGCCAAAAAAAATAAAAAGAATTCTAATATTAGTTGATGAATGAAAGTTAATAGTTCTGTGAGTCTCTTGGAGGAGAGACGAAATGTCTTCAACTCAACAAACCACGTCCACACGACTTCTTTTTAACCTTAATTTGATTGTGACAACCCGGACGACTGAGACAGAAGTTAACAACAATAAACAACTGATATTTAGGGCTGCACGATGTGGAGAAAACATGCGATATTTGATAACTATGTTGAAAAGTGTGATAACAATATTATTGCGATATTTGAAAACCGAGCCTACTTTTTGAACATTCACTACATTTTACAAAAATGTAAGTTCCTGTATTTACAAGTCAAAACAGCGACAAAATCAAAACTTAACACAGACTAAACCTGGAATAAAACAAGGCTAAGCTGTGACTAAATTAATTAAATGACCACTAAATCTGGACTTTTTAAATATTTTTATTTCGTCACGACACATGTTCTTTTAAGGCTCTGGTGGAAAATGATTCTTCAGTGTAAATCTCTGTCAGATGAAGACCACAGCGTTATTGTGATATATTTAGATTCTTGCGACACTGATATTGCGTTTGTTGATATTGCGAAAACAATAATTGTGCAATATATAGTGCAGCCCTAGAGCCTGGTCAAAGGCCCCTCCATGAAGCTGTGAGCTGGTGTTGCTGCTGTTTGTACAATATACAGACTAAGAGATTAGATTTTTTTCTGTTCCATCTTTTTATTCCAATGGCTAAAGTCTCAGTAAAGACATTACTTTGCAAAATGTGTGTTTTTGGGATTTATAGGTCCTAAACTGAAGCAAATCAAATCTCAGTGAGTTGGTAAGTTATCAAAACATTTATTTCTTGAGTCTGTCCCACCAAATAACAAAACTTGTCCCACTTTTTTCAATTTTTGAGGTGGTCACCCTTCATGAGGATGGTCAAACATTTGTCAAATCAATCTGCAAATCACTGCACACTAGGCTGATCTATTAAGACAAGTGCTAAACTATTGGATATTTGTGAGTGTGGTGTGTGTGATTTACAGTGAGTAAAATACTTGCTGCCTCAAAATCTGATATGTAATTGAGAATTTAGTGTTTGTCCGAGTGTAACCGCAGTCCCTCGATCCAGTGCAGCAGTACAGCTGTCAGTTAACTGCAGCAGATGGAGTGAGGTGTATTAGAGACCTGTTAGCGCTGTGATAAATCAAAATTAGGCTCCGCACAACAAATGAAGCTCCCAAATTTTTTTATTTTTAACACACGAGACATTTCGAGCACATGCCCTTCATCAGACGCGTTGGTTATAAAACAACACCAATTCAATAAAAGCAAGCACAAATAAATACCATAAAATAGTGTAACAAAATAAACAATTACAGGGTTCGTACAGTCATAAAAACATGGAAAAGTCATAGAATTTTAAAATGCAATTGCCAGGTCCTGGAAAAGTTTTGTAATTTTATATTTTGGTGTAAAGTTTTGGAAAAGGTTTGGAAATTTAAACAGTGTGAGTAACACTGGGCCAGTCCTAGTTAACCCTGCCCAGCTAGAATACAGTAAATATAAGTGTTCAGTAGAAACGCTGTCTTCTTGGTCTGTTCTTGTTCTCTCTGCAGGAAAAAGTGACCAATATCTTTTTTTTTTTTTTCTGAATATTTGAAGTAAATCATTTTTTGGCTGGTCTTCCACTCTTTTAGTTTTGGTAATGCTTTAAAACAGCATAGATGATTAGTTTATAAGTCAGTAAAATTAGTGGAATCATATATTTCTGGGGGAATTTTGCTGCAATTTTATTTGCAGCAAAATTATGTTTCATATGTACCGCATTGGACATTTTGAACACTATTTAAATACGTGTAAGTCATTTTTCAGGTCTTGGAAATTTAGTCAAAAGTTTTGGGAAAGTCATGGAAACTTCTTGGTAAAAAAGTGTATGAACCCTGTAATTAATAATTAATAATTCTAATGCCAGGTTAAAAGCCAGTGAGTAAAAGTGCGACTTAAAAGCATCAACTGTGGGGGCTGTTTTGACATGGGAGGGTAGGACGTTCCACAGTTTGGGGCCGACCACAGAGAAAGCTGGGTCTCCCTGGCTTTTTAGCCTCATCTTCAGCACAATGAGCTAGGGCCAGTCCATGAAAATCATTAAAAACAAAGAATAACATCTTAAAATCAACTCTAAAATGAATAGGAAGCCAATAAAGTTTAAATAAAATTGGTGTTATGTGTTCGTTACGATGTGTGCCAGGTAAAAATTGAATTCTGGACTAACTGTAAGCGTGTAAGAGTTGATTAGTTCTATGTCTATCCAGTTACATTCAGAGGAAGTTTAACCTGTGTCCATCTGTTCTGCTCCTGGAGATGCAACTCCAGCCAACAGAGAACACACTCGTTCTTTGCAAAGAATATAAAAATGTATTAGAAAGGCTGACCAGGCGACTTTGTTGAGGAAGTTGGAGACAGCGCCGCCAGATTTGTGTACATTGCCATTATACCGTATGTCGTTGTCGTATTATTCTTGATATGTGTTTTGTTTTGGCTCGTGTTTCCAGAGAGTTGGAGCTGCAGAGAAAAAGTTCTGCCACAGACATCGCCAAAAAGAAGCAGGAGGCAGAGTCGGCTGTGAGTTCCACAAACACACACTTATTCATAGTAGTTGGAAGTATTTTTGTCTAGTTTTGGCTCCATTTCATCAGAAAAACTCTCCCTTCTCGTCTGTCTTCTTGTGGTTGTTGCGCAGGTTTTGCTGATGCAGGAGTCTGTGAAGAGGATCATAGACGCAGAAGAGTCCAAGATGGGTAAGAACTGAGACAAATCCACACAAACATTCACGAAACAACTTGCAGATATCGGCAAAACATTTCAAATTGTCAAAACAAGTATGAATTAATAATATTTTTGGCGTTTGCTGCTAACCCCGGGCATAAACGTCTGCAAACCTGTGGTGATGAAACCCATCCTCAAGCTGCTTACATAAATCTGAGAGCAGACAGGGATACGTGAAAATATAGTGGTTTGACTGTCGTAGGGTAGTGTTTCTCAACTGGTGGGTCAGGATCCAAAGCTGGGTTGTTGGGCCTAAGCTGTTGATGAGATTTGGGATATATTTTTTTCATATCAATGTTCAGTTTGCAGTATACTGTACATTTTAAGCACGTGATGGTGCGTTGACACTCGAGAGAACACTAAATATTTACTGCTACACTAATCTAAGGAATTGCATGCCTCTCAGAGTTTGTAAAGGTCTAAACTACAGCCGTAGCACAGTTTATACCAGGGGTCTCCAACCAGTAGCTCTCAATTACTTTCCAAGTAGCTCTCCAAAGGCTTTATGAATCCTACATGAGCTTGATTAGTCAGATGTGAATATTCAACAATTAGTTGTCAATCAAACAGTTGCGCTGCAGTCACGTTTGCAGCAGCAGAGAGGCTAAAAGCATGCTACTATATTTTCATGAAGATTAGTTATTGAGTTAAGACAGTGGAAGACAGTTTTTTTTTCTCGAATGTAAATGATCTAAGGTAAAAGTGTGCCAGTTTCTGCATACAGACATAATAAATGCACATGCAGGTGAACTAAATATTCTGTTGTGTTAATGCAAAAACTGAATTGTGGACTCCAACATGTTTAGGGAAATGTTTAGTGAAAACAAAATTAATTTCCTTTGGGTTGAAAGTGTCACCTCTGCGTCTAACTGGCCACTGTGTGTTCCACCTTAGGCCCATAGTTCCTGAGTTTTGCTCCAGTACCTGCGACCCCTAATGGTTTTAAGTAAAAGAGGATGAATGAATGTTACAAAGCACGGGTACCTCTGTGCCGTTTTCATTTAAAAGTAGCTCTCAGGGGACCCCTGGTTTGTACACATTAAGACTGTGGAGATGGGATATTGTTCTCTACAGAGGACATTATATCACCTAAATAACTGCAGCCTGTCATTTTGCTAATTGCAACAATTCAAATTGCAATTTTCAAAAACTGTGCAGTCCTACAAAAAAATATGGACACAGGAGCAGCCCATAAATGTGCACTACAGCACTCAAGCTTCAAAACACCTCATATCTGCAGAGATATTATCACAAATTGCTCACTGAATTAAGACGTGCAGTAATATACAACCTGACCTGAAGCACGGCGTCACCGCGGAGGTTCTCAATATCTGAGCTGAGATGTGAATTTGGCTTTAAATGCTATCATAAGTGGTTTTAAAATGTCTTACTTGAATGTGCCTTTAGTTTGTAAGCTTTTGTGACAGGTCAGAAGTTTTATGAGCTGCATAAACATCATCACAACCTTTTACAGTACCTCTAAAAATGTATGATTCAGTTTTATGTTTTTAATGCAGCACTGAAGTTACTTCATCTGTATTAGGCTTTTAAAATAAAAACCTTCCATTAGTGTAAACTTTATGCAGATTATTATTCTTTTGCTGATGAACCTGGCATTAAATTTGATTCTAAGTGGCATAAAAAAGTCTTAAAAAGGTCGTAAACAAGACAAAATCTCAGGCTACCCTGTAAATGCCCAAATATGCGCCGGCCTGTGTAGATGCAGCTCATGTTTAAATGCAAGACAATGTTTAAACAAAGTTTCATCTTGAATCATAAAACCATAAATTGTATTTATAGTTTTACTACAACGTAGCCAGCAAAAAATAGTATAACAACATCTATAGTGCTCTAGACAGGGAATTGCATGTATTTTGTTCAAATTAGAAAGGTTAGGGTTCTAAACTCAATCTAAAATCTTGCTGAGGGCGCCACCAGAGCTAGGGCTGGCTCCAGTGGGCACGTTACTTAGCAGCTTGTGGAGTGAAGAGAATTGTGTGTGGGGGTTTTGTTTGTGTGTTTTTATATATTATGTCAGAATTTGATGAGATTGTGATCAGGTTCAATTGTAGTCAAGATCGTAAAATATGTAAAAAGCAGCTCCCAACAAAATTATAAGCAAAGACTTTAGTCCCAAGAGGACACCAGTAGAGAATCACCCCGAAAAGTGCAGCTTACAGTCCAAATTCCAGTTAGCAAACAATAAGAAACTAGAGCCAGAAAACGCCCACCTCTTTACACCATGTCTTTAACACAGAATAAACAAAACCACCCACAGAAACTAAAGGGAACTGATGAGACAGAAGGGCTGAACTCATAAAACAAAAAGACTGTTAAAAACATTAACAGTAAAAGACGTGTGATATTTAAGGCCACCAGTAATCTCCACCAGATCATATTTGTCAGCTAAGTCTGCTTTCTGAAAAGAGGATAAAAAAAGTCACACTTGTCAGATAAGCCTTTTATTAAAGTCTCTCCACCTTTGTATAATGCATTTTTTTTAACCTACATTGTACAATTTATTATCCTTCGAGTAGAAATGTGAATATTTCCCTCCTCTGCTCAGGTCTGATCATCCTCAACGCCTGGTACGGGAAGTTTGTGTTGGACATCAGCCAAAAACAGGAGAAGACTAAAGTCATAGATGTGACCGTCCCCCTGCAGTGCCTCGTCAAAGACTCCAAACTCATCCTCACCGAGGCGTCCAAGGTTCGTCTGTCTGTCTATACAGGGGCCACTTTATTAGGTACACCTGTTCTGATGCAAATATGTAATCAGCCAGTCACACAGTAACAGCTCAGTGCATTTAGTCCTGAGACCTGCTGAAGACAAATCTGCTGAAGTTCAATTCAGTCTGGTCTTTCTTCTCAGGCTCTACTCTAATCCCAGTCCTGGTTTAGACCTGGTTTGGTTCTAGTTTATTCCTGATCCACATCTGTTTTAGTCCAGATTTAGATGCTTGTTTGGTTCTGGTTTAGACCTGGTCAAGTCATTATTCAGACCTGGTTAAGTCATAGTTTAGTTTTGGTTTAGTTCTTGTTTAGTCCTGGTTATGTCCAGGTTTAGCTCGAGTTTAGACCTGACTTACCCTGGTTTAGTCCTAATTTTCTCCTGGTTTTGTGCAGGTTTAGTCCTGGTTTGGTTCTAGGTTTAGTCCTGGTTTATACCTGGTTTAGTCATGATTCAGTCCTGTTTTAGACCTGCTTTAGTCCATGTTTAGTCCTGGTGTAGTCATCATTCAGTCCTGGTCTTTCCCTGGTTTAGTCCTGGTGTGTTCCTGGTTTAGACCTGGTTTAATCCCGGTTTACCGTTAGCTCTCTTCATAAAATGTTGCCCATGTCAAAAAAGACATCCAAATATTTATTTATTTATTATACTTTTATTGATCCCCATGGGGTAAATTCGTTCTCTGCATTTGACCCATCCCTCAGTGCCGCTGGGGCGACCTGTCAGGAGCAGTGGGCTGCCGCGGTGCAGCGCCCGGGGACCCTTCTCCAGATCTTGAGCCAGGATTCTGGTCAGGAGAATCTGGCTGGAGGTTTTATATACATATATATTTATATTGCTGGCCTTATTGTGTTATTGCAATATTTAACACAACTATCACATATCAGCTGTTTTTCCTAATATCGTGCAGCTCTACTGTGGAGATGGCTGTGTGTGAAAATCCCAGTAGCTCAGTGGTTTCTAAAATACTCCATGTCCCTTAAATCCTCTTTCTTCTCCTTTCTGATGCTCGGCTTGAACCTCAGCAGGTTTGTCTCCAACTTATCTCAGGACTTGATTAGACATTTGCATTGAAAACCATCAGAACAGGTAATAATGATAACAATAACATTAATCTTTATTTCTGTAGCACTTTTCTGAACAAGTTCCAAAGTGCTTTCCAGTGCAAAATTACACAAAATATCCAACAAAGACCCATGCACATGCAATATTATACAAGCCAATAAAAGACAAAAGGCAAGACATATTACAACCACAAATAAAAAATAAAACCATAATAAATATTAACTCAAATTAAAATCAGGCAATATCAAATGCTTTTTCTTAAAATAAAAGTTTTTAAATGTTTCTTAAAAGTGCAAAGACATCTGATCTGCCTGAGGTCATGGGGCAGGGAGTTCCAAAGAGAGGGAGCCCGAACAGAAAATGCCCGGTCCCCTCTGTGGCCCTCTGTGATCTGGAGGGGACAGAGGGGTGAGGAGGTCAGATAAGTAGCGTGGTGCCAGACCTTTAAGAGCTTTAAAAGTCAACAATAAAATTTTAAAATCAATCCGAAACGTCACAGGAAGCCAGTGGAGGGACAGGAGGACGGGGTGATGTGGTCGAGAAGTCGAGCTGCAGCGTTCTGGACAAGCTGTGGGTCATGGATGGAAGTTTGTTTGATGCCAGCATAAAGTGCGTTACAGTAATCAAGGCGAGAATAAATAAAAGCATAAATAACTTTTTTTAAGATCAGAAGGGGTTAAAAATAACTTCATTTTTAAATTAGTTTAAGATGATAAAAACAGGTCTGGACCACACTACTTATCTGACCTCTGAAAGACAAATTAAAATCAAAGAGGTGTACCTAATAAAGTGGCCTGTCTGTATGCTAAAATGGAACAATGTAAACGTGACAGTATCCCTGGTTTTGTTCAGGCGGGGCTTCCCGGTTTCTACGACCCGTGTGTGGGAGAAGAGAAGAGCCTCAAACTGCTGTACCAGTTCAGAGGAGTCATGCATCAGGTCATCTCTGCTGATACTGAGCCCCTGAGGATACCCAAGCAATGTCAGTACTTTACACTTTCACGAACCAACAAATTCAACCAATACCAACCCTGACAACAGCATAGCTCTGTTTCATGCTTTTATTTTATTTAAAGGTCCACCTATTCTGTTAAATTGACTTTTTTGAACTTTAACTATGTTATAATGTTGTTTCCACCTCAAAAACAGACTTGGAATAGTATTTTGTTTCATTCACACGTTTGAGTAATTTTGTAAGCTGAGGCGCTGCCCTTCTCCAGAGCTGAAAACGCTCGGTCTCACACCTCTACGTAGACAGGAAGTGCTCCTGCGCGTTTCTAAAGCCCAGACACCGTCACCGGACTCGTTCTGATCATTTCAGCCTTAAACCTCCGTCACTACGAAGCAGTCAGCTCAGAAATCTGTCTGTTAGCCTCATACATTATTTTAAGTTATAAAATGTGAAAAATGGTGTCCAAAATGATTTCAAAAGGCATAACATGTGACTTTTAAAAGCTGGACAAATTCACCACCACAAAATACTACATGGCATTAAACAGAAAATTCTACCTCTAGCCTTAGACTATCAATTCTACAATTATTACTTCCTTGTTAAACTTGTGAATGCTTTAACAATATTTATACTTCAAACATTTCTCTTCACTTCCCTTTTCTCTATTTCTGTTTGTCTGTTTGTTTAGACCTAATTCTGGTTTTAGACCTGGTTTATTTATTGTTAAGTTCTGGTTTTAGTTCTGCTATAAGCCATGTTCAAGTTTAGTCCCTGTTTTGTCCTTAACATAATCCTGGGTTATTCCAGATTAAGGTTCATTTTAGTCTTTCACAGCTAAATATTTTCTGAAAAAGTTCTATAAATGATCAAATAACTCCACATACCCCCTGCAATGTGCTCCCTAACCCTAGGGGTCTCCGTACCCCTGGTTGGGAAACACTGATCTAGACTTTATTATCAAGGATACAGTACTTAAACATGGGACTCTCCTATTGGCTGTTGCTGCTTGTAAACATTGAATGAAAGGCTGTCTGTGTCTGCCACACCGAGAAACGGCACAAAAAGACAAAGCGTCATTCCATGTCAAATCGACCAATGCCTCCCCCCTGACCACCTTGGATTTTCTTCAAACTTGGTATGATTATTGTTCATAGAACCAGTAGGAAGTGTGCAAAGTTTGGAGTTGGTATCTGTTGTAGTTTATGAAATAATAAGGTTTCAAAAATTGGGTGTGTCAGCCCAAAATCATGGCTTCTGCAAAATGCTACAGTTCCACTGCAGGCTGTACCTGCTCAGCTCCACATGAATGACATTTGAAAGTTTTGTTCTACACTGTGTAAAGTCCGTTGTGTGTAAAGCATAAGGTCCAAAGTTATATCATTCTCAATTTATGGCCTGTCAGATGTAAAAAATGATTTCATAATTTGGACTTTCATATCTCCACAGTGAAACACATCAGTTCTGTCAAACTGTGATATAACAAACTCATGTGAGAGTACTTCATCATTAACTAGCTGATGAGTAACTAACTTTCATTAACTAACTTTCATTAAAAAAAAGGATTCTTTTATTTATTAGGCATCATACCTAGAAAAGATGATCTCTGTGAAGTCTGTTTTTCAAACTCAAATTGCCAACGTATGACACCATTTACCATAAAAACAAGTATATCACTGGAAAGAGCAGGTGTTATTTAGTAAATGTAGAAAAGCACTTGTTGGTTGAAGCTAAATATGTTAATTAGTCTGTTAAAGATGGGGCCCCTGGTGTTGGGTCTTAGTCACTGTCCTCATCAGAGCTAAGAGAGAAAACTAACCTGAGCCTCCTCCTCCCAGCCTGCAGTGGAACTGTAGCATTTTGCAGAAGTCATGATTTTGGGCTACACTTTTTTGAAACCTTATTATTTCATAAACGACAAAGGATACCAACTCCAATCTTTGCACACTTCCTATTGGTTATATGAACAATAATCATACCAAGGTTGAAGAAAATCCAAGGTGGTCAGGTGGGATTTTTTTCTGAAAAGTGTTGATTTGACTTGGAATGACCCCAAACAGAAATAGAGAAAGGAGAAGCAAAGAGAAATGTTTACAGATATTGGCAAAGCATTCACAAGCTAAGAGATAACTGCAGGATAACACTGAACTCAGAGCTAGAGGTTAAAGGTCAGCTCTAAGTTCATATTATTAGTATTATGTGGTGGTGAGTGGACCCAGTTTTAAAGGTCGCTTCACTGTTGTTAAATTGTGAACCGATAGCACATTTTAGGTATTGTTTTGTAAAATATGTTTGTTTGTTATTTTACTCTCACCAGCACACAGAATAGAGTCCGAGTCGTCCTAGGAGCCGACCAGAGAAGAAACAAGATAAACTGAGAAATGAAGAAAGACGTCCAGAACCTATTCTGCTTTTGTTTTCTTCTGTTTTACCTCCAAACCTGGCCTTTTCAAAGCAGGTAAAACCTCAGTTGTGAGATAGAGCTCCTCAGTGAACTGCTGACTGACCTGTTACACTGGATATCAAAAACAGCATTATAATTGTGCAAACTCTAAGTGCAGATATAAAGACTTAGTATTTATTATGTGCAGAATGTCTGAGCTACTCCAGTGATTCTCAGCTGGTGTCATCCGGAGACATTTTTGCTTATCATTTTTTCGGAACCCACTTTTTACCAACTTTCTAACCTTGTCTACAACTTCAACCTCATTAAAGGTCTCACAGAGTACTCTGCATCTGTACTCAGGTAAAAGTACTGTTACCTCAGAACAATATTACCGTATTTTCTGGACTATAAGTCACACTTTTTTTCATAGTCTGGCTAGGGGTGCGACTATTTTTATATATTAAAATATTTCAGGTGTTGGTTAGAGGGCGCTCTAGGCTTGTGTACCAGCATCTGCTGCACCTGTACCACTGACAATTTAAAATGTAAACATTACCACTAACAACTTAGGCTATAAAGACAACTGAGAAAGAGCGGAATAATTGGAAATGGAACTGATGCTGAGTCTGACGTCTACCTCCGGAGTTGGCGGAGTTGTTCAGAAGCGACACCGAGGATGAAGAATTTAAAGGATTTAGTGATTAGGAGTGAGATGGTGAGTTTGGTGAACTTGTTATATTATGTTCTTTATGCTATAGTTATGTGAATAACTGTTAATATATTACGTTAACATACGAGACACCTATTCAGTTCGTTGTTTATGCTTCATGTAGCTGAATAACCATCAATGTGTTACGTTAGCAAACCACACACCTATTCAGCTGTTGTTCTCTATTCTATTATTACTATAACTTGCCTTTCAACATGAAATGTCTGTTCTTGGTGTCGGATTTTGTAAAATAAATTTCCCCCAAAAAATGCGACTTATAGTCCAGTGCAACTTATATACGTTTTTTTCTTCTTCATTATACATTTTTTGGCGAGTGCGATTTATACTCCGGAGCCACTTATAGTCTGGAAAATACGGTACTCAAATATAAGTATTAGACAAGTAGCTGTCAACTTTATTACCACCACTACTAATAATAATAATGCCTCAAGCTTATACAGCACTTTTCTAGACTCTCAAAGTCGCTTTACAGTTTGGTGCATTATTCAGTCGCTCCTCAGTCACCCACATTTATGCATCGCAAGGTGGGTGAAGCGTCCTGACACAGTATGCAATGCTTTCTCTGATAAAAATCCCCAAGTTACCTCTAAAATAACTTTTAATGCTTTTAATGTCATGAAGCACAAAACAAGAGCACTTATGCCGTAGTTCTCTATGGGCAGCACAAAGCAGAAATAAACACACAGTCCAGAAATGTTTTGGGCATTTTGCACCAATAATGAACGAATAAAAACAGCAGTGTGCATTACTTCATTTACTATCCAGCTCTGTTGGTACACCCATGGCCCGGGCCCACCAGTTGAGAATCCAGGAGTTGGGCGTTTATCCACACATTAATACAACTGTGAATTTAGCCCCATATCATGACCTCAGTTTTAACCATGTTACTGTTTTACATAGAAATTAATTGATTGTTACAGATTATGCAGGGAGGCCATGTACTGTATGTATCTCCTGTTTAGTTAAATAGTTTATTAAATGTCTATTGATCATGCCTTTTAATGTTGATAATGATTTTAATGACATATGAAGTATTGGCTGCACAAGAGGAAGCTGCTGCATAAATGTGAAAATATACACTCACTGGCCACTTTATTAGGTTCACTGTGTTGTCTTTCTCTCATCTGGAACCAGTCTGACCGTTCTCCTCTGACCTCTGACCTCTGGCAGCAGCAGTTCACCACAGAACTGCCGCTCACTCGATATTTTCTTTCTTTTCTGGACCGTTCTCTGTAAAAACTCTAGAGATGGTTGTGTGTGAAAATCCCAGTAGATCTGCAGTTTCTGAAATACTCAGAGCGGTCCGTGATCTTCTTTAAGTCCTCTTTCCTCTCTGTTCAGGTTTGTCTTCAACAGGACTTGACCAGGACTAAACCGGGACTAAAGCAGGTCCAAACTAGGGTTAAACCAACACTAAATCAGGACTATAACAAGGTCTAAAGTAGGTCTAAATCCAGGACTAGACCATGTCCATACCAGGACTTAACCAGGTCTAAACCAGGTCTAAACCACAACAAAACAAGGTCCAAGACTCCAAACCAGGACTAAACCAAGTCCAAACCAGGACTAAACAAGGCTAAACCAGGACTAAACCAAGTCCATACCAGGACTAAACAAGGCTAAACCAGGACTAAACTAGGTCTAAAACAAGACTAAACCAGGTTTTAATAAGGTCTAAAATAGGTCTAAACCAGGACTAAACCAGGTCTAAACCAAGACTAAAACAAGACTAAACCAGGTTTTAATAAGGTCTAAAATAGGTCTAAACCAGGTCTAAACCAGGACTAAACCAAGTCCAAACCAGGACCAAACCAGGTCTAAACCAAGACTAAAACAAGACTAAACCAGGTTTTAATAAGGACTAAACCAGGTCTAAACCAGGACTAAGCCCGGACTAAACCAGGTTTTAATAAGGACTAAAATAGGTCTAAACCAGGACTAAACCAGGTCTAAACCAGGACTAAACCAGGACTAAACCAGGTCTAAACCAGGACTAAACCAGGACTAAGCCCGGACTAAAACAGGTTTTAATAAGGACTAAAGTAGGTCTAAATCAGGACTAAACAGGGCCTAAAACAAGACTAAACCAGGTTTTAACAAGGACTAAATCAGGTCTAAACCAGGACTAAACCAGGTCTAAACCAGGTCTAAACCAGGATTAAACCAGGTTTTAATAAGAACTAAACCAGGTCTAAACCAGGTCTAAACCAGGATTAAACCAGGTTTTAATAAGAACTAAACCAGGTCTAAACCAGGACTAAGCCAGGACTAAACCAGGACTAAACCAGGTCTAAATCAGGTCTAAACCAGGTCTAAGCCAGGACTAAACCAGGACTAAACCAGGTCTAAACCAGGTCTAAACCAGGTCTAAACTAGGACTAAACTTTCTGATGCTCGATTTAAACTTTTCCAGGTTTGTCTTCATCATGTCTCAGGACTGAACTGAGCTGCTGTCGTGTGATTGGCTGATTACATATTTGCGTATATAAGCATTAGAACAGCTGTACCTAATAAAGTGGCCAGTGAGTGAAAGTGGTGCTGAAGCCTTTAGACGTAGCTCCTTTTAAAAACACTAGTTTGTGCACTTTATCCGTGCTGAATTGACTGAATCTGTAACTAAAATATCCATAAAATGTTGTATAAGGTGGCTTAAGGGAAAGTAATAAAAGGGATTTTGTTGGTTACAGACAATTTGCACTAATTATGGTTCGTAGCCTCATGTTTTATCCTACTAATCATAACCTGCAGCTACCAGGCCTAACGTTATGACAGGGCATCAGTGTTGTGTATGAGGCTGCAGGTGGTCGTAATGTTATGCCTGATCAGTGTGTAGTGGTCGTCTCCTGAAACGTTTCAACCCACCGCTGTAAAACTGTGTAAATGTTGTCTATGTTGTCTATTCTGTAAAATCTGCAATAAAACTATATGAGATGTACACATTTTCTGTCACTTTTTCCCGTTGGTGTGGAGACTGGAGCTGGTCTCTGCTCCTTTAACCCTCTGGGCACCTTAAACATTTACATACACTCGTTACCTTAGGGACCCGTTTGGGACCTCTCACAAAATAGCTATAAAAATGTCAAATATTAATTTTTTTTGTTTGTTTTACTTTTTTTGCATAAAATTCTTTCTACTACTTCAGCCCTAACCATAGATATGAAGTTTATTTTCATTTATTAATAATTTATATGTTTTTATGACCATTTTGTCATCAAAAATCCTGTTGTTTTAGATGACAAAAACACAAAATCTGCCATTTTATCCAAAAATGAGTTGCAGAGTGGATCACTTGGGGTGAAGTTATTAGAGCTTTGACTAAGTCAATAATTAATAACAACACTGGTTTTGATGCGTTTTCATTTTTGGAGCAAGGACAGATTATTGAAAAAACTTGCACTCGTTAACTTAGGGACCCGTTTGGGACCTCTCAGAAAATAGCTATAAAAATGTCAGATATGAATTTATTTTTTTTACTTTTTTCACATAAAATCCTTTCTACTACTTCAGCTCTAATCATAGAAGTTTATTAACATTTATTTATATTTTCTATGTTTTTATGGCCTTTTTGTCATCAAAACCCCGTTGTTTTAGATGACAAAATAACAAAATATGCCCTATTATCCAAAAATGAGTTGCAGAGTGGATCCCATTGGGGTGAAGTTATTAGAGCTTTGAATAAGCTAAGGACAGATTATTGAAAAAACTTAAAGACCCGTTTGGGACCTCTCATAAAATAGCAATAAAAATGTCAAATATAAAATTTTTTTTTTACTTTTTTAGCATGAAATCTTTTCTACTATTTCAGCCCTAACCATAGATATGAAGTACTCCAGTGCTGTATTAAAAAAAAAAAAAATCATATAAACATATCTTTAAAATATATTGTAGATGCTAGAGCTGGGTACCGTTCACATTTTTAAATGTTACCTGGTTTTCGATACTGGTGTCTGAGCGTTACTTTTTCTGATTCCTATGGTGAACTAATTCAGGAAAACGCTGCAGGTAAAAAACCTCAAACACACTGGAGGGACTTTTGAAAATTATGGAAGCCTATTTAGGATTTTTCTTTTTCATTCAACAGTTTTAATGAATTTTTTTATCTTTTAGCTTCTCAGGGACACAACAGAATGCACTTTGGGCGAGATTCGACCCCTCCAGTTGTTGGGCGAATGCTTAACCCACTGCACCACTGTTTGAATGTTAATGTTTTAATTAGGGATACTAAGACAAAATTATGAGAAAATATATTTATAGCGCTGTCTCTGGACCTGCCAGGTATCAGAACTTGGTACTGAAAGAAAAGTTTGGGGTCGGTACCACAAAGGTATTGTTTTCAGCACCAAGCCTTAAATATGACTTACAATAATTCATTATGTTAAGTTAATGAACAGAAAGCTCTGGACCTACTCCCATTGGTTCAAAAATGGAAAAATCTAAATTAGGACCAAGGTTGGAGCGTTAACACAGGAACTAGGGATTCTTTTTGGACAATTATTTTGACATCATTCTCTGTAAAATAGAAGCCCATAATATAATTTTAATGCAGGACGTTATTGTCCCACAGTGATTTCATGTGAGAATAAAAAAATTTTGACTTAATGTCTCATAATTGGAGACACAACCATGTTTCTTCATGTTTCTTGTGGTCGAAACGTGCTTCCAAAGAAAACACACCAAATTCAGCCCAGTAAAATGGTAACTCTTTATTTACAATAGTTTACAATAGTTTCACAGAAACAGTTTGCACCACAGTTAGACACTTTCTGGACTCGGGGATAAGGACGACCAGGATTCGGACAGACAGGCTTCTCCAAACACTTATTATTATTACACTGTTGTCTTAAGACGCAGACCAGAAATTCAAAATCTCTTAATCGTAGTTCTCAAGAAGTGATTTTAGACTTATATCCTGAGAAACTTAGCCTTAAAATCATTGCATTGTATGACCATTATTTGGACAAGGCTGGTAGTTTGTAAATCGCAAAATACTTAGCACTTAGCTGAGCATAAACCACATCTTCTGTCCTTTACAAACCACATTTTTCCTTCCGAGTCGATAACCATTTGAAGCTTTAAAAAATCCCGCCTTGGACTAAAGTATCCAAACTTCTGAGTCTAAAATATGTAATCCTACAATATGGCTTTTGTATAGTCAGAAACCTACACGGACAGGCCTAACAGCAGATGGCACAAGAAGAAAAGCTTAATCCAAATGGAGTTTTAAAGGAAAAAATGACAAGAAATACATTTCCCATAATCCTCTTGTTCTGAGCAACACAATACTGTTATGACAATGTAATTAGCAAACTGTAAGGACGGCCACAGAAGTTCCCTTAGCTATAGTCTGTTATGACTTTCAAAAACAAGAATAGCATGAAAAGTAAGGAGTTAAACTAGTGGTTCTCAACTGGCGGGTACGGTCCAATAGCGGGTCGTGTTCATGCATGTTTTTAGCAGGTTGTGGAGTGAAGAAAACTGTGGGAAAAGAAAGTGTTTTGATAAATTCTGTGAGACTTTGATGAGTTTAAAGTGGAGCTACGCAACTTTGCTTGTTTTTTTGCCGTTTCGGTTGCATTTTTCTCTCTGAAGCGCCCCCTACAGTTGGGAGTAAAGCACTATGGTAAAAACTTTGGAGTTCGGTTGACCCCTGTGTGATCTCTGGCTCGGTTTGACTCTCGTTTCATCCTCCTCGTATCCGTACAAAGGTTTCCTCTGCCTTTTGGTCGACATCTAAGGGGTCATTAAGACGACAACCAGGAAAACATAAATATCATATCATTTTTGATTTGCGTCTACACGGAAACACTCAAGGGGTGGAAAAAAACGGCAGAAGATGTAAAAATTTGTAGGAGTGAGACGAAAAAACACCTCTTCCAGCATTTTTAAAAGATTGTGTATTTGGAAAACAGATGTCCCGCTCTTGTCTAAACGAAATGCCAAAACACTATCGAATAGCGCCGTGGGATGGCTCAGGAGGCGGAGCTGTGGCGCAGGGTGACTGTAGCCTGCCTCTCCCTGCTCTCTCCTCCATGGTTTATTATCATTACTTAGCTGTCCAATCAAATAAAGTCAAACACTACAGAATTGTTTCGGCAAAACGCTGGCTTTTTGTTATAGCTAACCGGGACGAATTCATTTCTCACAAGACCCGAGACTTCAGGGACACTGGGTCAGGTGTCCTATTCTTACAAGGCTGGTGTGGGGGTGCAGGGGGCATTATTCACCCCAGAACAACTTCTTTACCAATCCCACCAACTCTGAAACTGTTTAGTCATGGTTAAAAAAAAGTTGCATAGTTCCGCTTTAAGTTGTAGACAAGACTGATATGTCCCCAAAATGACACCAGTTGAGAAAAAACAAAAGTTAAATGACGCTATTAAGTACAGTTATTGAGAACGACCAGGCTAAAGCTTATCTACTGATTTTGAAATACTTTCCTTTAATATATATATACGTTTTCCCAACACAGAACTAAACTAAATCTCCCTAAACTTTGCAAAAAATAAAGAAAAATGCTTGGTAAAGTGGTTCTCAACTGGTCTGACTCTGAGACTTTTCCATCATTTCATATTTTTCTAAATTATTTTACCACAACTTGTATTTTAAAAATCACCATTTTGTGTATTTAAAACAATATTAGGCCTTCAAATAGTCTCAAAACTTCTGTCAACTTCCTAAAGAAGCACTTTTGGGACCCAGACCCATCAGTTGAGAACCACCGACCTTGAAGTGCGGCTGGAAGACTGTTCGCGGAGCAGAGGAGGTTGAGTTTGTGCCGGCTTTGAGCCACATTGATATTTTTAAATAACAAAAAGAAAAAAAAGAAAAGAAAAAAACGCTCACTATACATCTTTGTTCTGTTTCTGTTGATGATACCTTGAGATTTTTAGCACCATCTTTGAGCAAAATACACAGCGTTTTTCTCTCAATTCGAACCAATTTTTATGTAACATCGATAGAGGCATCTTAGAGCAATCATATCCAGTTAAATTAAAACAAACAAAACGTATTCTTTAAGTGAGAAAAAAGTGCAAACCTTCTTTCCTACAATTCCCAGCATGCACCAGAGTTGAGTGGCAGTTACGAGGGTGTTTCTGTCTCTCTCTCTCTCTATGGCAGTTCCAGTGTTCGTTCATTCGTGAGAGAGTTCCCCCGCTCGGAGACGTTAGGTTTGTTTGTTGCAATGCGATTCGTTATCTACAGACGAACTTCTGTGTGATTGCCTTACGCTCAGAGTCTGTAGGAAAAAAAAAAAAAAGCAGGAACAATGACGACATTCCTAAAGGAAATCTCTAAAATCTTCCCAAATACAAGGAAGTCCTGTTGTTTTTTTAAGGTCCATCATAACTGGAAAAAGAGTGGTTTTTAAGGACAGAGATAGAAGAAGTGTAGCTGCAAAGATCGGAGCCCAGAAGAAAATTAGACCCATGCCTTTAAAAATACTTAAAAATCCACTTCTAAATAACTAAAGATGACATTTTGTTCATCTGTTAGTACGGTAAGTCAAAAGGTAATTGTCGTTTTTTAAATACTTTTTTCTGAAAGGTCAGTAATGGAACAAGGGAGACGTGGTTAGTTTTTGGTATGGATCTGGAACACCATCTGGATCCAGGAAATGTTTTTTAAAAGATTTTGTACCATTGCAAAATAGGGTCAAAGGTACTAACTTCAGGCACAAGGGGTCAGTAGAGGAACAAATGAGTGGTTTTAAGTGGATTCTTCACCACTGTAAGATATAAGAGCATTTACCCCTGAACTAGAATGAGATTTGAAGTTTTAGGGTTAGAATTACAGATTTGTCTTTATTTTCATTGTCCTGCATGGAGTTTTTTTTTTTTTTTTCTGTATTTTTTTTATTATAACTTAGATTGATGTTATAAAAATGTATTTTAAAATGTTGAGATTTACCTACCTGGGCTCTTGTTTGGACAGGCTTTGTCGTTCAATAGAGAAGAGCATTTACTCCTGAACTAGAAGATCCCTGGTTTGAGTCCAGGTCTGTGCACTGTATCTTCACCATTGTGGGATAGGGACAGTGCTTCTGGTTGGCAAACTCAAGCTATATTTAAGTCAAATACAATTACTTTGTTTATATTTTCATGAAGTTTTCTGAGCCCAGTTTTTAGAGGAATGTCTACAAAAACATCTGAAACGGAAAGAACATTTATTTTACTCGCACAGGTCTAAGTTTTGTTGTGGGGTCCTGTTGTGCCGCTACAGAAGGGAGACCTGAATTTGAGCAAACGACCGTCTTACAGGTGCAAAGGTACGAGGACTGAGGGGAGGGGTCAGAGTTCAGGGGTCTCTCCGGGATCGTTGTGTGGTAGAGGAGGAGGTGGGAGGAGGTGGGAGGAGGAGGGGGGAGGGGTCAGTCCAGCATGTGTTTCCGGGGCCCCACTCTCGAGCGGTGGGAGCGGCGGGCGTCGTGGCCGGCCGCCGCAGTGCCTCCGCCCGCGCCGCTGGCCCGGCAGCTCTGGCACACGTAGGTCTCTGGGACGTGGCTCTTGCGGATTTTGGCACAGGACAGGTGGATCCAGGTGTGGCACGTGTTGCACTCGATCATGGCGCGGCCAGCGAACGGCTTCATGCAGAAACAGGTCACCAGGTCCCACGAGTCGTCATCTTAAAGCACAAATGTGAAAATAAGATGTTTGTTAGTTAGTGTGACTTTTTTATTGTATCAAAAGGAAATGTTTAATGACCTAACAGCAAATATAACAGGAATCATCTGTGAAAAAAAGAAAAAATCCCATTGGTAGGGCTACACTGAATGAATGGCCGTCACTAACTAAATAAAAATAGCTAATTCTATATTTTCTGAAGAAGTAAAATTGCTTTACAGTAGCCACTCGAGAGCTGAATTTATTTCTTGGACAGGACAAGGATGGACAAGATGTTGCATTGTTCCAATGTTGTTCCAAAAACTGTTCCAATGCAACATCTTGGACGGGACATCCTTGGAAAAAAGATCAATCTTATTGTTTTTTTTCTGGTTAAACAAAGTTGATTGGTATCAGATCACTACTAGTGTGAAGAGTTTGATAATACTGCTACCCCTGTCCTACCTGCAAAACCTCTGAACAGTGTGTAATGGATTTGATATTTATTTATTTTTTCAGGTTAATATAATACATTATTTATTTGCCTAACTTTGTTAAAAATCAGATATGGGTTTTAACATGAACTTAAAGTTACTGTAAGCGTCGTACTGGTTAGAAAATGGTACTGCTGTCTAAATCAGAACAATGGTCTGTGGGCTGCCAGTGCTTCCACTTCTCTGATTGGACGAATGGCGATGCGAGGGTTTTAAAACTAAAACAAAAATCTAAAAATAAACAACTTGGCCATCATATAAATAATTTTTAATTGGGAATAAATCGCCTATACCAGTGGTTCCCAAAGTGGGGTCCGCGAAGGTACTACAGGGGGGCCCCCAGTGGCTGTCTATATTTAGTTAAATTTCAATTTATTATTTTGTTATTATTATTATTTCAGACACATGGTTTTGGTTCATAAAAACAAATAAAACATACAAAAATATAAAAAGTCAATGAAAATATTAAGTACCTAAAAACATTAAGTACATAAAAAACATTTGAAATTAATTACAGTTGTATACTTGTTTTAAAATATTACTTTAAAACAACTGTTAGTCAATAATCAGTGTTTTTGTAATGATTTTATTTTAAAAAAAAACATACGGAGAAAAACATGGCAGAGTCTTTTGAATACAGGGAAGTTGCTGGGGGTCCACGAGGGATTTTCGGAAATTTAAAGGGGCCACAACAGTCTTGACTTTGGGAACGGCTGGCCTATACCTTTGTTATCACTAAAACTAATATCTGATTTAAACATGTTTACTTAATAACTGGGGACAAGTAGGTAATTTTTATGAAATATAAAAAACATATACTGCTCATAGTACCTTTAACAGTGGAAAGCTGCCCTACATGAAAGCACATACGCTGCCTGTTTATCTACAAAGTATGGGCAATGACATCGCGATACTGACCTGGTATTTCCTCAGTAACGGGTCAAAAACTGCAGCGTCGCTCAGCTCTCCTAACATTTTGTCCTCAAACTGATGTGTTAGAAGCTCAATTAATTTAAAACAAAAATGATCTCAAACCTCAAGCAAAATACTTTTGTATCTTTGCCTTATTACAAGTTTCAGAGATTTTTTTTTTTTTTACAAAATTAATAGCGCTATGGTCGTGAGCTACCACTGTTGAACTTTTTAACTCTTAATATACCGTATTTTCCGCACTATAGGGCACTTAAAAGCCTTCAATCTTCTCAAAAAACGACCTTATAATCCAGAGCACCTTATATATGAATTTATTTACAGCTACCGTAGTCAGGAGCATCGTGGAGTAATACATACTGTGCTTCACCATAATATTGCCGTAATCGCCCAACTGTTTAACTCAGACACTGAAGATGAAGAATTTGAGGGATTTGTGGACGAGGAATGAACTGAAAAAGTGAGTGTGTTGTGTTGTATTTTGTTCTAACGTTAACTGAACAGTTATGAGTTATTGTGAATACGCTATCGTTTGATTTAGCGGTCTCAGATTGTGTTTTTTATTCACGCGTTACAACTGAACAAGTTTGGGAGTTTTGGTGAACGCGTTGAATAAAGTTTGACTGACTGACTTATCTGACTGTTTTGTTTCGCCTTTAGTCCGCTTTTAGAGAGCTTTATATGTGAAAAAAGTTCAAAAATAGACCATTCAATGACAGTGCGCCTTATAAACCGGAGCGCCCTATAGTGCGGAAAATACGGTAGACATTTTCCAAAAAGTCTTTGGGAAAGATTAATAGGAAATTTTGCTCCTGGCACCAGAGGAGGGCACTGTTGCGCTCCCTTGTCTAAAACCATCTTACCTGAGTCGACCATGATGTCCTCGTCCTCCCCGGAGCCGTCCTCGTCCCTGAACACCACCTGCTTGCCCTGTCGAAACACCGTCCTGTTCCCGGGCAGGCCCTCCACCTTCTGCACCTTCACCACGCCCTCCTCCAGGTCCCTCCCCTCCCAGTACCGGTGCTCCTCCTTGGGCTCCTCTTTGCAGACGGAGTGCGAGGGGCCGGACAGGTGGCGGTGCTCCGGGTGCAGGGGGATGCTGAAGTCGTCGTCGGGCTCTTCTTTGATGGGCCGGCCGCACTGCAGCTCGGGCGCCGGCGACTCAGGTGAGGGGGGACGCATGAGCCTGCTGCTCTCTCCCGCTGAGTTCTGCTCCCGCTCCTTCCTCCGCTTCTTCTTCTTGAGTTTGTCCGCTTTCCTGCGCTCGTCTGGGTGCAGGGAACTGACTGTGTGCTGCAGACAGAAAGGCAACACATTAGCATCTGAATTTCAGAGGAGTGCACAGTGAATTTTCTTCCTCCATCTTTAACCTTCTCCTCTGCATCCTCTTCTCCCACTGCATCCATAAACCTCCTCTGTGGTCTTCCTCTAGGCCCAAGGTTCACAACTTTGTGTGTTGCCTACCTCCTGAGCTGTTTGTCAGACTGTGATTACCCCCTCATTCATTTACGTGTTCACTTTTCAAAAAGTAGTCATAGAGTGGTCATCTGTTTATTAGGACACAGACATTTTATACTTACTTTAGTGTAAAATATATTCTCATTCATTTTTTGCATTGAAAATGTAATTCAAGATACAAATAAACACTTACAAAAAAATAATAAAAATACAAAAAAATTAAAAAAATAAACTTTTACTACATTTACCTAGTTTACCATATTTTATTCACTAAAAAACTAAAACTCATAATAAATTGACAAGAAAAAGAATGAAAAGTAATAATCATTTAAATTTCTCTCATTTGAAACAAATTTTGTAATAGGCCTATTCAAATAATATTTCTAGTAGTTTCACTTCCTTTTAATAAATCATTTTTAATCATCCCTCAATGAGATACTTGAGCTTGTTTTTCACAAGTTTCAATCGTTTCATTTGGAAAGATGGCAAATATGTTGTTAACAAATTATGAAATAATTCCAAGTTTCCCCTGAATAGTGCTTGCGTGTCCCTAAGGGTCTCTGTACCCCTGGTTGGGAAACGCTGCTCTAGGTCTCCTGTCTCCTCCCTGACTCCTCCCCAACTCCTCCCCAACTCCTCCCTGACTCCTCCCTGACTCCTCCCCTGTTCATGTCCAAACCATCTCAGTCTGGAAATTTTATCTCCAAAAACATCTCATATGAGCAGTCCCTCTGATGGACTCATTCCTGATCCTATCCATCCTCGTCATGAACAAAGAGACCCTCAACATCTTCAGCTCTGCCTCCTGTCTGTTCCTCCGAGTCACTGTCCCTAAACCATATAACGTTGCAGGCCTCACCACCTCTCCTTTTGTTCTTGTTGCTACAAAGTCCTCTGCAAGCGTCACAGTCTGTGGAGATTCCTGTCTAACCTCAGCTGTCAGCCTGTCCTTCATCATAGAACATCTAACCACTGACTTACCAGTAAACGAATGTAACTTACCTCTTTTTTGGTGTGTCCGGGCAGTGTGGCCCCTGGCTGTGGGCGTTTCCTGTTGCGGTCCTGGGGAGGGACTTTGGGGGGCCGCTGAGTGCAGGAGGCTGAGGGCCCCGGGGTCCAGCCATCGCTGTCCGCGGTGCTCCCTGTGCTGTTGGGGGGGCTGGAGCTACTGCGCAGGGGAGAGTCCTGGAACAATATATGAAAAATGTTATTTTAATTGGTGATAATTATTTATAGGGCATGAAGTTAGGTGGTGTGAGAGAAGAAAATGCAGAGGAGAGGGTTAGATCAGATGGAGGCCATATTTGTCTGTTAACAACACAACTCTAAAGATGTTTTATTGCCTATTTGTAAGTACAGAATATACAGGATAATCTCAACAGGTGGGTTTTCTTAAAACTCTTAGCAAAGGGAATGGAGAAACAAATGAATAGTATAACTGTAACTGTAATGCCTTGGTGGAGGTCTGTAGTCTCCAAATGCTTTTAGTTAAGAATGTTTACTTAATTAACACCACTGGATCATCACAGCAGATTGCCATCTCTAGGCAATGCCTCTTCCAAACGCCTTTGGACTAATAAATGTAGCAGCTCAGCACTGAGCAAACTTTGTGAAACATGGGGTGTAACTAAAATAAACAAACAGCAACAGGACAAAAGAAATTGTAATCTTGATGAATAATCTAAATGTCTAACAATCTCCTTTCCCGTTTCCAAACAAGAAGACATGATGGATTAAACCTAAACAGCAGGTAACATCTGATCTGCTCAGTCAGCTATAATTGTTTGTGCTCCATCGTAAAAATTTTGTCAATATCTGCTTCATAATTTAGGGTTAGGCACTCAAGTAAACTTTACACTCAACTTTACTGGCTGCTTCCACTTCTTATTTTGCTACTAATGCTGTTACAATACTATTACAAATGGGGAAGCTCCAGGTTTTTTCTGATGAAATGAGAACAAAAAATATTTAAGACTTTTTAATACACTTAATCCCAAGATTGTGGGCAAATATATGAAATAATCTGTATAAATTTTACACTTACATTAGAATTTCTCAATCTCATATATTTCAGCAGTAACAGCAGTTACTGTATTTATATGTTTTTTACAACAGACATGCCTGCAACATTACGCAGCCCAAACAGTAGACTTAGCTTTCAATAAGTTATAAATAAAAGCACATTCGACTTTATTTGTAAAAACTATTATTGATAGAAATTGTTGCCAAATTCACATCCAACTTGCAAAAAAAGACAGCCTGCCCATACAATTTAAAGCCCTTGATTTTGGCAACATCAAATGTAATACTTTTTTAATACTTTGGAGCTACCCTGATAATACTGCAACTACTATCACCGCTACTGTTTAGTGTGCCACCGTCATCAAATAATCCTTCTATTTACTTTGACTTTACTTGAGTAAAAGCACAATTTCAAAACTTACTCAAAATCAAGTAAATGCAAAAGTATGTTTTGGAAAATGTACAGAAAGCACATATTCTTCAAGATGTACAGTAAAGGTCTCTAGTTATTTATTTCCATCTGTAATGTAAAATAATAGAGTATCACAGAAATACACGGCTGTATGAGCGCTGCAGACACTGGCTGAGAAACACAGATAACACCGGGAGCTATCACTCACCTCCTGCGGGTATGGGATGTACCCGGCGTAGGCCAAAACAAAAGTGCAAAACTTGTTGAAGTCCTCGACCGTCCTCCTCCTCCTCTGGTACTGCGGACTGAAACCCTGGACAGAGGACATCACCGAGACATTAGCCATCACCAAACAAACTTCCACAACCAGACACATTAACCATCACCAAACAAACCTCCACAACCAGACACGAGCCATCACCAACCCTCCCTCCACAAGCTCCACGGCTCTGACAGCAGCGACATCTGCTCAAAAACAACTCAGCCACTCTCTGTTCTCTGCAAAATGTCAGCTAACTTCAAAGATTTTACGATCCAATGTCAAATTGTCAAAATGTTTAGTCGGATGTTTAAGTTAAATGTACGTGCGTTGTTTTGTTTTTTTGTTTTTTGTTTTTTGGACTGGTCAAACAAATTCCTACCAACCCCCACCAGCGATTACCAATGCTACATTTAGCTATAAACGCTAACACACAACTAAACTAAAGCTAATGCTAAAACATGAGTGGTAATGGGGTCCAACTTCATTGACAAATAAAAATATCACACTGTGGCGAAAAGGCACACCGAAACTACTAGCACTCGACGGTAAAATACAAAAGCAGCCGTTTCGTTTTGATGTTATTCATCAATTTTTGCACAATGCGCGTTATATGATTATGAGGCTAATGTTAGCATGCAGGGCTACGATGATGGAATGTCTACTTTGATTAACCAACAAAGTGCAACATTAAAGAAAGTGTCTTCGTTTAAAACACGGCGATGAATCTTGATATTAAACGCCAAAAGTTTGCTCAGACCGTGTCTCGATGTCACTTATTTGTAACTTGTGTCATTTCTGCAGCTAAAGTCAACATTAGCATCGGGAGCTAACCGTGCGTAAGGTTGACAAGTTGACGTTTGCTTATGGTTAGCACCGTTAGCCTTAACAGCAAACCAAAAAATAGTTGAACAAAAGTCTCACCTCAGGCTGAAATGTGTGGGATGTCGATGGGTTGATGTCACCCATCTTCGCCGAGTGTCCCACCGCGACTTGGCGTGGTTCCTACAGAGTGACAGCCGAGTGCCGCGACCCCAAACCCGGGGGGAGCTAGCGGTGAGGGCTCGGTACTTTCGGCTAATGTTGCTGCTAAAACTGGAAGCAACAGTAGTGTCCCTTCAGAGCAGCTTCGCAGACTGGGACAGAAGTAGAGAAAAGCGTGCAACGGAGCAGTAAAAGGTTGTAACGGTGTATCCAGAGGAGATGAAGGCTGCAGGAGTTTTTCTTCTTTCGCCGCGCTGCTCCGGGTTTGATCCAGGTTTGATCCAGGTTACAGCAGAGTGTTGTGGGGGGAGCGGCTTCTGTCACAGCTGCCTGTCTCCGTCCTTTTTCTTCTTCTTCTTCTGAGGCAGCAGGATCCTGCACAGTGCGCCCCCAACTGGCTCAGTGTGGAGTGTTACTGCATTCAGACTGAGCTGATGTTACACTGATCATGTGTTGCTTGCAGAGATGGACAGTAACGAATAGAGAGACCACTTTTGGTTGTACTGCGCAGTCCTCTGTCCTTCCGTCCCACTGATTAACATAATGTCCCTCTTTTTCATTTGTGCTCAATGGACCTTATAAAAAGAGAGACTGGTGGAGCTGTGAGCTGTGTTGGTGCTGGATTGTTTTGAGAAAATGCAGACTGAGAGTTTTGATTTTTTTCTGCTCCATTTTTTTTTTATTCCAGTGAATAAAGTCTCAGAACAAAGTCTAAGCAAATACATTACTTTGCAAAATGTGTGTTTTTGGGATAAAAAATAGCACATCATATGTAATAGGCCCTTAACTGCAGCAACCTGTCTCTCAGTGAGTTTGTAATTTAAATTTGTATCAAAACATTTATTTCTCATGTCCTTGACCCAGCAAATCACACCACTTGTCCCACTTTTTGTACTTCTTGATGTGGTCACCCTAGTAACAAAGTAAATTTATTTCAGTATTTGGGGGAAATTTATACTTTATATTTATACTTTATACTTACTCCACTACATTTGAAAGACAAATATAATACTGTTTATGCCACTAATACAAAGGCTGTTACTTCTGCAGGAAAATTGTCTTACAACTGAAAGACAACAGTGTTCATGCAGTTTGTTACTTACAGTCTAAAGACAATCATTTACTTAGTGTCACTGATACTGATCATTGCCATTCAGAAAGACCCCCCTCCAAAAAAACAAAAAAACAAAACAAAAACAAAACATGCTTTTAGTTAAATACACAAATTCTAATAAAGAAAATGAATAAATATTAATGAATAAGCACGTGTTTTTTAAAACACATAACAGCAACATTTTTAAGTTAAAAACTTAATAGACCCTGGAACCTGAAGTACTGAATGTGCTTCATAACTTTAAAGCTCATTCTGAAATCCTGCACTGCGCCCCCACATTACAAAGTTATGCCAAGGCTTGGGTTAGACCTGATTTAGTCCTAGTTACCTGTTTTTACTTTTAGTCACTGTTTGTTCCATTAATGGAACACTAAATACAGTCTCCTCTGTTTCCTATTCACTGATTCTGCACAAACATCATGTCTCTAGTTATTCTAACTCTAAGGTGGAAACTCTATTCAGTATGTACTTTTAGTATTTGATCTTTTATTTACGTGCTTAATTATACACTACTCGAGTGAAACTTGATAAATAAATCGATGTTTTCTTAATTTTCACTTTTTTATGTGCAATACTCTAATCTTCCACAGGGGGGAACTATTGCTAAAGTGAGATACGTGAGCCGCGAAAAACATCAAACAAAAAACCCTCCACTTCCGGTGTGGGATTCGAGAGCAAGGCGCGGGTTAGCATCGCTAGCTTCTCTCTTTAGCACACGTGTATGAACGACGCATTGAAAGGTCTTTAACATTATTAAAAACGAAAATAACAAACCTAAAATGTCTGCTGAGGCGCTGGAACACTTCCGGACCTTTATAACCGAGAGTTTTACCGCAGTCGCCGTGGACATTTTTACCGAAGTCCAGGGTCTGGTCCAGGCGTACGGCGACGAAAACAAACGACTCCGGGCTTTATTGGACTCCGTGCTCAACCCAGAAATACGGCTTTCCAGGATAGGTACGCAACAGAATAAATGCTCGGTAATCTCTCTATGAAAGGCGTTCTTGGTAAGAAACTTAAATAGAAATACTGGATTAAAGATGTTTAGTACAGTGAAGGAAGTAGCAGTAGGTCTTCATTGTTTACATGGAAAATGGCTACGTGTACTTAGAGACTGTCCCCGTTAAAAATAAGATCTATCTGTTAAAACACTCATATGTCCCAGTTTTCAACAAACCATATTCTAGTTGTCCCTATTTAACCAATAGAAATGCACAGGTAACTAAAACACATCTGTCTAAATACTTTTGTCACTAAATGTATTCACCACGTCATTCTTTTTACTCTTTTTAGAAATCTGGTCACTCTATCTTTCACAGCGATTACAAGTTTAGATGAACCACATTTGAAAAATATTGATTGAAAAGCAAGAATAATGCTAAAGTGAAAGTGTTAACATAGCTAAATTTATGCTACAATCTTCAGTATATCCCAAAAATATTCTCTTTTACCAAAATGCCTTGTCACAGAACACCCTGTTTTCAACAGGATCTATAAACATTAAAACCTGCTTGGCTTGAGGCCACAGCCACACACATCATGAGGTCACTGAGGTCTCTGTATTATAAAACCAGGACTAAATTATGCATAAACAAGGACCAAACTGGCACTAAATTAATGAATAAACTAGGTCTAAAGAAGGACTGAACCAGGTCTAAACAAGGACTAAACCAAGACTTAATAAGGACTAAACCAGATCTTGGTCTAAACCAACACAATAGACCTCAGTATTTCTAAAATTTTATGTATGGCCTTGCTTGAGGCATCATATTTTTGCATCTACAAAATCATAACTTCATCAAAGCCTTGCTAAAAATATGAAAACACAGACTCTGTATTTGACAATTTTCTTCACTCCACAACAAGTTAGAAACATGGTCACGGGGACTCACTTTTGGAACCAGATCTACCAGGTTGTAAAGCGGGCTCTGCATAAACTTTGCGTAAATCATGAAACCAAAATGTTCTCCAAGGCATGTTGCGTGTTGTCTTTAACAGTATTTCCTGTCCTTTCTCTGTTTTAGATGTTTCTGCATACACTGCCTCCAGTCTCCCGGTGGTCCGAGAGTCTTCTCCTGAAGTCCGAACCAGAGTCATCCCTTGGTCTTTAGAACCACAATGTGAACAACTCAAAGAGGAACAAATGGACTATGTGATTAATGAAGGATCTGAGCAGTCCAATGAGTTTATGGTCGTAGTTAAAACTGAACCAGACCTACCCCAGATTTCTGGTTCTTACAGCGAGGTCGAGGTGAACATTGCTTCTTCTGCCACTGCTTCAGCCTCTGCCTCAGCCAGTGAGGACGACAATGACGAGGATTATGGTGACGAAGATTTTTATGCGGAAACAGAGGTTGAGGAAGCTAGTGCTGTAGTTCCAAAGAAAAAGGTACACAGCATTTAAAGCTACACCATGAAATGTTTGGCCTTACTTTTGATAATAAAATGATAAACATGGATAAGATTGACATTGGTAAAAAAACAATGTATTAATTAAATTGCATTCATCAACTATCTGGAAAAGCTGGAACATAGCAGCACACGAAACACGAACAAAGTCACAGGCCCTGTGAGAAGTCTACTTCATTTATGGTCTGGGCTATATACCATACGTACAGAAAAGAGGATGTTAGATATATTGGGACAGTTTTTGCATTTTTTAGACACTCGGCCATCGGTTGATTCTTGCACTTTACTGCCATGAACTAGAGGCACAGGTGACAGAATGTGATTGCTGCTTCACATTTATTCATTAATTCATTAGAGGCCATTATAGCAGCCCTGGTACTGATCAGTGAGATTTGGCCTTAAGATGCTTTGAGACGTCCTGAGAAGTAGCTCAGTGCCCAAACATCTTATACCAGTTTGGGCTTTTGCTCTGCAGTTCAGAGGAAACACCCAAAATCACTTTATCTCCACCTGAAAAGCTCAAAACGGCAATAAAAAGATTTTGCTCATTTCTGTGGCATAGAACCTCAAAAACTAATCTTTAACTGCTCTCACTGTCCAATTCTTACACATTTGTTTTTATTATTAAAAGAATTGTCAACTAATTTATTCATCAATTCATTGTTATATAAAATATTCATTAACTCTGAAACATGCCACCTGGTGAAAGAGGGAGTTTTTTTTTTTTTTTTTTACCAAGACAGAACAGTTAATCCACAGAAACGGTAAGAGAGGAATGTGAACTTTGTCATTGAAAAACATCTTTGTCTGCTACATGTTCGATCATGTCATCAAATGGCATAAATGTAGCATTGTCTGGTTAAAATTTTGTAAAAACCCTTACAGATTTACTCACACTTAACTATCGATTATTAGCCCATTTTGCATGAAACAAATAATGAATAGTGTTGTGTTTTTCTCCAGAGCTCTCAACAGAAAACCATCCTGGAAACACCAAGGTCAGAGTTACCACTTTTATTTCCTCATCTCTTTGTTTTTTCTATATTTATCTAATAATTTTGTACTTTCCTACAGGTTCAAGAAGCCCGACAAAACGTTCCTTCCCACTCCGAGCGAGTACAAGACATTTATAACCCGTCTGACTGAGGCGTATAAGGACATGCCTGAAGAGCAGAGGCCTCTCATCACACGACTGGGGCTGGACAAAAACATAGAATTCGTCGACTCCGCCCTTGGAAGAGTCCCTAAAGGCTCTCCTCTGTCCTACCAGTATCCTCTGGCGTCCGAGTACGACTTTAAACCCCTCGACGACGCCCCTCCTCAGCCGGGACTTCCCTTACAGAGCCAAAAGATCGATGCCTTTGTGGCCCTCCCGACTCTGAGCACGAATGAGCAGGCGGCCATCAGCAGCATGAAGCTCACGTGGCAGGGGGCGTACAGCATGGAGCATTCGACTCGTACGAACAAAGAAACCATCGACGAGCTCAAAAACAGACGCCTGATCAACTGCTTTAAGGATATTTTCTGCCTCAAAGTCGGACAGAGTAACGCCGAGCACCTCATAGCGAAGATAAAAAGAGGAAAACGCAGGTGCAAGCAAGCGACAATCGAGGAGGAGCTCAGAACCGAGGCGTTGCGCGAGTACTGCAGACTTCTTTGCGTGAATTGGTATCCCTGCGGTTTAGTGGTGCACCCGGGCGCGCCGTGGTTCGCAGCGCTGCCCGACGGCTTAGTCTACGACCCGAACGAAGCGATATCGTTCGGTCTGATGCACGTGAAGTGTCCCAACCTGAGGAGCTTCACCGAATGCAAGTTCCTGGTGTGTAGGAAGGGGATACTGCAGCTCAAGAGCAACCACCCGAGTTACTGGCACATCCAGGGCGAGATGATGGTGACCGGGACGTCCTGGTGTGACCTGCTGGTGTACTGCGGAGAGGACATGTTGGTCCAGCGCGTTTACAGGGACGAGGGCGTTATCAAGGCAATGAAAAAGAAGATGGAGGAGTTCTTCTTCTACTATTATCTCCCCAGTTTTTACCAATGATAACGGCAGATTTTAGTCATGGTTCTGTCGTCTGGAAGCAGTCTGAGCTGTGACAGAACCAACACTCACTGGATGCTTTTCTTTTTCTTGGAATCAAACTTGAGATGGTTGTGTGTGAGAATTCCAGTAGATCAGCAGTTTCTGAAATACTCAGACCAGTTCATGCCAGGTTCAGAGTCCCTTAAATCCTCTTTCTTCTTCATTCTGATGCTCAAATGTTATTTTTTTTTCACTTTATGAAGAGATACAGCACCCTGATTTAAAAAAAAAAAAAAAAAAAAAAAGCTACCTCAAAACAAACCAGATCTAAGCTAGGACAAAACCAGGACTATACCAGGTCTAAACAAGGTCTGAACTATTACTATCCCAGGACTAAATTAGGAATATTCCAGGTCTAAACTTGGACATAACCAGGACTAAACGAGGTCTTAATCAGGACGAAATCAGTATTATACTAAAACTAAACTAGGACTATACAAGGTCTAAACTAGAACTAAACCAGGCCTAAAGCAAGATTAACCCAGGTCTACTTTAGGACAAAACCAGGACTAAACCAGGTATAAACTAGGACTAAACGAGGAGTAAACTAGGTCTAACCCAGGACTAAACAAGATCTAAACCAGGACTAAACCAGGACTAAACCAGGTATAAACTAGGACTAAACGAGGAGTAAACTAGGTCTAACCCAGGACTAAACAAGATCTAAACCAGGACTAAACCAGGTCTAAGCCAGGTCTAAAAGCATTGCGTTCCTGTTTTTGATTGACTGAAAGGTTAGTTGCATTAAAAGCTTTACCACCTAAAGTCTGGGTTTGTTTGGATAAAAAGCTGTGTGGTGTAAAGTTTAACCTGAATTAAAGCCAGGTTTATTCTCGTGTTGTTGTCTTGGCTCTTTTGTTCCTGTAGAGGGCGCTGTCTCTCCTCTCAGCTGCACGGACACATGTTCTGAGGGTTGCCAAATGCAGTCGGGTTTCCTCCATTCTACAGAACACAGCTACCAGTTAATGGGTAATTTTTGGAAATGTGTGGAATAATTTAAATTATGTTTGAAATAAACAGCAATAGAGGATTACTCCTGGGATTTCTCAGACAAAAAATAGAGAGCCAATACAAATACCCAAAATTAAGTTCCCCTAATTATTGCTGAAGTAAAAGTACTACTACTCAGAAGTGAAAGTAGTCACATGGTTGATAGTTAAACAAATGGTAAGTTTCCTCACAGCAAGAAAGTTCTACAGAGAACTTTTTTTTTTCTGCAGGGACAATAAATCCAGCTTAAACCTTGTACCTCTAGACATTTTAAAATGTAATAAAAAATATGTTTTAGGATTAAAAAAGAGTCACATGATGTATGTCTAGTTTGCTGGTAACATGAAGAACTGTTGACTGCTTTTGCCGGTTTTACATGGAAAATTAATCTTAATGTTGCCCTGTGTTAAAGTTTGAGCTTAAGACATACTTGCAAAAATGATCAGTATTTAAAAACTGTTAACAAGTTAGAAGCATTGACAGCTTAATTACTGTAACTCTGCTGTTTTGAGCCAACATACTGTATCTTTATTCAGCATTTGTTCACTTATTTTCTACCACTTTTTTCTTTTAAAGGCCCACAACATGAATTTGTCAAAAAAAAAAAAAAAAGTTTTAGAAAATGTGTATACTGTGCATTTTTTCGTCTTTTTCTTTTTACATTTATTTAAACAAAGTGTCAGGTACGATTATATTATAATCAGCAATATTAATCACAAAAAGGCAGCACTGTATTTAATTTTAATAGTCCCAAAACAGACATACTCCCTGTTTTAAAAGTATTGTGCGGCCTAAATATTACAATATTATTACAAATGAACCTATAATTGTACATTAAATATTTAAACGTATATATTTAATGCGAGGTAACAGCACCACGTGGGTTTGCAACAGAATTTGTCTCCTAAATCTTTTATTAGCTTCAAAAAGTTTAAAAGTTCCCTGCTTTTAGCAATGAGCAGCAGGGTCTGCTATCCCAGACCTCCACTAAAACTCTTTATTATTAACTTTACACATCCAAAACTAAATTAAATCTTAAATTACCCCCTAAATCTGCACGTGTCCAGCCTTGTGGTTGCCGTTTTGAGGCTGGGGGCTGCGTCTCTTATCTGGCAACCCTCTGCCTCTGACGTCGAGCCGATGTGAATATTTTTCCAAACAGAAGCACAACATCCTCATTTTAAGCTGCTCAGTCATGGTTAGGACAGATTCTGCAGAGGTTAGCATGCATTAGTCAGCGGTGCCCGGGTTAATTTTGGTTTATTCGGGGTTTTGTGTCCCGTGTCCCGTGTCCCGGATGCAGTAGTTGTTGTTTTGAAATCTCCTCGTCCTTATCTCGGCGGTGCTTCTCTCGACCCTGGCCCAGGCTTTGTCCCCGCGCACATTCCTCTGTTTTAGTTTTTGAGGTTTTATTTGTTTGCAGTCATGGCCGTAAATAAAACCTACATCAGTGTGGGGTACGCGAGTTTCGGGACGCTCGGTGGGCTTCTCCGCGTTCTTGGTCTGGAACATCGCGTTCGGGCAGCAGTGGACCGCGGCCATGGGAGGGCTCTCAGGTAAAAAACACTGCGCTTTTCTCACTTTCTCTGGAAATAAACGCTGCGTTTGGAAAATATCTGCAGTATGTGGAGTATTTATGAATAAACGGACCAATAAAATGTGTACTCAAGTTACTTCAACATATTATTACTCAAGCAGAAGGAAAAGTAGTCAACAAAATGGTACTTAAGTATTTACTGCTACTACTACTACAGCTGCAGCAACAGCCACTACTACTACTACTACTAATATTGCTACTACTAGTACTTCTATCACTACTATTACTACTACTGTTACTACTATCACTACTGCTTAATGCTTACTAATTGGATTATTCGAGTATAATATTGAATTTCCCCTAGGGGATAAATAAAGTGTTTTTTTTTCTATTGATTTAATTAATTACTGAAATAGTCGTCAACTAATTTAGTAGGTAATCGATTAATCACCATCTGGAGTATTCATAAACTAAAATTTATCTGAGAGAAGATGTTTTATTTACCAAGAACAGAGTAGAGTCAAAGAAAAAAGTTAAAAAACAATGTACATTTTGTGTTTTTGATTAAAAATATCTTGTATGTATCTGCTCCATCCAAATGTCCTCAAGCTGTGTCTGGTTTCAATTTTGTAAAAAATAAATGATTCTTGGTAGAATTAGCACAATTTTTTAACCACTTCTAATTGGACTTCACTATCCAATTAATAATTTAATAGAAAGAAAAATCAACAGAAATTGATTATGAAAATAATTCCCACTACTACTGCAGCTACTACTACTACTACTACTACTACTACTACTACTACTGGTGGCACTACTATTACCCACTTTGCCACTTTTGTATTTTTTGCGCCTCAAGTAAAATGCACTTCATTCTTAAAAAATGTATTTAAGTAAATGGAATTTGTTGAATTAAGACTCAGCACAAACATAGTACTCGAGTAAAAATGTCAACTTTTTGTGGCAGGTAGGACATCAGAAGCTTTTTTACTTTTACTCAGGTCAGGCGACACTGGGGACAGCTGCATTTCCTTCAGACTACTACACAACCAAACCACTGTGTGTACTTTTCATAAAATAGATTTAATTTGTGTTTAAACCAAAATATTCAAGCATTGCAGCAGAGCCTGCCTGATGGGACAGCTGTGAGTAAGACTTAGACAAACCTTTTATTGATCAGGTGCAGTTAAAAACACAGTAAAAAGGATAAACATGTGCAGGGTAGTTATAAGCAGTAACATAACATGGATAAAATACAACATAATAGATAAAAAATATACAAGATTTGCATTCTTACAATCAAAAATAGAAATAGAAGTGAAAGAGGTTGGGTAAAGATAATGCAATAAAATGGAAGGAGGAGGATGAACATGAAGAGTCATAAATAAAATACTCTGATAGTTGTTGTATTTGTTGTTTACAAAGTTAAAAACTGGAAGGCAAACTGGAAAAACAGAAATATTTGTCTGACGTTTAAAATACTGTATCTGTATAGAGCCTAATCATCTGGTTTACTACTTTTACTTCTACCTGAGTATAACTTTAGTACTTTCTTCATCTTTGTTAAAAACTGTGTTGAAATTAATGTAAGTCTTGAAAAATAAGCTTTTTCTCTGTATTATTAAATAAATCTAGCAATATGTAACCTGTTCTCATACAAACACTCATGAATATAAATTGTTTAATAAATTGTCTGTTGTTATGTAACAGGTTGTGTTGAAGTGGAGGACTTTGAGCCATATTTATCATATCTCTCTAATCTCTGCACTTTTGTCCACAGACGACAGTACTGCAGTCTGTCTGTGTTTGCTTTGCCTGCTTCAGACAATAATTTATATTCATTTACAGTTTTTCCTGTTAATAAGTTTATTCTTTGACAGCTTTGTGTTTAGTTTAATGCCTGACAGTGGGAGAAAGAAATCTGTCCTCGAGTCAGAGTCTGAGAGTTTATCCAGGTCGTCATAACTTCTTTCATCTAAGGAACTTTGTCAATGGAAAAATATGTACAGTAGGGCTGCACAATATATCATAAAATTATTGTTATTGCAATATCAGCAAACGCAATATTCGTATCACAAGAATCTACGTAAATATATCTCAATAACACTGTGGTCTTCCATCTGACAGAGATTTACACTGAAGAATCATTTTCCACCAGAGCCTTAAAAGAACATGTGTCGTGACTAAATAAAAATGTTTAAAAAGTTCAGTTTTAGTGGAAATTTTCTTAATTTAGTCACAGTTTATCCTTATTTTACTCCTGATTTACTCTGTGTTCAGTTCTGACTCATGAATACAAACTTACATGTTACACTCAAGGAAAAAAGAAACGCACCACTGCTTTTTTACCACATTTTTGTTTGGTTACTTATTTTTGATGGAAATATTCCATGTGCACATCAACCATATACCCATCCCTGATATTCAGACCCAATTAATCAATGCAATAACAATAACATGACCAAACAATAATAATGCAGCAGTTGTGACATGTGGTGGACCAGATCTGGGACGGTCATTGGAGGATCCAGTGGTGTGGAAACGCTCAGCGAGGCGTACAACAGTAGAGTGATGGACTCCAAACTCCTGGCTACAGCCGTGTGCTCCTTCAGCTTGAAGCAGGCCAATGGCTGCCAATCTCTCTCTGGTTGCAGGAGTCGTGGCATTGGGAACAAATGTGCTTTTTTTTTCCATTTTGGTGTCTTTTTATAGGGAATGGTTGTGCACGATTGAGGACAGGTCCAATTCATCTCTGAGTTTTACTCATGACCCAGACAGAGGTGATTAATACAAAAATACAGTTGTTATTGCTCATCAAAATCAATCAACCGGAACCAGGAAAACAGTCATTTCATTTTGACTCAGAATAAAACTAAACTTATTGTAGTCTGTAATTTTTCACTGGCTGTAATATTTTTTGACAAATTGAGAAAATGAAAGTGGTGCGTTTCTTTTTTCCTTGAGTGTAGTTTTAAGTGAATTTAACTTAATGTGTCAAAAAAGTAGTCCTTGTTTTAAAATATCACAATATTATTGTTATTGCAATTTTAAACAGAGTTATCGAATATCGCATGTTTTTTTCTATATTGTGCAGCCGTTCTCTACAGTGATATTACTGGAGTCAAAGTAAAAACAAAACATAAATGAGAAGTGCAGATTATTTTTTGTTGTTTTGTTTTTCCATCAATACCAGTTCTCTGTTTACAACTATGACCTCACAGTGGTAAGGTAAAGGTACACTTTACTCCCAGCTGGGGTTAAAACTGTTCTGAGCAGTGGGGAACCTTCTCCAGACCTGAGCCAGGATCCTGGTCCGGAGGATCCTGGTCTGGAGGATCCTGGTCCTGGAGGATCCTGGCCCGGAGGATCCTGGTCCGGAGGATCCTGGTCCGGAGGATCCTGGTCTGGAGCACCCAGCTGGAGGATATCTCCTTGTGCAGATTTTAGGATTGAACCCAGGAGCTTCTGAATGTGACCTGCTTTGCCACTGAGGTCAAAAAATAAGTTTTCTAGGTAGCCCTTTAAAACCTATTTTAGTAAAACACTTTCCTCATATTTTTATTGAATAGGTTGCATTCACATGATGTCCTAACATTCGAATGGGCCTATAGTGAAACACTGAGATGGAGGCAAGTAATTATAAATTAGAAGAATTCGCTCAAAATGCAGATGTTTTGCCATGGTTTAGGGTTAACATCTCTGCAGTTACTGCACACAGAAACACTGACCCTGCCCTCCAACTTAGTTTTTGACATAATCAAATTCTAGAACATAAACACAACCTATTAAAAGAAAAACTTATTCAAAAAGTTTTGTTTTTTTTCCCCACAGTTTAAAAGGAAAATGGCCAACTTGAGTAAAAGTATCCAGTTACTTTCCTCCAAAGCCTAAACTCTCTCAGTGCTACTAAACAAAAAATAAACATAGTTTGAAAGTTTAGATCCATTAGGTATTTTCAAAAATCCTCTTTGAATTTGCAAATGACAAAAAAAAAAAAAATGCCTTAAAAGACCCCAATCCTTACATCATACAACTCTGTTTTATTAACTCGTTTGTGTAAGTCCTTATCTTTCTGCAGAGTCTCTTGACCTCAGTGTGAAGTCCTCGTTAGTTCACTGTGTCACGTTCTGTAAACTCTTCAGAAAAACGGGGAACTCATGAGGAAAGTGTGATTCATGATTAGGCAGATTTTAAAGATGCTGAGTCATTAAAAGAACCACAGACTAAAGTAACCGTTAAACGACTGTAACCTCCGCTGCTGCTCTGCGTCACCTGTTATAGAGTTTCACACTTCATTTCACAGTTTATTAAAGATTCTGCTAAATCGACTTCTTTCAGCTTCTAACCGTCGCATTATAATGTTGTTTGCACCTCAGAAACATATGAATAATCAACTAATGTAAAGCTTTTTGAGAAGATTGTAAAATGCAATGTAAATCTAATCCATTATGATCATTAATATTATGAACAAAATATCAGTATGGCTGGTAGATTTACACTACCCGAAGTGAAAACTAATAATTTAAAAAGAATGCAATGTATAGCTCCTTTTTAGCATTGAATATATTGCCTAGTTTCATTATTAATAAGAGTAAACATCATTTGAAAGCACTTTTGGAGCTCTTTTTGGCTGCATTAACTAAGACCATATTGTTTTCATCCTTCCATTGTAACCTAATTGTGTGTGTATTATAAATTTATATTGACCATGGTAACAATTAACCACAATGAGTTATGCTATCTCTCTATTCCTCTATTTTTACTGCATAAACTAGGTCCTATGTGTCTTGTTTTTTTCTATATGTATTGTTATTTTTTTAAATATTATTGTATATTATTGTTTTTGGTGTTGTTGTGTAAGTTTGGTGTGAATATGTGTTCTGTGAGTCGCGTGTTGGGATTGACTCCAGGAAGAGCAGCTGTGCTTTGCTACAGCTGATGGAGATCTAAATGAAATGAAATGAAATGAAACATGACCCTCTTTGAGAATATTTTCCTAACCTTTCTCTCTTCTCTTGCCTTAGGTGTGCTGGCTCTCTGGACCCTGATCACTCACCTCATGTACCTTCAGGATTACTGGAGGACCTGGTTAAAGGGACTAAAGTTCTTCTTCTGCATGGGAGTGGTCTTCTCTCTGATCGCTGTCGTCGCCTTCATCACGTTTCTCTCCATCGCCATCCACACGAAAGCATGTGAGTACTACACACAGCACTAGGCAGCGGAAGCGTATTGCGTTCACCTGAAAAAAAAGTTTCTGTTTTAATGAGCAAAGTTTTGATTTTATGAGTAAAGTTAATTTGATGTTTTTATGTGGATAATGGTCCTTATTATCTTGTTCCACTTTTGGGGGGAGAGGAATTCAAAGTCAATGGCAAAGACCTGAGATGTCTGCGCAGAGTCGACAAACTAATGATTATACGTCAATATTACTTAACGAAAGCAGAATCTCCAGTGTCTCAAGCCTAGAGTAAAATAAAACCGTATTAAACGAAGTAGTTGGACATTTACGCCCTTTCTTTAGCGAGCAACTCTTCAATACGAGCTAAACCTTTACTGGTTGTGATAGACATGAATTTACTTTTGTCAAAACCCAAGTTATTTATACTCATAAAAACAGAACTTTTCTCGTAAAAACAGAACCAATTTTACTCATAAAAACAGAACTTTTCTCGTAAAAACAGAACCAATTTTACTCATAAAAACAGAACTTTTCTCGTAAAAACAGAACAAATTTTTACTCATAAAAACAGAACTTTTCTCATAAAAACAGAACTAACTTAGCTCATTAAAACAGAAACTTTTTTTTTCAGGTGAACGCAATACGCTTCCGTACTAGGCAGCAGTCAGGGTTATTATTATAAGAGACTACTTTTAAGCCTGTAAGAGATATAATATCAGCGGTTTAAAAAAAATTACAGGTGAAAAGTGTCAAATAAAATACACACCAGGAGTACATACAATAAAAGCTGTTTGGGAACCAAAATATGGCTTCTAACAACAATAAACACCATTAGTCTGGGCAGAGGTAGGTAGGCTGTGCACACTAGTTATTTGAAATAATATAAAAGATTATTAATATCAGTAGGGCTGCACAATATATCGCAAAATTATCGTTATCGCAATATCAGCAAATGCAATATCTGTATCGCAATAATCTAAATATATCACAATAACTCTGTGGTCTTCCATCTGACAGAGATTTACACTGAAGAATCATTTTCCACCAGAGCCTTAAAAGAACATGTGTTGTGACTAAATAAAAATGTTTAAAAAGTCCAGTTTTAGTGGTAATTTAATTAATTTAGTCACAGCTTAGCCTTGTTTTATTCCTGGTTTAGTCTGTGTTAAGTTTTGATTTTGTCGCTGTTTTGACTTGTAAATACAGGAACTTACATTTTTGTGAAATGTAGTGAATTAAACTTACTATGTTCCAAAAGTAGACTCTATTTTCAAATATTGCAATAATATCATTATCACAATTTTCAACATAGTTATCAAATATCGCATGTTTTCTCCACATCGTGCAGCCCTAAATATCAGTTGTTTATTGTTGTTAACTTCTGTCTCAGTCGTCCGGGTTGTCACAATCAAATTAAGGTTAAAAAGAAGTCGTCTGGACGTGGTTTGTTGAGTTGAAGACATTTCGTCTCTCCTCCAAGAGACTCACAGAACTATTAACTTTCATTCATCAACTAATATTAGAATTCTTTTTATTTTTTTGGCCTTTCATGGCTTTGTTAGAAAGAACAGTGGAGTACTGACTGAAAATCAGAGAGCAAGCAAGAAGAGACATCCAGTAAAGTCCAGACCCAAACAGCAACACAGAGAAGATCTGAAGTCGTTCTGTAAATGTGCCACAAACTCTACCAACTCAAATATACCGTATTTTCCAGGCTATAAGTTGCTCCGGGGTTTAAGTGGCACTAGCCAAAAAATGCATAATGAAGAAGAAAAAAAACTTATATAAGTCACACTGGACTATAAGTCGCATTTTTGGGGGAAATTTATTTTACAAAATCCCACACCAAGAACAGACATTTCATGTTGAAAGGCAAGTTATAGTAATAATAGAATAGAGAACAACAGCTGAATAGGTGTGCGCTATGCTAACGTAACACATTGATGGTTATTCAGCTACATGAAGCATAAACAACGAACTGAATAGGTGTCTCGTATGTTAACGTAATATATTAACAGTTATTCACATAACTATAGCATAAAGAACATAATATAACAAGTTCACCAAACTCACCATCTCACTCCTAATCACTAAATCCTTTAAATTCTTCATCCTCGGTGTCGCTTCTGAACAACTCCGCCAACTCCGGAGGTAGACGAAGCGCCGCTTCCTCCTCTGCGTGGCTGTCGTCAGACTCAGCATCAGTTCCATTTCCAATTATTCCGCTCTTTCTCAGTTGTCTTTATAGCCTAAGTTGTTAGTGGTAATGTTTACATTTTAAATTGTCAGTGGTACAGGTGCAGCAGATGCTGGTACACAAGCCTAGAGCGCCCTCTAACCAACACCTGAAATATTTTAATATATAAGTCGCACCTGAGTATACATCGCACCACTAGCCAGACGATGGAAAAAAGTGCGACTTATATTCTGGAAAATACAGTACCACAGCACAAAATGTTTATATTTTGGGATAGATTTTCCGGCTCCATGTGTGCTAACTGTCCTGTGTTCTGCCCCCTGCTCCAGCCCTGAGGGACCCCCGCAGCCTGTACCTGTCCTGTGTGTGGAGCCTGATGAGTCTGAAGTGGTCCTTCCTCCTGAGTCTGGCCTCTCACCGCTACAGGCAGGAGTTCGCCGACATCAGCATCCTCAGCGACTTCTAACCAAAATACATCCAAATACATCTAATACTAAAGACTATTACTGCTGAGAGCGCCCCCTGGTGGAGAGTTCGCCGACATCCGCAGTGACTTTTATCCCCAAATACACAAAATATTGAAGACTATTTCAGCTTTCCAGGGCCTAGAGCTCCCCCTGGTGGGCAGTTTGCTGACATCAGCATCCTCAGCAACTTTTAACCAAAATACATACAATACTAAAGACTATTACTCCTGAGAGCGCCCTCTGGTGGACAGTTTGCTGACATCCTCAGCGACATTTAACATGTCCAAATTCTACATTAAACATTAAAACTGCTCTGAGCACCAAATGAGAGCTCATGACACTTTAAACCCCAAATACATCCAAATACACTGCTCAAAAATAATACATTTTAAGCCAGAGTATTACATCAAGTCTATAAAATTTTAAGTAGCATAGCTGGAGATTAATCAGTTTCAGCTGCTTTGGTGTAAATTATATTAACAGCAGGGCACCAGTGAGACCACCCTCAATACGAGAAAGACAGTACGTCCCTCTTCATCTTTCCTGATTATTTTTCCACAAGTGTCACTGCAGACTTCATGAGGCGATACCTGGGCCCTGCAGAGGTGGCCCAGGCAGTAATGTGTCTCCCAGCACAGTCACAAGAGCACGGAGGAGAGTCCAAGAGACTCTAGGACAAAGCTGTAGAAGGTCCTTAACCCATCAGCAGGACCAGTATCTTCTCCACTGTGCAAGGAAGTCTGTTTCTGATTGTTTATTCAATGGGCCCGACGTCCTCTAGTGGCCCCTGTGCTCAAGCCTGGCACCGTGGAGCTTGATTGACCTTTGTGACAGACGTGGAAGGGTCTGCAGAAGCCGTGGACAACATCATGCAGTGTTCTGCTGCCAGAGCATCACTAACCTCTACAGGTGGGACAACAGCACCCTGGGTCACATTAGGAATCGGGATGGAACCTTTAGACCCATTCTCAGACTCTGTGCTGATGCAGTGGGTCCTGGGTTCCTCCTGGTGCAGCACAGTGTGGAGAGAGTTTGTAGAAAGTTCCTGGAGGACGAAGGAATTGATGCCATTGATGCTCCCCTGCCCAAAATCCCAGAGAACACCTCTGGGACGTTCTGTTTCAGTTCTTCTGAAGCGAAGGCGAGTGTCCTGCTGCATGTGAACGCTTTTGGAACACGTTTGGAAGCACAAAGGGTTGTGGAGATTGGGAAAGAGCCTGTTACACAGTCCTGATAAGGAAGGGAAGGTTACAACAACAAAAAACAAACTGAGAAACATGTTTGTGTTTGCAGTTTGTTTTTCTTTCCTTTCCAGTCTGTGCCATTTACTTTGTTTTTCAACTAAGAATAAATAAATCAAACAAAAAAATACGATTATTTTGGTTTTTAAACCAAAAAACAAATTTTTAAATCATCTTATTGATTTGTTGCATCATTTAAACAACAAAAATTAATTTTCTTTCAGTCATTCATCATCTTGTGCTTATTTCTGTTGGGGTTTATGGTTACTGAAGCCTATCCCAGTAACTTTGGGCCTTAGGACAGGGGCCAGTTAGTCTCAGGGCTGACACAGAGACACACACAGACAAACATTCAATTCAGTTTTATTTATATATCCCAATATCATAACAACAGTCGCCTTTACAACAATTTACAAACTTTACAAACTCTTATTCACACAGTCAGACACAAACAATAACTACACTAAACTAAACAGACCCAGGATGTCCCGTCCTCAGACCCTTCTTCTTAGTAAGAACAAGCTCCTAAAAAACCCAGCTGCTCACTCATTCACTCTCACATTCATCCATTTTAGAGCCAGGGGATTCACCAGTTCACCTGTACATGCATGTGTTTGGACAGAGGGAGGAAGAGGAGAGAACCCACAGTGACACGAGGAGGACACGCAGATCTGACCCTGAGGCTTTGTGTTGGCCGACATTAAGCATGTAAACATTAAAATATATTTTTATTGTACATAAAATCAAATGAATGATACAAAGATGCTTCAGGTGTGTTTCCCAGTTTATTTTTGTGTGATGTACCATTTGTAAACAATATCAGTGCACCTTTTAAGTCCTGCAGTTGTAGCCTGTGTCCACCAGAGGGGGCTGCTCCTCTATCTTATTTCCTCTATAGTCTGGCTCTGTATCTTTTACCACAACTACTTCTTTCACAAATCTTTAATGTAAACGTCTGTTGTTGATATTAACTGCATTTCCAGTCACCAAAGTCTTTTTTAATTATAATTTTCTTTTTATTTTATTGTGTCTTTGTGAGGAATTTGTTGTGGTTCAGTGCGAGGTTGAATGCCTGGAGACATATTTTTAAATAAAGTAGTTTATTCTGTGGATGTCAAAGGCTTTACGTACCTGTTCTCAGTGATGAGGAAGAGCACAGAAGTCTTCAAGTGTTGTTTATGTTTGTTCAAAAGCCAGTAATGATTATTTTAAAGTGAAGTATGATCTGCCCATGACTTGAATGAACGTTTGTGTAAATCATGGTAATAAATATCCAGCTGACATCCAACACAGCATCAGTGTTTTTGTTCTCAGCGTTACCTCAAGGTAGCTTTGCGAGTACTTCAAGCCCTCTAGATTGTTCTCTGTGACATGCCTAGCTGCAAATACATACAAATACATATGTCTATTTCAGAAAAGTAGTTAATTTTCATGTTCATTTTATTGATTTGCCCATTGAAATTCAGTTCAAGCCCAGACTCTTGACTTTATTGAAACGTTTTTACTGGATCTGTAAGAAAAGTGATCATTCAAAGTGATTTAGTAGTAGTAGTACTAGTAGTATTTGTCCTACACCAGAAAAAAAACTAAAATTCAAAACCATAGACAGACATTATATTATGTTATATGCAGTCTTGGCAGTACACAGCAGACATGACAAGCTTTTTTAATGATTACAATTCCTAAACCATTTTTACCTCATGTTTACAAATTTTAGTTAAAAAAAAATAAACATCTTATTTTATTTGTGGCAGTCGTGTTTAATATTTTCAAGTAAAGTGTTAGTTGACTTTTAGGGCCTGGGAACCTGCACTGGGGCCCCTCATCATCACTGTACAACACAGACATCACATTAGGTTAAACATGAAGTGTACTTTTTACTGAAGCGCTAGGCATTTAACACAAACAACAGAAGTCTCTCCTCATCGGACACAGAAAACAACATCAGACACTTTATAGAACTCTGTAAATGACGGGACAAGGGACAATAAAATAGAAATAAAACAGGAAGAGCATTTCATTTTCAGTGTCCTTCAGATCACAGAGAGAAGAGAACGGGACCTGAACTGAGCGCACACTGGTCTCTGGGCTTCAGAAAGACATAAAACTCTTTAATTAAACTATAGCTTTCCTTGCACCATCTCTGTTTCTAGGCTTTGGAGTAAAATAATTTAATTTCTATTTATGTATTGGAGATCTGCTTCTTCAAATAGTTTCTCCATCTGTCTGGTCCAGCTGCATTTATCAGACAGGTCCCAGATATAAATAAATGTTTTGTCAGTCTTATAGTCAGTCTTTTCCACAGTTGCACCATAATATCACCAGAGTAAAGCCATTTCTAATTTGTGCACACCTTAGAAATACCTCAGAGTTCTTCGCTTAATAACATTTTCACACTTTCAAAGCCTGCCCTGTGTTAAATATACACAGGGCTGCACAATGTAAAGCACATTTATCATCATCATTATTCACAAGTAAACATGAGTTGCAGTTAAATCCATACCAAAAAAGGAGGAGTCATTTCACAACACTGTTATAATTATCAGTGTGATTTTGTTCTGGCTTTTGCCTTTAGAAATACAGAAGTAGACAGACTGGAAACATAGGGAAATAAAAGGAATAAAGAATGAAACTCGGGCTGCTTCGTTACATGGTATGTGCTCTGCCAGGTGAGCCGCAGGTGAGAGGTCTCTCCATTTGCCTGCTGTTTACAGTGAAGAAGTATTTTTAACTATCTCAGACGACCGGATGATTAAAAATATAACTGTCCACAAACCGTGGCATGACTATAGGCTTCATTTAGTTTTAAAAGTGGAACTTAACACGATGTCTTCTATTTGTTTATATTGTGTCATGTCCTGAACATTTCTTTTTTTTTTTCTCAGAGTTAGTGGTGCTCTCAGAACATTCATCACATTTTTTAAATACGGTACATTCCTAATTTATTTCATGTCTAGAACTCAAACTCTGTCAGCAGTAAATACCTGACAGCTAAAACTTTAAAGCGCTCCTGTTCTGCTAAACGGACCTTTCCTCTTTTTTAACCATGTTATAATGTGGTTTCCTCCAAAACAGACCTGGAGTAGTGTTTTTATTTTTATTTTTTTATTTATTTATATGGGACAGCGTGTATTAATGAACAGAAGCTAGTGCCGTAAATACACTGGATTATAGCTCAGAGCTAATTTCCATCCGTAGTCCCCACTCACTCACATTCACACCGGCTTCCTGGTGTTCCCCAGCGGTCTCCCATCCAGGAACTGACCAGGCCCTACCCTGCTTAGCTTCCGAGGTCTGACGGGATCGGGCATCCACAAGGCGGGATGTTTGAGTAATCCTGTATGCTGAGGCGCTGCCCTTCTCCAGAGCTGAAAACGCTCAGGTCTCATGGCTCTATGTGAAACCAGGAAGTGCTGTGTGTTTCTAAAGAAGCTTTCATGTGGTCCTCAGAAACCTGGGAAATGTTTTTCTGAGGTAAAAGATGCAGATGAACACCAGCACAAGTCGGAGAAAGAAGTTTGACCTCAGGTCAAAACTTCCTCCTGACTTCTCCTCCAGACATCATCTGCTTCATGGACAGAGCAGAAAAGCAGCTGATTTATTAATCTGTGTTTTATCCATGAGCTGTTGCTAATAATATGAGTTTACTGTAAGCTTTCATTCAGTCAGTAGTAACAGAATTGCATTAGAAATGCTGTTAATTTATTTGACACCTAACGTCCAAGCTCTTTGGCTAAAGCTATATTTGCACATTCATTTAATTTAATTTCATTTATTTATTTGCTGATGATCATGTACACAGTATGGAGCAGAAACACATTCATAAATCAGACAAAGTAATATACTCACTGATATAAGAAGAACTCCTTTCAAAAAGGCACCAAGCATTTTTTTTTTTTTTCCACTGTAGTAACAGCACTGTTGTACATTGATGGTTGCTTTAAATAATATTTTGACAAATATTTTTTTCTATATTTCATCACCTCAGGATTTGTGAACCCAAATAAAACATGACATTTATCTCCAGCACAGTTATTATCACACAAATTACAAATTCTCAAAGTCTTTCCAGACCTTTGTACCGACCAATGACTTTAGATATTCTGCTATTTGTTCACCTTTTAACATCAGAGGTGAGAATGCTAACGTTAAATGTTATCTGTATTAAACGCTAATTAATAACTTTACTGACCAATAATTTCATATCCTGACGCCAATGTTCCTGACTTTCCGAGATAAAAGCACATGAACATAAACAAGTTAGAAAGACGAGCATCTGAGGACCACAGCATAAAGCTCATCATACACCGTTCTGATCATTTCAGCCTTAAACCTCCGTCAGTACGAAGCAGTCAGCTCATTTATCTATCTGTTAGCATCATGTCGCTAATAGCCATGATAAAAAGCCAGTTTAAGCTCTGTACAGGCCCCACTGTTGCCAGCAGGGGGCAACATTTTCCACAGATACATTATTTTGAGTTATAAAACCTGAAATACTAATGCAAAGGAGTCCAAAACTATTTCAAAAAGCCTGAGAAAAGAATATTTCTACTGCTACGTTACTTGTGTAGTTGTCATTTTGTTGTATAACTTGTACCTAATATGTGCAGATTACAGCCTAAAATACTTTGAAGTACTTTTTCCACCCTTCTAAATCCAGGTCAGGAGGTCAGTACTGAAGTATTAAAGCAGGATTTTCACTACAGAGTCAGAAAAGGCAGTCTCCCCTCGGTCCCAAGCCACGTTTATGAAGAAAAAACAGCCCCAGAGCATCGAGATATCACCGGCGTTAAAACCAAACAATAACCGGAGCTTTGAAGTTACGGACAATTATTCCACTCGGTTTTATTCTGTCAGAGATGAAGAAGGACTTTGATGTGGAAAATATGTGAGTGAATTATAGCTGCGCTGTCAGACTCGATACAGAACAGAGGACAAGTAAAAGTACTGCTATTCCAAAATAATAATACTCAAGTAAAAGCGCAGAAAAATATATGTAGGAACCTTTTTTATTTGCAATAACACAGCAAAAACTATTCCTACAGCCACTACTTCTACTACTAGGCTACTTCTATGGCTACTATTACTTGATACTACTTACTACTACTACTACTGACCCGGTGGCAAAGTGGTTAGCACTGTCGCCTCACAGCAACAAGGTTCTGAATCTGGAGAAGGGTCCCGGGACGCTGCACTGCGGTCGCCCACTGCCCTTGAAAGGTTTAACCCTAGTTTATTTCAGTCACAGCTAAAACAAAATGATTGCAGATACATTTAGAATTGATTAATTGTCATATGTTTATATAAATACATCATCATTCTGCACAAAAACAAAATAAACAAACTAAACTAAAAAGGTGTAGGCTCATTACAAAACCAAACATTACACTGAAAAGTTGTAAAGTTGTAGAAGTTGTTTTAAAGTAATATTTTAAAACAAGTATCCATCTGTAATTAATTTCAAATGTTTTTATGTACTTAATGCTTTTAGGTACTTAATATTTTCATTGACTTTTTATATTTTTGTATGTTTTATTAGTTTTCGTGAACCAAAACCATGTGTCTGAAATAATAATAATAAAAATAATAATAATAAATTCAAATTAAAATATAGACAGCCTCTGGGGGCCCCCCTGTAGTACCTTCGCGGACCCCCAGGGCGCCCCAGACCCCATTTTGGGAACCACTGCTCTACAATAAAGTCTACCTTAACCCAGTGACTGTATATAACTACATCAGTGTCTTAACCTTACCTTAGAACCAATTTTATGGCTACTACTGCTACTACTACTACTACTAGTGATTTTAATACTATTACTTCTACTGCTAGTACTACGGGTACAGCTACTACTACTACTGTCACTACAGCTGTGAGGTGAATGTTCCACCCACCAAAATTTGGATTTGTTTTTCTCTAATTTACAGACTTTAACAGTTTTCTACAGTAAATGTTCCTTAAAGCAGGGGTTCTCAAACTTTTTGGGGCCTGGGACCCCTTGCAGGAGAGAAAAAAATCCCCAGGACCCCCAATAGCGTCCTCTGCTGCTGATCAGTGCGAATTACACGGTGCGTCACAATCATAAGGATTTTTAAACCTCCTAAAATCAAATATAAGAGAGGATTATTCGCTCAGATCATTTATTTTATTGCCGTAGTGATTCACATTAATTTTTATAAATGTTTAAAATGATATACCAAAACAAATTCAATGATTATTTTTGTTGCGGACCCCCAACCTATGGTCCAGGGACCCCAGTTTGAGAATAGTGGCCTTAAAAATCCAATATTATGCAAAATCAGCTGGGCTTTCTCCCATCTCCCATGTTATAATGTTGTCCCCTCATCAGAAACAAATCTGGAGTTGTGTTTGAGTAATCCTGTATACTCTGGCGCTGAGTTTCTGAGGCCTCAGAATGCTCAGTTCCACAAAGCCCCGCCCATTCCAGGAAGCACTGACCAATCAACAACAAGCCCTCTACATCCAGTCTACCCTCATTAATTTATCCAAAAACTGTGCACAGCTCTGTTTCCACTGATTCCTCACAGACATTTTTCATTTTGGTGGAAAATGGCATCAAAGAAAAAGTTTAAGGAAGTAAACATCTTTTTTCCTTTTTCTGTTCAAAAGACCGCAACTGTTTCTTTCCAGTAGAATGCTTATTAATTAAAAATTGTTTCTTTTAGTCACATAATGTTTTTAAATGTTCTGCTGCTCTAGAAGCAATGATGATTGGTTTGAAAAAATGAATAAAAGCAAAAAATGTGCCCTTTAAAATTGTACACCTTCTTAAGTATGCAATTGCGTGTTTTGTTTTTCTTCAGAGAAAGTGAATCTGTCTCTAAGTCTCTCTCATTTTCACTAAATCTCTTTGACTTTGATCCCGAATTCCTCTCTTCTCTCTGTTTCCTCTCTGCATCCGTCCTCTTCTCTGTTTCAGGACATTTTTCTCGGTCCTTTGCTCTTAATTGCATTATTCTGGTTTTTGGTTTGCGAGCCCCCGGAGTCGCGCGGCATCAAGGTAATTGTGATGTTGTGGTCGAGTTTCCTTAGTAACAGTTTTATCTTCACCGTCATAAAGTTTGACATTAAAAAAAAAAGGGAAAAACAACTTTTCCTCCATGGAGCGGCTGAGCTGAGGAGTTGGGGATCCAAATGTGTGCCATTAACTTTATACTGGGCCTGTAAAAGCCTGTGTGTGGATACATGAGGATTATTTAATTATGGGACGACTCTCAGACAGCGTCAAGAAACAAAGCTGCAGCATCTTCTACAGCAGTGGATCTTGTTTTTCTAAATGATTTTAAACTTTCAAACTTTATGGCACACGCATTTTACAATCTGTCTCACTATTTCATGAACAACCGCGTTTACAGAAAGTTGTAACACTGGGTAAAAACAGAGTGCACTGTGAGCAGGGCCGGCCCTTCCTGCAGGCAAAGGAAGCAGCTGCACTGGGCCCCACAGACATCAGAGGGCCCCAAGCCTTAGAGGTAGGCAGGTAGCAGTTTATTGTCCCCCGTAAAGAAAATGGTTTACAGTGAGTAAAAAGTATTTAACAAATAAGACAAAACATTTCCACACTAAGCACTGTTACGGACAGAGAACATCCAACATAACATCGAGTGGAAAAACAGGCCATGCCGTTACTTCAGCTGGGGACACAATACAGGATTTTCTCAGTGGTTACAGATTCTGATGGTACGTTCACACCGGACGCGAATCAGGCGTCAAATTCGCGTCATTCGCGTCTGGTTGGACGCGTGACCATTTTGAATTCACTCGCGTCATTCGCGTGAATTCATTTGCGTAAAATAAGGGGCATGGCCGCTAGGGCTACTCCCAAATGAGCCATGAGTACCCATCCTTACAAGCAATTTTTGAGACTTCTGTCATGAGACAGGCCAAAAGAATCATAAATGAACCTTCTCACTTACTGTATGGGCAATATGAAATTTTACCTTCAGGGCGGCGCTATCGTGCAATCAAATACAAAAGCAATCGATATAAATTATCTTTTATTCCGACGTCTGTTGTCCTACTAAACAAACCCTCCTAACATCAGGTAGGAGTCTTTTTATTTCTTAATGGTGGTTTTTTATCTTTTTTTTTTTTTTTTTTTTTCTGCGATTTTTTATCCTTTTTGTTTGGAGGGCTGTGCCGATTGGTTCTGTACTAAGGGAGAGTAACATGGCTATGATGTGGCCATATCTCTGTGTATGAAAAAGTGCATTTGAGCTGACTGACTGTTGTCTGGTTGTTGTGATGATTGTGATTGTATGTAATCTGCAGCTGTGGGCAGCACTGTGAGCCCAAGACAAATTTCCCTCTGGGACAATAAAGTTGAATTGAATTGAATTGAATTGAGCCTGTCTGGGTTTGGTCACCTGTGTCCCGTGTGGCTGCAGGACCTCTCCCCAGGACACTGCTGCTGTACAGCAGCATTAACCCCAGAGACAGAGCTGAGACACCTGGGGTTATTTCTTGTACATTAGCTCTCTCTAGTGGTTTTGGGGTCTAGTCCCAGGCTCTGTATTTTCTGTTGTTCTGGAGCTAAGTGCAATAACTGCTCATATAACGAGCACATCTCAATAGGCTGTTTTGGTAAAGTTAACCCCCCTTTATATTTAATTGTATTTATTTGTGTGTTCTTGATGTCACGATGATCAGAGTGAGCCTCTGTCCCAGGCTTGTATCACAGATAACAGCTATAACCACACTCACACAAAGCCTAAACAGCCATATTTATTTTATTTACAGTGTTTTCTATCAGGGCTGTTTTTGTTTCCTGTCTTCATAAAAGTAGAAGAGCTGCTGTAGGCTGCAGCTTTTATCTCCGGGTTCACTCTGACAGCCTCGATTATTGTTTTCTCCGAGGCAGGGATCTCCTCCTGTTACGTCGTACGTAACCACGTCACTGCTACAGCAGGTCCCTGATTGGTTAACGCGCCGCGAATGTTTGCAGAAGTTCAAATTTTTCAACTTCCGTGACCAGAGCGTTGGACGCGAATCTGTGTTGTTCGCGTCATCCGCCGATTCGCAGGGACTCGCGCGTCAAACGCTCAATTCGCGTCATTCGCGCCTGAACGCGGCTTTCCATAGACTTAACATGGTAATCACTCGCGCCTGACGCCTGATTCGCATCCGGTGTGAACGTACCATGAAAAGACCAGGAGCTCACACTAACGATGGTTTCAGCAGATTTAGTTCTGACGACTGAAAGACTGCGCCTCACACACTACAAGATCTGTTGAGGTCGCAACTGTCGCCAACCAAACGCAGCAAACTCTGACAAGAACTAAACAGTAAACAAACATGGAGCTACCTGGGTCGCTGTTGCCGTTGTGTGTGCAGCTATTGGCTTGGAAAAAAGGAAAAACGTCAATGTATCCAGTTTTGCTTGGGTAGCGCTCAACTTTCTTCGGTGTTTGCCATGGTTGTTTATGTTTTCTTCTTCTTCTTCTTCAAATTTCCGCTTACATTTTCCCTCTGCTTCCTGTTGCTTTGTCTTCGTTCTCTGACGTTTTTCATCGGCCGCTGGACGCCATGAATTCCCAGTTGGATGTAAACGTCCCACACTACAGGAGTGTGGTCCAGAGTCGGTGTTTGATTGCTTGATTGAACATCACACACTAACGGATTTCAGGGCCGACTGGTGATTATGATTCTCTGCAGCTGGTGTTGACTGGAACAGACTCGGCACAACTGTGAATCGTTATAAAATCGGGCAAAAGAATCGTGTACTGTCATTTAAGAGGATTTCAAAGATCACCTTCCATACATTTATACTGTGAAAAACTTTAGCTTGATAGAAAGCACATTTTTAATTATCAAAAACTGTAAAATTGTGAATTTAAAATAGATTTTGCCCTGTACAGACCTAACCTGGTAAAAGCCAGACTGGCAGAGTTGTTAACGTTATATCAGTCTGGAATGGCTCCCGTTGAAAACGTTTGTGAAGGGGCAGGACAGACTTTGTTAGAAGATTTTTGCTGTTTTTGTAAATGTAGAGCATCATGCCTTACATTTTTCCAGTGTGGCCATTTTGTTACCAAGTAAACAGAGCTCTGTTGTTGTCGGCAAACCTAAAACCTGCCCACTCACGGCAATACTGACACACCATTGGTCCGTCCAAAACCGGCTCGGACCCAAACCAATCAGCGGGAGCCTGACGAGATGGATATTGTGAATTTGTGAACTCATTTTACGACAATCCAACTGCTGTGCAAGGAAAGTACAGAGATTAAACATTTATTCAATAACCAATCACCTGTGGGACAAATAACTGATTCTATTTTTGCTGATGGCTGGATTTTGATACTGACGTCCTGAGGGGAGCAGCTCAAATTTATTAAAAAGTGGGTGTTTTGAATCTGTTGGACCTGAGTAATTGTCCTGCACACTGTCGAGAGTGATGCCTTGTATTTTACTGGCAGTGATAACTATTTTTCTGGGTGAATTTTTTTTGTGCCTCGTTTGAAGCCCAAACCAACAGATAATGCTTATCCATCCTTTGCTGATTTGATTATAATGTGAACTTTATTTAATAAATATTTTGCTTGATATTACCGTTTACCTGGGCCCCCCACGCAGAGTTTGCAAATCAAAAATATCTCAAAGCTTTCATCCCCCAGTAGAAAATAGTCAGTGATTTAAAGAAATAGAAGGTATATGGTAAAATTTAACTGAAAAATTAGAGGGTTGACCCCCAAATCCTGCACAGGACTGTCCCTGGCTCTTAGTATGTTGACGGCAATAAATTTGTGGCGTTACACAAAGCACGTGTGTTTGTGAAGAAAATGTATTCTGTATCTTAGAGATGTGACGTTCCTGAACTCCGTCATACTGAAACAGAAAGAGACGAGGAGAGAGGAGACACACAGACGCACATTAGTCAGAAGTCTGTAGTTGTAAACGGTGCCTACACACATTTATTGTTGTCTGCTTAGTTTTTACTGGCATTTTTTTGCATAAACGTGTGTCAAGGTAGCTTTATTTTGCCCATTTTGGACAAATAATAAATCCAAAATGATGGTCTTGCTCCGTGCAGAGGTTTATGACGTCACGATAATTGAATTTAGTCCACACACTCATTTTATTTGAGAAAAGAGTAGGCTGTTGTCTGCTGGGTAAATTCTTTTTGACCACACCCACATTTACTGCATTTCTAACCAAAGAAATAAGTGTGGGTGTGGTCACATAAGGCACTTTTCCACTAGGACGGGACGGAGCGGGACGGGTCGGTTTGGGGCTCAGTTGAGCGTCTGGAACGGTTAAAGGTGGGCACTGCTGATTGGACGAGAGAAAATCCTCACTCAGGCAAAAACAACAAGCCAAAGGACAGAAATAAAAGAGAAAATGTTTTGTTAATCAAACACGTCCTTGTTCTTGAGATAAACAGCTGTATTCAGAGAGGGCGAGCTAATGTTGAGGCAACTTTTTCTAAAAATAAAGCTAGCATATACTAGCAACAGCTGTTTCTGGTTTAGCAAAGTACGGCTTTCGCTTTGTGATTCAAAACATTTAATTTTTAGTTTAGATTGGTTTAAACATGAGTTAAATTCATGTGGTTTTATGTTCAGAGGTTAAAATGTGTTAAAGTGGAGCAGAGAAGTGAATTTAATGCACAGAAGGCTAAAGGTAAACCTGAGGTAGTCTCCTGTTTACTCAAGCTAATACAGCTTTAGCTCCAGCCTCTCACAGACAAACACCAGCCTCACACAGACACACACCAACCTCACACAGACATACACCGGCCTCACACAGACATACACCGGCCTCACACAGACACACACCAGCCTCACACAGACACACACCAGCCTCACACAGACACACACCAGCCTCACACAGACACACACCAGCCTCACACAGACACACACCAGTCTCACACAGACACACACCAGCCTCACACAGACACACACCAGCCTCACACAGACACACACCAGCCTCACACAGACACACACCAGCCTCACACAGACATACACCAGCCTCACACAGACACACACCAGCCTCACACAGACACACACCAGCCTCACACAGACACACACCGGCCTCACACAGACACACACCAGCCTCACACAGACATACACCGGCCTCACACAGACACACACCAGCCTCACACAGACACACACCAGCCTCACACAGACACACACCAGCCTCACACAGACACACACCAGTCTCACACAGACACACACCAGCCTCACACAGACACACACCAGCCTCACACAGACATACACCAGCCTCACACAGACACACACCAGCCTCACACAGACACACACCAGCCTCACACAGACACACACCGGCCTCACACAGACACACACCAGCCTCACACAGACACACACCAGCCTCACACAGACACACACCAGCCTCACACACACGCCAGCCTCACACAGACACACACCAGCCTCACACAGACACACACCAGCCTCACACAGACACACACCAGCCTCACACAGACACACACCGGCCTCACACAGACACACACCAACCTCACACAGACACACACCAGCCTCACACACACGCCAGCCTCACACAGACAAACACCAGCCTCACACAGACACACACCAACCTCACACAGACATACACCGGCCTCACACAGACATACACCGGCCTCACACAGACACACACCAGCCTCACACAGACACACACCAGCCTCACACAGACACACACCAGCCTCACACAGACACACACCAGTCTCACACAGACACACACCAGCCTCACACAGACACACACCAGCCTCACACAGACATACACCAGCCTCACACAGACACACACCAGCCTCACACAGACACACACCGGCCTCACACAGACACACACCGGCCTCACACAGACACACACCAGCCTCACACAGACACACACCAGCCTCACACAGACACACACCGGCCTCACACAGACACACACCAACCTCACACAGACACACACCAGCCTCACACAGACACACACCGGCCTCACACAGACACACACCAGCCTCACACAGACACACACCAGCCTCACACAGACACACACCGGCCTCACACAGACACACACCAGCCTCACACAGACACACACCAGCCTCACACAGACACACACCAGCCTCACACAGACACACACCGGCCTCACACAGACACACACCAACCTCACACAGACACACACCAGCCTCACACAGACACACACTGGCCTCACACAGACACACACCAGCCTCACACAGACACACACCAGCCTCACACAGACACACACCAGCCTCACACAGACACACCAGCCTCACACAGACACACACCAGCCTCACACAGACACACCAGCCTCACACAGACACACACCAACCTCACACAGACACACACCAGCCTCACACAGACACACACCAGCCTCACGTCTCGTACCGTCACGTCCCGTACCGTTGTCCTCAGTGGAAAAGCGCCTCCCTCCCTCTGTAAGGAAGTACTCAGCTGTTCCCGGTGTTGGTCCTCGTACTCTGAGGTCAGGTCGAGCTGAAACGCGTTGGCGTGAGAGCCATGATTAAAATAAAGTCTTCTACAGGAGACAGAGAGCCTTGGGTTCTGATGTCTGTGGAAAGTGTTCAGAGTTTTTTTACCCAGACAACAATAACCTACTCTTTTTTTAAGTTAAGAAATAATTCCTTTGTCCAAAGAGCACCTGCCTTAACTTTTTACTTGATACATGTGTGCTCTCTGTCATATTTTTAATGCTAATTTTACCATTAATGAATAAGAAAATAATAATAATGTCCCACCAATAGAATATGTTTTATTCTAAAATAATACTGTATCACTCATCCCAGTGTTTATTTGCTGAATGAACTGACTGGCTTCTTAAAATTACATAAATACAAAAATGAACTTTTGAACGGCTCCAAAACAACCTCAACATAACTCCCATCTCTACTGTATCTGCTGCTGAGAGCCTGAACGCCTCGTCATCTTTAATCCTGTTACTGCTGTGTAACTGTTGTGTTACTGTTGTGTAACTGTTGTGTAACTGTTGTGTTACTGCTGTGTTACTGCTGTGTTACTGTTGTGTTACTGTTGTGTTACTGCTGTGTTACTGTTGTGTTACTGTTGTGTTAGGGTTGTGTAACTGTTGTGTAACTGTTGTGTTACTGCTGTGTTACTGTTGTGTTACTGCTGTGTTACTGTTGTGTAACTGTTGTGTTACTGTTGTGTTACTGCTGTGTTACTGTTGTGTTAGGGTTGTGTAACTGTTGTGTAACTGTTGTGTTACTGCTGTGTTACTGTTGTGTTACTGCTGTGTTACTGTTGTGTTACTGCTGTGTTACTGCTGTGTTACTGTTGTGTTACTGCTGTGTTACTGTTGTGTAACTGCTGTGTTACTGCTGTGTTACTGCTGTGTTACTGTTGTGTTACTGTTGTGTAACTGCTGTGTTACTGCTGTGTTACTGCTGTGTTACTGTTGTGTTACTGTTGTGTAACTGTTGTGTTACTGCTGTGTTACTGTTGTGTAACTGTTGTGTTACTGCTGTGTTACTGCTGTGTTACTGTTGTGTTACTGTTGTGTTACTGCTGTGTTACTGTTGTGTTACTGTTGTGTAACTGTTGTGTTACTGTTGTGTTACTGTTGTGTTACTGTTGTGTTACTGCTGTGTTACTGTTGTGTAACTGTTGTGTTACTGTTGTGTTACTGTTGTGTAACTGTTGTGTTACTGTTGTGTTACTGTTGTGTAACTGTTGTGTTACTGTTGTGTTACTGTTGTGTAACTGTTGTGTTACTGTTGTGTAACTGTTGTGTTACTGCTGTGTTACTGCTGTGTTACTGTTGTGTTACTGTTGTGTTACTGTTGTGTTACTGCTGTGTTACTGTTGTGTAACTGTTGTGTTACTGCTGTGTTACTGTTGTGTTACTGTTGTGTTACTGTTGTGTTACTGTTGTGTTACTGCTGTGTTACTGCTGTGTTACTCTTGTGTTACTGTTGTGTTACTGCTGTGTTACTGTTGTGTTACTGTTGTGTAACTGTTGTGTAACTGCTGTGTAACTGTTGTGTTACTGCTGTGTTACTGCTGTGTTACTGTTGTGTTACTGCTGTGTTACTGCTGTGTTACTGTTGTGTTACTGTTGTGTTACTGTTGTGTAACTGTTGTGTAACTGTTGTGTTACTGTTGTGTTACTGTTGTGTTACTGCTGTGTTACTGTTGTGTAACTGTTGTGTAACTGTTGTGTAACTGCTGTGTAACTGTTGTGTTACTGCTGTGTTACTGCTGTGTTACTGTTGTGTTACTGCTGTGTTACTGTTGTGTTACTGTTGTGTTACTGTTGTGTTACTGTTGTGTAACTGTTGTGTTACTGTTGTGTTACTGTTGTGTTACTGTTGTGTAACTGTTGTGTAACTGCTGTGTAACTGTTGTGTTACTGCTGTGTTACTGCTGTGTTACTGTTGTGTTACTGTTGTGTTACTGCTGTGTTACTGTTGTGTTACTGTTGTGTTACTGTTGTGTAACTGTTGTGTAACTGTTGTGTTACTGTTGTGTTACTGCTGTGTTACTGTTGTGTAACTGTTGTGTAACTGTTGTGTAACTGCTGTGTAACTGTTGTGTTACTGCTGTGTTACTGTTGTGTTACTGTTGTGTTACTGTTGTGTAACTGTTGTGTAACTGTTGTGTTACTGTTGTGTAACTGTTGTGTAACTGTTGTGTTACTGTTGTGTTACTGTTGTGTTACTGTTGTGTCACCAGGTCACAGATGAGCTGATGGAGTACTCGCTCCAGACTCTGTGTGCGAGTACTCCATCAGATGAGCTGATGGAGTACTCGCTCCAGACTCTGTGTGCGAGTACTCCATCAGATGAGTTGATGGAGTACTCGCTCCAGACTCTGTGTGCGAGTACTCCATCAGATGAGTTGATGGAGTACTCGCTCCAGACTCTGTGTGCGAGTACTCCATCAGATGAGCTGATGGAGTACTCGCTCCAGACTCTGTGTGCGAGTACTCCATCAGATGAGCTGATGGAGTACTCGCTCCAGACTCTGTGTGCGAGTACTCCATCAGATGAGCTGATGGAGTACTCGCTCCAGACTCTGTGTGCGAGTACTCCATCAGATGAGCTGATGGAGTACTCGCTCCAGACTCTGTGTGCGAGTACTCCATCAGATGAGCTGATGGAGTACTCGCTCCAGACTCTGTGTGCGAGTACTCCATCAGATGAGCTGATGGAGTACTCGCTCCAGACTCTGTGTGCGCAGCCTGTTCCCATGAAGCTCTGACTCTGTGCTCATCGCTAACCCAGAGGTGGACAAAGTACTCAAAAGCTGTACTCAAGTGAAAGTAATGTTACTTCAAAAGTAATATTGCTCAAGTAGAAGTAAAAGTACACAACAAAAATTTTACTTCATTCAAATTTTACTTTTAATTCAGTAAAAGTAAAAAAGTATTGAGTATAAAATTTACTTAAGTAAAAATGTACAGCTCCAGCTCACTCCCTGCAGGTTACTCACTTTATTTTAAGAAAAGCATTTGAGCATTTGCCTGATTTCAATTTCAATTTGTGTTTTAGTTTTTGATCGTAGTTATGTTTTTGCTTTTTTGTCTTTTGTTGGCTTTTATTGAATTTTCTGTTCAGAGTTCTTTGTTGGAAGTTTTATGTATTTTTGCAGTGTAAAGCACTTTGGAACCTGTTGTGCCATAGAAAAAAAGATTATTATTATTATTATTATTATTATTATTATTATTATTATTATTATTATTATTATTATTATTATATAGGCCTCATATTATTACCCTTCTACCAGCAATGCATACTGTTGTTGTTCCCTTGGGCAAGACACTTACCTGTATAAATGTGTCGGTGTGACTGTGTGTTTTGGGGGTGGTTGAAGGGGCCGTAGGCACAAATTGACAGCCATGTCTGAGTCAGTCTGCCCCAGGCCGGCTGTGTGGAATGAACCAAATTGTAAAGCGACTTTGGGAAGCTTGAGACGCGTAATATAAATCCAATTCATTATTATTACTATTATTATTATGAAAATGCATAATATGATGTGTTTGGAAGTGAATTCTTCCACTTAGACAATAAAACCTTAAACTTAATAACTTTAAATACAGGTGTATGAATAGTCGTGGTGTAAAATGTTCAAAGACGCGTTGCCGGAGCGACTGGCGGCTCTGATGTGTGTGATTGTGAGCAGCTGCTGGAGGAGAATCTGACTGTGAAATATGAACATTACTATCATCAATACTCCTCCGCTCCTCTGAGCCCGTGCTAAAAACAGAAACAGCGAATGAAGAGAGACACATCTGGAACACATCTCTGCACACATCTGGACACATCTGTGAAGACGGAGAAAGAGAGAGATTTGAGAGAGACTTCCGCTGGAGTGTGGTGCAGAGATATTTAACCAGAGTACACAAGTATTTACTGTGGAACGGGGGACATCAGCATCAGTCAGGATCACAGTACAAGTACACAAGTAAAAGTACTGTTACTGCTAAATAATGGTACAGCAATATTACATTTGACTCTATCAGGTGTTCAAAAAGTTATAAAAAGGTGAGCTAAGATTTAAAACATAGCTAATATTTCCTTAAAGGGCCTATTTTATTATTTTTTTTTAGCTTTCTCCCATGTTATAATGTTGTTTCCTCATCAAAAACAGACCTGGAGTTGTTGTTTAAGTAATCCTGTATCCTCCGGCGCTGAGTTTCTGAGGTCTAAAAACGCTCTGTTTCTCTCCCGCAAAGCCCCGCCCACTCCAGGAAGCACTGACCAATCAACAACAAGCCCTCTACATCCAGTCTGCTCTCATTTATTTATCCAAAAAAAACAGTGTACAGCTCTGTTTCCGCTGATTCCTCACAGACATTTTTCAACAAAAAGTCGTACAAAAAGTTTAAGGAAGTAAAAAAGCTCTTTTTCTTTGATTATGTTCAGAAGACAACAACAGAGCTGCCCTCTGCTGGTCTCCTCTCCTGTTTTTTATGGCATTAGTACAGTTATTTTGGGAAATGCACTGTGCGACGGGACACCAGCCTGAGCCTCCTCTGTCAACAATGAATAAAGATTAACTTATTATTGTTTGGCATCACTTTTTACACAATTTATAAAAATCTAATTAATGAAATAAGAGAAAATAAAAATGTCAAATCCTTAATCCATGTGGCCTGTGTGGAGCTGGGGGGAGACGACTCATACGCCGTGATTACATTTTTATGTTTTATGAGACAATAACGACTCGAGCCTCTGCTGTTCTTTCATCTTTGGGACAATCAGGACAGGATTTGGGAAAAACAAATGCTTTGATTTTGGGACTTTCCGGAGTTGTCTGGTCACCCCAACCCCGCAACCTTCTGGATCCAAGGAGAAAATTAGTTGCAAATTTAGTATTTTGGGCAAACAATTTCAAAATACAAAATTTGTATCAGTAAAGGGAGAATGTTTTATTTTGAATTGAAAAGATGCAGGTTGTTTTAGTCGTCTTCTTATTTCTTTATTGACTTTACAGAGGCACAGGAGCAGAAACAGTTACTGCTATGTTACAAGTAAAAGTAAAAGTAAAAGTAAAAGTACTCGACTGAAGGATTACTTAGCTCAAAATGGAAAATTAAATGTACTGTTAATACACTGCAAAATACTACTACTACTACTACTGCAACTACTACTACTACTACTGCAACTACTACTACTGCAACTACTACTACTACTACTACTAGCTGCAACTACTACTACTACTACTGCAACTACTACTACTGCAACTACTACTACTACTGCTGCTGCAACTACTACTACTACTACTACTACTACTTCAACTAGTACTACTACTACTACTACTACTGCAACTACTACTACTACTACTTCAACTAGTACTACTACTACTACTGCAACTATTACTACTACTACTGCTGCTGCAACTACTACTACTACTACTACTACTTCAACTAGTACTACTACTACTACTACTACTGCAACTACTACTACTACTACTACTGCAACTACTACTACTACTACTGCTGCAACTACTACTACTACTACTACTACTACTACTTCAACTAGTACTACTACTACTACTACTACTGCAACTACTACTACTACCATTGCAACTACTACTACTACTACTATTACCATAACTGCAACTACTATATTTGCATCTACTACTACTACTACTACTACTACTACTATTACCATAACTGCAACTACTACTACTGCAACTACTATATTTGCAACTACTACTACTACTACTACTACTACTACTACTACTGCAAGAAAATGTTAGTATTTTTGGTGAAGTGGTTGCTCGTCTCGTGGGAGGCCAGGGTTTGATTTGAGGGGGAAACTCTACCCAAAAAGTCACAACTGAGCTGGTCCCAAGCCTGGATAAAAGGAGAGGGTTGCATCAGGAAGGGCATCTGGCTTAGAGTCCTATGCCAAATTACCCAGCTGAAAGGGCTGAGAAGTGAAAATTTTCCTCACAAATGTACTTCAATAGCTAGAGTACAGTTCCTCTCCACCTCTGCGGGCCTTATTACCGGATTGTTCTGTGGACTCTGATGTTCCCTTCGCCGCTGGGACCATCTGAAACACTTTAGAGACACATCTTCTCTGTTTTAAACACAAAGGGATCTGCGCCCGTTTGAAGTGGGTTTTGGAGGAAGCCGAGCCAGAGCCGGGACTCCAGAACACACAGCCCCACGTACGTTAGCGCCGCGTAACTGTGTTCCTCGGAGTAGCTAACGGGAGCGGCGCTGATTGGAAGTGAAGGTCCGAGGCTTTGAAGCCGGCGGAGGGATGCGTGCGTGTTTCTGAGGCTGCAGAAGTGAAACATTCCTCCGGTTCGTACACACACAGAGAGCTCAGAGCGTGATACAGAACAATCCACAGCTTCACACACTTCCACACGGAGATTTATAAAAGTCTGAGGGAGACGGCTCTGTGTGGGTTTAACTCCAGGCCTGGTTCTGGAGATCAGACAATTTTATGGAGGTTCAACAGAAAAATAACATTTTGTTTTGAAAGAACAGTAAAGTAAGAACAATATAGTATTTCCCCTCATAATTAGAATGGGTAAGAGCAGCGTCCAGGACCCTTCTCCAGGTCTGAGCCAGGATCCTGGTCAGGAGGACGCCGCTGGACATTTCTCCAGATCTTGGAGAGCTGACATGAGTACCGTATTTTCCGGATTATAAGTCGCTCCGGAGTACAACAACAACAACAAACACCATTAGGCAAGTCTGGGCAGAGGTAGGTAGGCTGTGCACACTAGTTATTTGAAATAATATAAAAGATTATTAATATCAGTAGGGCTGCACAATTTATCGCAAAATTATCGTTATCGCAATATCCGTATCAGCAAGAATCTAAATATATCACAATAACGCTGTGGTCTTCCATCTGACAGAGATTTACACTGAAGAATCATTTTCCACCAGAGCCTTAAAAGAACATGTGTTGTGACTAAACAAAAATGTTTAAAAAGTCCAGATTTAGTGGTAATTTAATTAATTTAGTCACAGCTTAGCCTTGTTTTATTCCTGGTTTAGTCTGTGTTAAGTTTTGATTTTGTCGCTGTTTTGACTTGTAAATACAGGAACTTACATTTTTGTGAAATGTACTGAATTTAACTTACTTTGTTCGAAAAGTAGGCTCTATTTTCAAATATCGCAATAATATTGTTATCACACTTTTCAACATAGTTATCAAATATTCGCATGTTTTCTCCATATCGTGCAGCCCTAAATATCAGTTGTTTATTGTTGTTAACTTCTGTCTCAGTCGTCCGGGTTGTCACAATCAAATTAAGGTTAAAAAGAAGTCGTCTGGACGTGGTTTGTTGAGTTGAAGACATTACGTCTCTCCTCCAAGAGACTCACAGAACTATTAACTTTCATTCATCAACTAATATTAGAATTCTTTTTATTTTTTTGGCCTTTCATGGCTTTGTTAGAAAGAACAGTGGAGTACTGACTGAAAATCAGAGAGAGAGAGCAAGAAGAGATATTCAGTAAAGTCCAGACCCAAACAGCAACACAGAGAAGATCTGAAGTCGTTCTGTAAATGTGCCACAAGCTCTACCAACTCAAATATACCGTATTTTCCAGGCTATAAGTTGCTCCGGAGTATAAGTGGCACTAGCCAAAAAATGCATAATGGAGAAGAAAAAAAACGTATATAAGTCACACTGGACTATAAGTCGCATTTTTGGGGGAAATTTATTTTACAAAATCCAACACCAAGAACAGACATTTCATGTTGAAAGGCAAGTTATAGTAATAATAGAATAGAGAACAACAGCTGAATAGGTGTGTGGTTTGCTAACGTAACACATTGATGGTTATTCAGCTACATGAAGCATAAACAACGAACTGAATAGGTGTCTCGTATGTTAACGTAATATATTAACAGTTATTCACATAACTATAGCATAAAGAACATAATATAACAAGTTCACCAAACTCACCATCTCACTCCTAATCGCTAAATCCTTTAAATTCTTCATCCTCGGTGTCGCTTCTGAACAACTCCGCCAACTCCGGAGGTAGACGAAGCGCCGCTTCCTCCTCTGCGTGGCTGTCGTCAGACTCAGCATCAGTTCCATTTCCAATTATTCCGCTCTTTCTCAGTTGTCTTTATAGCCTAAGTTGTTAGTGGTAATGTTTACATTTTAAATTGTCAGTGGTACAGGTGCAGCAGATGCTGGTACACAAGCCTAGAGCGCCCTCTAACCAACACCTGAAATATTTTAATATATAAGTCACACCTGAGTATACAGTCGCACCCCTAGCCAGACGATGGAAAAAGTGTGACTTATTCAACAAGAAGGACAGGTTGAACTCAGTAACGCCCTCAACCCAACACTGCACAGTAGACTCAAGTAGTGTAAGTATTGCATGTAGGAAAAATAACAAACACATTCACAGTCCATTTAGTATCATGACATCTCAAGAATGGAAAAAATAAACAAACTAATGCAAAAAACAATAATAATAATAGTAAAACAAAAACAAACAACATGGGCAGCCGCAGGATTTTGGGTTAAAGTGACCGGTTTAATCATCTGCTGACAGGGAAGTCATGGTTTTGTAAGAGAGAATTAGGGGGTTCCATTGTTTTTAAAATGTTTCTGTCAAGCCCCTTTATGAGAATTTAACCTTTTCTGATTGTAAAAACAACATTGTATAAGACAGGATTTTTATGGGGAAGGGTTGCTGGACCCAAGCCTAAGCCCAAACCTTGAGGCCCAGAGGTCTGATGCTGGAAACCAGTGGAACAAACTCAGAGTTGTGGAGTTGATAAAACCAAACAACTGGAGAACTCTGGGTTCATGTGCTGCTTGAAGACTAGAAAAAAATGACAAGTAGGTTCACAATGAAGATAAAACTGAGTTAAATATAAAAACTCATAACCTCCACCTGTTTCATGAGGTTAAGTAAAGCCTTTAACCTTAAACCTCAATGATTAACAAAATAATTTGGCTTAAATACTGAAACATACTCTTTGACACATTCTTTTAATGTGAGAAAAACTGGGGCTCTGAACTAAAAGTAAACCGGCCTCTGGTGCTGATTTTCACCTGGTCCCTACCCCAGAGCCTGCTGGGCTCAGTAGAACCTGCTGCCAGGGGCCAAACCCAACCGATACAGCCCCCGAGGGTCACAGAAACCCACCAGACTCACTGCAAGGAATCAGAACGATAGCGAAAAGCTCCTGCAAGATCTTCTCCTTTTGGTCCTGACCCAACAACAACAGCCTCAGTGTAGTTTGGATTGCTTTGACTTATCCAGCAGTGAAAGTGCATTGTTATTGCTTAATAGTCAGTTGTTCCTCAGAGTCAGTCAGAAACATGTGATTCCCACCAAAAAATTGCTGATTCGCAGAAACTCAGCAGAGAAATGACTCTCACATGACCACTGTCTATAAATACAACTGTGATACATTTGTATTTCTGCTGACATAAACCAGTGATTCCCAAACAGTGGGTGAGGATCCAGGAGTGTGTCCTGGGGAAGCTGAATATAGTTTAAATATTAATCTTATTGTTTTAATGACATAAAATAGAGAAAATCCATGTGCCATAAAGGCGATAGTAAAATAACTGAGAAAAACAGATAAGAAACTCAGGTCTAAACTCTGGTGGAACAAACTCAGAGTTGTGGAGTAACTTCTGGGTTGATAAAACTAAACAAATCCAAACCTGAGTAACTCTGGGTTCATGTGTTACTGAAGCTGGTTCTGAACTTTCTCTGTTAACTCAGAGTTAAACCCTCAACCTCTGATAACTGCAGCTGCTGCAGCACTGATCAGGCACTGGCACAGTTCAGCCAATAGGGTTCAGTCTAGAGGGAAGGGGGCGGGGCTATCACAGCAGGACACAGGTGGAGGTGATTGCAGCAGCCCAGAAAAAGACGAGAAAAAAATGGACATTAGGTTCACAATAAATATAAAAACTCCATCTGTTTTATGAGTTTAAGTTGAGCTTTTAGCCTATTAAAGCTAACAATTAAAAAAAGTATTTTACTTAAAAAGTTAAAAGTTAAAAGTTAAAAGTTACACTGTGTAACTTTTCTCCTAAATATGTGGGGCATACTGACTTGTTTTTGTGATTTTTTGAGCGATTATAAGGCCTGAGGCGCGATCTGTTGCTCCGAGCGGGGCTTCTGTACTGAGAAACCGCCCTCGTAGTTTGGCTGGGAGCGCTCCGCTGTTCAGGAAGAGTCACGTGACAGGAAATGACTTGCTTTACGGCATTCCCCCTTCAGCTCTTATACCTGAGGTGCAGTATAACCATGAAGCTACTTTTAGCGTTGTTATTTTCGCCAGTTCGTCAGGGCCGAAGGACACAAGAAGATGAAGACAATGTCGGACGAGGCAAGAAAAAGAAAATGTGAAAGGGACCGCACCAGATCACAGACAAGAGTCAACATCGGACAGACTTTTGCTCGCTGGCGTCAGATGAGAGACAGAGAAGGCTGCAAATCGGATCACGTTTTTGCTTCTTTACTGTTGGGCAGGTAAATTAGCCTCTTTATTTTTTCTTTAGAACGTGCTTTTTCATACAGTTATTAGTTGTTTTAATGCGACCATTGCGCGATAAGCTAACGCTAGCGCTAACTCTATAGAAGATCCAATCTGCGGCCACACAAGTGGTTACAGAAGTTTATACAGTAAATATGAATGCACTCTCTAGTCCCATTGTTAGTTTGACGTCACGCACGCTCGCACAGTTTCAGAAGGAGGAGGGGTCCAAGCTAGTGTTTACGTTTTGCGACAGTGCAGTGGCACCTGTGGCCTCTAGAGGCGCAAGACCGGGAATCTTACACAGTGTAACTTTAAATACTGAAACATACATTTTGTCACATTCTTTTAATGTGAAAACAAATTGAGGCCCAGAGCAAAAGGTGAGGATAAGATGTGTCACATGTCATTTTACTCACAGCTGATTGGTCCATGTTGGTTTCTCAGGCTGTAAACCAGACCTGACCCTGCTCCAGACCAGGTTCAGCTGTCTGTTACCATGACAACTAACTCTGTTCAAAACCAAACCTCTGTCTGGAGAAAGAAAACTCTGAGTTTCCTCAAAGTTAGCCTGAACTTACCCTGAGCTAAAACTAAAGCAGTTTCCAGCAATAGGCCTGTGGACGATGGTTCCTCTGAACCCAGCGGTGGTGAGGAGCAGAGACAGAGAGAAGCTGCAGCTCTTGCACTTTTCTCAGCCTCATGTTCTGCATTAGCACCAGTGTCCATGACGTAGCTCATCAATCCTACAGCTCACAGTTATCTGCCTTTGATTTTCCCTTTGTCTTTGAACACATCAGCGACAGAGCTGTGGTCATCTCCAGAGAGGGTCATGCACCAGAACTGCACTGCTATTTTATGGATCAGCGATGACTTATCCTCAGTTGTCATCTTTTGTTGTAAATGCTGTCTAAGTGTATTTTTCATGGTAGATGTTTAAAAAAAAAAAGCGCCTTCAAATCATGACCAGGCTTATTTTTATCCTAATATTCATACTTATCTATGAGCAAATGGACGACACATCTACAGCTCGTCTGTCCCGGGACTGGATCTCTGCTTCATGTGGTTCTCCCTGAGGTTTCTCTTTTTTTTCCCACAGTTGTTTTTTGTTGTTGGGTTTCTGCTCACTGAGAAGGAGGCTCTAAGGAGATGTCCTGGGTCCTGGCAGTCTGTTTGTTTGTTTGTTTGTTTGTGTATGTCCATTCCTGTAAAGCCCTTTGAGGCAGCTGTTGTTGTGATATCAGGCTATAGAAATGAAATTTTATTGATTTTGACATCACAGCTTTTTATGTCTTTTTGTGCCCTGTGTGTTGATATAACATAGCGTCATTCCTTTTCCCTAATAGTAGTAAACGTATATGCACCACACAAACATTTTTCTTTTTTGCATTGATGGAAATTTCTGGCGGCCCAAATAAAATCTTTTGCAGTCCACTTTTGGGTCCTAATCCAGTGTTTGGGAACCTCTTGTCTAAACTGAGCCAGTACCAAACACCAAAATCTGAAATAATAATTTAAATAAAACAAAGTTTTCATTTTATCTTCATATTTAATTCTGTTGCATTGTAAACCACATTTTAAACTGCGATCTAAGACTGTGTTTTTTTGGACTTAAACCTAGATCAGGGATTCTCAGCTGTAGGGTCAGGACCCAAAAGTGGGTCATTGCGAGATTGAATATGTCTGTGAAAACTCCAGTTTCACTGAAACACAACCAGGGCCTGGCATAAACACTCTATGCGGTTGTTTAGGGCCATGACCATTGGGGGGCCCATGATCAGAGAGGTCTGAACAGCGGTCACCTGTGTCCTGGGCGAAAGGCTGAGGACGCTGAAGGACTGGGGAGTGACAGCCGCTGCTCTGGATGAAGCGAGCCTGCTCACAGGACAGAGAGAGAAACTGTGGACACTAGCACATTTTTTCATTCCATAAATGTTTGCTACACTTCTCAAGCTTTCTCAGGTTTTTTGTTTGATGACGATCAACCTCATGTTCTCAGAGATCTGCTCATAAACATGACATTGGCCCCACAGAGGTGCACAGTGTATTTCTGGCGGAATCTTAGCTGTGTGTTGTTACAACAAAAGGTTTACAAATAAGTCATCTTTTCAAAGTCCAGTCTAGATGACTTCTTTGTAAACCTTTTGTTGTGAGGTTGACAAATGTCTCAATTTTCATCTTATTTGAAGCCTAAATATCGTTTTACTGTCATGACACAGTGAAACAATCTTTAAATTATGTGCCATAAAGTGGTAGTAAAATAATTTAGGATGCTAGTTCTGCAAAAAGTGGATCACAATAAAATAATCAGGGAACATTTTGATACAAAAGTCACACCAACTTCAGATTTGTTTAAGCCATTTAAATCTGCTTTGGCACAAAGTTTAAATGCCATCTTAATGGTTCAACTAAGCCTAATATAGAGTCAAAGTTACAGAAAATAAAACAAAAATCTCTACATTAAAATGAGCTGGGACCATACCCTCCTCTTCTACATTATTAGAAAGAGAAAGTTTGGAAGTTTGTAACCCACTCAGCTCCCACTAACACTACTACTACCACTAAGAAGCAAGCATGTATCCACTTTGCCAATCCACAACTTTTTCCCTCTAAAACTTAAACATTTAAAACAAAATCCACAAACTGCCCACACCCTGCTCCTCTGTCTTTAAGTCAGTTTTTAGAAAGTGAAAGTTTGTGTGTAACCTGCTCCTCACTGTGGACCAGACCAGAACTATGTGGACTCCTGCGGGACCTCGGGATCTTAAAGACCCTGTAATCAGAACCAGTCCAGGATATTGGCTAAATTACACATGAAAGAGCGGGGAGAGCGGGCGTCTGAGGAGAGCCGGAGTATTATCATAAACGAGGCCTAATGCACACAGATAACTGCAGAGGAAACAGAGGAATGTACGGCAGTCGGCAACACTGCTCCAGCCCCGCAGCCCCGCTCCGCTCAGACCGGGGCTTATCTGAGACCGAGGGGGAATGAGAGACCATTCAGATGTTTTTGTGAAGCGTACAGGCTTTTTATAAACAGGAAGTGGTGGAGATGTTAACTACACTATACCTTAGAGGGCAGAGCTTCCAAAACGGGGGGCCCAGACCCAAAAACGGGCTGCTGGAACATGTATTTGTTTGGTAATGCTTCCTAGAAACTTCAGAGTTGCCTGCAACGACATCTGCTTTGGTATAAATATAATTAACTTTAAATACTACAAATCACTGACCACGTGGTCTACAGCCATGTTGCTAAGATGACTTGGCCACTACGACACTAAGACACTAAAAGAACTTTATTAAAATTGTCTACATTTTTAGCACTGATTATTGCTCAAATCTATTATTTTGATTTTTTTTTCTAAATAGCTAAAACATGGTCTTATTATGCTAAATAGACTTTATTTATAATGTTCTCTTATCAACAGACCTTGGAGTTGTGTTCTGTTTCATTCTCGCCTGTCTGAGTAGTCCTGTATTCTCTGGCGCTGAGTTTCTGAGGCCTCAGAACGCTAAGTCCACAAACCTCCGCCTCTCCCACGAGGCCCCGCCCACTCCAGGAAGCACTGACCAATCAATAAGAAGCCCTCTATATCCAGTCTGCTCTCAGTCATTTACCCAAAAAACTGATTCCTCACAGACATTTTTACTTTTGGAGGAAAATGGCATCATACAAAAATTAGGAAATAAAAAGCTTGTTTTTTATGTCAAAAGATTGCAACACTCTGCTTCCCTCTGCTGGTGTCTAATAATAATAATAATAATAATAATAATAATCTTTATTAGTATAGCACTTTTAAAAACAAGGTTTACAAAGTGTTTAACAACAAAAAAGATGACAAAAAACAACACATGAGCAACAGAATAATCTCTTCTTTAAGGCAGTAGTAAAGTAATTTTTGGAAAAGCTTTCTTTTAGTCAGATAATGTTTTTAAAGGCTGAAAAAGGTGCTGCTGCTCTAGAGGAGACTGATTTAAAAATGTGAATAAAAGTAGAATATATGCTGCCTTCACGTGATATGGGAAAGATTAAATTTTCCACTTGTAAATAGGAAATTACGAGTTGTTGTGTTCAAGTGCTGTTGTGGTCAAGTTTGACCTCTGCAAGTGGTATTTTCCATAATTCCCATAGCACATGAAGGCAGCAATAGACACTTTAATCTTATGGCTGAAGCTGGTGCTGCAGCAGCTCAGAGGAACAGAGAGAGAGAGAAGCAGCAGTGGTTTTATTGTTGTTAGTTTGTCAGTGTCAGTATCTGTAGACAACACTAAACACTGCCAGGCTTCATCTCAGTCTCACCCAGACCTGGAGAACGTCCTGAAGTTACAGTCTGTACGTAAACATTTTAAAACCACATAATACTTTTTAAACTTCTCCTTTATGTTGACGCAAAAGTACTTTTAAACGAGTACCTCTTCCAGCTCAGATTAATCACAGCAATGAAGCTAAAGTTTAATTGGAGTCTGTCTTTGAGCATTTATTTGGGTCCATCATAAAACACCTCATTCTCATTGTAAGTCTGCGGTCACCAGTCCCCCCTCAGCCCCCTCTACCCTCGCTCCAGAGCCCCCCTGAGACCCCCCCGGACCTACACACACACACACACACACACACATACACCAGTACCAGAGCCCCCCGGACCCCTCTCTCTCTAAGTGGATACCCCACAGGAAGGGCTTCTCTGGGGGGAAATGGCTCCCAGATGTGGGCCTTTGTGCCACTCTGCCGCTCTGGAGGAGTGGAGCCAAGTTAGTACGGGCTCTGTGTGTGTGTGTTTGTGTGTGTGTGTGTGTGTGTGTGTGGGGGGGGGGGGGGTAAATGTGCGTGCTGTGTGCAAACATCACTAACAGCAGCCGTCGGGGCGTTCGGGGGGTGTGAAGCTGAGGAGGAATTTAAAGATTGGTTCCTTTTGTTGGAGTCAGGCTGGATTTCAAAACACATTATTTAACACTGGTCACACACACAAGAGCTTCCAGGTTAGAAGGAAAACTACACAGTTTCTTCTTGCTGCTTTATCTCCTTAAAGTGTTTTGTAAAAGGAATCATCTGCGAAAAAACAAAACAAAACAAACAAACAAACAAACAACCTTAACCCTCCTACAGCCCTAAGACATTTTTTGATGTTTTGCACCTATTTTTTGTGAATAACTTTTGCTGTGTTGATTCAAATGGCATAGATTTTGCCTCAGGTGTGTATTTTTGGATGACTTTTCAGATTTCAGGATATTTTTTTAAAAATGTTCTTAAAAAGGTGTCTAAAAAATCATCCCACCTTTACCCCTAAGACATTTTTTGTGCCACTGACTCCCATTAAAACTACATTTTTATTAGACACTGTCACTGCAATATAATTTCACATTTTTATCAAGTATTTCATGGATTCATGACAGTGAGGGATTGGAATTTTAGTTTTTATTGTTTTTTACTAGGTGGCACCATTTCCTCATATATGGCAGACAGAGGTATAAATGTGGAGATGGCCACATTAGTGTTTGTATAAATGATCAAGCCTACAAGTCAAATAAAAAACATTTTTTAAACTAAAATGATTTGGGTGTGTTTTAAATCAAATTCAAATTCAAGTATTTATTGTCATTGTTACAAAAGAATAACAAAATTGCGTTTGGAGCATCCACATGCATAGATGATAAAGTGCAAAGTTGGTAAAGTGCAAACCCAAGTGAAATAAATAACCCCTAAATAACCCAGTTGTAAACATTTAGCCCAGTATGACATCAGTACAGCAGCAGTATTGGCAGAAGCATCAGGGCATGTCATGATAAAGTGCATTAGAGAGCAGGGACATTTGGACAAATATGTGAGAGTAGTGACAGAATGCAGCAATGCAAAACCAGTACAGAGCTATTGATTGGTGGGTGTGGTTATTGTCCATGGGTTGTCATAAATTGGTGTGAAAGTGTTTGTTGAGAAATGAGTTTGTTTGTGTTTGCGTGAGCACAAATCCAAAATGTAGTTCTTACAGAGATGTGCACATCAGGGCAAAGTAGAAAAAGGTCCCAGACTGAGCAGAGGCAGAGGTTTGTGCTGGATGTGTCTGCACCACATAAACTGGAATTTAAGGGGTTAAATTTCATAAACAGAATAAGTTTTTGCTGTGTATGATGAGAACTGAAGTTAATCATTGTAACCATGAAAAAAAAATGGAATTATTGACCATTAGAAATTTTTTCTATGGCAGACTTTATTAATGCATTTTTATATATATTTTTTGTGCTTAGGGTGAAAGGTGTGACTAAAAAGTTAGTGGTGTAAAAGAGTTAAAATGTCATATAGGCATCATCTCTGTGTTTGTAAACTAACGCCATTTAAAAGCCAAAATCAGAGAAGTACAGCCAGATATAACAGAGCTGTGCTGACTGTAGGGGACTGAACAGGCGCGAGTTCAGTGCTGGGTCTGTGCATTTGAGGGCCTTAAGCCTTCAGATTTCATTATATTTTAAGGCGATTTCAATAAAACACTGACTGCTTCGAGACATTTTTGTTGACTTGCAAACTCAGCAAAAGGGGGGTCGCAGGTAAACAGGTAAGTAAAACACATTAATATAAAGACTGCACTGGCCCCCACTTTCAGATCAGACCCTTAGCAAAAATGACATTGATAATAGCAAGGAGAATATTGCAGTATAACAAGAAAATTATATCAAATAGGCTAATAATGGATAAGCTTTGGGGCCCTTTAATGTGTGTGGGGCCCTTAGTTTGCCACTGCACTGTCTTCAGGATGGTTAGAATGGTTAAAAAAGTAAAAGTGAAAGTCCTAATTCAGTGTCCATCAGCGCTAGTAATCCTTTAAATATTAAAAAAAAATGCATCAGGTATTAAAAATGTTATATTTTCAATGTTTCTGGCAAAAAAAAAAAAAACAAAACAAAACAAAAAAAAAAACATTGTTGTTGCAGTGTGTTTGAGGCTTAAGGGTTGCTCTCATTGGCAAATCTATCATAATCTGAGAAGGTTCTATAGTCTTCTACTAATAATAATACATGGATTTGTTATAGACAGATTCATATTTTTGTATTCTTGACTTCTTCCTCAGAACGATCACGCGATGCTGTGGCTGAAACAAGATACGATACAAAAACATGTTCTGTCTACAAAAATCCATGACGTCATCATTTTAGTCTCAATTCAACATAAGCATGTGTTTTAAAAAACATTGGCCCAGATTTATCAAAGTTGCAGAAACAAATGTAAAAGTGCTCATAAACAGATATTAATGAAAATGCTGAAACCACCACCAACAAATCTGGATAAAGCCAATATTTCACAGCTAAATAATAAACATTGTAAGATGGGCCTATTAAATATTGTTTGTGATTTTGCAGTTTAAAAATTCTGCACATGCAAATATAAAATGATGATTATATATATTTGTAGCAGAAGTTTTTAGGGTCTCCACCAAACATTTTCTTTATTGGCATACATGTGGCCCAGTGGTTCTCAGCTGATCTGGCTTTGGGACCCATCGTCCTAAAATGTCAAGCTGTGACTCGAATAAAAGAGATATTTCTACAAATCAAATGTATTGACCCTGAGGCAGAATAATGTCAGAATATCACAGTAAGCTGACACAAAAAGAACACATTTAATAAAGAAGTGGCAATGCTATTCCCATCTACATTCTGTTAGCTGCAGTTTAATTTAAAATGAAAATACATGGAATAAAAAAGTGCAATTCAAAAGGATTCAAGTAAATAAAATGTACTTTTTTTTCCTGACAAACTTTTCAGAGTTAAATACTGAAAGACTTGAGGAGAATTAAGCAGCGCTCACTTCAACCTTAGGTGTAACAGTAAAATAACTTTTTTATTCATCTTTTTTTGTTGAGAATCACTGATGTAGTTAATCCTATATTCCACAGTTCAGGTCAGGTGAGAAACAATACAGCTCCAAACCTAGCAGCACCTGGGCCACTCAGTCACATGAGGCCCACAGCAGCCACCCACTGGCGGGGAGAGAGGGTACATTTTGGCTCTTATTAAATATAAAATAATGACTAGGGATGTAACAATGCACTGAAGTCACGATTCAGTTTGATTCACGATTTTATGTTCACGATTACGATTTTTTATGATTTTTATTTGCAGATTTAGTTGCAGTATAATTATGACCAAAATGTTTTTTTTACATAGCTTAGTTGTGTCTCCTTATCAAAATTAAATAGCTGTACATTTCATATTAACAGAAATTGAATTAAAAAGTAATATTAAAACAGTGATGTAAAAATAACAAAAAAATATAAAATCATTTGTTAGCCACTTTTATTAACACCTTTCTACTCTCCTTCAAAAACAGAGACACTTTAGTAGCAAGCAATGCACAGAGAAGCAGATCATCATGAATCCTCTCCTCAGTCAGATATAATGGGCCTAATAAAAGTCAAGTCTTATAAAAATATCAGAGGAAAGACACATCCGGGGGAGGGGCCACTGAAATTTCAGATAAACTTTAGCTGTTGTTAGCCACTTAGCTTTCCTTTAGCTCGCTGCTAACAACGAGCTACTTTCTGAACGATGGCGAACGGAGCGAACAGGTGCAGCCTAAATAAAACCTTCAGATGTGTCTTTCTCTGTTCGCCCTGGGCTTGTTGTTGTTGTTCCCTGTGCGCTGTGTGTGCGCTCCTGCGTCTGTGCGAGAGGTGAGGGAGCGCTGTTCCGGCCGCTCTTGTGCAGTCTTTTTACGTTCCCAGCACGTCGGGCTAATGATTTTACGAGTCCTGTAAACTAAAACTTTATATAAATTCATGTTTCTCTTCTGTAAAATGGCCAGGTATTGATGTCTAGTGCCAAATATGCGAGACAGATTACGCACCATTATAGTTTGGGGGCATGTACGCTGTTTTAAAAGGACAACGCGATAAATTTTTGTCCCACACTGATTTAAAATTTCTCTTTTATGCATCAATTTTTAGCCAATTTACGGAGAATCGTTACATCCTTAATAATGACACAAACTGGGGAATGTCGAGCTGGTCAACATCATCACTCACATGGAAAGTCTCTGTTGTGTTTACACAGAAACAGCACAAACAAAGCAGACATGAACAGAAAAGCTCCTCTTACTGACACTGTGTGAGTCAGAATCTGTTTAACGACGCAGAGAAACTGTTTAAGGTCGGCTCTAGACTTCAGAATGTCATGTTTCAGAGTTCTGTGGCAGTGAATTATGGCTGACGTGCTGTTATTGGAGGTTGGCACCATGACAGAAAAACATTTAGGTAATGGACCTTAACTGAATTATGAAGTTTTTTCCTCAAGAGAACTTCAAAGATCCAAGATGGCGGCTCAGTCAAAACACGAGCTGCAGTCAGTCTTTTGATATCCAAGCCTCTCTGATTAACCCAGAGCCCTGTGCACTCACATCTCTGTCGGCCGAGCTGCTATTTCCAGCTCCTCAAAGGGTTAACTGTGATCCTGTCGGAGAAGAGCTCGTGGTCTGAGTGTTTAGTGAAACATTATGTCAAGGCTCTGACGAGGAAATGAAAAGTGCAGCCTCCATGAGCCCAGAGCAGAAGATCAAACACAGCCCACACTCCTCCATCTGGAGCTGCTTGGACTCACACACTTTATTCACAATTTCTCTCTCCTCCTTTCTCCTTTCCTATTTTCTTTCCTATTTTCTTGCTCTCCTCTTCCCTCTTCTGTCTCCTTTCTTTTCTCTAAAACACATTCTTGTTGGCCGACGCAGGCTGTTGCTCACTTTTTCCATGCCGTGGCGGTGATGGGGCTCAAAGGGAAGCGGCAAACCATGAGATTAACTTCAGCATCAGTGACTTCCACAATCCATCTGTCTTCAGCAGCAGCCGCTCTGTCATTTACTCGTGTACAAGACACAAGTGACTTTACTCTAACTTTACAGACGAGGCAAAAAAAGGAACATGTGTTTATGTTTTTATCTATGGTTTGATGCTTGTGTGGAGCACCTGCCCTTGGAGCAGAAATTTGGGGTTGCCCGCCTGTCGCATTACATCCCAGCTCCATCCATTTCTTTATGGTGGTCCCAAAACCTAAGTCAGAATTTGCCAGGGGTATGAATAATTTCGGGCTTCACTGTATACTTTAATTTTAATAAACGCAGTATTTCAGGAGGGAGATGTTCACCCTAAAATTAACAAAAATGTTCCACAGTTACTTGGCGTTGTATGTTTCCTCGTCCCAAGTATTTTGTGATGTGTTACTGCCTTAAAATTCAAAAACAGCTCCTACTTTTTGTGAAATGGTCAAATGTTACTTTTACTGTCACTGTACTCCTCATGGTGGTCCCAAACCCAGATAAATGCAGACTAGTGCAATAGGAAGGGCATCCGGAGTGAATTATTTCACTCTCTGCAGTACAACATAATTTAATTCCAAATAAATAGTTCAAGCAAAATATTTTTATTTTACTTTATTGGTAGCAAAATGGTTAAGAGCTCAAGAGTTCTTCTATAGATATTATCATTATTATTATTAATGGCAGTAGCACTGGTATTAAAGGAATAACTTTATTATTTTCAAATCTTTACATCAACATTAATAATCACCATAGAGCAGTAGTTCCCAAAGTGGGGTCCGGGGCCCCCTGAGGGTCTGTGATTGTACTGCAGGGGGCCCCCAGAGGCTGTCTATATTTCAGTTTAATTTAACTTTCAATTCATTCTTTATTTCAGACACATGGTTTTGGTGCATAACAACAAATAAAACAAACAAAAATATAAAAAGACAATTCATCAATATAAATATTAACTACTTAAAAAATCTAATTTGAAATGAATTACAGCTATTTACTTGTTTCAAAATATTACTTTAAAACAAATTTTAGCCAACAGTCAGTGTTTTTGTAATGTTTTTATGAACATATACTGAGAAAAACATGACAAACACTGAATGGAGGGAAATTCTGTAGTTGTGATTTTTTAAATTTAAGGTGGGCCATGACAGTCTTTACTTTGTGAATGACTGCCATAGAGTAATGAACAAATATCATAGTTTATTCATTAATTTATTGTTCATTACATATTTATTAATTCATGCTTAATTACTGCCCAATTGTGGGGAGTAAGTCTAAAGTGTCACCAGAACAAACAGCAGTAAACTTTACACTCCTTTTGCTCAATTTATATTTTTGTTGAGTATTGACAGTACTTTTTCTTAGTGTAACAGTGTTTTGAGCAGACTTCTTTCTGAACTCACCTGTCCGTCCCAGCTCTGACCTCCTGTCGCTGCTGAAGAACCACAGTAGTTTTACCTGAACTGGACTGAGCGCGTGCAGAACGGAGCGCGTGATTGGCTCAGGTCTGACTCAGAGTCACACGGAGACGAGACGAACGGATTTAATCAGAGAGAGAGGAAACTCATCTGGACTTCAGAGAAATACGACACAGTATATTTATACTGCAGACAGACGCGGGGCCAAGGACAGTACTTTAATCTGTACACAAGTAAAAGTACTCATTCATTCATCTTCATGTGTTTGTTACTGTCGCCACCATTCACTCTCACAGAATTTGAATATTATATTTTGTTACATATTTTTAGGTTTATTAGCTTGTTTCAAAGGAAAGTAATTTTATTTTACTCTGTAGTATATTTATTATGATTAAGATGATTTTTTTTTTCATTTTTTAAAGTTTACTTTAAATATAAATACCCAAATAAGTAAATATTACAAGGAAATTATATTTTTTTGTTATTTTAAAAGTGACTTTTTTTTTTACTTGAATTTTGGTTTTACAGATAAAATGCAGGATAAGTATTTACAATAAAGTAAGTATTAAAAGTCTTGTACTAATGATTGTTTTCTATGAGCACTTTTTGTGAGGGGCTGAGGGACAGTGGTGGAATGTAATGAAGTAAAAGTACTTTACTTAAGTACAATTTTTATGTTTCTGTTCTTTACTTGAGTACATTTTTCAAGGTGTACTTTTACTTCACTACATTTTAAAGCAAGTATCTGTACTTTTTACTCAACTACATTTCTGAGTTGGTTTGAAGTACAAAGTGTTTTGAGTTTTGGTTTAAAATCCTGTGTTTTTGCAGTACCCTCATTGTAGACACACAGTACTTAAATATAACAGATGCAGTAAAGTAGTACACACAGTACTTAAATATAACAGATGCAGTAAAGTAGTACTGCTTTAGAAACATCAGAATAATAAAGAGCTCAGAGACAGATTCAGTCTCTTCTCCTGCAGCAGTTTGTTCATCTGGAATCAGCAAAATCCCTCACATTTAACACATTCATGAGAGAAATACTTTTACTTTTTAACTCACAAGTACATAATAAGTGAGTGCTTTTATACTTTTACTTAAGTAGAAATTTTAAGATGATACTTTTGCACATTTATCTATACTTTCATCTGTGCTTTACGGGACATTTAGAGTCTCCAGTCACCTGTCTGTGTCTCTGGACGCTGGGAGGAAGAGGAGAGGACCCACAGTAACACAGGGAGGACATACAGACTCCACTCAGAGAGGTCGTAGTCGGTCAGCCCTGAGGATCAAACCCACAACCTTCCTGCAGAGAGTCGAGAATGCCCACCACTCTCTCACTGTGCTGGAAAGTACAAATCTTTTTAAACTGTGTGTCGTTAAGCGGTGCCTGTGTTGACAGCCAGAAAACTCCGGGATTTCTCAAACACAAATTCCAGAGCGGGTTTAGTCACACATGAGTCAAAGAGTGACGCACGGCAGCCACACACAAACGATACTGGGAAACCTTATTACTCATGTTTATATTTAGTTCTCTTGTAGACTTTTGTTTGTATGAAAGGCTACTAAAATATGTTGTTGTATAATGCACTGGTTCTCAAACTGTGGTGCAGGTAACACTGGGTGTACGCAGGCCTCTTGTGGTGTTACTTAGGAGCAGTTTTAAGTTTGATAGAGACAGTTTTAGTCCTGGTTTAGTCTAGGCTCATTTTAATTCATTAAAATCAAATTGATATTCTCTGTATTCATGTATTCATGATGGAGAGGATTAGTTCATGAGTCCATCAGAGGGATGACTCATGTTAAGGCCAGGACACACCAGGGTGATCATCGGCGGTCAGCAGCATGAGTCTGGTGTGTCTTGGTGAGTTCTGCTCCACCGGACGTAGTGGGACACAGTTGGACACAGTTGGACATAGTTGGACACAGTTGGACATAGTTCTGACCGACTGAACGTGTGCAGGCCTCGTGCTCAGTGAGCTCTGATTGGCTGTGTCCCGTTCACAATTTGTCAAACAGAAACTTTATCTTCAACAACTACTTCATTATGTTTTCCACATCTGTGACGGTAATGTGCTGCAGTTAGCTTACCTTAGCTTTAGCCTTGTGCTAATGTGCTGCAGTTAGCTTACCTTAGCTTTAGCCTTGTGCTAATGTGCTGCAGTTACCTTACCTTAGCTTTAGCCTTGTCCTAATGTGCTGCAGTTAGCTTACCTTAGCTTTAGCCTGGTGCTAATGTGCTGCAGTTAGCTTACCTTAGCTTTAGCCTGGTGCTAATGTGCTGCAGTTAGCTTACCTTAGCTTTAGCCTGGTGCTAATGTGCTGCAGTTAGCTTACCTTAGCTTCAGCCTTGTGCTAATGTGCTGCAGTTAGCTAACCTTAGCTTTGTGTGTGTATATATATATATATATATATATATATATATATATATATATATATATATATATATATATATATATATATATAAATAAAAAAAAAACAAATTAATCGCAAATCTGAAAAAAATTAATCATGATTAATCATGATTAATAACTACCAGTTATTAATCATATTATGAATTCACGTACAAACACAAAATTGTAAATTTTGAAGATTTATTTTGAATTAATCTTCACATACTTTACTGTAAACTTGTGCAATGCAAACAAAACTTGCAAAGAAAATAAATTAATTGTCTCTTTGAGACCTGTAACTCAGACAAAGTTTGCCTAAATAAGGTACAACCAACAAATGCACAAAACTTACCTAAAAAAAGCATGTGTAATCTCTTTTAGAACTTTAACAAAAATAAGTTTGAATTCTTCAATTAATAACAATTGTTGTGGTTCACAACAGTGTAAATACTATGAACTGTGTTACTCCAGTGGTAATGGAACTCATCCTTGCATAGACTGCACATAACTTTTGTTTTGTCTATATTGCTGTCTGGTGACGATTTGAAGCAGAATTGTCCCTTTAGCAATGTGTCTTTTTGGTCTCATGCTGCTTTAGTCGGACACAAATCTAACCTGAGCACTGTGCATAGACCGAAACTGCGCAGGTCTGGCTCATCTCGAAGCGCCTGATGGATGGAAACGGAAATGTGTCGTCTTCTACGCTCACGCGGTGCATTTCTGCCCCGCTGGAAGACTCGTGGCATGCTTGCTGCCTCTGTCAGTGTCGTGGTAATATTTTTGTTATGATCAAATTAATCGATGTGTTAATTGAAATTAACATGATTAAATCAATACTTTAACATGCCCTAATATATATATGTATATTGTCCAGTTGATCAAAATGAGTTTTAAGAAGTAATTTAAAAGATGATACTGATGGTGCCAGCCTTATCTCCTGAGGTTTGTAGGGTGTTAGTGAGTCAGAGTAAGTCAGTGATCAGTACAATCTTAAAAATGAAAAGGTAGAAATGGTAAAATGCAGCAGATATGTTGAGTCTGGATCAATAAAGTTCCTATAACTCAAAGCCTAAAGGAGATTTACTGCTGTTTCTCTGTGGTAAGTGCAGGTTGTGTCCCTCTGCTCTGGGGTCGTACAAACATTTTCTCCCCCGTCAGTGTAGTCCTGCTGTTTCAGTTTCAGTCTGAGAGAGTTAACCGTCTGCAGACTCAGATCCAGGGAACATGTGTGGGTTCAGCCCCGGAGCCATGGACGCGACAATTACCTCTCACCTCTACGGCCGGGGTCAGGGGTCACGGGGGTCACAGGGGGTCAGGGGTTAAAGAGGGTGAGACTCCCAGGGCTGATGTCAACATTACACAGCTTCCAACTTCTGTTTTTATCAGAGAATAAAAAATGGTGTAATAGGAATCATCTGTGAGTGTTTTTGGCTCATGTATTTTAATATCTCATGTCATTAAAACAATATTTAGGCTTCATATAAGACGAACATTGAGAGTATTTTCAACCTCCCTGTGATCCACTTTTGGGGCCTTACCCACCATTTGGGAACCACTGGCCTGTAGACTTTATTGTGCAGCTGCTCACACACACAAAAAACAACAACACAAAGAGACAAATGGAAACAGATAAAAGAAAAGAGAAAAACATTATACTTTAAAAACATTATGAGACTAAAAGAATGCATTTCCAATAATTACTTTACTACTGCCAACAGAGGGCAGTAGAGTGCAACTCTATTGTGCAGAATCAAAGCTTTCTATTTGCTTAAACATTTAGTATGATGCTATTTTACTACAAAAGTAAAAATGTCTGTGAAGAATCAGAGCTGTACACTGTTTTTTGGATAAATAAGTGAGAGCAGACTGGATGCAGAAGGCTTGATGATTGGTCAGTGCTTCCTGGAGTGGGCGGGGCTTCGTGGAGGAGGCGGAGTGTTCTGAGGCCTCATAAACTCAGCGCCAGAGAATACAATACATTATTACATTACTCAAACAGGCATGAATGAAACAAAACACAACACTAATCCTAACCCAGGTCTGTTTTTGATGAAGGAACAACATTGTAACATGGGAGAAAGAGAGGAAAAGTCAGTTTGATGTCATGTATAGGTATTTTGTGGTGGCAAATTAGTCCAGTTATACTTTTTTAATAAGACAAAAGCAGGAAAGGTAGCTATGTTGTTGTTAAGTGGGACAGAGGAAGACAGTTGTGGGCATTGTACCTTTAAGACATAAAAGTATCTAAAAACATGATGTGTGATGAAATCTGTCTCTGCCTATCCTCCCATCTCCTCTCAGTCCAACGGTTTATACAAATATTTTTGGTTTTCACACTTTATGATCTGTCATGGTCAGATTTATAGTTTTGTGCCAGCGCCACATCATAAAACGCTTTGTTAGAGCTTATAATCCAGCCTTCATTTTAAATAATTCCTGGTAGTTTTTCAAAGATGGAAGCTACACTGAAGCTCTGTATCCAAGTTAAATTCTGCTTCAACAAGATTTTTACTGAGGCGGCAGTGGCTCAGTTGGTAGAAGTTTGATCTCACGCACCTTCCCTGTATGAATTTGTCAGTGACTGTGGTGGTGGTCGGAGAGGCCATAGGCGCAGAATGAGAGCCACATCTACATCAGTCTGCCCCAGGGCAGAAGTAGCTTACCACCGCCGAGTGTGACTGAGAAGTAAAGGAAAGTAAAGTGACTAACCCCGAATTCACACCGAAAACGTCTCGAGAGCGTCGCAGCAGTCGTTTTATGTGCGTACTGTTTAAAAGCGTCACTTCCCAGCGAGGCGTCAGAGCTGCTGCTGTAACGCTGCTCAAGCGGCTCTCCCCTCTGAGTTTTACAGACGACTCACCGTCTGAACAGAAAGTTGTCTTTACAAAGCCCTGTAGCTTAACTTCTGCAGGTTGTCCTTGTAAAATGGCTGCATGGCTTTGCAAATTACGTTACATTTCTCCCCCTCAAGAATCAACTTCTTGGTGCGTAACGTTTACATTACCGCTGTTTTCAGTGAGCCTTTATTTTGAAAGTGTAGCTGAGGCTTATTTTGACACTTGGAGCCTGTTTCCTAGTGTTTCCCGGCTGTAGCTCTGCAGATCGCCGCGTAGAAGCTCAAAAAATAGAACTCCAACCTAATTTGAGCGTAGCGTCGTGGCGAGTCGTTCGTAAGCCGTCCCCGGTGTGAACTGTCAGATTGATTAAAACAGAAAGCAGTTCACTCGCATCTGACGTGACGCTGCTGTTACGCGCTGCTGCTGCTTTGGTGTGAACTGGGGGTTAGATTGCCTAGAAAAGCGCTGTGTAAGACTAATTGCACTAGTATCATAATTAATACAAAAAAGTAATATTAGTATATACATATACTGACTGTACAGTTAACCTAAGCACATAATACATTAGAAATTTTTAGATTTGATTTTTGTAAACGCACACCCTCTGAGTACTACATCTACTACTGCTGCAGCTGCTTCAGTACCAGGGATGTGGCTCGACACGAAGCTTCACTGGGCCACAGGCCTCTGTTACTCGTATCGCTTTTTTCTTAAAAGCATGTGCCGTACTATTACCTGTACAGCTGTCTTACAAACGTCTGGACTCAAACTGCAGTCCGTCTATGGCAGGAGCTCTGACAAATGATATTATTATTATTGAGGATTTGTTTTCTGAGGCACAGCTGATTCTGTGGCATGTGCCTCAGTAAAAGTAGTCTAGTGACGCCCCTGACCAGTACTACTAGTACTTTTACTATTACTATTTCTACTAATACTACTGCTGTCACCTCACAGCAAGAAGGTCCTAGGTTTGATTCCTTGAGCGTGTGGGGTTTTTCTGTGTAGAGTTTGCATGTTCTCCTCATGTCTCACTGCTTCTTATGGGGACAGTAAAGGTGACCTTACTGCTGTTGCTACTGTCACTACAATTACTGCTATTACAACCACTACTACTTAGGTCAAAAGATCAACATAATACTATTAGTAATTTAGAGTCAAAATTTAACTTGAGGAAACAAAATACTCAAGTAAAAGTATTTTTGTAATTTTTGAAAGTACAATTTCTGCACAAAAATGTTAAAGAAGTTCCACCCTGGCATTATAACCATCTCAATTGTTTTACAGTTTATACAAAGTAGTCTGGCATGAAAACATACAAAATAGCAAGTGTTGATTTGATTTTGCAGTCGTTAAAAATACCTTTCAGCTTTAAAGTACAGGTAGGTGCTGATGATGAATGGCTGCTGTTTTGCAAGTTAGACAAAGCGTTTGAAAATTTCTCTGCAATCTGACTTTAAAGGCAGCGTTAATAGCGGTAAGATCCTGGGGTTGACTCTGTCCTCTTTGCTCTGATGATCTGCAGACGTGAGGTGCACCCAAAACGCTGCACAAAAAAAATCTGGAACCTATAAACTCCCAAAACTCTCCCCCCGCTAAAAAAAAAAACTCTAGACTCGGCTCGTTTTATTGGCTGGCGGCACCACTTACCCCTTTCCCTCCATCGCCCGCCCAGATTACACATACTTCCTGCTTTCCCCGCTGACCACGCCTCTTTTAGAGCGCCCCCAACCAATCAGAGCAGAGCTGAGACCTCGCAACGTATAAAGGAGACCGAGGTAGAGGTGAATGTCAGATGGTTTGTTGTTGTTCCAGCTGCCAAAATCTACAAGAAAATTAGCATCGAGGTCAGTAGTAATTTGAGCGCCTTCGACCCAATGGAGCTGAGTTAAATTTTTGATGAGAACAGACGGCTCGTATACACACGTTTAGAAGCGTCGCAAAAATCTGGAACGTGGACTCCTAAACTTCTTGGTGGATGATGAGAGAAGAAGTATCCTGCACTAAGTCCCCCGAAGGAGCAATGGCAGCCAGCGAGGAGGAACTGGAACGTGGCTCCAAGAAAAACCTCCAAGCAAATCGCAAGCGCTCGCCAGTACCCCAAGAAGGAGGTGGTCGTGAGCGAGGAGAGCGGCGTGAGCGGCGTGGGCAGCCCCTCCAGCCTGCTGCCTTCCAAACGCCTAAAGAAAAGCCCGACTTCTAGCGTGGTATCTTTGGTGCCGTCTTCTCTCGTGTCACGTCCGGGCAGCGCCGGCGGTGGCGGGGAGAGCTTCGAGGATCTCCACTCCCAGAGGGTCATTGCCAACGTACGCGAACGCCAGCGCACACAGTCCCTGAACGACGCCTTCGCCTCCCTGCGCAAGATCATCCCCACGCTGCCGTCGGACAAACTGAGCAAAATCCAGATCCTGAAACTGGCGTCCCGCTACATCGACTTCCTGTACCAGGTTCTGCAGAGCGACGAGATGGACGCCAAGCTGGCCAGCTGTAACTACCTGGCCCATGAGCGGCTGAGCTACGCCTTCTCCGTGTGGAGGATGGAGGGCGCCTGGGCCATGTCCACGAGCCACTAGGATCCTACTTTGACCACTATACTTCCTCTGTCCTAACCCCTCTCTGTGTCCACCTTCTGCATCTCCTCCTCCTGACCCTTGACCTCTGACTTCTGCTGCTCCCGGTCTTCACAGCTGTAACCTCTTCCAGATATCCTCTCTCTTGTTCTGTCCTTGTTTACGTAGCTTCTTGACCACTATGAAAACCACTTTATCTCTGGTTCATTTGACTAAACTTTAACTAAACTTTGTCCTGTCCATTTCCACTTTTCTGTCTCTGCGCCATCCCAAAGTTTGTTCCATAGTTCTTCGAGGAGAACCTCTGCAGCCCCTCAGGTACGGCACCAAGACGCAGTCAGCCACATGCATGCAAAAACAAAATATACCACCTCACTCAAACACACGTACTAACCACGTTTTGATAGTTTCCAGTGAATTTATACGAACAAGGTTAAACAAAATCCATCTGAACATGGTTTGTAGAGTTAAAGACCTTTTGTTAATTCAGAGTTGATAAAAAAAAAACATCTTCAACGCTACAAAACACGTCCAGATGTTTTTTGTTTTTTTTACCTTGTTCTGATTGTGATAACCTGGATGACTGAGAATCCCCACAGCTACATTGTCTTTCACAGAAACTTTGATTCAGTCATTTAAATTAAGAAATAATGAAAGTACTTTGTGATCTTGGAGACAAAGTGGTCAGCGCTCGCCTCAGCAACAAAAGATCCAGGGTTTGTTTCCAGATAGCAGAATTAAATTTTGATGACCAAAAACCAAAAAGAAAAAAACTTTCAAAAGTAATTTATCCTTAAGCAAACCTTCCATTCAATTTAGTCCGTTTTACTAAAGAAATATTTAACTACTCTGACTAATTTTGCAGTAACAGTACTTTTAAATGGGTACAGATTTTGGGTACTTCTTCCAGCTCTGTTTTTCAGTGGAGCATCAGTAAACAGTCGCTTGTTGTGATGCGATCTGCGGCTGCAAACACATTTTAACATTTACAGCATTCCATATAAAGTAGATCCAGGAATGTCAACTCATGGGCTGGGACCCCAAACTGGTGCGTTAAAAAAAAAACAGTGGTAAAATGACTTTGTGACAAAGCAGGGTTTGATGTTGCCATGCTCAGGGTGATTTAGTTAAAAAAGAAAGTTTAGTTATTGTCAAAATTATGGATGTATTCTTTATTGGTTTATTCAGTGAAAATATAGAAATAATGCGTTGTGAATTATTATTAAGCAGTTTATTAAGGAAAAAAACCTCTGTATTAAAGAGGTCATGGACTAAATCTTATCAATCATGAAAATATTTTGGTTCATGCAAATTCCATAAATTTCTGGATTGAAATGTACTTATTTATTTATCCAAATGTTTATAAATGTTGGGATAAATCAGAACAGCAGTATTTTTTAAAGTTTAGGAGCAAAAAATTCTCTGTTCTGGTGAAATGCGCTGCACGTGTTGGAGGCTCATTTTTACTGATGGTGGCTGTCATTTATAACTGGCTTCAAATCACATAATTATAGGCCCCGTGTTTTCTGGTGAAAACATTAATTACAGTGAAGCCATTTGGATATTATGGAAATAGCTGGAATATTATAAATTTAAATATATGAATGAAGCATTTAAACGTTTGACAGCATTAACTAATGAAAACCATAGAATGCATAAAATGAAAGTGTTAACATATTTATAAATCTGAATGAGACTGACAAAAAATAACAACGATGATAAAAAACGCTTATTTGGAAATGCAAAAGTATCACAAAATCTGACAATAATGCGTATGGGTTCACTTTAAAAATAAATCAATCTGTAATTCACTGTAAACATGAGGAAAACGAGATCAGCAGAGCTTGTGCTGAGGCAGAGACTTTTCCTCCTAAATGAGGCCCAGCCTAGGTTTCTTGTGAGGGTCGAGGGGGGTCGAGGGGGGTCGAGGGGGGTCGAGGGGGTCATGGGGGTCGGAGGTCAGACTCAGAGGAACCTGTAGATTAGAAACAGTTGTGAGACATTAAAGGTGTGTGCTGAGCATAGACGAGAGCAGCAGAACAAACACGTGACGGCTCTGGGTTTGAACCGAAACAGAGGAGGAAAGAACAGGAAACTAATACTCAGGGCATTCACTTGAAAAAAGAAAATATTTTCTAAAACCTATTTTTACTTGAGTAAATTTGGAAAGAAACGTGTTACTTTATTTAAAGTCTCTAAAAGAGTAAAAAGCTTTTTGACCTTGCTGGCTCAGAGGGCAGCCTGCTCTTCTCCAAACCAGCAGCAGTTGTGATTATAATTAGCAGAGCTGGAGGAAGGGCTCAATTTCTTTACCTCTTACTAAAAGTATCACATTAAAAATTGTACCTAAGTGAAAGTATAAAAGTACTTCTGAGCAGTATTTTGCACAGACCTGACAGCTCATTAATGTGTTCAGTGTGAAGGCTTTTGCTCAAATGAACAAACCAGTCCAACAAAAGAGACTGAGTGTGTCTGTGTCGTTATTAGTTTGATGTTTCTAAGGAGTACTACTTTACAGCATCTTTTATGATAAGTTACTGCGTGTCTAATTTAATTAGTAATAAAAAGTGCAGTATAAGGAAAGCACAGCTGATTATGACTGACACACAGCGCCCTGGTCTCTGTCTGAGAGGCTGCCTTCAGGAAACTCAGGCTTCGCTTTCTGAGTTTAATCCTCAGGCAAAAAAACTAATGAACCGTTCTGGACTGTAGCTTTTATACTGACCTTTTGTATTGGATTGCACTTAACAAAATTTACAAGAGTATTTTTTTAAGGTGATATTATTTGTCTATCTATCTATCTATCTATCTATCTATCTATCTATCTATCTATCTATCTATCTATCTATCTATCTATCTATCTATCTATCTAGAGTGAGTGCACAGCAAAAATAAATGATTTTAAACAAAAGCTCAAAATGCTTTGTACTTCAGACAAAGTTCACAAATGTAGCAGAGTAAAAAGTACAGAAAATGCCATGGAGTTACAGTAAAAGGACCCCTTGTAAAGTAATCTGTAAAGTACATTCACTCAACTATTATACAGTATTATAGTGGTGAGATTATTTTGCTGTAACAGTACTTTTACTGAGTTCAGATTCTGACCTGTGCTTGTCGATATGAGAACACGTGCAGTACTTCAGTAAACAGGAAAGCGCTCTGTGGACCGATTTTATCTGTGGCTCTCACTTTTTAAAGCAGCTCTGTGTAATTTAACAGGAAGTAGAGCCACTAATGAACTGAATAATGCAGCAGTGTCTCATGGGACTGTCACTCACCACCAACACACATCTGATATCGTAAAGGAGATGATGCCCGAGCCGCTGATGTGACAGATTTAGTTATTTATTCAGCGGCCACTTTATTAGGTACACCTGTTCTAATGCCTCTAAATGCAAATATCTAATCAGCCAATCACAGCGCAGTGCTCAGAGACGTCACTGTTGCCTTTCTCTCATCTGGAACCGGTCTGACCTCTGGCATCGACAACTCACCACAGAGCTGCTGCTCACTGCCACTAACAACAAGGTTCAATCCCCTGCTACTGGCACCGAATACTGTCATTGACCTGTGTCCTTGGGCAAGACACTTACTTCACCCGCTTTGCCTCCAGTGTCTGTGGCTCTGGCCCTATAGGGTTCTAGTGGTCATAAACAAGATTATTTTTCATTTGGGCCCCCTAATTACGCCAAATACACTACCAAATAACACACACTGCTTAAACAGACACACATGTAACAGATAAGGAAAAATGACTGAGCTTTATTTGAACAAGATCTTTAATTTGTGAAAAACTGCACGTATTATTTACTTCATCTTCTTCTGCTTATTCCCGTTAGGAGTCGCAGGTGACTGGAGCCTACTTTGGGATAGGCTAAGACAGGACTGACACAGAGACACACACAGACAGACAACCATTCACTCTCACATTCACTCACTAGAGGCAATTTAGAATCACCAGTTCACCTTGAGAGCACTAACCACGTATTATTTCAATGCCCTGTTTATGAGTAGCATGGCCCAGCCTCTCCTACTTTCTTTTAGGAAGCAGGGCAGTGTGGTTCCTCTCACGGAGGGAAGTGTTTCTCTCCGGTCGATTTGGAACTGGCCTCTCACAGCCGTTTATCTGCAGCGCCTCTCACAAAAGCAGAAGCAGAGCTAATGTAATACCTTCTCTGAGCTGATTGATGGCGTTTAGTGTTTTCCTTCTTCGTCCTGTTTCAATTTTAACAGCAGTAAAGTCCCGCTGACGTCCCACGTAACCACCACATTCAAACAAACCCATTTTTTCCACAAGCCTTTGTACAACTGGCTTCTGCTGCTGTCAGAGCTGCTCAGAATATGCCATTTTCTGGTGTTTTATGACCAAACCAGCATGAATCAGCCATGTTTGTTTAGAATACAGGTCAGCAATGCACTGCTTAAGTCCCGCCCTTCGTTTCTTTGTCATTGCTTCAGCTGTAGAAATGAAACTTATGTGAAGGGATACCAGCCTAACTTCTGTGTAAAGAAAAGGAAAAGAGTTTGTCTGGCAGGACAATTGTCATCAAACAAAAAACTTGAGAAGAGTATCACTGAATAAATGTCCTAGCATCCACAATTTCTCTGTTTACTGTGACTGACCTGATCATGTGGTCCCCTAATGGTCATGGCCCTGAAAACCCGCTGAGTGTTTATGCCAGGGGCTGGTCCTGAATGTGTTAGTGTGTTTGGAAGTGGTCAAAGAGGCAACCACGTCTCTGTCAGTTTGCCCCAAGGCAGCTGTGATCATTCTCGGTAAACCCCTGAGTTGGTTGTGTGTGAAAATCCCAGTCCCTTAAATCCCCTTTCTTCTTCATTCTAACGCTCGGTGTGAACTTCAGCAGGTTTGTCCCAAAGAAATCCGATTTCTTGCTGCATATTTAAAGGCAGAAATTGCAGAAGAGGTTTTGAGTTTGCTCTGCAGGTCAAAGGGACACCTGTATGGTCCTGTCCTCTGTTAAAGCTGTGTGTGTAGGCAGTGTATTGATGTGAGACAGTTGACAGATTCCAGGCTCCAGAGCTCCCCGCAGGTGTTCCCTCCACACCGGAGCGCTCCGTCCTTGAACACAGCGCGGTACCATTACAGAGGCCCTTCCTGCTCTGCTTATGATCCTCGCGTCTGCAGCGGGAGGCGGAGAAGTGAGAGAAACTTTAGACACGCCAGAAAACCAAGGACAGAGGGACAGAAGTGTGGCCAGGATCAAGTGCTGAAGAGTTGAAAGTCTTTAGTAAAGCTAAACCCGACGTAGAAAAATGTTAAATGATCTCATGGCACATTATAATGAGAATCATCTGTGGAAAAACCTAAAGGTATAAGCTTTATTATTAAGGATTTTAACACAGTGACACACACCAGTAAGGGGCAAAGTAAAGTTTATGAAGTATGTAAGAAGCCAGCGGTATTTTAGTGCTAGATACATCTGTTTACAAAAAGAAAAGAGAAAAAAGGAACAAGGAGAAGCAAAGTTAAAAATGCATAAAAGGTTTTGGTTTGCATCAATCTGAAGTTGAACTTGCAGCCAGAAAGTTAAAGCGAGACTCTACAAATGAATACAGATCGTTATTCAGCAGTAGCTCAGGCAGTAGAGAAGTTTGCACACTAACCTGAACGTTGGGTAACCTGTCGCTGTGTCCTTGGGCAAGACACTTCCCCCACCTTGCTTGTATCAGTGTGACTGTGTTTGGTGGTGGTCAGAGAGGCCGTAGGTGCAGACTGGCAGCCAGATTATTATTATTATTATTATTAGATAACATTGTAAAACGTCTCTGGTAGATTACTGACATCAACATAAGAAAAAATGTATTGTACTTTTAGCATAATATAATGTTCTAATATGGAAGTTGGACACTATATACTTAAAACTGCTTAAACTTTAACATTTCAAAACAAAATCTGAATATTGAATAGAGCCAGGCTTAAAATACTTTGTTCATTTTGTGAAACATTTGATGGAAAGTTTTTACAGAGGAAATTATGGATATCTTAATTTGTGTTTCTGCAAACAAGATAATAATATCAACAGCCTTAAAAAAACTATTTTCATTTGTTTTTTAGAAATAAAATGACCAATACATCAGGCTACAAAACACATATTGTTAAGACTGGAAAATATAATGCATGTAGGAGCTGCTGAAGTGGAGATATCTGACTGAGTATTAGTAGTAGTAGCAGTAGTAGTTGTAGTAGTTGCAGTAGTAGTTGTAGTAGTAGTAGTAGTAGTAGTGGTAGTAGTAGGTGGTGCTGAAGTGGAGATATTTGACTCAGAGTGTGAGAAAACTGATTTTGAGAAAAAGGCCTTTAAAGTTAATGTTTCAAATAGAAATCTATTGACACAAGTGACTAAATGAAGACATTTATGATAAGACATTTTCTTTACTTTAGTGTGAAGTGTGAAGAGTTTAGAGTCTCGCCTTAAGGTCAGCTCCAAATCTCAGTTTAATTTTAATTAGAATTTTTAGACGAAGCATTGAGTGAGGTTTAAAATTTGTTAATAAAATAAAAGCAGAAAGGCAGCTCTACTGTTGTTGGTGGAAATAGTTTTAGTTCAGCTTTAAATATTCTTGTCGCTTAAATTCTTTATAAAACATCAACAGTGAGTTAAAGGAGAACACTTTTCTTGCATTATACATCCTGTTTTATCAGTTTACATGTTCACAGTACACAGACACTGATGAATGACTGGGTTCTTGCTCAAAAGCACTTCGACAGTGTGAACAGTGTGTCTTGGAATTGAACCACCAACCAGATAGTTATTAGACATGTTTGTACAGTTTTTAAAGGAATATTTCAGGGCTGCACGGTGGCAGAGCGGTTAGCGTTCTAGCCTCCCAGCAAGGAGGTCGTGGGTTCGAGCCCCGGGCGGACCAATACACACCATCACACAATCTCTCTGGGTGGAGTCTGCATGTCCTCCCCGTGTTACCGTGGGTTCTCTCCGGGTTCTCCGGCTTCCTCCCACCATCCAAAGACATGCATGTGTTAGGTGAATTGGTGACTCTAAATTGACCCTAGTGAATGAATGTGTGAGTGAATGGTTGTCTGTCTGTGTTCGTCTCTGTGTCAGCCCTGCGACAAGCTGGCCCCTGTCCAGGGTGTACCCCGCCTTTGGCCCCAAAGTTACTGGGATAGGCTCCAGTTACCCGTGACCCCTAATGGGAAAAAGCGGTAGAAAATGAATGAATGAATGAATTTCAGGGCTTTTTTTATAAGATAGACCATCAGAGAGAGCGAGGTGTGTGGTTTTTAACATTTCCATTTCCCATTGTTCTGTATTTAACATAATAATATATCAAAACAATGAAACCACAGCCCCAATGTGGGTCGGCCCCAAGCCCAGATAAAAGGAGAGGAATTTGTCAGGAGCCAAAATAAATAAACATAAGAATGGGATCATTAACTGTGGCAGCCAGAAGGGACATGCATTCTTAAGAGACCAAAACAGCAATAAAAGCATTTAATTTTAATATAAAAATGGAAAAAATTGACTCAAAATCTCCCCAAAATAATGCCAACGTACCACAGAAACACAGTGGGTCACCTTTTTTTGAAATATTGGTTAATGAAAAGAGTTTGGCAACATGATGCACTTGTATTAAAAATGACTCTTCTTTTTTTTTATGCATGCATTTGACAGAACAAGCTCTTGATCGCGTGCAGTTTGCTGTTGCTTATAATTAAACCTGATGTCATTCCAGTCCAGTGAGGGTGATTTAAACCTCTCCTGGTCGTCTCTCTGACAGCAGACAGAGGCGGTGGTCAGGGGCCGGGGCAGTGTGGCTCAGTTTAAAGCTTCACAAAAGATCGATTGTTCTTGAGTTGGAAAAAAAACAAAAACAAAAAAAGACTTTCTGGTTTGTTTATGGTGCAGTGAGAACCTGCTGCTCCTTTACCCAGGCTCTGAGTCTGTGGACCAGGCACTGATCTCTCAAATTTAAGTTTAAGTTTATATTTAAGGGAGGTTTCTGATTAGGGCTGCATGATACAGAAAAAAACGTGATATTCAGTAACCATGTTGAATATTGCCATCATATTTATGCGATATTTTCAAAAACAGCCTACTATTCTGAGTTAAATTCACTTAAAACTAAGAAATTACCACTAAAACTGAACTTTTTTTTACATTTTTATTTAGCCACAACACATTTTCATTTATGTCTCTGGTAGGAAAATGATTCTTCAGTGTAAATCTCTGTCAGATGGAAGACCACAGAGTTATTGTGATATATTTAGATTCTTGCGATACAAATATTGCGTTTGGTGATATTGCGATAACGATAATTTCTCAATATATTGTGCAAAAGCTGTTTGGTACAGAGTTGGCTGGAAGCATGGAGAGTAATTAGACACTTTTACCCAACAATGTACTTAAATATTTCTTGTACATGTTCTAATGAATGAAACTTTTTGAGTACTTTTTTAACCTTTGTGGCAAAATGATGAGCTCTCGTTACGTTCAGTGGTTGATTCCAGCTTTTCTGTGGCCCCTGAAAATATGTAACACGGGCCCTAAATCATCGCAAATTAAGCTAACCTTATATTATTATTATTGTAGGATTTTCCCGGGCCCCCGTCAGTCATGGGGCCTTGGATTCATCCTAACTTTCTCTCTACAGTGCCACTGAGTTTAGCAGTAACACTATCAGTTGTAGTACTGCAGTAGTAGTAGTATAATAGTAGTAGCAGTATGCAGAAAAAAAAGTAGTGTACTAATGCAGAAAGTAATTACATAAGAGTAAAATTCAACTTTATTTATAGAGCACTTTAAAACACAACAAAGGATTATAAATTACACTACTAACAAGCATGTTAAATTATTATTAACTATAAAAGAACAACAGTTGTATCAATAAAAACTATAAAACAAAACAATAAAAGCCAACAACTCAAGCTGTGTTAGAAGCCAAAGAGGAAAAAAAGTGACTTTTAAAGAAGGACCTTATACAGATCAGAGTCTGTCAGACTTGGCTCTGCTGTGTTCAGTGAATCTGAGAAACTTATTTAGACAAACACATGATGCAGAGCCACAAACGGAAATAATCTGCTTTCCACAAAAACACACGATTAGAGCAGTTTCCCATGGAGTCTGTTACTGTTACATAACGAAACTTCCTCTGCCGTTCACTTTTATTGTACTTTCATTATCGTCGTGATGAGGAGAGACCGCAGAGCTCCACAGAGAATGGAGAAGACGTTATTGTTTACTATTATGCTCAAATTATACTTTCCATTGAACATTTTTTTGATTGAGCAAACCTCAACTTGAACACCAGCAGAGGAGGGAAGGAGCAAGATACAGTTTTTGCGCTTTTACTTCATGAGAACATTAAAACAATTAAACTTTTTACATCTGAATGAAGAGAAGTATTTTTTGACCTTGGTGACCTTATGAGTAATAGCAGTGTTAGTAGTAGTAGTACTTCTGGTAGTAGAAGTAGTGGTAGCAATGGCAGTGGTAGTAGTATGGGTTGTAGTAGTAGTATTTGCACATTAGTAAACCTTACATTCGTGACATTTTTAATTTAAGAATTGAAGTACACACATTAAGTAACAGTATTTTTACTTGAGTAGTACTTCTTTCACTACTGAGCAGGTGAGCAGATTTTTAGGCTAAAAAACTTGGACATATTATTATTATTATTATTATTATTATTATTATTATTATTATTATTATTATTATTATTGTTTTACAGATCATGATTCATTTGAACACACCAAATGACAAAAAAGCAAAAAAAAAATTCTGTCATGTAACTCAAAGTGTATGATGCCTGGGGTTAGGTTTGAAAATGATAAAAATAAAAATAATAACATTGTAAATAAATGTAGTGAAAAGTCTTTAGATAGATGTGTCTTTGCATTTCTTTTAGTTAAAATGGGGACAACTGGGACATATTTTGTTGAAAACTGGGATATATGAGATGTTTTTACAGATACAACAAGGAGCCAAAAACTGGGACTGTCCCGGTTAAATGGGGATATTTGGACACCCGAGTCATAGCAAAATTCAAGTATAAATGTAATCAAAGACGTTGTGCATGTGTTTTGAAGACATACTGTCTTTGTGTCCTTGGGCAAGACACTTAACCCCCGCTGCTTCCAGTAATGTGTGTGGCTGGTTACAAGGGAATCTGGCAACTGGTTCACTGTGGGATCAACAGAAAGATAAAAAATTACACTTGCTAATGTTCTCTTCCCAGGCACGGACGTGGCACACATGTAGCTGATTAATCAAATTAGACAAAAAACAAAACAAAAAAACAAAAAAACAATATTTTTTGTCCATTGAAAGAGGTGGAAGAAACACACTATATTTCCAAAAGTATTAGCTCACCTGCCTTTGCACGCTTATGAACTTAAGTGACATCCCATAATAATCCATAGGGTTTAATATGACGTGGGCCCAGCCTTTGCATCGATCTCCCTCAGACTCTGATGTTGTAGAGAAGTCCTGGCTCGCAGTCTTCGCTCTAACTCATCCCAAAGGAGTTCTGTCAGGTTGAGGTCAGGACTCTGTGCAGCCCAGCACCAAACTCACTCATCCAGGTCTTTATGGACCGTGCTCTGTGCTCTGGTGCAGTCATGTTGGAACAGGACGGCAGCCATGTTGGAACAGGACGGCAGCCATGTTGGAACAGGACGGCAGCCATGTTGGAACAGGACGGCAGCCATGTCGGAACAGGACGGCAGCCGTGTTGGAACAGGATGGCAGCCATGTTGGAACAGGACGGCAGCCGTGTTGGAACAGGATGGCAGCCATGTTGGAACAGGACGGCAGCCATGTTGGAACAGGAAGGGGCCGTCCCCAAACTGTTCCCACAAAGTTGGGAGCATGGAATTGTCCAAAGTCTAAGCTCCTGAAAACAACCCCACACCATAATCCACATTCACTTATTTGGGGGGTGAGTGAATACTTTTGGGAATATAGCGCACCTAAAAATGTGTTCTACTATTACTACAAACTAATATAATTTAAGTAGAAATAAAAAAGTTAAAGTTTTCAACAAATGTGTTACTTAAGTAAAAGTAAAAATGTAAAATTAAAAAAGAAAAGGCAACTAAGTAAGAACTATTTAGAAAGTTTGCACTGTAAAATCTTCTACTACTGCAAGTGCTACTTTTACTTCTACTTGAACTATTACTGACGAGGGCGGCCCAATATGGAGAAAACATGCGATATTCGATAACTATGTTGAACATTGCAATATTGATATTATTGCGATATTTGAAAATAGAGCCTACTTTTGGAACATAGTAAGTTAAATTCCCTGCATTTCAAAAAAATGTAAGTTCCTGTATTTACAAGTCAAAACAGCCACAAAATCTAAACTTAACACAGACTAAACCAGGAATAAAACAAGGCTAAGCTGTGACTAAATTAATTAAATTACCACTAAAACTGGACTTTTTAAACATTTTTATTTAGTCACAACACATGTTCTTTTAAGTCTCTGGTGGAAAATGATTCTTCAGTGTAAATCTCTGTCGTTATTGTGATATATTTAGATTCTTGTGATACTGATATTGCGTTTTCTGATATTGCGATAACGATATTGTGCAGCCCTACTCCTGGACCCTAACCCTGACTTGGATCTACTGCATTACAAGGCAACTTTTTGGGGTCTGCCTAAATTCAGAGATTTCATTCCCCAAATTGAGCCAAATATGCCAGTCCCAAGCCCGGATAAATGCAGAGTGACATAAGTACTCATGCAAAAGATTCACCGTGATGACCTGTGACAGCCAAAAACAACTTTTTATCTACAATTTTACCAGACACTGTGATATAAATTTTGCAACCAAGTAAAAAAATGTTAAAAATAGCAGAATGGAAAATGTACTGTGCTCACTCTAACTATATTTCTGTTTTCTCTCAACAGATTAAAGGCCGAAGAGGTTTTCCCACCGACCAGACCTTCCTCCTCCTGCTTCTCGTCTTCTTTACCACCTGCTTTTTTTCTCTTTTTATCAAACAAACTGGACCACATGTCTACTTTTTTTACTTTTTTTTTTTGCTTGACTCTAATCTAAAACATTAAACTGAATGAACAGTTACAAAAGTCAAGCTCTGAGAGAAACACAGCTGGCCTGGACAATGACAGAGAAACAAAATGGCTGCCGGTTTGCCTCTGGGCTCTGGGAGATAAAGACTGGACTCAGATTAAAGATGGACAGTAACGGTCTCGGAGACGCTCACAGCCAATCCATGTTTACAGCTCAAATGCTAATAAGCTAAATAATGTGTGGCTCTGTGGGAAAAAGGAAGAGGAGCCCCAGGATTTGGATTTTTCTTTTCTTTTCCTCTTGTTCTTGCTCTGTGTTTGGGAGTTTAAAAGTGTATCTGTGAATTTACGTGCACACTGTAATGATGTACTGTTATCACTACAAAGGCTTGCATCAAATGTGTCCAGAATTAGCATCGCAACAAAAACAGCTCTGCTACAGACAGTGGCTCTCAACTGAGATAAGTGTTGGACCCAGTTTTAGCTCTGATCATTTTAATATGCAAACAAACAAAACAAAGTTATTTTTCTAAATTATTTTATCATTACTTTTATGACTCATGCCTTTTAAAGGGGAACAATCAAACTTTTTTCTCTTTCTCTATGGAGCACCTACTGCATTGGGAGTACAGCATTACAGTAAAAACTCTCCTGTCCGGCTGGCCCCTGTGTGGCCCCTGTGTGGCCCCTGGCTCAGCTTGACTCTGGTTTTCTCCTCCTCATATCCATACAAAGGTCTCCTCTGGCTTTTGGCCGCTCTGCCGTGACAAACATCTAAGAAATAAATCTCTTGTTGTTGTTGTTGTTGTGGCTGAACCAGGACCAGACCTGAGACTTCAGGGACACTGGGTCAGTGTTAACATTTTTACAAGGCTGGTTTTTCACTAAGATGCACCAGGGAGCTTTATTCACACTGCATCAGCTTCTTTAGTATCACACTGACTACATTTAAATGCAGTGGTGGAATGTATTTGTACTTTACATATCTTACACAGAGTACTTTTAATTTTACTGCGCTACATTTTTGAGTTGGTTTTCAGTTTAAAATTCTCTGTTTTTGCCGTGCCCTCAATGTAGACACACAGTACTTAAATATAACAGAAGCAGTAAAGTAGTACTGCTTTAGAAACATCAGAATAACAAAGACAGAGCTGCAGCAGTTTGTTCATTTCATCTGGAATCAGCAAAATCCCTCACATTTAGCACATTCATGAGAGAAATACTTTTACTTTTTTACGTGCAAGCACATTAATAAGTACTTTTATACTTTAGAAATTTTAAGGTGATACTTTTGCTTTAGTAAAGAAGTTGAGTACTTCTTCCACCACTGAGCAAATTCTGATGAAGCATTTTGTGCGTCTTGAGTCTGATTTCTCCAGAGACCTGCTCAGACCGCTCTGGTCTCAGGCTGCGTGCAGAGCAGAAAGCTGGATTACTGAGAGCACAGCGCTGTGAGGCGTTCGAGTGCTCTGGGTACTTACCAGCAGCGCTAAATGCTAATGAATGCAGTTAATTTACACAGTAATCTTACCAATAATTACAATCAGTAACTCATTTACTTTACTGAAAATGACAAAAAAACACATAAAAGTTCTTCACAGAGCTCCATAAACTCCTGTTATAATCAGAGTAAGGCAGTTTTCTCGACCTGCAGGTTGTGACTGATGCTGAAGCAATTAAAGTTGCATAGTTCTCCTTTAAAATCACCATTTGATGTCATTAAAACAATATTTAGGCTTCAAATAAGATGCACATTACTCCACACAACCCACTTTGGGGACCTGACCCACCAGTTGAGAACCACTCTGTTGCTTTTACTTCACCTGTGTCATTGAAAAGTTTTATTTTGCATCTATAAAGGAAATATTTTCGATTTATTTTAGCGTGTTGATCTATACATCTGCTGTGGTTATATACGGACAGACTCTGACCGGCCACTTTATTAGGTACACCTGTCCAAATATCCACTCAACCAATCACAAGGCAGCAACATTTAGTCCCGAGACATGTTAAAGTTCAAACTGAGCATCAGAAAAAGAGGCTTTAAGGGACTTTAAACGTGGCCGTGTGATTGGCTGATGATGTATTTACCTTTAGAACAGGTGTACCTAATAAAGTGGCCCCTGAGAGTAATCCTGTTGTACAAAGTGCTACAGAGAGACTACAGCAGAGAGGAATAATGTGTTTAATGTAAAGTAGTGTAAATGCTGTTTGAAATCGTCTTGTTCATGTTGTGCATCTCTGAATATTTTGACTGTCGGCTCCTGTGGACAATAAACGCTTTTTCAGTGCAGTCCAGTCCAGTATTTTTATAATCAAATCCATTTTAATAATTCCATGTGTGCAATTTGTATTTTTGGAGTTATAATGGTAAAGAAATAGTGCTGAGACCTCCAGAGATCTTCTAGTTTAGGGATAAATGGGTAGCACTTTATGTCAAATGTCAAAGAAAAAAAAGTGTGTTTTTAGGAGCTGGTCTGCAGACTGAAGAGCTCTGGCAGGAGAATAAGTCTGCAGCAGCTCTGTCAGGTTGTTCATTAAATCATTCATTAAAATCTGGAAATTAATTCTGAAAGCAGCTGCGAGCCGATTTAATGAAGCCAGGGGTGATGTGCTCCTGACGTCTTGTGGCCCCTGAATAAAGCGAGCTGCTGAAGTCCAACCATGGCGTGATAAAAGCATGGAGATCACTCTTTGTGGAAGATTTGCTCTGATTTTTGAAAGAAGCCTGAGTTGAAAAGCTGCTCTGGACTAACGTTTGTCAAATTTAAACACGCCAGCTCCAGAACCTGGTCACACCAGCGCCAGAACCCGGTCACGCCAGCGCCAGAACCCGGTCACGCCAGCTCCAGAACCCGGTCACGCCAGCTCCAGAACCCGGTCACGCCAGCGCCAGAACCCGGTCACGCCAGCTCCAGAACCCGGTCACGCCAGCTCCAGAACCCGGTCACGCCAGCGCCAGAACCCGGTCACGCCAGCTCCAGAACCCGGTCACGCCAGCTCCAGAACCCGGTCACTCCAGCGCTAGAACCCGGTCACACCAGCTCTAGAACCCGGTCACACCAGCTCCAGAACCCGGTCACACCAGCTCTAGAACCCGGTCACACCAGCTCTAGAACCCGGTCACACCAGCTCCAGAACCCGGTCACACCAGCTCTAGAACCCGGTCACACCAGCTCCAGAACCCGGTCACACCAGCTCTAGAACCCGGTCACACCAGCTCTAGAACCCGGTCACACCAGCTCTAGAACCCGGTCACACCAGCTCTAGAACCCGGTCACACCAGCTCCAGAACCCGGTCACACCAGCTCTAGAACCCGGTCACACCAGCTCCAGAACCCGGTCACACCAGCTCTAGAACCCGGTCACACCAGCTCCAGAACCCGGTCACGCCAGCTCTAGAACCCGGTCACGCCAGCTCCAGAACCCGGTCACGCCAGCTCCAGAACCCGGTCACGCCAGCGCCAGAACCCGGTCACACCAGCGCCAGAACCCGGTCACGCCAGCTCCAGAACCCGGTCACGCCAGCTCCAGAACCCGGTCACGCCAGCGCCAGAACCCGGTCACGCCAGCTCCAGAACCCGGTCACGCCAGCTCCAGAACCCGGTCACTCCAGCTCCAGAACCCGGTCACTCCAGCGCTAGAACCCGGTCACACCAGCTCTAGAACCCGGTCACACCAGCTCCAGAACCCGGTCACACCAGCTCTAGAACCCGGTCACACCAGCTCTAGAACCCGGTCACACCAGCTCCAGAACCCGGTCACACCAGCTCTAGAACCCGGTCACACCAGCTCTAGAACCCGGTCACACCAGCTCCAGAACCCGGTCACACCAGCTCTAGAACCCGGTCACACCAGCTCCAGAACCCGGTCACACCAGCTCTAGAACCCGGTCACACCAGCTCTAGAACCCGGTCACACCAGCTCTAGAACCCGGTCACACCAGCTCTAGAACCCGGTCACACCAGCTCCAGAACCCGGTCACACCAGCTCTAGAACCCGGTCACACCAGCTCCAGAACCCGGTCACACCAGCTCTAGAACCCGGTCACACCAGCTCTAGAACCCGGTCACACCAGCTCCAGAACCCGGTCACACCAGCACTAGAACCCGGTCACACCAGCTCTAGAACCCGGTCACACCAGCTCTAGAACCCGGTCACACCAGCTCCAGAACCCGGTCACACCAGCACTAGAACCCGGTCACACCAGCTCCAGAACCCGGTCACACCAGCTCTAGAACCCGGTCACACCAGCTCCAGAACCCGGTCACACCAGCTCTAGAACCCGGTCACACCAGCTCTAGAACCCGGTCACACCAGCTCCAGAACCCGGTCACACCAGCACTAGAACCCGGTCACACCAGCTCTAGAACCCGGTCACACCAGCTCTAGAACCCGGTCACACCAGCTCCAGAACCCGGTCACACCAGCACTAGAACCCGGTCACACCAGCTCTAGAACCCGGTCACACCAGCTCCAGAACCCGGTCACACCAGCTCTAGAACCCGGTCACACCAGCTCCAGAACCCGGTCACACCAGCTCTAGAACCCGGTCACACCAGCTCTAGAACCCGGTCACACCAGCTCTAGAACCCGGTCACACCAGCTCCAGAACCCGGTCACACCAGCTCCTAGAACCCGGTCACACCAGCTCTAGAACCCGGTCACACCAGCTCTAGAACCCGGTCACACCAGCTCTAGAACCTGGTCACACCAGCTCTAGAACCTGGTCACACCAGCTCCAGAACCCGGTCACACCAGCACTAGAACCCGGTCAGGCCACATGCACCGTCTGTTCCCTCCCAGGGCAAGACTTAAAACTATGGGTGACGGCCTTTGAGTCTGCTGCACCTTAGGGTTCTGCAGACAGTAGAAGCCTTCAAAAAAGGAGATGCTCCTTTTTAAAAAAGCCTGCTATTAGCCTTAGAAAAAGGCTGAGTAAGGCTGTTCTTATTTTTGATGTATACTTATGATGTTTTTATTCTTTTGTTGTAGCACTTTGAGATTTGTTTTTCAAATGTAAAGTGCGCTATAAATAAAATGTATTATTATTATTATTATTATTATTATTATTATTATTAAATCACACTAAGGTTTTTAACATAAGGGCTGCAATACAATGGCTCTGTCTGTGTTTATGTTGGACAGAGGGTTTGTGCTGCCAAATACACTATCTCTGTTTTACTTTACATTACAGCAGAGTCAGGTAGCAACAAGTAATAATTTAGTAATCGTGTGTGTTTTAGTCTTTAATGACTCTTTTTCATACATGAAAACTACATAATTAAGGTAGACTTTATTGCCCCTGTAGGGAATTTTGCTGTCAGCATTTGACCCATGATCCTTCAGTGCCGCAGGAGGAGTACCTCACTGGAACAGAAGTTAGGAGGAGGACCACGATCACAGCAAGTGGTGATCTGAAGTATTTTTATGTATAAACACTGGATCCAGTTGGAGCAAATGGTCAAGGAAACAAATTCCTGTTCATTTTTAACTGGTGCCTCCTTTCCTTCCAACTCATGCATCATTTTTCTATTCATATGACAGGACACAGACAAACAAGCTAAAGAAAATAAAGTGGCTGCATCAAGAAGAGGCCTCAGGAAAAGCAGATGGAAGCGTGTGAGGTACATAAACACGAAGATTTAACAGTTCCGCACTAAAAAGGGCTGCACTGCTTACAGGTTTAAAACTATTGTTCGTGAAATATTTAATGACCACAGGAGTTCTCCTCCTGCAGATCTGAGCCAGGATCCTGGTCAGGACCTAGCTGCAGGATCAGCCTGTTGTGCATGTTTTAGTTTGATGGAGGAAACCAGAGCACCCACACTGCCCGCTCTGCCCTGGAATCAAACCTACGACCTTCTTGCTGTGAGGTGTCTCCTAACATAATAACTAATGCAAACTCCTCTGGGGTTATATTGGTAATTACAATAATATTAGACTGAATTTATCCCAGTTTATCCAGTCATGAACAATTTTTATATCAGTGAAGTGTTTTAGAAGCGCATCACTTTTTACCTCAAAACCTGTGTCACGTTTTATAATCTCACATTTTGAAAGAATCTTTTTTTCATTTTCTGGAACCAGACTTACATAAAAAAAAACAAAAAAAAAACAACAAAAAAACAGACTAATTATTTCTTCCTCGGTCCAGTGCTGATCATTCCTGATTTTTTTCCAGAATCTGACCACTATCTTTTCTGTTATCTTGCTGAAAAACCCAAGAAACCAACCCCTGCAGGTGAAATTATAACTCTGTGGCTCAGAAGTACACCCATTATACTGTATACATAACTGTATAATGATATGATGAGTGTTTTGAAATGTTCTGTGAGAGTCTGATGAGGTTAAGCTCTGGATGAGATTGTAAAAATATATAAAAAGTGTGTTCTAACAAAATGATAAGGAAAATTTGAGAAACACTCCCTGGTCTCCCCTAAAAAATAAACTAGTTTTTGCTCAAATAACCAGACTTTTTGAAATGAAAAATGCATGTTTATACTAAAAGTTTGCAGTCCTTTATTAAGGCTTTGTAAAGAAAAACATAGAAAAACACACAGACAAAGGTTCTGTACAAAAACAAGTCAGTTCTAAAAATAAAACATCCAGTTTAAGTTTAAGTGCACTTTTCAATAAGATCTGCTTCTTCCAGAGGTGAAGAGGAACTAAATCCTTCTCTAGAAACCTAAATACATTTCCCAAAAGATCAGTTTGCTTCACTATTTTTAACTGAGATCTTTACTTCTACCCATTTTTAAGTAGTCAAAGTTTTGTATTTTGATGCAAAGTGAGTAGCACAGCTCACAGCTGTAAGCTCACTGGATCAATTAGAAGTAACACTACTTATGTAAATTTAACATTCAGTTCTTTTTACTTTCACTGAAGTGCTTACTTTATTGGCTACTTTTACTTTTTTTTTGGCAGTAATTATAATTTGTAGGTAACAGTATACTTTTATTTTGAGTACTTCAGTTCATCTTCAGTTTTTACTCAAGACATTTTTTAAAAATATCTTAAGTAAAATGTTTACTTTCCTTGTTGGCAAAGTGAGCCTTACTCTCGCCTCATCACCAGCAGCTCAGAGGTTTGCAGTAGCAGTGGCAGTACTTAAGTAAACTTAACCTCTGCCTCTGGTCGTTGAGAGGATGAGGTCGGTGAGGTCTGGGTCGACTAAAATGTTATTGGTTGATCAGTGGCATGAACTTTTTGCATCAATAAAGCTGCTCTAATTTAATATTAGACAACTTTTATTTCTCATTTTATATAAAAAGCATAGATGATATTTAGATGACAACAGTCCCCACAGAGCTTTGGTCGATTTATCGCTGCACCTGACATAACTTTGGTCGACTACAGCCCTCACTTATAATTTTATTTGAGTAATATTATTTTGAAGTAACAGTACTTTTACTTTTGAATACTTCCTCTAAAACATTTTGAAAGAAACTTAATCTTTAAAAGAGTAAACAGTTTTTAACCTCAATGGTGTACACTAACCAGAAAATCATGAGTTCAGTTAGAAGAAGTACTAGTAAACATTACATGCAGTACTTTTTTACTTTAACTTAAAAACAAATTTAGTTCACTACTTATACTACTACTTGGGTAATATTATTCTGAAGGTATTCTGATTATGGACCTATAGAGTACTTCCTCCACTAAATTTTGTGTTTTTTAATAATTTTAAATTATTTGTTGGTATGGCCCGAGTACTATTTAAGTTGCCCTCATGTCCCATTTGTTTAGGTCAGTTTTGTTGTGTTAGTTGGTTTAAGTTTGATATTTTGTTCTGTATAACGTTATATTGATTTGACCTCTTTTAGGCCTCTATATGGTTGGCCAATAAAGCCGATTTTTATGGGATTTTTGTCCTTTGTTTGGTTGCTTTATGGCTCGGTCCCTAACAAACAAACTTTACTTTTACTCACATCAGATTTTAAATCTCTAAATGAGTAAAAGTATTTTATTATTATTTTTTTACCTTGATGACAAGGTGGGCAGTATTCACAACCAGAAAGTCCTGGGTTTGATTAAAAAGTAGTAGTAGTATTACTTTAGTATATTTTACATTCACTACGTTGTTTCTTTTACTCAAATACTACTTGGCTTTTTCTACTTCAGTAACATTATTTTGCAGTAACTGTACTTTTCCTTCCACCTCTGTTTCCTTCACACAGGTCGGTCGTCAGCAACAGAGATTTTAAGGCACACGACTCATAATTTTGGTCTCTAAACATTCATTTTTAAAACTTCAAAAGTAAAAACATTTAACGATTTAAGACATAATTAAGACGTGAGCTGTGCCTCGGTCGTGAAGTCGAAGTCTGTCTCCGCTCCACGTCGTCGTCATCTGCTTTCACATTTTTCATTACAAAAACATGGATTTCTCGCTGCGTCATTGCAACACAAAGAAAGAAAGAAAACATTCTGAATTAAAAAAATAATCTTTAGCACCGTGACAATCGAGTTAAACATGCGAGGAGCACTTCAAAGACGGCACGTATAAATAAAAGTCAGGCCTTTCTCTGTTTCCAAATGTTTATATCCGTCTGTTACTGCCTTCGGTTCAAACAGAGAAAAAAACAAAACTTCCAGATTTTCCTTAAGGTCTTTGAAGTCCTGAGTCCGAGTCTGAGTCGTGCCAGTCCGGGAGCTTCCACGTTGTTCCCATAAAATCCGGTTTAGAGCTGTGTCCAATGTGTTCAGCGCCGCCAGTGTCGATGGATCCAAAACTGTCCCGGCTTGGTCGAAAAGAGAAGACAGAGCAGTGGAAAACAAATATGGGACAGAACTGTAAAGACCAATGTCGTCCCAAAGAAACGACAGCGGGAGTCCTCAGGTCAAAGGTCAGCTGTAAGAAGTCGCCTTGGCCAGGGTCTAAGTGTACTTCTGCCATGTTCAGTGTGGGCCGGTACAAGTCCATGAGCTACGGTGGCCCCAGTGGTTCACAAAATGCAAATAAAATAAAAAATAAAATAAGCCAGAACATATTAAACATTCACATTACACAAAGAAATACGCCACAGCACGATGGAAGTGGTCCTGGGTTTTAATTGTGGATGTGTTTTTAAGTGTTGTTGTTGTTGTTGTTGTTGTTGTTGTTGTTGTGAGCCATGTGGGCCACCGTAGAGCAAACTTAAAGCAACGCTATGCAACTTTTCAGGATGTGTTGTGTGTCCCAGAGTTCTTCAGTAACGCACTTCACCACACACACTGCTCATTTCCAGCAAGTGTGGACGAGAGCGGCCTTCGCTGAAGAATATTACCCACAATGCATTTTGTTGAATGGAAAGATTAAAAAACTCATTAACAGCTAAACTGAAAATTGAAATCCTTGAGCCTATTGTCACAACGCTGTATAAACGTTAGCGACGCCTTTATGTTTTTGTAACAAGTTTAGCGTCGCTAGTAATTTTTGTTATGCAAGTTACCAAGAAGAAAGTGTGGAACATCCCAATTCTCTTGGACCCTCGTGCACTTCACGTACTTTAAAAAAAAGCTTCAACAAAGTGCATGCAGGTTTTGGGACAGGGCTTTTTGTTTAAAAATAGAACTCTGTCCATCTGAAAGAATCACTCATTGATCCTTGTGCACTGTACTCGGGCTGCAACATACCATTACTTTGATAATTGATTAATCTGATGATTTTTCTTTACAATTAATTGATTAATAATCGGATAGTGAAGCGCAATTACCTGTGTGATGACTAGCAAACTAACAATGACAATGTTTTTTTGTTTTTTTTTCTTCAAAATTTGTTATCTCTTTTTCAAAAACACAAAATGTACATTCTGTTTCAGAGTTTCTGTGGTCTCCTGCTCTGTCTTGGTAATAAACCCTCCTCACTCAGCACACGGCATGTTCCAGAGACAATGAATGCCTTCAGTTGATCACTAATTTAGTCTGATCTAACTCTGACATTTCTGCTTCAACTTTTGTGTCGAGAAAGATATTTGGACAGAACATATGCACAGGTGCTAACTTTTTCAAATTATCCTCGTAATAGTAACGTTGCTTTCTGACTTTATTTGTGTTTAGCCTTAGCGTCTCTAAGCTTGTCATGCGTTGTCATTCAAAATATGCAAATACTGGACTTTGACTTTGTGTAGAAGTACTAGAATATTGATTTAAAGGCTTTAGATATGTTGAAGTAAAACGTTGCATAGTGTTACTTTAATACAAACATTAAATGCTGTATGTCCCTGATCTAGATTCTCCAGTGACTAAAGACATGAGTACTTCAGAAGAGCTGCGCAATATGTCACAAAAGTACTGCAATACTGTTGTCTCGGGCTTCTTACACTGCAGTAACACTCAGTAATTGTCCTTAAATTGTGGTCTGAGCAGATTAAAAGGCTCATTTCTTCATTTAGTTCATATTTTTAAAAGTAGTTGCTGCATGTTTTGCTCGTATCACGCAGCTCTTCTCTTCTCCTTTCTACTTCAGCGTGACTTCACTTCGCACAGACCAAAAGAAAGAGAAAAAGAAAAAAAAAAAACAATAACTTGAAAGACTTCAGAAAATATGTGAACATTCAAAAATATATGAAACACATGTAACGCCAACAGATACAGCCCACGTCCTGTTTGTTGAGGACGGCTCGGACAAAAGTACATTCAGAAAGAGTAAAAAAATGTCTCTGGCTTTAGGATAAGGTGTGTTAATAAACTATTGACAATGTAGAAGCCCAGGGGTTCTCAACTGGTGGGTCACGGTCCAAAACAGGGTCATGGGGAAGCCTAAATATTGTTTTAGTAATAATATGAAATGGTGAAAACATTAAAATACATGTGCCACAAAGGCTGATACTTGGTCCCGTTCGGGGTTGTGGGTCGCAGGAGGACTACCAGGTCACTCTGCCACCACATTTGGTCAGTGAGTGGTTCTAAAAGACTGGGCTGAGACCCCAAAAGTAGGTCGTTCAGCTTTTCTTTGGGTCATTAAAACTTTCTGTCAACTCAAAAACCAGGACATGTTTTGTGGAAGCCCAGTGACACTAAACAAAATGATAGGAAAATAGGAAAAAAAAAGATATATACAACCAAAATTTAGCCATAAAAATTAAAACAGTAACGGTAAACATTTGCAAAAACAATAAAAACTCAAATTAAATGTCCCATATTCTGCTTTTTCAGGCTTTTTGAAATAGCTTTGGAATTCTTTGCATTATTCAGGTTTTATAACTCTTCTTTTTGGGGAACTGTTACTGTGACTTTGCAGCGATCGCTTGGATTAGGTGTCTGCCACCCCCTGCTGGCAATGATGAGGAATGGACAGAGCATAAAATGACTAATTAGCACGACTGTTAGCAAAATAAGGCTAAGAGATAGATTTCTGAGCTGATGCTTTGTAGTGACGGAGGTTTAAGGCTGAAATGATCAGAACGAGTCCAGTGACGGTGTCTGGGCTTTAGAAACACGCCATGAGACCGAGCGTTTTCAGCTCTTGAGAAGGGGACGGCCTCAGCATGCAGGATTACTCAAACATGTGTGAATGTTATGTTATGTTTTTGAGGAAGAGACAACATTATAACATGGTTAAAAGCTCTGACAAAAAGTGCATTTAGCAGAATAGGAGACCTTTAATAAACCAAGTTGCAAAGTTGGGTCAAAATTCTTGAAAATTACATGAAAAAAGTAAAGTAAAAGTTTGTAAATCCCTGCCCTTGATAATGTTATGAATCATTTGCTGATACACTGGAGAGCATTCGTTAACAAACCTTATTCTAAAGCCCTCTTTGTACAGTGCAAGGTCATTTCCTTCACTTGAGCCCTGTCAGGTGCACAGAGATGACATCATCAAAGCTGGCCGCCGGATTCGTCATCACCGCCGGGTCCGGATACGTCTGCTCTCGTCCTCTGAGATGCAGCGAAGGTGACCTCTGACCTCCTCAAGGCCGCTCCCCTCTGATTGGTCCGGAGCTGGTCGGTCTGTGCTTTGTCAAAATAAGTGCTGTTTTTCTTTTTACCCCAAGTCTTTACACAACGTCCTTCATTAAAAAAATCCTGCTTTTTTATGGTTCACCCAAGAAATTAAAAGTTCAGTGTCTTTGCGTTAAGTTAAGTTGGAAATACAGTGGTCAAAATGAGGATCTGCTTCCAGTGATGAGGCCAAATGGATAAAAACGTGTTTCCTTCTTCACATCGAATCCTCTTCTGCCTCATGCTTCCTAAAGAAAAAGAAATGCATTATATGTCATTATATACAGGGTAACGCCAGTGAAATTCAAGACCTTTTTAAGACTTTTTAATGTCAGGATCATCAACAACAGAACAATAATCTATTAGGAATATTTCATACTAATATCTGAAATTAAACAGTTTATTTTAAAAGCCAAATGCAGATGAAATAACTCCAGTTAACTTAGTCCTGACATCTTGCTCTTATGGCCTTGTTTATTTTTCTTTGTTGTCTTTGTGAAAAATGCTGCAAATCAATTTTCCTACATGGGCAAATACATTTTTCTATTCTATTCTTCAAAAAGTAAAATGAAGATACTGTTATTGTGGCATCAGTACCTTTTTGTAATATTATTTGATTGTTTAAGGCTCATAGGTGAACAAAATTCAATACCTACTCTTAAGATTGAATGCTTTTAAGGCCTTGATTTTGACAATATCAATGTAATACCGTCTTAATACTTTTAAGACCTTGGGCTACTGCTGATAACAGAACATTATTAAGATTTAGAGCTGCATTATTAAAATATTTCTATCTGCTAGACCCATTCACTTTCTTGGCTAAGTAAAGCTGGTCTTCCTTTTAAACTTAATAATCCTCCCTGACCAATCACAAGAGTTTATCTGAAACAGGGCGGGGCTTTACGCTCTGCTCTGTCTCTGATTGGTTGTATGTTTTTCAGATGTGGCTGGTCCTGAAGCAGTTCTGTGAATGTTGCCCTGAATCCTGATTGGTTGTCTGTCCATCCAGTTACATTCAAAGGTAGTTTAACCAGGGATCTTATTTAATGCTTTTTAATACCATTTTATTGCATTTTTTACATTTTTAATGCCACAAACATACAATCATGGCAACTGTTACAATTTGCAAGTATTGTAAAAATACAGTTCATAAAGCACCAATAATGTTGAAAGTCAAATATCTGATGTTTGGGTAGCTGGATCCCGCTGGAAGCAAACTCATTCCGCCGTCTATCACGCTTGTTTAGGTTATGGAAATGGTAAATTATTATTAATATATACATATTAATATTCACAAATAAAACTAAACTAAATGTAATGCTTTTTAATGCTGTTTATTGATTTTCGTGACTCTTAATACTTTTTAATGCCCTGCAGGAGCCCTCTTAATCTGTTTCCATTTATTCTGCTGAAAAAGAAACACTTATTTTTATTTTGACCATGTAAGTATGTTACTTCTATTTCTCCTGTGGACTTTTATAAATCCAAATCATGTATTTTCTGTTGATTCTCTGGTATTATTTTATATCTATCTCACCAAGTATTTGTGCTTGGATTTTTTTTCAACCGAGCAACTGTGTTTATGTATTGGTCCTTGCATAAAGATGAGTCTAGGTCAAAGGATTTTTCTGCCACTTTTTATTCAGTGTTGACAAGTCGTGTAGACTGAGAGCCAACGGAAGCAGCAGACCAAGCTTCTTATCACACACTGGACATTTTCAGCATTAAAATCCCCAATAATCACGTATAGATTAGTGATTAAATTTAAAGTTGATACCAGTTCTCATTTAGTACTGCATTGATTGGTATTCTAACCCTTGTTCTGGACCACTTTAGTCATTTTTGTCAGTTCACGTTGGCGCACTGAAAGCCAGGTATTTTCTGAGGTGGTCTAGAAGATGCTTTAAGATAATTTGCTTCACATATTATTCTTATTACAATAAATATACTGTTACTTGTTAAACAGTTTCACCTCTCAGCTCCCATCGACAGCGAGGCGATGGCGCTGACGGCCTCCGAGTCCGAGTCCCGCCGAAGTCTGAGTCTTTGGGCCTGGGTGTAGCTCAAGTCCAGAGAGGATCCTGAATCCCTCAGACTGCGCCAGTACTCACCTGCAAGGAGACGAGGAGAGAGGAAAGGAGAGAAGGAGGGAGAGGAGAGGAGGAGCGTAAGATTAATGTGTGAGCCGCTGGTATTTCAGAGCTGGTTTGATCCCGATGCTTCCTTCGGGGAAAAAGCCTGGATCGAATTATTAAACGTCTTTGGTCCAGCGTTTGATCCCGGACTGGTCTCTGTTTGAAGTGAATGCGAGCACAAAGAGGCCGCGGTACAAATATACTGTTCATAATTTCACAAATGTAAACTCGTGTATTCAGACACGAGGGGAGAGGGAACAACAACAGGGAGAGAGCGGAGAAACATCATCATTTGTTCCTTTATTGGACATCTGAGACTGAAGTCAAGATCTCTGTGCCAGCTGGGACTGAAATCTAGATCCTGGGTACAGATGCAGCTACACTGGTCTAATGTCATGGTGTGTTGCTATCAGACAAAACTGGCCCTATATCTCACAAAGCTCAAGAATTCTTTAAAACAATGGATACAGACGGCGTTCGAGGTCAACACTAACTACTAAATTACTGATGTTTGAGTCAAGACACTTCCCTCGCACTGCCAGCTCTACTCCAGTAACAGTATGAGGCTGGCGGCAACAGGAAGAACATTTCCAAATTTCCAAATCACTGTGCAGTAGCTGAAGGTAATAAAAAGCCCATTATTGATCTTCCTGAAAATCTGCATCATAACTTTTTGAAATATCTGGTTAACAGCAAACAAACAAGGGCCAGCCAAAAGATAAACGCCTTAGAAAATGTACCTTCTAGATCTATATAATATATTTAGACATAAATATCAACAGAAGAGGAGTAATACAGGAGTACAGTTTTTTATTTTTTAGATTAAAGTCAGAAGTATGGGTGCCTGTAGGGACAGACTTGAAAGGAAAAATGTGCAAAATCCATACAATAACCTTGGCTATAAGCACCTTCCACCTTGACTACCATTCAATATCAGCTACAAAAAGCAATGCATAAGTTTAGTTAATTCCCACAAAAGCCAATGTTAATGCTTTTATGATCCAATGTTTATGTTAAATTAAAGTTTTGTGGCATTAGGAGTTGTAAGTGCGGTGTATGAATGACACTAATTTGTAGGCTCACAGTTTGGAGGCACAGCTGAACTGAAACACTGAACTATATAAATGTATTTAAGCACTTTCTGATGAAGTTGTCACACATTTGTTTGTTTTACTAACTTTAGGTTTCAGAAAATACATTTTTGATGGAGGCAACTTTCAATAGGCTTTGAATGGAGAGGATAAAAACTGTGATGTTAGATTTAATTTTGCTTTTTCTTGAGTTTCTTGAGATTTTTTATTCTTTTTTTATATTTATTTTGACTTTTTATTGGATAGAAACAGTGATCTGACAGAAAATAGAGAGAAAAATGAGGAATGACATTGACAAACCCGAGGAGTAGTACTTGTAGTTGTGGTATTTGTAGTAGTAGTAGGAAAATCTGAGTCTAAGTCGAGTCTGAGTCGAGTCATCTTGTGTTGAGGTGCAAGTTAAGGGAATTAGAGGGAATTTTTGAGGATGTAACACTGACATTTTAAGTGGGATTTATGTTTTTATTTTACAGAACATTATATTTTTTGTGGTAATAGTTGTAGTTGTAGTAGTAATAGGATAAGTAGTAGCAGCAGTAGCAGTGAAAGTATCAGTAACAGTAGATTTTGCAGTTGTAAACAAACTTTATAGAAAAGAATTATTATTTTGCAGTAACAGTACTTTATCCTGAGCACTTCTTCCACCTCTGCTGCTGCTCGTGTGAGTTCTGGCGTTTCGTGTCGGGAGCATGCGACTCCCTTCGATTTCACCCTGGGCCTAAATTATGGGCTTAACATTCCTGCGGCTTTGCAAATATTTTTAATTAATCTAATTTGGTTGGGATAACATTTGTGTGCAATCAGGACGGGACGCTGCGAAGGTCGTGTGCCAGAGCAGCGTTTGAAGATAATTGGAGCCAGTGGAGTGTGTTTGGGACGGTCTGTGTGTGGGACGGGGGCGAAGGCGGGACGAGGAGAGGTGGTGGCCTTATAGAGAGATCATTAGAGATGGAGAATGACATGATTAGAGGTTTGGAAATTGGCTCACAGTGAAGAGAAAATGGTGTCAGGGCGAAGTAAGGAAGGAGGAAGATGTAATCAGGATAAATTGGGTGGAAAATGTTATTAATGGAGAAGACATGACCCCATATTTTTGCATAAAAGGCTAAACAGATATTGACTGCGTGGATAAAGTTGCATTGATGTAAAACAAAAACTTTTTCCTTTTCCTCAAGTTGTTTGTCTGTATCTGTTTGCTGTCCGAGTCACAGGTCCAAGTTGAGTTATTAGCACATAAAGTAAAAGTCCAAAGTCAAAATTCAAGTCCAAGTCATGTGCAAATGAACTGAAGGAGAGTCAGGTCACTAAAATGTCGTATGCGGGTGTTTAGTTTCTTTCAGAACAGAATATCAAACATTTGAATGGGAGCAGATCCTCTTTAAGTAAGTGATTGGAGCTGAACATTTCCGTCTATTATCTTCCAATTATCCCATCTTTTTATTAAAATCACTGGACTAACCCTAAAAGTTTAGGTCTAAAGATGTTTTGGTGTTCGTCCGAGCATCATCATCAGAACAGGAAGTCACTGGCATTAAATACACAGAGGAAAGTCACATGATCAATCAGCGTGTGACCTGCCAGGACGAATGGCAGTGTCACTGTGGCCAGATAACTTGTCCAGCCCAGTCTTGGCCAGTGATTTTAATAAAAAGTCTTTGTTTTATTAATGTTTTACACCTGTATGTTTGTAGAATGAACCTTCCCAGACCAATAATGGATTGGATTTAGGGCACACTCACACTAGGCCAATTGAACGGTGCCCAAGTCCGGAAAGCCCTTAAAGCACGGCACGGTTGCCTAATGTGAGTGCTCCGATCCGTGCCCAGGCCTTCAGGACTTTGGCACAGGTTGGAGGAGGTGGGCCACTGCACGGCTCAGGGTTGGTGATTCCAGCTCTGCCATACTGCACACATACACCACAGACTCTGGAGGCAAGGCCCAAGGACACAATGCTGGCAGAAAAGATTGAACCGCCAACCTTTCGTTTCATGTGCATTACCCAATAAACCTGTCCCAGCCTTCAGTCAGTCTACAGAAAATACAAAGGCCCCTGAGAACTGGAGCAATATTGTGAACAGAAAGAGGAATTCCGGTTTAGATGTAGAATAACCGTGTGTGATGAACTCTGACTCACCGTGGACCTGTAGGACGTTCTGCAGAGACTGAACGGCGTTTTCACACGGCCTCTGCTCCAGGACGGACTGGGACAGAGGCTCCACCTGCAGCACACACAACAACAACAACACAGTTAAATTACATGAAAATACCGTGCGCTGTCCTACACATGTACAGATATAGCACCTCCATGCCGAGCAGAGCGCTGACGCAGGCCTCCGACGCGTCACAGATGGCCCTCAGGTCGTGACCCCCCTCCAGAGCCAGGACCACCCGACCCCCGGCTAAAGACATGAGCTGCCGGGTCAGGAACCCAAAACCTACAGCAGGAAACAGAAACAGAAGTGTGTTCTAACTTGGTATTAAACATAACATTGTTGCCCTGCGGTATAGCTCAGTTGGTAGAGCTGTGGCACATAAACAAGGCAACTACAGCCTGAACATCGTGGGTTTTAGTCCGGACTCAACAGTTGCCCAATATTCCTGTCTTTGTCCTATCATAAAAGCCTAAATACAAGCCAAAAATATCTCTAAAAAAAGATAACATTACTGAGCTTTGGCAAAAATTTAAAAAAAATTGACTAAATGAGTAGATTAGGAGTTGGGGGTGGGTGGAATCTATCCAAGTTACTGTGGGCCTTTGTCAGGATGCACCCTGCACAGTGACGAGCAGGTCCCAGGGCTGACATGAATTATGAATTTATAAAATGCACCTTTATGTTGCCATTTAACTTAATTTGTAGAATGCTCCTCCAGCCTTTTGTTGCCCCTGTCCCAAGTATTTTGCTTTTATTAAATTAAAAATGGTCAAATATCTCTGTGCCAACCCTTGTTATCTTTTTTTGTGAATAAAATATGTTTTTCTGAGATTTGTAAGCCTCTGTCATAACTTTTCTGAAATTAGGTTTTTAAGATTTGGTTGTTCCCCAGGCCCCAGTGCATCATCTGTTACCCCACCACCGTCTTAACCACAGGGTTTTAGTGTTTAAAGAGTTGTTGGGTAAGCTTACATTTGGCCGTGACCTTGTATCCTCCCAGTTCTGCAGGATTCCCCTCCACGGCGTCAAATCCAGCCGAGACCAGAACCAGGTCCGGGGAGAACTCGTGAGCGATGGGCATCACTACAGCTCTGCGAATAAAAATAACAATATATATCAATACATTTCTTCATCGTCTGTGGTCTTTGTGCAACAGGGAAATAGAGTTTAGAAACAGCACTCAACAGGTGTTTATGATTTGAAATAAATCTTGAGAACAGTGAGGGGAAGTCTTTTGGATCAGGTTCATATACAGCTAAATATATCCTATTTTCCTGAAAATTAATGGGCAGGCTTCCATAACAAATCAAAGACCTTATTCCATGTGCTTCAATGCTGTGTTCAGTGCTTGATACGAGTCCAAAAGTAAAATCCTTGAGTGCAAATTTAGGCTGCACTCAAAATCGCAATAACATCATGTGTGATAGCCAGTTTAAAAATGCCTGTTTTGTATTGGAGTTGAGTTAAAAAGTTTGGAAAGGAAAGTTTGCAAAATCCACAACTACTGAAATTAAATTAGATTAAATATAACTTTATTAATCTCACAGTGGAGAAATTCAGTTGTTAATACAGAATACAGCACAGAAAGCAAGAAAACAAGGTGCATCAAAATGGTGCAATATAAATTATGTGCATAACAGTGGCAGTAGTAGTAGTAGAAATAATAACAGTAGCAAAAATGCTGCTGTTATTACTTCTACTACTACTACTGCCACTAATAGTATATTACTATTACTATTGCAAGTACAATGGTACTCACTTTTTCACAGAAGCTCAGGTACTTGAGAGTGACATTTTGTTTTCAGTTTTACTTAAAATTAATTTAGGAAGTACATTTTACTTCCACAACTGCAGCTGCTACTACTACTACTACTACTACAGTTTCTTCTACTACTACTACTGCTGCTACTGCTGCAACAAACTACAGTAAAAAGAAAAACCTGAATGCAAAAAATAAGTAATAATAATTGTAAAAAAAAAATGATAGTGATGGATTTGTGTGGTTAGTGCTTTCGCCTCTCAGCAAGGAGGTTGCGGGTTCGATCCTCGGGCTTGGCGACTCTCTGGGTGGAGTCTACATGTCCTCCCTGTGTTACTGTGTGTGTTCTCTCAGGCTCATGCATGTGTTAGGGGGAACTGCTGACTCTAAATTGCCCCTTGTGAATGAATGTGAGAGTGAAATGTCTGAATTGTCGGCTAAGATGAACGTTTTGCAGTTGTGGAATTACATGTAAACATTTTGCGCTGGCTCTGATTGGCTGAAGAACTGACCAATCCAAGCTTTTAAATGACAGCGTGACAAGACTGAATTAGTGAAGTAACTCTGACCAACCTTGAAGCCTCGTCACTTCACCAAAAGGAGTCATGAACTTGCAAGTTATGGTTTGTTTGTTAGGCTCTGATCAAGATAACTCAACAGTTAGTGGTTGGATCTTGATAACATTTTAGGAAAGGTCAGTAATGGACCAAAAAACTCCTGTAACACTGTGAGATAATTATTAGTTCTACTGGATTCTTTACACTTGTGTGAGATATAATTTTCATTGTGCAGTAAACAGGATACTTGTCAGATTTGCACATTTTTTTAGTTTCAATTTGAATAAAACAGTTCAATTATTATTGTAATTTATTATATTATTTGTTATGAAATATTTTTAAGTTAGTAATTGCATCTTATTGTTTGTATTATTGCATAAACCAAATGTTGGGTGGAGCCTTGTGCTTTTAACCCTGCAAGAGAGGCAGCCCTTTGTTCAGAGGAAGCTGTGGAAGCCAGGACCTGAGTCTGTTTTTTTGCCTGTCAACTAGCAATTTGTGGATTATACTGTTTGTGGAAACTGTATACTGACAACACATCTTTATTAAACAACAACAACAATAAGTAGGTCTGGACATTCTCTTTATTATTCATCTTTCAGCACAAGTCAAGCTCAAGCTAAAGCCCTGGCAGCTACGGTGGCATTTCAACTTAAAACTGCCATAACACCATTATCAATACTTGTAAACAACATGGCTAAAAGACATTAGCGCAGAACAGAAAACAGCAAAAATCCTCATATTATTCTGATATTCTGAATGATGTCTGTCTTTCTTCAAAAATTCTCTTCTGAAAGTCTCTAATGTCATGTTTACTCTCGTGAAACAGTTAAAGCGTCCAGTGGTGGCCACAAGAATAGCACTCTACTGATGCCATAAAGAAACAGGTAAAGAGACCAGCAGAGGGCAGCAGAGGGCACAGTGTTTGAACACAAACACGAAAAAAAGGTTTTTATTTCCTTAGACTTGTTGTATGATGTTATTTTACTACAGAAGTAAAAATGTCTGTGAGGAATCAGTGGAAACAGAGCTGTACACCTGTTTTTTGGATAAATGAATGAGGGCAGACTGGATGTAGAGGGCTTGTTGTTGATTGGTCAGCACTTCCTAGAGTGGGCGGGGGGTGTTTTGAACCCTCAGAACAGCCATGCCAGAGAATACAGGATTACTCAAACAGACGTGAATGAAACAAAACACAACTCCAGGTCTGTTTCTGATGAGGAAACATTATAACATGGGAGAAAGCTCAGAAAAGCCTTTTATTTTTTTGCAGTATTCAGCTCCTTTAAATGATCCTAGCAGCGCTCTGCAGGTTGCAGCTTGTGTTAACTTTTGGAAAGTTGACCCACAGAAGTACTAAGGTCTGCGCTCTCTGACTGTCTATAATATTTCTTCATATAATCAACATCAACTTTTGGAATTAGAAAATGAGTCCAAATGTCTTATTGCGAGTTTCATCAGAGCACATTCTCCTCATTGTGTGCAACTCTGTGCAAACAAACCTCTCCAAACACAGCACAACAAACCATGTACTTGTAGTTTTTGCTCACAGCCTTAAACTCCTGGTCTCCCTCTCCTCCCTTCCCTTCTCCCTCCTCTCCTTTCTCCTTTCCTCTCCTCCTTTTCCTCCTCTCCTCTCTGTCGGTTCAGTTCAAAGGCGTTTGTGAGCGTCTGGATCCCATTAGGAGCTCGTCCCTCTTCTCACGTCACTGACAGCAGCATCTGGGACCCATTCTGCCTAATTACGCCGCCTTTGGACTCTCCAACAATGCACCCCCCACTTTTTACTCTCAACATTTCTACTTTTTTTTTTCTCTACTCGTCTCCCGGAGTCAGTCAGTGTAGTAGCCACGTTGAATACAAAGGAACATGCAGTATGGCCTCATGCATGTTTGTACTCTGCAGAGGTCAGTAAACACATGTGAGAGTTTGTGCTGTGGCCACCTTAGTAAACTTCAACACTACACAGCTAGAGGTGGAAACTCTGCACTCAAGTGAAATCATTTTACTTAAGTAGAAGTAAAAGTAGTCGCATATAAATTACTGTAACAACTGCATTGAATAGAAACTCAGCCACTAGTGCATCCACAGAAACGCCCCACAATATCTCAAAGAACTTCTTACCCCACAATCCACAACAAGACATCTCTGATCCACCAACACTCGCCAACTCTGCCTCCTCAGGACCAAGCTCCACACACTGAGGGACAGAGCTTTCGCCTCAGCCGCTCCACGACCCTAGGACGTCGTGCCTGAGAGCCCGAGGGCCCCCCAGACCACTGTGGATTGTTTCAAAAAACACCTTAAGGCCTGCTAACGGCTGCTAGCTTCCCTTTAATGCAGATTTTCTTGATGTTTTATTCTTGTTTTGAATCACTCAAACTTGTAGCACTTTGAGAATTCTCTGTAATTGTAAAATGCCTTGTAAATTAAATGAATTATTATTATTACTTAAAGTACAACTATACCTACCACTGCTGCCACTGCTACAACTACTACTATAACTATTGCTATTACTACTACTGCAACAATCAGTCTTACTACAACATCCTGGTCACAAAGTGAGCCTAGAAGCCAGTACCCACTTTGGCACTAAGCTCAAAAATACTTTTAATACATTTAAAAACTTTATTCAGCTACTTCATAGAATTGTTTGTCTTCAAAAGGATGTGCATGCTTATTACTATTTTATACCTGTTTTATCTTTTACTAGTGTTTTTTGTAAAATAAAATTAGCTACTGTGACCAAGTAATTTCCCTTGTGAATCAATAAACTCTGTCTATGTCTAAGTTTATCTATGGAGGTAAAGTGATTTGCATTGTTGCCTTAAAGCAAGAAGGTCCCGGGTTTGATTCCTGGATATGAAGAGGATGGCGCCTTTCTGTGTAACGTTTGCATGGGTGCGTTTCCTCCAGGTGCTCTGGTTTCCTCTATCAACCTAAAACATGCACAAAAGGCTAATCCTCCAGCTCCTGACCAGGATCCTGGCTCAGATCTGGAGAAGGGCCCCCAGGCACTGCTCTGTGGTCGCCCACTGCCTCAGCCGCACTGAAGGATGAGAACAAATACAGTCCACCATATTTTGTGAATGTCAGTGTCAAATGTCAAAACTATTTATAAAGCACGCTTACAACTCTGGCAGCCCACAGTGCTGGCTTCTTAAGGCAATAAAAACAATATAAATAAGACGTAAAATCAATAAAAGGTAATGACCTCACAATAACAAAAGTAAAACCAGATAAATAAACGTCTAAAATGAAGATCAGCTTATGTTAGAAAGCCAGGTGCATCTTTAAAAGGGATTAAAGGTGCTCAGCTGATCTGACCTAAGGTGACAAACTGTTCCAGAGCCTGGGCCCTGCCACTGAGAAAGCTCGGTCTCCTCTGCTTTTGAGTTTAGTCCTGGGAAAGTCCAGAAGCAGCTGAGTAGAGAACTTGAGTGGAGTGTGCATGTCCTCCTCATGTTATTGTGTGTTCTCTCAATTTTCCTCCCACAGTCAGGTGAACTGCAGACTCTAAATGTCCCACAGTGAATGAATGTGAGAGTGAATAGTTGCCTGCATGTCTCTAAATGTCTAACCACTGTCCCCGCCTAAGGCCCATAGTTGCTGGGATTGGCTCCGCTCACCCACGACCTCCAACGTGAATGCATGACTAAATGATCGAGTTCCTCTCCGCCTCAGCTTGAAGCACAGCTGAGCTCGTGTTGATTGTGCCACAGTCCTACCACCGCCCACTTTTCTCAAAACAAAACTTCAGCTCATCCAGAACCACACGTTGTCTGCTCTGACGCCCCAAACACGCAGACGTTGGGACATACTGATACATTAAATCATGTTTAACTCAATAACACAGCTGGCACTCCCTTTTGACACATAATTGTATGCACATAAATTCATAAAACATAAAAATCTTTGTAACATTCAGGCAAATGTTGTGGAAAAAACTCACATCAAGAATCGCAGAACTTTTGTGAACACAATTCCTACATTGGTACAGAGATTGGTGAATTAAATTCGATTAGAAGTTGCCATAAATTTGAAGGCGTTACCAATACTTAAATGTGACAAAGTTATCTGGCAACCCACACTTTACAGCTGCACAATGCGCCCTCACATAATTGGACCACCACAATGTTCCTTGCCACAGCACTGATACAATATTTAGCGATGTATGTTAGGACTTGCATTTTCAACTGGTGGGTCAGGGCCCAGAAGTGGGTCATGGGCATGTTCTTAGCAGGTTGTGGAGTAAAAATATGTAAATGAAATAAATAAATGAGTGTTTCGATATGTTATGTGAGGGGTTATAACTTACGATGAGGTTAGGTTGTAGACGAGATGATAAAAAATGTAGTCAATCACCAACTTTTTACACCAAGTACCACCAGAAAATATTTGTCTCTGCAAGTAACATCTTTAATGGACTAAAGCAGGACTAAACCAGGTCTAAAGCAGAACTAAACCAGGACTAAAACAGGTCTATAACAGGGCTAAACCAGGACTAAACCAGGTCTATAACAGGACTAAACCAGGTCTAAAACAGGTCTATAACAGGACTAAACCAGGACTAAAACAGGTCTAAAACAGGACTAAACCAGGACTAAACCAGGTCTATAACAGGACTAAACCAGGACTAAAACAGGTCTATAACAGGGCTAAACCAGGTCTAAAACAGGTCTAAAACAGGACTAAACCAGGACTAAAACAGGTCTATAACAGGGCTAAACCAGGTCTAAAACAGGTCTAAAACAGGACTAAACCAGGGCTAAACCAGGACTAAACCAGGTCTAAAACAGGGCTAAACCAGGACTAAACCAGGACTAAACCAGGACTAAACCAGGTCTAAAACAGTACTAAACCAGGACTAAACCAGGTCCAAAACCAGGACTAAAACAGGACTAAATCAGGAATAAAGCAGGACTACACCAGGACTAAACCAGGACGAAAGCAGGACTAAAACAGGGCTAAACCAGGACTAAACCAGGTCTAAAACAGGGCTAAACCAGGACTAAACCAGGTCTAAAACAGGACTAAACCAGGACTAAACCAGGACTAAACCAGGTCTAAAACAGGGCTAAACCAGGACTAAACCAGGTCTAAAACAGGACTAAACCAGGACTAAACCAGGACTAAACCAGGACGAAAGCAGGACTAAAACAGGGCTAAACCAGGACTAAACCAGGTCTAAAACAGGGCTAAACCAGGACTAAACCAGGTCTAAAACAGGACTAAACCAGGACTAAACCAGGACTAAACCAGGTCTAAAACAGGACTAAACCAGGACTAAACCAGGTCTAAAACAGGACTAAATCAGGACTAAAGCAGGACTAAAGCAGGACTAAATCAGGTCCAAAACCAGGACTAAACCAGGTCTAAAACAGGACTAAACCAGGTCTAAAACAGGACTAAACCAGGACTAAACCAGGTCTAAAGCAGGACTACACCAGGACTAAACCAGGACTAAACCAGGTCTAAAGCAGGACTACACCAGGACTAAACCAGGACTAAACCAGGACTAAACCAGGACTAAAGCAGGACTACACCAGGACTAAAACAGGACTAAACCAGGACTAAAGCAGGACTAAAGCAGGACAAAACCAGGAATAAACCAGAACCAAATTAGGACTAAACCAGGTCTAAAACTGATCTAAAAAAATCTAAAACTTTACTACTGAATGAAGCCCATTATAAACTAAATCAGGACTTAAACTGCAAAAGACTTCTGAGTACCACCAGGAGAGGCCCCGTACCACCAATGGTGCCTTTACCACAGTTTGAGAAACGCTGTATTACTGTAAAATATTTTAAAAAGTGCAGTTTATTTTTGAATGCTGTTGGAAAGTTGGACTAAGTAAACAATAGGTCTAAAAAGGCATAAGCTAAAACTAAATGTAAGGTCTAAACCAGAACTTAGTTGGAAAGGTACCAGTTTGATTTTGGCTCTCACTGGAACAGGGGCCGCTCATGTTAGATGTTTTGGAGATAAAGTTTCCAGACTGAGATGGTTTGGACATGAACAGAGGAGGACTAGTGAATATAAGGATGCTGAAGTTTGAGCTGGAGGCCTAGAGGAAGACCAGAGAGGAGATTTATGGATGTAGTGAAAGAAAACATGAAGTTTGAGAGAAGAGGATGCAGAAGAGAAGATTAGATGGAGGCAGAGGATTCACTGATTCACTCTAAAGGGAACAGACCTGAGGAGAAGAGGAGAAGAGGAAAAGAAGATCTATTGTTCAGTGTGGTGTGGTAACAGAGGAAGCTTCACACATGAAATCACTTGCCATTTCCAAACAGTATAAAAACCTCCAGCCGCTGCTCAGGAAAAGGCCAGCGCTGGTTAATTAGGATCCAAAGCTGCTGTAAACACTGGACTTAGCGTTTCCGAAGCGTTTCTTTCTTTTCTTTTTCTTTTTTTTTCTTACATTAGCATCGTTAGCATCTGTCATGAGGCCCACACACTGAGCTGCACCGCATCACGGAGAGACCACAGTCTGTATAATCCACTGGAGCCGAGCCAGAGACCAGCTCAGAGCAGAACAAAGCCGGATTTATCCAGAGGAAAAGTGAAGGAAGTGACAGGAGGGAAAGGTGTGGATCTGGCAACGCAGCGGTATACAACAGTGTTTTGCAGAAAATAGACTGCAGAAGATAGAAGTCAAGAACTGCAAAGGAAAAATTAGAAGTAATATTCCTGGTAGAACTGCTCCTAGAAGTCGTGGCAGAAGTAGAAGCACAAAAGAAGGCAAAATGCAGCAGAAAACCATAATAATTTGGCAGGTGTCACAATAGATGGCATAAAATAGAACAAACTACAACAAGTTTGAATCCCTTAAATAGGTTAAAGGGCTCTAAAAAAAGGAAGAATAGGGCAGAATATCATTATTTGGCAAGAGTCCTATTAGAAATGAATGGGGCAGAAAGATGGCCTAAAATAGCACAAACCACTGAAACTATAAAAGTCAGAGTTTCTAGTTAGAAGTAGCAGAAGCAGAAGAAGAAAAAATGGCACAAGTAGCTGAGAAAGCAGCAGGAAAGGCAAAAAAACATGATTTGGCAGACGGCCCATTACAAGTCAGTGGGAAAACCTAAATGATGACCTAAAATTGCACAAAAAAACATAAATTGCAGAATTAAAAAATCAGGAAATATAAAAAAATGTATGGATGTTGTGGAATATTTCCCTTTAAATGTCAACTCCATTTGTGCTCAACATTTTTAAGCCAGATGCCCTTCCTGTCATAACCAGCTGTGACTGGAGCAGCACATCTGTGTCCTGCAGCTGTCTAACCTGAAGGCAGCGAGGTACTCTGCGTCTCCCATGGGTGGGTCCAGGCCTCCAGTCCAGGCCACGTTCACGTTAAAGCCTTCTCCAGCTCCTGCCCCCACCTGCAGGAAGAAAACACAACATTTATTTTATTAAAAAGTAAAACGGGATCAGTAGGCCATGTTTTTTACGTCTGTGTTTTCAACCTGGAAGTCATGTCGCGATACTTTGGTGGAAAGTGGCGTAAAATCACTGAGCCCAAAAATAGCAGCCCCTGTTTCATACTCGACAGATGCAGAGACAAAAGATGCCGTTTCCTACAAAATATTTCCTAAAATCTCCTCTTACACAAATGTTTTCATTCACAAAACCTCAGCCTCGATCTCACTGTGAGCAGTGACGTATGACACAGCTTCCTCACCTTCCATTCAATATCCAACCATACCAAGCCTGGTATTGTGAGAGAGATTCTGATACCTCCCTTTACAGTCACAACTATTGTTTTTTCTTCTATATTAATTTAATTTTTGTTAATTACAAAAGCCTATATACATACACATGTTACTAATAATGGCTTCTTTATGTCACTGCAGCAGCAGAACACATGGACTGGGTTGGACCTGCCATTGTAGAGCACAGGAAGGATCCAGTGGAATCTGTATTATATTCATAACATTGTTTGTCCTTAAAGTATCAATACTTTCAGTTTGGTATTGATTCTGTAATTAAATCCAAAGATATCAAGGATATTGATACTTTTGGAGTTGATTAGCACATTCCTGACTGAAAGTCAGACTCAGCTGTAAATAAAGCACAGCTCTGTGCTGTGTTGGAATCTGAGACAGCTTCAGTGCGACATATTTGAACACTGCTCTGTTTATCTGCTGTCGGTAGTGAGGTAATGTTATTTGCTTATAGCATTTCTGCTTTCTTCTTTACTTTCCTGGATAATCCTGAATAAATTCTTCATCAAAGAATTTGTAGCCTTTGTCCAGCTGTTGGTGGAGTCTTTGACTCTGTAACCGTCTCTGTCTGCAAACATGACATTTTATAAACTTGTTTAAAACACTCACGATAATGCAATGTGTGATAATAATAGTATAATAATAATAATAATGATATTTTTGTGAAAAAAGTCTATCTCACCACCACAAAATACTAATTCACCCCTTCAAAGTGAAGTTTAGAGCTGAGCTCTTCAAGCTCTGTGTTAGATCTGTTTCTCTATTTCACTTTTCAGAACAAACAAACAGAAAAGTGCTGTGCTGCAAGTTAGGTTTAATATTGGTGACTGACTGATGACTGATACTAAATTATTATTATTTTTTACTCTGTAGAATATTTTTGCAGTAGTAGGAGTGGTAGTTGTAGTCTAGTACTAGTAGATTTTACTGTGCAACTGCAAACAATACTTCTCTGTGGATGAAGCCTACTTTGAACTTCAGGTCATTTTAAATTCAACATTTGTTACTTTAAGTTAAGTAAAAGTAGAGAGTACTTTTGATATTATTTTGAAGTAACAGTGCTATTACTTCAGCACCTCCGCTTTCTCAGTACAGGTAGACGTAGATCTGGAACAGACTTTCTCTGTATTATTAGCAATAATTCTTTGGTGTTGTCAAGCGGTGATAGCCAGTGGGCGCTTGATGATAAAGTCTAGATAATGTCATCTCTTTTTTCACTGATTCCTGTTACAGTTTAGTAAATACTGTTAGGAGATTAAACTATTTTCCTCAAACAGATGAATAAATTTGCATACTGTCCCATTAAGACGAGTTGAGAAAGAACATGAAGATGGATTTGTGTCTCTGCCGTTGCAAAACTGCAGTAATTATAGCTCCACCTCTCTGTAAACGCCACGAGGGACTGATTATAATCCTAAATGAAAGAAAGATGGATATTAATGCAACACTCCTGTCCCGTTATTGTGATACTGAGACAATTTGTCAAAAGGGATTATAAATCATACTGAGGCAAAACAGGAACACACCCGTTTATCACTGCTAATCAGTCACTATAACTAAATACAAAACATATTCTGGAACCAAATACATATATAATAACAATGGGTATATTATTGTATTAATCTTTTCCAAACACTGGGTCAAAAGCTTGAAGTGGAACAAAGGGCTGCTCAATGTAACATCACACAGTTCAACTTATTTAAAGCTTTAGTTGTCTTAAGAAATAAGACAGGCAGAAAATACTTTCCTTTACAAGTAACATATTTTATGGAATAAAAGTGGGCTTAATCTGGACTAAACCCAGGTCTAAACTCAAGACTAAACCAGGGATTTAATCTGAAGCATGGCTACAGGCGTACTGGGACAAAACTGGGCCTAAACCAGGACTAAACCAGGACTAAACCAGGACTAAACCAGAATTCAACAAGAACTAAAGTCAGTCAATTATGAACTGAATAAGTTTAATCTTTTAAAAAATCCAGACACTGAGTACCACTAGAAAGAGCCTGCGTACCACCAGGGTTACCCATACCACAGTTTGAGAACCACTGGTAGCTCATAAGAAATTTCACTACGGCTACTTCTGCTAACACAGGTGGAAGTATCTTTCATTCATTCATTTTCTACCGCTTTTCCCGTTAGGGGTCGCGGGTGACTGGAGCCTATCCCAGTAACTTTGGGCCGAAGGCGGAGTACACCCTGGACAGGGGCCAGCTTGTCTCAGGGCTGACACAGAGACGAACACAGACAGACAACCATTCACTCTCACATTCATTCACTAGGGGCACTTTAGAGTCACCAATTCACCAACACATGCATGTGTTTGGACGGTGGGAGGAAGCCGGAGAGAACCCACGGTAACACGGGGAGGACCTGCAGACTCCACCCAGAGAGTTCGTGTGATGGTGTGTATTGAACCCACGACCTCCTTGCTGGGAGGCTAGAACGCTAACCGCTCTGCCACCGTGCACCCGTGGAAGTTTCTGTCATCAGTTAAGTATTGCTGCTTGAAAATAATAAGGAACATAAAGTAAAAGTAACAAACAACTTAAAAAAAAAAAAGTATTTAAAGTAAACTTTATCAAACATGTGCAAGTTTCACATCAAATGTATTTGTATATGTATTTGTATTTTGTGCATTAAAAACTGACTACTACTAATATTTATATTACTACCGCTACTCCATGTACTACTAACGGTACTACTACTACTACTGCAACTATTACTACTTTTCCCGACATGGCTCAAACCCAGGACCTTCTGATTTCAAATCAAGTCAAAAAATAAAGGTCCCTTATTCTACAACTCTAAACTTTTCCTCTCTTTAACCCTTTTCTAATGTTATCTCCTCCCCAAAAACAGACCTGCAGTAGTATTCTGTTTGAGTAATCCTGTATGCTGAGGCGCCGCCCTTCTCCAGAGCTGAAAACGCTCAGACATGTCAAACCAGGAAGTGCTCCTGTGCGTTTCTAAAGCTCATCAGTGGCTTAACTTAGTAATGAGGGGCCCCGGTGCACATTTTTAGAATAGGCCCTCGTGGTACAAAGCCAATTAATACTTCAAGTTTATGCATTAAAGGTATTAGGGAGGATCTTTATAAATTCATTTTTTGCAATATTTATTAAAACTACCTTCATTGCCCTGTATAAGGCTTATAAATTGGTGTACTAGAAAATATAATAATAATATTAATAAACTGTGGAACTTAAAAAACCTCATCCAATCGTTTTCGTCATGAGTACGTTAACCATTTTTCCAGGGACTCGCCAATCATTCCGACTTCCTAGTTTCGGCGATACGTGTGCGTTCTTGTGCTTGCGCATGTGTATACACTATGTTTATGTAGTCCGGCATTAGCAGCGCGTTAGCGGCGTTAACATCGTAGCGCGGACAGCCTGACTTCGAAGAGCACAATGGCTGAGGAAAACCGTGAACCGGGCGGTCACAAAAGGAAAACTGTTTTTGAAGTGAACCAGAGGAGGAGGAGAAAAACTGTAGAAGAGCAGAATAAAACCTGTGTAGTTATTGGCGATTTCCTTCAAAGGACGGCGTGCGCTGTAGGAACAGAAAGGGCTTCAGACGATGCACTGGTCGCCAAGTTTCTGCTGGACAGGTAACGTTTATCTTATCGTTTGAAAAAAATGCCTTTTTTTTTTATCTGTTGAACCGTTTCAACTGTACAGCAACGTCAGTTTGCTAATGCTACCAAGAGCAGGAGGACATATATTTTTGCTCACATTTAGGGACTGTGCATGTGACTGGGTCTGTGTGGGGAACTAGGTCAAAGGTCGCGCAAACAAACAATGCAGGTCTAGGTTTAGGCCAATCTCTGCTGATCCCGGCTGTAAACAAACACTCGTGTTCCAACGCTCGTGCACGTCGCTGGAAAGGAACAGTGAAGGGCGGGGCCTGACGCATGCACATTATTCAAAAAAGGACAAACAGTCGCTGGTTTCTCAGCAGTAGAAAAAAATCCTCCCTAATATCTTTAAGCTTCTAATTTATAAAATAGATAGTTAAATTTAATATAAATAAACATGATTTTGAAGTAAAGACTTGACCATAGACAAACAAGGGCCCAGTCCCAGAAGCCCCTAACCCCCCTGGGCCTGATGTTACGCCCCTGAGGCCCAGACACCGTCACCGGACTCGTTCTGATCATTTCAGCCTTAAACCTCTGTCACTACAAAGCAGTCTGCTCATTTATCTGTTAGCCTCATGTTGCTAATAGCTGTCTCCTCCCCACGTTGCCAGCAGGGGGCGACCCAGACACCTAATCCAAGCGCTCTCTGCAAAGTCAAAGTAACAGCTCCCAACAGAAGAGGTTTTATATACATAGACATTATTTTAAGTTATAAAACCTGAAATACTAATGCAAAGGAGTCTTGAAAAAGCCTGAAAAAAGCAGAATATGTGACCTTTAAAAATGACTTAAAGGTAATGTTTTTCCTTCAAATGTTGAGAAATATGTTGAGAAAATGTACTGAATGTTTTTGATTCACAATGATCAGAGATAAAACTGGGTCAGACCGCATGAGAACCTCTGCTTTAAAGTACGTGTAATACTTTTTATCACGTCCTTAATCTGACTTTTCCTGTGAGGTGGTGAGTTTTCTGTGAAGTGGTGAGTTTTCTTGTGAGGTAGTGAGTGTCAGAAGCGTCCCTTCCCAGTTTAACCTCTCAGATTCGGTTCACAGATTATGAACCGTGTCTGGGGTCTTGGACAGAGTTGGCCCTTGGATTCCTGCCTGTTTCTTTGTAGTTTTTTTTTTTTTTTTTTTAAGCAGGCCGCCATCTTGTCTCCTCCTCCTCTTCCTCCTCTCCATCAGTCAGGACTGTCAGGACCAGGGTTGGACTGAGGGCTGTGAGTGACAGGGTTCTGGCTGCGGGACCGTCCCGTTCCTCTGGGTGTGAGAGGAGGAGGAGGAGGAGGAGAAAAATGCAGATGATTCTCCGCTCCTCTCTCTGTGGACGGGATGTTCGAGGGGTAAACTGAAAACACATGGTCCCGGCTCTGCCTCCTGCCAGCGGCTCATGTACCTACTGCACGCGCTCAGAACTCAGAGACACGGAGAGAGACTGGTCCAGGACGTCCTTTCATGTTCTCTATGGGCCTGGACTGGATTAGGGCTTTGTAATAAGTAACTAAATACTTTTACCCAAGTATTTAACATCAGAAAAACAAAAACAAAAGACTAAAAAGAAACACGGCTAGTAGAAGTAATGGTAGTAGTAGCAGTAGTAGAAGTAGTGCCATAAAATAGTTTTAATAGTAGAAATATATTGGTGTTACATTTACAACAACCAAAGCTGCCCAAAGAGCTGTAGAGCATAAGATTACAAACAAAATGAATAATAAAAAACAGATAAAGAGAATAAAATACTAAAAACACAAGACAGCAGAACTTAAACATATTAACTTAGGTGTGTAAACGTAATAAAACAATAAACGGTAAAAGACAAAGCTCAAATTAAGAGATGGGTTTTTATGATGATTTAAAACTGTTTAGAGACTGGGCCGCTTTGATTCTGAGGCGCAGCAGCAGCAGAAGTTTCTGGTTTATACCTGTTTTGTTTTTATCATTAGAAGTGGTTCAGCAGAAAACATTGTTTATTTGAGGTGGGAGTAACTTAATAATTACAATCTAACCACAGGCATCTGTGAGGTTCTTAGTTATTCAGTAGAATTCAATAGAGAAGATTAAACAGCAATCTCTTCTGGACAAATCTGAAGGACTTAGTCATTTCTAGAGAAACCTGCTGTGCATGGGGAGAGTGGTTAAACCTGAGGAGACTCAGTCTGCAGCTGAATGTCCTGGACTGGACTACGGCAGAGTCGTTACCTCTGAGCCTCTGAAGGTAATGTCCTGTTGTTGGAGTGAAACTTGAACTGAAACTGAGTCTGTTGTTTTTGTTTCAGCTCTGAACTGTAAACTGAAGGAAGATTAAATATTAAGCCTAAGTTAGTAAGTAAGCTTAAGTTTTTTTCAATTTCACAAAAATGGCCTCACGTTAAGTGCGCGCACTTTCTGAATACATTTACTACAAATTACTTTTACTATAGTAAAATCTAAAGAAAAGTCAGCAAATGTCTCTTTGCAAACAGGCCACGATGTGATTCCAGGGTTTGTTCATGGATGTGCAATAGTAATAGTAGCAGTAATAGTAATAGTAATAGTAGCAGTAATAGTAATAGTAGCAGTAGTTCTAGTATTAGAGATGGTAGTAGGACTAGTTGGAATACTACTAGTAGTCATAGTAGTAGCTGGAGTACATAGCAGTATTAGTAATAGCAATATCAGTGGTAGTTGTAGTAGCAGCACTACTGCTACTAGTAAGAGTAGTGGTTGCTGCAGTTAGTAGTAAGAATAGTAAAAATACATTTACAGTAGCAGAAATAGTAGTAGTAGTAGTAGTAGTAGCAATAGATAGTGTAGTACTACTACAGTGGTAGTAAAAGATTTTCTGTTGAATTACAAAAAGCAAATGAAGTAATGTATATCTAAAGCAAACCTAATTCTTTTTCTGCAGTAATCGTTTGTATTTTTTACGTCTACTTGAGTATTGTGAAGTAGTACTTTAACTTTATTGTAAGTACTTTTTCCACCTCTGTGTATTTTACTGTTGGCTCGATGACGTTGTAGCCCGGCCTCCTGCTGAGTTTTATGGAGGTTTACCACACGAGACTTCAGGCTATACCACATCCAACAGTACTGCGTTTTATGGGAAAATACTCCTTATCCTGGGCTCATTACTGCAGGGGACGGTGGGAGAGTAAACAGGGGGTGGTACTGCGATTCGAACGGGGGTAGAAGTCACAGAATTTGGTTTTTGGTGAGACCACAGGCAGGATTCATAGACAGGGTCATTTCCTGTGTACTTCATAACATAAGTATACAATTGTTGCGTTCCCATCCTGTTATGAAGCGCTAACTTCTAACACACGCTGGCATTTAAAATAAACTCCAAATGGAAAAACAAAAGGACAGAGGAAAAGCTTTGTGAGGCGGTAATAATAAATACATGTGTGGCAGAAATTCAGAATCAGCGAGAGGAAAAATACACAGTTCGATTGTGTGCAAAAATAAAAAATACACATTTGGTCATAGAAATTTACTTAACTTACCAACAACAACAACAAAAAATAAATAGAATTAACAGTGATGGCAGTAGTAATAGTAAAAGTAGTTGTAGTAGTAGTATTAGTATAGTCGTGGGAAGAAAGGAGTAGTAGCAGTAGTCGTAGTAATAACAATAGTAAAAAGTAATAGTTGCAGTAGTAGTAGAAGTATTGGTAGCAGTAAGTAGTAGGAGAAGTTGTAGTTGTAGTAATAAATAAATACATTTGTTGACTAAGCACACGTACGTTACTGGGATATCTACTGAAAAAGTTGCTGTATTAGTAGTAGAAGTAGCAGTTTTAGAAGTAGTAGTAGCAGTAGTAGTAGTAGTAGTAGTAGTAGTAGTAGTAGTAGTAGTACTTACTTCACTGGGGTGTCCGCTGCCGGGGAAGAAGTTCCCGTTGTCGTATCGGTGAATGGAGATGTACAGGACATTGGGGTCGCTGTAGAAGGCGTCCTGGGTCCCATTCCCGTGGTGGACGTCCTGCACAGGGATGGGGTCGTTAGTGTTACAGATAAATGTCATGGAATAAAAATAAAGCACCATGCCCCACCTCTGACCTTAGTGCGGTTAAACTGTACTTTTTATAATAAAAAAATAAATGAGCAGAGGGAAAACGTGCAGACGCAGGCTGAGCTCCTGGAGGCTGGAGAGAGTTTGTTAAGGATTTACAGAGAATAAATCAAGTGCTCTGGAAAGTAATACTAACAGGGCTTAAACAACTAATCGAATTAACTGATTATAATCGATTTATAAAATAATTGCCAACTAATTTAGTATGTAGGTTCATGTTTACACATCCAGGTTGACAAATATACAAAAATGTTCTAAATCTACTGGACATTAAGTTTGTTTTTCCTCAAAGACGTTTCAGTGTTCATCCAAACTCCTTCATCAGTTTGAATTTACAGGAAGTCACTGGCTGATCATGTGACCTTCAGCTGTGTATTTAAAGTTACACTGTGTAACTTTTCTCCTAAATATGTGGGGCATACTGACTTGTTTTTGTGATTTTTTGAGCGATTATAAGGCCTGAGGTGCGATCTGTTGCTCCGAGTGGGGCTTCTGTACTGAGAAATCCCCCTCGCAACTTGGCCGGGAGCGCTCCGCTGTTGAGGAAGAGTCATGTGACAGGGAACGACTTGAGGCGCAGGTATAACCAGGAAGCTACTTTTAGCGTTGTTATTTTCGCCAGTTCGTCAGGGCCGAAGGACACAAGAAGATGAAGACAATGTCGGACGAGGCAAGAAAAAGAAAATGTGAAAGTGACCGCACCAGATCACAGACAAGAGTCAACATCGGACAGACTTTTGCTCGCTGGCGTCAGATGAGAGACAGAGAAGGCTGCAAATCAGATCACGTTTTTGCTTCTTTATTGTTGGGCAGGTAAATTAGCCTCTTTATTTTTTCTTTAGAACGTGCTTTTTCATACAGTTATTAGTCGTTTTTACTGCGACCACTGCGCGATATTTGTTGATAAGCTAACGCTAGCGCTAACTCTATAGAAGATCCAATCCAAACTTCCAAAGGTAGCAGCAGGTCAACTAAAGTTGAAACAATGATGGAAATAGACGCACGCTCGCACAGTTTCAGAAGGAGGAGGGGCCCTAGTGTTTACGTTTTGCGACGGTGCAGTGGCACCTGTGGCCTCTAGAGGCGCAAGACCGGGAATCTTACACAGTGTAACTTTAAGAACACTGAAACGTCTTTAAGAAAAAACAAACTTAATGCCCAGTAGATTTAGAGAAAACTAATTTAGTAATCTGTTAATTGCCATCTGGAGTATGCATAGACTCTGAAACATGCCATGTGCCGAGAGAAGAGGTTTTATTACAAACACAGAGCAGTGAAGCCGCAAAAACAAAAACAAACCAAAAAAAAGAAAAAAAAGAAAAAGAAAAGAAAAAAAGTAGAATGTCAGTTTGTTTTTTATGATGAAAAACCGTCCTCATGTATCTCACTTGTTAACATTTGGTAAAAATCCCGCTCAGCCAGCAGGTCAGCAGCTTCAATATCCAATAATCCACAGATTCATCGATTTTCACAACAGTCGTTAGTTGCAGTATGTGTTATAAAAATCTCTGGTGGTAAGTATATACTTGAGCACAAGCAGTTTTGGATAATGATAACTAAATCAAAAGAATATAAGCCACAGCATCATAGAGCTTTAAAAAGAATTCTACATCATTTTAGATGAATCCAAAAAAGGACAAACAAAGCTAAAGAGTGGGATCTCTGTGTGAACTGGTGATTCTTAATTGCTTGAATACCTTTTTTTATTATTATTATTATTATCAACAACAACAGGAACACAACAACAACATCAACAACAAACAAAATACTACATACGTATAGCAAACAAACAACAGACACACACCACATATGCCATTTTATAAGCAGTGAAAATCAGTTCAGACCCAAACGTTTACTGAAAATGTCCCATCTCTTTGTATATTTTTTAACCTTGTGGTCTGTTGCTTGAATAACTTGTAAATGTGTCTCTGATGGCTCATAAGCTCTGTGTAAGACAATGGAGTAGGTCTGCTGTACATTAAAGAAAATAAATGAGAGAACATTATTAAAACCTGTCTGCTGTTTGGTGTTAAATGTTTTGTAATCTGCAGACGTGGACAGAGAAGCACAATGGTCTTAAGGCCGTTTGTCAAAGTAACTCGTGATGTGTTCAGTGGCCCAGTGTTTGGTTGTAAACAACATTAACAGCTCACAGATGGAGGACAGAGAGACAACAGTGGGCTCCTCATCAATATTTACATCTGTGAGTCCTGTATGTGTGTAACTGTACTCACACATGGAGCACAGAGGTTTAACTCACGCATAAAGACGAGGCTACTGTTGAGAGAACAAACTTAAAGTCAGAGCGCAGCGTAATCAAGGGCCAGATAAAAGTTTAGGTATGTCAAATAAATACAGGATTATAAAAAGGGGTTTCTATAAAGATACGTATGTTTCCATTATCTGCAAACTCAACTTTTCTTCTCGTACTCCTGTTATAATGTTCCCTCATCAAAAACACACCTGGAGTTGTGTTTTGTTTCATTCACGCCTGTTTTAGTAATCCTGTATTCTCTGGTGCTGAGGTTGTGAGGCCTCAAAACGCTCGGTTCCACTCCAGGAAGCACTGACCAATCAACAACAATCCACTCTGCTCTCAATCATTTATCCAAAAAACAGTGTACAGCTCTGTTTCCACTGATTCCTCACAGACATGTCATACAAAAAGTTTTATGGAAGAGAACTTCTTTTTATTCTAAAGACTGCAGCATTCTGCCCTCTGCTGCCCTCTGCTGGTCTCTTTATGGCACCAGTAGAGTACTTATTAAAAACGTTTTCTTTTAGTCACATAATCTTTTTAAAGGCTGTAAAATGTGCTGCTGTTCTAGAGGAGACCAAGACTGGTTTAAAAATATGAAAAATAAAAATAAAAATAAAAATATAGCCCCTTTAAAGGTATTTTTAAAATGTTCCTCAGGCAGGTCGTCTGCTGAGGAGAACACCCGGCCTCCCCCGGTCGTGACTCTGATTCATAACGGGGCAGAAGTTCTGCTGTGGACCCAAGTCCAGCACTGGGCTGTATTATACTTTTATTCATATTTTTAAAGCAGTCTTAGTCTCCTCTAGAACAGCAGCACGTTTAACAACCTTTAAAAACATTGTGACTTTAAAGAAAATGTTTTCAATAAGTACTCTACTGGTACCAGGTGAAGATGCCACCAGAGGGCAGCAGAGTGCAGAAGGCTGCAGTCATTTGAACATAATTTAAAGAATAAAAGGAACCTCACTTAAACTTTTTGTATAAAGCCATTTTACTACAAAATGAAAAATGTCTGTGAGGAGTATTTTTTTTTTACCTTAATGACAAATTGAGTAGTAAACATGTTTTTTTTAGTGCAGAAGTATTCTAAGAAGGGACAGTATTAGAAGTAATAGTAGAGGCAGCAGTAGTATAGTTGTAGTAATTGTAGTAGTAGCAGCGCGCAGCTCTGGGCCCTTTGTATATAGTATCTTTTTGTGGGCTCCCCAGGCTTTTGAAGGTCCCTCTTTGCAGTGGGCCCTGGATAAACTCAACCCCCCCTTCCCCAGTGCAGAGTAGTAGTATCAGTAGTACTGGTACAAGTATCAGTACTTGTAGTAACAAGTTAACTTTTGTTCACTGCCTTTTTACTTATTTACTCCTCCTATATTCTTGCTGCCTGTTTTTACTGCTACTAGAGTAATATTATTTTGACATAAGAGTACTTTTCAGAGTACTTTTCCACCTCATACTTATTGTGTAAGTACAAGTGGACAGAGTATCCTAACCCAGTCCAGTGTGAGTATTTGGTTTGTAATATGTACCGTATTTTCCGCACTATAAGGTGCATCGGATTATAAGGCGCACCTTCAATGAATGGCCTATTTTAAAACTGTTTTCATATATTGGGCGCACCGCATTATAAGGCGCATCCACTAGATGGCGCTGCGCTAAAGGGAATGTCAATAAAACAGTCAGATAAGTCAGTCAAACTTTATTAATAGAATACAAACCAGCGTTCTTACAACTCCCTCGTTGAAAACTAGGGATGCACAGATACCACTTTTTTTCAAATCGGTACGAGTACGAGTACTTCCATTTGAGTACGTACCGATACGAGTACTTATATAGGGGTAACTTTATATTTTATACAGTCACACTGCTGTATCTCATTCATCCCATACCGTGTCGTCTTTTTGCCGTCTGTCCCCGCTCTGCGATGCTAAGTTATTTTTACAACAGAGTGGTTTGAACACAGCTAACCGTGGCTAAAATTTGGTTATACCTCATTTTAAAGCTAAGGTTCTCCTCTATTCAGTCGCTAAAATAATTTTAAAGACAGATTGAGCATCTGCGCATCACCTGCGAAGATTCGCCATTACATACAGGAGATAACACAATTAGCAACGGTACTTCTTCTGTTTTATCAGACAACAACTGCTTCAGACTCCGCGCTTATATCATTTTCGGGACAACTAGGACAACAAAAGGACAACTGCTTAAGTTTTAGGACTCACATATGATTTGGGATAAGTCTGGTTGAGCAGAATGTAGAGCCAGCTTTGCTTTTAAAACCTCTCACTTCGGCGACGCCCCCTGAATACAGTAGCCATAATTAACCAACATTGATCCATATATAAGGCGCATCGGATTATAAGGTGCACTGTCAGTTTTTGAGAAAATTAAATGCTTTTAGGTGCGCCTTATAGTGCGGAAAATACGGTATGTATTTTTGTGTACTTTTGAACAGTCAAAGATAAGAATTTTGCTGTGCACTTTTGAGTATTTCTGTGTACATGTACAGTTTATATTCTTACCCAGTTCAAGATGAGGAACTTGTTTATATTTGTGAGTATTTTGTGTATTGTGTGAGTGGTGTAGTGGTGAGGTATATTCTTACCCAGTCCAGGATGAGGACTTTGCTGACGCTGAGCCTCTGTTGGACCTGTTTGGCTGCGATGGCCACAGAGTTGAAGAAACAGAAGCCTCTGAAAAACAAACAACAAACAAAGAGAGTCACATCTGTGAGAGAGGGACACATCCAGGACACAGCTCAGTGTCAGCAAACTGTGGGACACAATCAATCAACACAGACATATCACAGCATCTGTATCCAAAAACAAAAACTTAAAATCACAAAGAGCTCCCAAGGCTAAACTCATAATAGCTATTTATCAAACTAACAATATGCAATAAGCTAATAAAGTCAATATACTCTATGTAAAATTAAAAACAATAAAAACCTGTAGATATATTGTTGCTTAGATGTGCAGTAACAAAATATTAATTATATTAATTCTCTTTTTTATAATTATTTTTACTTATTTTTTTGCATTCATGTTATCGTTTTACAAGTTTTACTGTCGTTCATTGCAGCAGCACAAGCAGCAGTTGCAGTAGTAAAGGCTGAAGTAGTACCAGTAGTAGTAGAAGTAAAATGTACTTCTTAAAACATACTTTAAAAGGGAGTATATTCTGCAAAATCAACTTCTCTCTGTCTCCCATGTTATAATGTTGTTCCCTCATCAAAAACAGACCTGGAGTTGTGTTTTGTTTCATTCACGCCTGTTTGAGTAATCCTGTATTCTCTGGTGCTGAGTTTCTGAGGCCTCAGAACCCTGAACCAACAAGCCCTCTACACAGTGCAGTAACTTGGTAATGAGGGGCCCCAGTGCAGGATTTCAGAATGGGCCCTAAAGTTATGAAGCACATGCAGTACTACAGGTTCATGTACCGAGCTTTTTAATTTGTTAAATGTTGCTTTTTACTAGAACTTGATAAAATAAAAACAAACAAACAAATAAAAAAAAACTGCTGCTTATTCATTAATATTTAATGCAATTTTCTGAAACTATATATATATTTTTTAAATATTAAAATTTTTTAAAGCATGATTTTTTTTTATTTTGCTATAAATTTACAAATTTAACTTAGGATATAAAAATAATGTATGTATATTTAACTCTGTTCTATAAGAGAGATGTGTGCTGCTCCTAGTTATTATGAATTTTAAACATTGACTTGATGAAGAGATGAACAAGGGCCCACTCTAATGGGCCCCTAATTCTCCTGGGCCCCAGGCTGCACTGCCTGATGTTACGCCCCTGCCTCTGCATCCAGTCTGCTCTCAGTCATTTATCCAAAAAAACCTGTGCACAGCTCTGTTTCCACTGATTCCTCACAGATATTTTTACTTTTGTAGTAAAATGGTATGATACAGAAAGTTTAAGGAAATAAAAAGCTTTTTTTATTCTTCAAATTATGTTCAAAAGACGCAACTCTCTGCTGCCCTCTGCTGGTCTCTTCACCTGTTTCTTTATAGCACCAGTATTGTACTTCTACTTCTATTTTAGTCACATAATGTTTTTAGTAAAATGTGCTACTGTTCTAGAGGAGACTGAGACCAAATATGAATAAAAGGAGAATATTATAGATCTTTTAGGTAAAATAGAATAATATAAATATAAATAGAATTAATAAAATGTAACTTCTCTCGTAAATGTTTAAACTCTCAGTCTTGCTTCTGTGGAAAAGTGTGTGGCATTGTACTTGCACTAGTTGTAGTAGCATCAGTAGTAGTAGTAGTAGTAGTAGTAGTAGTAGTAGTAGCAGTAGATGAAGTAATAACAAACTTTACTCTTCAGACTTTTTAACCCTAACAATAATTTAGTTAACTGCTTCCAGGAATACTTTTACTTGAGTACTTCAGCAAAAAAAGGGCCACCCATGTAGTATACAGTGACACAAATATTACATGCAAAAGTATCAAATACGGTCTACAAAGACGTGTTGATGTCTGAAAAACAGTAAGAATGTCTGAAATGTGTGCGTCAGCGGGTTGTAAATTCAGATCTGCTGCTGTTAATGAACTAAAGTCACTCAGATCCATAAATCACACAGAGACAGAGCTGCTGAGCACACACGGACAGAGCGGTGACGGGGAGAATGCTCGAGTTATCGCTGATCTGTGCAAAACAAAAACGCACAAATACACGGCCCTTTTCTGTTTCTTTGAACTTTTTAAGAGCATACATTATCCAGCTTATTTCTTGTGTTTGAGGAAAACTGTTTTAACTGTCTGCTTCTTTCCTTTTGTCTTTCCCCTCTGGGATCCTCTCTGTGTGTGCAGCGATGTGGGAAGTTGATTTTGCAAAGGTTTTACACCAGATGCCCTTCATAGGCTGTGTCCACACCTGCTGTGTTTGGTTCACTTCACTCTAACTCAGGTGAGCTTCCTGGGAAAGTGTGGTTTGTTTAAACAGCTGTGAACGCACAATCAGACTCAGGTGAGCACCAAACAGGTGAACTCTGGGCCGCATGAAATCAGAGGTCTGAGTCCTGGTCTGGTCCTGGTCTGGTCCTGGTCTGGTCCTGCTCTGGTCCTGCTCTGGTCCTGGTGAAGTGTGAACACAACGCAGACCAAACTACAAACTAACAGCAGGGAGTGGACTACAGCAGTGTTCACCAAAGGCATCTAACGTGACTATCAGGAAAAAATACAAAGATAGCATACTGCACATAAAATGTATTTAAAATGTCGCTAACATTAGCAAACAAATGTAAAAACTCTGCTGAAACAACACAGATTGTATATTAACCACAGAGAATCCACAGCTGTGTTCAGAGATCGCTGCTCTAAACTAAATACTTCATTAAATATTATTTAAAGTGCCCTGTGTGATATTACTGGGATATGGAGCTGATGAGGCAGACTTTTGACCAATAGAAGAGCAGGGTTTCTTCTTCCTAAGTTTCTCTCAGTAAATACTGGCACCCTGCCCTCTACAGGCGGGGTTTGTTACTGCTCCCTCAGTTCAGTTCAGTTCATTTGACAGAGCTCAGTGTGAACTCGAACCAGACCAATGACATCATCAACACAGGTGCAGACTTTTGCAAAGCGCAGAGTCCTGCACTCTAATCAGTAACAACCTTAAAGCAGCCCTCTGCAGTTATTTGGGCTTGGGACAGGCACACAGGGTTATGAGTTAAGATGCAGTTTAGGCACAGTCCAGTGGTACTCACAGGGGAGAGACAGATGTTGTGTGTGGTACTCACAGGGGAGAGACAGATGTTGTGTGTGGTACTCACAGAGGAGAGACAGATGTTGTGTGTGGTACAGAGGAGAGACAGATGTTGTGTGTGGTACTCACAGAGGAGAGACAGATGTTGTGTGTGGTACTCACAGAGGAGAGACAGATGTTGTGTGTGGTACTCAGAGGAGAGACAGATGTTGTGTGTGGTACAGAGGAGAGACAGATGTTGTGTGTGGTACTCACAGAGGAGAGACAGATGTTGTGTGTGGTACTCAGAGGAGAGACAGATGTTGTGTGTGGTACAGAGGAGAGACAGATGTTGTGTGTGGTACTCACAGAGGAGAGGCAGATGTTGTGTGTGGTACTCACAGAGGAGAGACAGATGTTGTGTGTGGTACTCAGAGGAGAGACAGATGTTGTGTGTGGTACTCAGAGGAGAGACAGATGTTGTGTGTGGTACAGAGGAGAGACAGATGTTGTGTGTGGTACTCACAGAGGAGAGGCAGATGTTGTGTGTGGTACTCACAGAGGAGAGACAGATGTTGTGTGTGGTACTCACAGAGGAGAGACGATGTTGTGTGTGGTACTCACAGAGGAGAGACAGATGTTGTGTGTGGTACTCACAGAGGAGAGACAGATGTTGTGTGTGGTACTCAGAGGAGAGACAGATGTTGTGTGTGGCACTCACAGAGGAGAGACAGATGTTGTGTGCGGTACTCACAGAGGAGAGACAGATGTTGTGTGTGGTACTCACAGAGGAGAGACAGATGTTGTGTGTGGTACTCAGAGGAGAGACAGATGTTGTGTGTGGTACTCACAGAGGAGAGACAGATGTTGTGTGCGGTACTCACAGAGGAGAGACAGATGTTGTGTGTGGTACTCAGAGGAGAGACAGATGTTGTGTGTGGTACTCGCAGAGGAGAGACAGATGTTGTGTGTGGTACTCACAGAGGAGAGACAGATGTTGTGTGTGGTACTCAGAGGAGAGACAGATGTTGTGTGTGGTACTCACAGAGGAGAGACAGATGTTGTGTGTGGTACTCACAGAGGAGAGACAGATGTTGTGTGTGGTACTCACAGAGGAGAGACAGATGTTGTGTGCGGTACTCACAGAGGAGAGACAGATGTTGTGTGTGGTACAGAGGAGAGACAGATGTTGTGTGTGGTACTCACAGAGGAGAGACAGATGTTGTGTGTGGTACTCACAGAGGAGACACAGATGTGTGTGGTACTCAGAGGAGAGACAGATGTTGTGTGTGGTACTCAGAGGAGAGACAGATGTTGTGTGTGGTACAGAGGAGAGACAGATGTTGTGTGTGGTACTCACAGAGGAGAGACAGATGTTGTGTGTGGTACTCAGAGGAGAGACAGATGTTGTGTGTGGTACAGAGGAGAGACAGATGTTGTGTGTGGTACTCACAGAGGAGAGGCAGATGTTGTGTGTGGTACTCACAGAGGAGAGACAGATGTTGTGTGTGGTACTCACAGAGGAGAGACAGATGTTGTGTGTGGTACTCAGAGGAGAGACAGATGTTGTGTGTGGTACTCACAGAGGAGAGACAGATGTTGTGTGTGGTACAGAGGAGAGACAGATGTTGTGTGTGGTACTCACAGAGGAGAGACAGATGTTGTGTGTGGTACAGAGGAGAGACAGATGTTGTGTGTGGTACAGAGGAGAGACAGATGTTGTGTGTGGTACTCACAGAGGAGAGACAGATGTTGTGTGTGGTACTCACAGAGGAGAGACAGATGTGTGTGGTACTCAGAGGAGAGACAGATGTTGTGTGTGGTACTCAGAGGAGAGACAGATGTTGTGTGTGGTACTCAGAGGAGAGACAGATGTTGTGTGTGGTACAGAGGAGAGACAGATGTTGTGTGTGGTACTCACAGAGGAGAGACAGATGTTGTGTGTGGTACTCAGAGGAGAGACAGATGTTGTGTGTGGTACAGAGGAGAGACAGATGTTGTGTGTGGTACTCACAGAGGAGAGACAGATGTTGTGTGTGGTACTCACAGAGGAGAGACAGATGTTGTGTGTGGTACTCAGAGGAGAGACAGATGTTGTGTGTGGTACTCACAGAGGAGAGACAGATGTTGTGTGCGGTACTCACAGAGGAGAGACAGATGTTGTGTGTGGTACTCAGAGGAGAGACAGATGTTGTGTGTGGTACAGAGGAGAGACAGATGTTGTGTGTGGTACTCACAGAGGAGAGACAGATGTTGTGTGCGGTACTCACAGAGGAGAGACAGATGTTGTGTGTGGTACAGAGGAGAGACAGATGTTGTGTGTGGTACAGAGGAGAGACAGATGTTGTGTGTGGTACTCACAGAGGAGAGACAGATGTTGTGTGTGGTACTCACAGAGGAGAGACAGATGTGTGTGGTACTCAGAGGAGAGACAGATGTTGTGTGTGGTACTCACAGAGGAGAGACAGATGTTGTGTGTGGTACTCACAGAGGAGAGACAGATGTTGTGTGTGGTACTCACAGAGGAGAGACAGATGTTGTGTGCGGTACTCACAGAGGAGAGACAGATGTTGTGTGTGGTACAGAGGAGAGACAGATGTTGTGTGTGGTACTCACAGAGGAGAGACAGATGTTGTGTGTGGTACTCACAGAGGAGAGACAGATGTGTGTGGTACTCAGAGGAGAGACAGATGTTGTGTGTGGTACTCAGAGGAGAGACAGATGTTGTGTGTGGTACAGAGGAGAGACAGATGTTGTGTGTGGTACTCACAGAGGAGAGACAGATGTTGTGTGTGGTACTCAGAGGAGAGACAGATGTTGTGTGTGGTACAGAGGAGAGACAGATGTTGTGTGTGGTACTCACAGAGGAGAGGCAGATGTTGTGTGTGGTACTCACAGAGGAGAGACAGATGTTGTGTGTGGTACTCACAGAGGAGAGACAGATGTTGTGTGTGGTACTCAGAGGAGAGACAGATGTTGTGTGTGGTACAGAGGAGAGACAGATGTTGTGTGTGGTACTCACAGAGGAGAGACAGATGTTGTGTGTGGTACAGAGGAGAGACAGATGTTGTGTGTGGTACAGAGGAGAGACAGATGTTGTGTGTGGTACTCACAGAGGAGAGACAGATGTTGTGTGCGGTACTCACAGAGGAGAGACAGATGTTGTGTGTGGTACAGAGGAGAGACAGATGTTGTGTGTGGTACAGAGGAGAGACAGATGTTGTGTGCGGTACTCACAGAGGAGAGACAGATGTTGTGTGTGGTACTCACAGAGGAGAGACAGATGTTGTGTGTGGTACTCACAGAGGAGAGACAGATGTTGTGTGTGGTACTCACAGAGGAGAGACAGATGTGTGTGGTACTCAGAGGAGAGACAGATGTTGTGTGTGGTACAGAGGAGAGACAGATGTTGTGTGTGGTACAGAGGAGAGACAGATGTTGTGTGCGGTACTCACAGAGGAGAGACAGATGTTGTGTGTGGTACTCACAGAGGAGAGACAGATGTTGTGTGTGGTACTCACAGAGGAGAGACAGATGTGTGTGGTACTCAGAGGAGAGACAGATGTTGTGTGTGGTACTCACAGAGGATAGACAGATGTTGTGTGTGGTACTCACAGAGGAGAGACAGATGTTGTGTGTGGTACTCACAGAGGAGAGACAGATGTTGTGTGTGGTACTCACAGAGGAGAGACAGATGTTGTGTGCGGTACTCACAGAGGAGAGACAGATGTTGTGTGTGGTACAGAGGAGAGACAGATGTTGTGTGCGGTACTCACAGAGGAGAGACAGATGTTGTGTGTGGTACTCACAGAGGAGAGACAGATGTTGTGTGTGGTACTCACAGAGGAGAGACAGATGTTGTGTGTGGTACTCACAGAGGAGAGACAGATGTTGTGTGTGGTACTCAGAGGAGAGACAGATGTTGTGTGTGGTACTCACAGAGGAGAGACAGATGTTGTGTGTGGTACAGAGGAGAGACAGATGTTGTGTGTGGTACTCACAGAGGAGAGGAGTGAGTGGCGTGGTGTCCTGGAGGCCTCACCACTGCAAAGCCGTTCTGTCACAGAGAGGAGAAACATAAGAAGAGCGGCCTGCGGATGTCAGATGTTTGTGTGTAACAGGGAACGATGGTTGCACATAGAAGAAGTCGTTCTGACAGTTTTCTGTAGGAGTCCACACCTTGAGTTCTCCTTGCGCCACCTTCAGGGCCAGGTCGGTAACACACCCAGCTGCGATCCGTGAAGCCGTGGACGTGTGGAGCTCATTCCAGGTCGTGTCTATGTCCACCTTAAACAATGTGGAGGGAGACATGAGTTTTAATGGCACAGAAATTCCTATAATGGACAAAAGTCTATGTACTCAGACCCATTCACTTTCTTAGCAAAAGTGGGTGTGTGAAGTGGGTCTGTACCCTTCCCATTCAAACTTATTTTCACCTGAATCAATCCTCCCTGACCAATGATGACTGTTTATCTAAAATGGGGCGGGCTTTATGTGTTGCCCTGAACTCTGATTGGCTGTCTGTTGCATCAAAATGTGTATATATTTTTATGTAAAGGTACTCTATTCTTTTCTGAGCTTTTAACCATGTTCTAATGTTGTCTCCTGCTCAGAAACAGACCTGCAGTAGTATTCTGTTTGAGTAATCCTGTATGCTGAGGCGCTGTCCTTCTCCAGAGCTGAAAACGCTCGGTCTCACAGCTCTATGTAGACACATGAAACCAGGAAGTGCTCCTGCGCGTTTCTAAAGCCCAGACACCGTCACCGGACTCGTTCTGATCATTTCAGCCTTAAACCTCCGTCACTACAAAGCAGTCAGCTCATTTATCTGTTAGCTTCATGTCGCTAAGAGCAGCACTTATAAGTCATTTTTTTTCTCTGCAAAGTCAAAGTAGCTCCCCAACAGAAGAGGTTTTCCACATATGCAAAATGCTAATGCTAATGCTAATGCAAAGGAAAAAAAAACTATTTAAAAAAGCCTGAAAAAGGATAATATGGGACTTTTAAATAAGTCATGATGACGTAAACTCTTAAAATTTAGCTTTCCTTAGCAAATATTTAGCAAAGTCCAGTATAAACAAACAGGGACACATGATTAACAAACAAAACAATTAACTATTTGAGTTGTGAGGGAGTGGGTTCAGACGCTAAAGCTTTGTATAGAAAAAAAAAAAAAAAAAAAAGGATGGAAAGACAAGGTTATCCATGTGATCTGGTTACCACCTCATGTTTTTGGAGTTCCTGCTCACGGGCCGCACTCAAACAATGAAATCACAGGAATTTCTTTAAACACAGAGTTGGCCATCTTGTTCCAATCACGTTTTGTTTTTTTCTTTTACAGAGAAACTTGTGGAGCGCCGTCATCTTATCAGCTCACACCCTCCTCTCCGCGCTCTCTTCCTCGCTCTGTCCACACGTTCTCTTCAAAGTCCTGCTCTGATCTTTATTCTTAGCCCTTCTTTTGGCTCGGCGTCAGTCCTTTATCAAAGTCTTTTTGTCTTTTGTCTCTGTCCACGTTGTCAAATGTGATTAACGTCCGACATCAGAGGAGGAAAGGAGCTAAATACTTTTACTTATTTAAAGCTCCTATTATATTCTGCTTTTTTTCAGGCTGTTTGAAATAGTTTTGGACACCTTTGTATAAGTATTTCAGGTTTTATAACTTCCTCCGCCTCAGTCCTAGGTTCATACTTGTGTTTGGCCTGAGTGGCAGAGGCTCGTTTCCTCATTTACTGATCACTGATTGGCTCTGAGTGAAGTCTGGGCCAAAACTAACAGCATCAGTCCTCTCCTCTGTTATTACTCTAACAAAGTAATGAGGCGCAGTTAACCACCAGAGGTTTAACTTCAGCTTATGTAAAATTAAACACTCTCCGGACACTTTATTAGGTACATCTCTGAGTTACTGATGTCTTATTATCATCTAGAACCAGTCTGACCATTCTCCTCTGACCACGGCATCAACAATTCACCACAGAACTGCTGCTCACTGAATATTTTCTGACTTTTTTTGTAACTATTCTAGAGATGGTTGTGGATGGAAATTCCAGCAGTTTCTAAAATACTCAGACCAGTCCATGCCATGTTCAGAGTCCTTTAAATCCCTTTTCTTCATTCATTCTGACGCTCAGTTTGAACTTCAGCTGGTTAGTCTTCAACAGGACTTGACCAGGACTAAACCAGGACTAAATCAGGTCCAAAATAGGGTTAAAAAACACTAAACCAGGTCTAAATCAGGACTAAACAGAACTTAACCAAGACTGAACCAAAGGAGGTCCAAAGTAGGAATAAACTAACACTAAACCAGATCAAAACCAGGTCTAAACAAGGACTAAACTTGGTCTAAACCAGGACTAGAGCAGCTCCAAACTAGGGATAGACTAACAATAAACCAGGTCTAAACAAGGCCTAAGCCAGGATTAAACCAGGACTAAACCAGGTCTAAAAAAAAGGATTAAACAGGACTAAACCAAGACTAAACCAGGTCAAAACCAGGTCTAAACAAGGACTAAACTTGGTCTAAACCAGAACTAAACCAGGACTAGAGCAGGTCCAAATTAGGGACAGACTAACACTAAACCAGGTCTAAATCAGGACTAAACAAGGACTAAACTTGGTCTAAACCAGGACTAGAGCAGCTCCAAACTAGGGATAGACTAACAATAAACCAGGTCTAAACAAGGACTAAACTTGATCTAAACCAGAACTAAACCAGGACTAGAGCAGGTCCAAATTAGGGACAGACTAACACTAAACCAGGTCTAAACAAGGTCTAAGCCAGGATTAAACCAGGTCTAAACCAGGACTGCACCAGGTCTAAAAAAAGGATTAAACAGGACTAAACCAAGACTAAACCAGGTCAAAACCAGGTCTAAACAAGGACTGCACCAGGTCTAAACCAGGACTAGAGCAGGTCCAAATTAGGGAAAGGCTAACAATAAACCAGCTCTAAACCAGGTCAAAACCAGGTCTAAACAAGGACTAAACTTGGTCTAAACCAGAACTAAACCAGGACTAAAGCAGGTCTAAACTAGGGATAGACTAAAAATAAACCAGGTCTAAACAAGTTCTAAGCCAGGATTAAACCAGGACTAAACCGTTGGAGATACTCACCCCGATCCCTCCACATGGCAGCAGCACCAGTAACCTTCGAGAGAGGATTTCTGCAGAAGAAAGATCTCACATTATTAAAATGATTGCATAATTATTCAGTTTATTACTATCTTGATTATTAGATAAGTTTATTTTTTACCGGTGAGCCTGCGGTTGTCCAGCTTGACCTGGTGCACAGGGTTGCAGCCGTACATCAGCACGTAGTTCTCTGAGTGCACCGACTGCAGCTCCTTTATGGTGGCCTTCCTACTGGGAATATGCTGGAATAAAGACAAATAATATTATGTATCTACAGTATGAACTTGTTTTTAGAGTACACTACTTCCACCTCTGGCCCTACCTCGCAGTGGTTCCGGAGGCCCCTCTCGTTCAGCCGGGACCAGATGCTCTGAGTTCTTCCTGGATGTTCGTGGTGCAGACTGTTGTCCCCGCAGCAGCACTGGTGTCTCTGCATCTGGGCGTCGTAGGCCAGGCCTGCACAGACACAAACAGATAATACAGTCAGCAACTATGGGCCTTAGGCGGGGCACAGCCTGGACAACCCTTCACTCTTCACTGCGGGACATTCAGAGTCTCCAGTTCTCCTGTGTTTGGACAAAGGTGGGAGGAAGAGGAGAGAACCCACAGTGGCACGAGGAAGACATGCAGCACTTAGAGTTTTTATGAAAATGGTTTTTAGTTTTGTCCGTTATGTAAAAGCGCTACATTTAGAAACACACTGGCTTTTTATTTGTAGTTCAAGGCACGTTGATAGCAGAGATGAAAGAAGAAAGAAAGTGTTACTTCAAAACCTTATTCTCCAAGTAAAGTACTGTAAGGAAATTGTTAAAATTACATTAGAAAGGTGTTTTGTTTTTTGTGGCACAGTAAAATGTACTACTACTAGTGTTGTAGCGTCTCAGACGTATTTGTATTTTATTTTATTTTTTACTTTTCTCCTTTATTCATTGTTAGTTCACAGGTTTTGGTCTTGGTTGGCCTTGGTCTCAGTCTCGACCTGGTCTTGGTCCTCAAATTCTCACCTAGGTCTCACCTCAGTCTTGAACCCTGAGAGTCTCAGCTTTTCTTGGTCTCGGTTCACTCTGGTCTCAGAATGGTCTCGGTTAGTACGGTCTTGACTATAACTACTACTTCTACTACTGCTGCTGTTGCTCCTTCTATTACTACTCGAAAAAGTACTCAAATAAAACTATGAACAATAAAGATTTACTCAAAAAAAGAATGTGCATGTAAGTGCTGCCCTGAATTCTGATTGGCTGAATGTCTATGGGATCAAAAACGTATGATCTGGTTGAGAGGTGATGGTGCAAGCAGTAGTAGTATGTGAAGTAGTAGTAGTAGTAGTAGTAGCAGTAGCAGTAATAGTATGCTGTGCCGTACCTGTAGTAAACCTTAGCGGGGCGATGACTGGGTGGGGCAGGGGTGGAGGTAAAGTGGTGGAGGCCGGAGACGACTGGGTTCGACACACGAGCTGGTGAGGCCAGATCAGGACCGGCCCGCTCTGAGAGTCCAGGTGAGAGCCGGACCTCTGCAGCAGCGGCCTCTGAGGAGACACAAACATAATCAAGTACATAAGTAGATTCATTACCGTATTTTCCGCACTAAAGCCTTTAATTTTCTCAAAAACCAACAGTGCGCCTTATAATCCGATGCGCCTTATATATGGATCAGTGTTGGTTAATTATGGCTACCGTATTCAGGGGGCGTCGCCGAAGTGACAGCAGTAAAAACGGTAAAGGGGAATTCCAGTCCCAGCTGTTCATGTGTGCCATAGGCGTGTTTATGGATCCTGCCGCAAAAGAACAAGGAGGCGCGGCCTTTGCTCCATCTCAGTAGAAGAGTTGCGACATTGAGGGGACAGAAAACTGAGCGCTCGAACGCTGTTCATGTAGCTTTGAACTGTGACAAATGGAGTTGGAAATACATTGTTTTCAACGAGGGAGTTGTAAGAAGCTGGTTTGTATTATATTAATAAAGTTTGACTGACTGACTTATCTGACTGTTTTATTGACATTCCCTTTAGTGCAGCGCCATCTAGTGGATGCGCCTTATAATGCGGTACGCCCTATATATGAAAACAGTTTTAAAATAGGCCATTAATTGAAGGTGCGCCTTATAATCCGATGCGCCTTATAGTGCGGAAAATATGGTAATACTGTTCTTATGTCCAGAAACACACAGGTTTACCAACAGAGCGGTGCAGCCAAGATGTACAGCAGAAACTGATGATATTCAGATTATTTGCTCTTTAAAGTATCACGTAAATAATATGTTCAGGCCATTAGCAGTAATAACAAACAATAATAATAATCTACCTATAATGAATACATGTCTATAAGTGACATTAAAGTTATTGCAAGCAGCAAACACTCGTACTGGTTTAAAAAGGTACTGCAGTCTAAAAACAATGGTCTTTTTTCTGATTGGACGATTGGCGATGCAGTTTTAGAACTAAAACAAAAAATGTAAACAAAAACAACTTGGCCATTATGTCAAATATATGTTTAATTATTAATAACTCAACTGTACCATTGTTATCAGTAAAACTAATGTTAGATTTAAATATGTTTACAATATATCTGGGACACATGTGGGTCATTTTTATGTGGTATAAAAATATTTACTGCTCATAGCACTTTTAAATGAGTTGTTTTTGCAGCCCACTAATCTGTCATCCTTACACTTCTCTAATCAGAGGAAAAACCATGTGTTGATGTCAAGGTGCATTGCTAAAGAAATTGTCATTTCTCCTAAATCCAACTTTATCAACACTGATATAAAGTTTCAGTATTGTGATTTGGAAGAAATGACTGAGGTTGGTTGATGTTATAGCTGACAACAGCCAGCTAAAAGCTATGTTATAGCGCCCCCTGGTGTGTATAACATGTTACTATAATTCCCTACATAAAGAAAAATAATACGACCGTAATTTTAAAGTGTAAACAAAGTTACAGTCTTTCTTTTAGCTATAAACAGAGTACTTTTTGAATGTTCATCTTATTTGAAATTGTTTTAATGACATGAAATAGTGAAACAGTTAAAAAGTAAAAAATCTATTACAAGAAGCCCCAAAGACACTGGATTGGTACAGAACAACTCTTAAAATTTATAAAATGGATCAAATGACATACTCTCTTAAAATCCAGAAGGAAGTTTTACCAAATTTGGAATAAATGGATCAAATGTATATCCCCCAACCAAGCAGGGTTTGTGTGACTCCTCCAGACTATTCTTTATTAATTTTTTTTGCACATGTAATGTTTCTCTATTTTATTTGTTTTCTAATGGGAAACGTTAAAACTGTATGCACCCTAGTTTATGTGTTTGGTTAATTTATTTTAAAATCTAAGTATAAAAACTGAAAAAGGACTTTGGAATAATTGTAAGACATATTTTGTATTGACTTTTGACCTTTTTCTAATAAAAAATAATAACAAAAGTGCTATAAAAGTGGTAATTCAGAAAAATAACTTTGGTTCTGAAAAAGTGTGTCACAGTAAAATGATCAGGGTTAAAATCTGGGTCTCATCTCAGGCCACAGGAGATATTTGGGATTTCTTTGGGACACTACCTGAGCGTTTGGGTGGGGCGTGTCGATGAGGCTCTCCCGGGACGAGGCGTTGGACTCTGTCCCGTACACGGAGTCCACGCTGGCGTTACTCGGTCTCCGGCTCTGTTCGGACCCACAGACCGACCCCGGACCTGAGATGGACCCGGACCCGGTCTCCTCCAGGTCCATGTCCTCCGAGGGGATCTGCACAAGACAAGGAGTAAACAGTATAAGAAATGTATTTGCTTTGTGGTAGTAGTAGTAAAAGTTGCAGTGCTACAGGTAGTTGTAGAAGTAAAATAGCAGTAGATGATGAAGTAGTAGTAGTGGTAGTAGTACAAGTAGTAGTAGTAGTAGAAGAAGCAGTGGTAAAAGTAGTACAAGCAGTAGTACTAGTTGTAGCAGTAGTAGTAGTTGCAGCACTAGGAGGCAGTAGACGATGAAATAGTAGTAGTAGTAGTAGCAGTTATAGCCCTAGTAGTCACAGTACTGGTCGAAGTAGTGACAGCAGTAGATGTAGTGGTAGTAATAGTAATGGTAGCAGTAGTACTAAAACTAGGAGTAGTAACAGTACTAGCAACCACAGTAGTTGTGAAATGAGCAGTAGTAGGAATAGAGTAGCACAGCTTTTCGATAATAGTAGTACTTGCAATAGTAATACTAACAGTAGTATTAGAAGGAGTAAAAGCAGCAGCAGTAGTAGCGGTAGAAGTAGTACCAACACTAGGAGTAGTAACAACAGTACTAGCAGTAGTAGAAGAAGCACTAGTAGAAACAGTAGTAGTAGTAGCAGTAATGGCAGAAGTAATTGTAGCAGTAGTAGTAGCAGTGACAGTAGTTGTAACAGAAGTACTAATAGTTGCATAAATAGTAGTGGCAGTATTAGTTGTTGCAGTATTAGTAGTAGCAGTAGTGAGAGTAATAACAGTAGTGACAGCAGCAGCAGCAGTGGTAGTAGTAGTAGTAGTAGTAGTAGTAGTAGTAGTAGTAGTAGTAGTACAGAGGAAGAGAACAGACCAGAGGAGGAGCAGAGGAGGACCTGCCTTTGTGAGCGGAGCGTTGGACTTGAAGCGGTCCAGGCCGGTCTTGGTCCAGTGGTACTGAGGGGAGTAGTACCCGGGGTGGAGGGACAGGGGGGAGTGGGCGTAGGGCGTGGGCTCAGAGCGGGTTCTCGTCAGGGGTCTGTGGGACGGGACCGAGACCCCCTCCCTGCCTCTGTGCGCAGACAGGGGGCGCTGCTGAGGCCACGACACAGAGCTCAGATCTGGCACTGAACAGAAGAAGAAGAGACAGAAACACACAATCAGAGAAAATCAATCTTATTTTTGTGAAATGTCTCATGGGGCTGCTTTAGACCTGGTTTAGACCTGGTTTTTAGCCTAATCCAGCTACTTTGAGCCTTATGCAGGTGGATAATGAAAAGTCTTTTCTTTTTTCTCTTGTTTTTATGAGATACAGAGCTGCAGAGACGTGATTTGTCCACTAGAGGGGGGTGTTGTCCCACATCTGTACAGAGATTTTTGATGTGAAAATCTGAGAAGTACTACTAAGTAAAAAAGTACTGCTACTTTGAGACATTATTACTGAAGAGGAAGTAAACGTGCTGACCAAAATAATTTGAGTGAAAATGAAAAGTTTACTTGAGGACAAAAAATCAGTACTACTACTACTGCTAATTTTACTACTACTACTACAGCTATTGCTTCTACTACTGCTGCTAGTATTACAACTACTACTGCTACTGATTCTGTTACTAATACTGCTACTACTACTACTCCTACTTTTACTACTACAATTACAACTCCTGCATAAGTTTAAAAAACAGGACTCACGTGCTACGAACTGTTGGTGCAGGAGTCCAGTGTTTCGGTCCAGGACTACGACCGGCTGCAGGCGCTGGGTCAGAGCTGAGGTCCCGTCCAGGGGCAGGTACAGGGGCGGGAACTGGGGCAGAGACCGGGGCACACAGAGGTCCGGCTGAGGGACAGGGGGACACTTTATTAGGGACAATTCAGCCAGTTACAGAACAGCTACAGCAGAGACCTGGTTTAGTCCTGGTTTAGACCTTGTTTAGACCTTGTTTGAACCTGGTTTAGACCAGTTTCAGAGCTGGTTTAGACCTGGAAGTGGAAGTGGTTTAGTCTTGATGTAACCTTGATTAAATATTTCTATTTAAAAACATTAGGACAGCTGTAACTAATAAAGTATCCAGTTAGTTCTATGTGATATAATAATAAAGTAAACTCTTGTAAACTGTTCGTTTGCAGAGAAACCACACAACTGACTGTGAAGATGCAAACCTGAATGAGGAAGTGAAAGACCAACATCGCCACAAGAGTTTGTTTGGCAGGAACTATTTCTGTCTTACTCTTAGACAGTGTCAGACTTATTCTTATACTACTTATACTTCCTGACAATAATCACAGGAGTAACAGGAGTTTAATATTATTACTGCAACTAACACTGCTACTGCTACTATTCTACCATTACTAATGCTACCCCACTACTTCCAGTACTGCTCCTACTGTGGTTACTACTGCTGCAACTGCTACTTCTACTGTACAGTAAAAGTAGTTAAAATATTAAGTACAAATTATTATTACTAGTATTCCTAATGCTACTACAACTACTTTTACTTCTGCTACCAATGCTATTATTGTTGCTTATTTTTTTATTTTTTTATTTGACCTATATTTAAGTTTCACTGAAATTAAGAATCTCTTTTGCAGAAGAGTCCGGGACCCATGGGTGAACTATTGTACAGGATTTGGTTGGGACGGGAAACTGGAGCAAACCTACTCTGACACAGGGAGAACATGCAGACTCACAGAAAGGTTCCACGCAGTCTGGGAATCAAACCTGAGACCTTCTTGCTATGAGGCAGGAGCACAACTACTTCCATTATTACTACTACCAGTTTTAGTACTACTACAACTGCTATTACCGCTACTGCTACTTCTACTGCAACCACTATTAGTAGTATGTTAACATTTACTTGAGCAAAAGTAACATGTTTCAAAAAGTACAAATTTTTACAAAAATGTATTCATGTAAACATATCTAGTATCCAGCTCTGTAGTAGTACGCAGTAGTATTGTAGTACTGACCTTTGCAGGGAGCCCAGCGGTGATGTTGGGTTTGGAGGAGTGGTTTGGGGACAGGGCCAAGTCTTTCAGCAGTAACCTCTGAGTCTGGGATCAGAGAAGTTTGTTACACTTGGTAAAATGTGAGGTCATGTGGTCATATGGTTAGGATTAGGGTTAGGGTTAGAGTCAGGGTTAGGTTTAGGGTCAGGGTTAGGGTTAGGGTAGGGTTAGGTTTAGGGTCAGGGTTAGGGTTAGAGCCAGGGTTAGGTTTAGGGTCAGGGTTAGGTTTAGGGTCAGGGTTAGGGTTAGAGTCAGGGTTAGGTTTAGGGTCAGGGTTAGAGTCAGGGTTAGGTTTAGGGTTAGGGTCAGGGTTAGGGTTAGAGCCAGGGTTAGGTTTAGGGTCAGGGTTAGGGTTACAGCCAGGGTTAGGTTTAGGGTCAGGGTTAGGGTTAGAGCCAGGGTTAGGTTTAGGGTCAGGGTTAGGGTTAGAGCCAGGGTTAGGTTTAGGGTCAGGGTTAGGGTTAGAGCCAGGGTTAGGTTTAGGGTCAGGGTTAGGGTTAGAGCCAGGGTTAGGTTTAGGGTCAGGGTTAGGTTTAGAGTCAGGGTTAGGTTTAGAGTCAGGGTTAGGTTTAGGGTCAGGGTTAGGTTTAGAGTCAGGGTTAGGTTTAGAGTCAGGGTTAGGTTTAGGGTCAGGGTTAGGTTTAGAGTCAGGGTTAGGTTTAGAGTCAGGGTTAGGTTTAGGGTCAGGGTTAGAGTCAGGGTTAGGTTTAGGGTCAGGGTTAGGTTTAGAGCCAGGGTTAGAGTCAGGGTTAGGTTTAGAGTCAGGGTTAGGTTTAGGGTCAGGGTTAGGGTTAGGTTTAGGGTGTGGGTACCTCCTGGGCCAGCGTCAGGGCGGAGTCTGAGAGGAGGCTGTCGTTGGGAGAGCTGCGTTCAGAGGCCGGAGTGCTGCAGCCGCTGGGGGAGGAGTCTGAAACACAGGTAAGATGAAAAATATGTTTTAAAATATGAGTTAAAGCACATCACTAAACAGTCATGGATGTTAATGAGCACAGAGCAGGGCCTTTAGAATACAAGCAGCAGAGGTGGTTTAGTACAGCTCCTTCACAGAACAGTGATATTACTCAAGCAGAAGAAAAATAATAATGATTAGTACCAGAGAAAAAGTATTGAGTGTAAAGTTTAGTGCACATTGCTTTTGGTAAAACCTTTTTAACTATAACTAAATCAAAATCTATACCACTGTGATTCAAACCTTGGCTTGATCTCAGGACCTGGCAGTGAGGCTAAGGACAGGCAGCAATAATAAAAAAAGAATGATAATGATAAAAGTAATTATACAATAATAGTAACATAATAGTATAAATATCTTCTCTTTAGCTTTTTGAATGTAATGTATTCTGTTTAGTTTTTTGTTTTATTGTGTTGTTGTAATATGTAGCCATGTTTACTTGGCACTTTCTACTTAAATGTTAATTGGGTTAGGCCCAATAAGTCTCAACTTTAGCCCAAACCTTTTCAGTTTGTGTACGTCTCACATCAGGTGGAAGCATTGTATTGTTTTTTGTTTACTTTAATCAGACAAATAAACTGAAATGTAGCCACTTTACATCTGAAATCAAGAAATACTTTTACTTAGAGATTACCTGAGTAAAAGCTAGTTTTTGTCCTCCAAACTTACATTCCAGTAAAAGTATGTTTCAGACAATGTGCTCAGAGTAGTAGTAGAAGTATTTTCTTGTCAAAAATGTGCTTTTACACTGCACCTCGTCCTTCAGTCCTGTGTTTGACGTCAGGAGGAGCACTGATCTTCCTCTGCAGAGGGCTCGGCCTCGCTCCAATCAGCTTCTTCAGTTTCCACTTTAACGTCGGCTCTGACACTGGACACACAAACACATTCACAAACAAATAATACACGACAAATAAGACTTTTTCAGTCAACAAAAATACCTGTTTTGTGAATGTGTGGCATTCAATTAACAGCACACAGATCTGGAGTCAGACTCATTCACCAAAGTTTACTTTTATAATGGCTAGACAGAACTCTCTTGCTAAAGTTCTCTTCCCAAGCACTGACATTACACAGAGTCAGTCGATTGTCATTTACCGAAAGGCTCTATATCTATAGCAGATGTTAAAGTCTGGAGTCAGGAGTGCAGCTTTTAAGGAAATACATAAGGAATAAAAAATTGTATCATCAACAACTGAAATAATATCAGAGCCATGTTTATTTTAGTGTTGCACCAACATCTCATTCACTTCAGTTTTTTAAAGGACTCAGACGTCCTGAAAGGTGCTGCTCCTAAATAAACATTGATAGGTGTGTCTGAGCTGGCACCTAAGGCTTCCACAGCAACACAAATAAAAACAGCAGAGATATTCTGCAGAGTACAGCGGGACAGTACCACTCCTACTGCACTCTCACGAAGTTCACTTTACACATTCCATATTGAAACTTATGCAACTGCTGCGGCCTTTGTTTTGAAGCTGTTTTTACTGTGACTGTGTGGTTTCTGTGTGGCCCTGCGGCTCTGGAGTTTAAAGAGACAATAATACACAAAAGTATTTTTATTATCCCTATGACAACAGCATGGCTAGTTTTTCTGCTTTTAGATAAAAAAATAAAACTTTAATGTCCAATATCTTAATTTTTCCATGTGTTTGAGCCAGTTTGGATTGTGCACGAGCGAGCTTTAACTGTGTCAGACACCTTAAAGCTTGAGCAGAAAGCTTTAATAACTTTTGGTGCAACACTCTGACTAGATGAGAGGGTTTCCAAACAATGGGCCAGGACCCCAAAAGTAGATTATTAAAGATTTTAAGTGGGTCGCTAAAAAAGCAAATCATAAATGTGGGAAAAACTTTATAATACTCCATGGACATCATAAGAATGGATAAAATATGGGTCACGACTACTACTACAACTATAGTAGCAGAAACATGGTAGTAGTTCGTAGTAGCAGCAGCAATAATAGTAGTAGTAGTATTTGTTCGAGCACACTAAATGAGTTTGTTCTGACTCGGGACGTCCTGTTACAGACAGGGACAGCCTGGGTCTCACCTGTTCTGCGCAGGACTTTGCCTTGGTCACACGGAGTCCCCTGAGGAGGAGAGGCCATATCTGCCACCGGGAGTCTGGAAACAAAAGAATAATCAATACATTTATAATAAAAAAAATCATATTTCCACTGGATGAATTTGACTTTTCCACAATATTCTTCTGTTGTACCTGAATCCTGACTTGGGACTGTTGTGGACCCTCTCGTGGTTCGGATGTCTGCTCATGATGTGATCCCTGAGTTTCTTCTTCACATCTGCGCCTGAAACAAATTCATACATCAGACTCATGCTTGGTCCTGGTTTAGTTTTTGGATTTAGTGATGTGTTTTGTAGTTCAGGCCCAGTTGTAGTCCTGGGCTCTAGTCGCGTTCTTTAATGCTGCATGTTCCTCCTTTCAGTCCTTGTTTAGTCCAGGTTTAGGATCATTTTAGGTGATTAAAGATGAAGAGTCACATATTTTCTGAGGTGGTTCTTGGTGTGAAAAGTTGGCATAGATGAAGTATTAAGCTCTCCAAACAGTATTCCTCTAATCCAAAAAAACAAGACGTGCTTTTACGTTAATGCAATAAAAATCACAATAAGCTACAACAATAAACTTGAATACACTCTTACTAAGGTTTCCAGGAAAAACTCATTCAGATGAGTCAAAGTTTCTCTAGAAATTCACTAAAATCTGGAAATTCCCCAAAAAGCAGTAACTCATGATTAAGTGCATTTGTCATCTGCATTTACTGTCAGGGGCCGGAGCCTGTCCCAGCTTGTTTAGGCCAGAGGTGGGCTCAGGACAGGGGCCACAGTCTCAGGGCTGACCGGTTTATTCTACTGCACATCTCTGCTCAGGTCATTCCTGCTCACAAGTTCTCCTCCTGTCCCGACCTGGGGGCCCTCAGCCTCACCTCCTATGGACGTCCTGGGCCCCTCCCTCACCCCCACTCCCCTGTCTGGATGAGGCCCACCTGCTGCATCCTTACAGACCTGAACTATGATCCTATAGATGAGCTAATGGACTTTATTTATCAGTCCTAGACACATTTTGCCTGCTCGTCCTGGGAAAGGTTTCTTCTTTTTTCCCCCACTAGAGTTGTTTTTTTAAGAGTTTTCCTTAAGAGAAAGAGGGTCGAAGGCCAAAGGACGTCCTGGGTCTGTTTAGTTTAGTGCAGTTATTGTTTGTGTTGATTGTGTGACTAATTGTTTGTAAAGCGCTTTGAGGCTGTCTGCAGTTTTAGAACAAACAACAACAGAATTCCTAAAGTCATTGGAAAAGTCTGGAAAGATATTTGAGAATTTGTAATTTGTGTGATGATAATTGTGTTGAAGATGCATTTTGTGTCTTATTTTGGTGCACAAATCCTGTTGTGATGAAATGTAGAGAAAAATATTTGTCAAAATCTTATTTAAAGCGCCCCTCAATGAATATGCTTGTATTGTTGCTTCAGTCTGAAAAAACTGAAATAATTTGTATTTTGGTGCCTTTTTGAAAGGAGTTCTTCATTATAGCAGTGAATTATTGTTGTTTTCCAGTGTGTATTACTTTGTTATTCATGAAAAGTTTGTGCTCCATACCACGTACATGGTCACGAGCAAATAAATCCATGAAATGAATGATATTGGGCTTTAGAAATAAAACTGAATTGAAGTGAAAGGAGTCAGGCCAACTTTAAAATTCAAAGCCATTAAAGAGCGCAGATCTCCACCAAGGCATTGTCCCTGTCTCACAACAACAGTAAAGATACCGTGCCCAGACCTGGAGTCAAATCAGGGATCTTCTAGTTCAGGAGTAAATGCTTTATCCATTGATCCACTTATATCTAAGCCCTTGTATCTCACAGTGATAAAGAATCAACCAAAACTGATCTCAGACAACCTTTATCCACTGTGGGACATTTAGATTTAGAAGTTTTGGACTCACTGGGGTCACTCCTGTTCTTGCGCGTGAGCTGCCGGAGCTCGTCATGTGAGTCCTCCTCCATCTCTCTCTGGTCAGTGTTGTACTGAAGGAAGAAAAGTTACAGTGAGAGCTCAGAAAGTGCACAAATCAGAAGTTTACAATGTTACGCTCAGATCTGGTGAGTCATCGAGCGCTTTAGGGCATGGCGGCAAGAAGGAAAAAAATGGACTTCCTTGTGACTCAGAAGTGTTTTAATGACGCAGCGTTTGCTTGTATGTTGTTGGCTTAAGGTTAAGACACAATGTTCTTTGACTGATTTTCAGAAATGGGACAAAACAGAACCCAATGTTGAACAAAAATAGTTCTGAAATATTAAACTAATACTGAAATATTGAACTAATTGAATGTGGTTGCCTTCTACTGAGCTTTTTAGTTCTTGCATAGAGCTCATTCATATCTGAAGGAAGTGACAAAAACATTTATTTTTGTAATTTTTCTCATGGATTAATTCGATGCTGACATTACAAACTAAAGAGTTGACACGGGAAGGTACTTTGTTCCAAAAACACACGAAGGATCTGTAGCAGCGACTTTATTTCAAGCAAAATATTCTCAAAGACAACAGAAGTTATTTTTGGAAACTAAAATGAACTAAATATTCTAAAGTATTCTCAGAAATGGCTAATGGAGTGTGACATATGAAATATTAACAATAACATTAAAAATACTGAAAAACTATACAACTTTTTATTTATTTAAGATTTATTGTGTTGAATTATTTTATTATTATGACCCTAAATGTCACTGTTAGATTGTTTTAGAGATGTTACAGCTGCAGGACACGTTTTGTCCCATTTCTGAAGAATGACAGCAGCCATTCCCAAAGTCAGACCGTCGTGGCCTTGCCTTAAATTTACCAAAATCCCTTGCAGACCCCCAACTCGAGAACTTCCCTCTATTCAAAAAACTGTCATGTTTTTCTCCATATATTTTTATAAAAACTTTACAAAAACACTGTTGGCTAAAATTTGTTTTAAAGGAACATATTAAAACAAGTATATAATTGTAATTAATTTCAAATTAGATTTTTTCTTTGTACTGTTTTTAGGTACTTAATATTTTCATTGACTAATTGTCTTTTTATATTTTTGTATGTTTTATTTGTTGTTATGTACGGCAGAGTATTACTGCAAACTGAGTGTAAATTAATTTGAGCTGTATCACGTTTTAACACAAAAATATTATTATAAAAATATTTATCATGTAAAAACGTGATAAGTTCATATCTTTTTATAACGTGATACATATCTTGTACAAACGTGATAGTATCTTGTAAAAATGTGATAACTGCGTATCATGATAAAATGTGATGACTCAATATTTCTAATTTCATGATAAATTAGTGTCAATTAGAGCTGAAATTAATTTACACTCAGTTGGAAGTACGCTGCTGCAGTTATGGCCAAAACCATGTGTGAAATAAAGAATGAATTCAAATTTAAATTGAATTGAAATACAGCCTCTGGGGGCCCTACCCCCGCTTTGTGAACCACTGAATTAGACTGCAGGTGGAAATGAGCAGTTCTGCTAAAACCACAAAATATATTTCCCTTTTGAGGTCAATGTATTGTTAATAATAATAATAAGGCATTAGTCTTATACAGCACTTTTCTAGACACAAAGTCACTTCACAATTTGGTGCATTATTCATTCGCTCACTTTGTGGTAGAGGCGTGGCTGCAACTACGGCCGCTCCGACCACAAACACACTGACATATTCATAATGGCAAAGTGGGTGAAGTGTCTTGCCCAAAGGCACAACAACAATATGCAATGCTGAGAGTGGGGTTTGAACCGCTGACCTGCAGGTTAGTGGGCAAACGTCCCTACCGACTGAGCTACTGCCGCCCCAAATTGTTGTGCATGTCCCTGTCAAATAAATTAAAATTCAAAATTCAAGAGTTTTGCATCCTGCAGCTGTGCGGGGGTGAACCTGTCAGGACACAGAAAGGCCCCACACGGTGCAGGAATCAAACCCGGGACCTCCTTGCTGTGAGGTGACAGTGCTAACCACTCTGCCGCCGCGGTGTTTACCTGTAAGTGCTGTCTGCTGATCTGGGGCTGAGCGCGGAAGGGTCCCAGGAACAGTGAGGGCTGAGGGGGAGCCAGCATGACCACGTCCCGGCCCGAGTGCACCAGCCTGGGGGAGACGCTGAGGTCCATGGGCTGCTCCCCGAAACCAGGGTCAGAGGTCAGAGGGGGGCGGAGCTTATGACCACATCCACTGGAATAAGAGAAGAAAGACAGCTGTAAGTCATTCACCTTCTACTCAGGGATTTTAACACAAAAAACATGTTTAGGTTTACAGAGAAATGGTCCCAAAAAGAGAAAAAAATATCCAGAGAGTGGCAGCTCAGTGATAAATTGTTGATGCCAGAAGTCAGAGGAGAATGGCCAGACGTGTTCCAGATAAGAGAAAGAAACTGTAATTCAAATACGTTACAAAAAAGGTCTGCAGAAGAACTTATGCTGCAACAAAATCTGGAAACTCTCTTATTTTAACAGAGTGCGATCTGGTAACTGTTTGCTTGGATACGGTAACTTTGGCTTAACTCGGAACAGGTTACTACTTTTGACTCCTAAAACTGTGCTGAAGGTCAGATGTGTAAACAGTTGCACAAAAAATAATATAATATATATTTATAACTACGAGTAATGTTACTACAAGTAACGTTTCTTACTTCTCTGTCAAAATATAAACAATCAAAAGTAAATTCAATCAAGTTCCTTATGGAAAAAGGACAGAGGACTGCCCTGGACACACAGAGTAAAGACAGAACTGTCCCGGCCACGGAGTAAAGACAGAACTGTCCCGGCCACGGAGTAAAGACAGAACTGTCCCGGACACGGAGTAAAGACAGAACTGTCCCGGACACGGAGTAAAGACAGAACTGTCCCGGCCACGGAGTAAAGACAGAACTGTCCCGGACACGGAGTAAAGACAGAACTGTCCCGGACACGGAGTAAAGACAGAACTGTCCCGGACACGGAGTAAAGACAGAACTGTCCCGGCCACGGAGTAAAGACAGAACTGTCCCGGACACGGAGTAAAGACAGAACTGTCCCGGACACGGAGTAAAGACAGAACTGTCCCGGACACGGAGTAAAGACAGAACTGTCCCGGCCACGGAGTAAAGACAGAACTGTCCCGGACACGGAGTAAAGACAGAACTGTCCCGGACACGGAGTAAAGACAGAACTGTCCCGGACACGGAGTAAAGACAGAACTGTCCCGGCCACGGAGTAAAGACAGAACTGTCCCGGACACGGAGTAAAGACAGAACTGTCCCGGACACGGAGTAAAGACAGAACTGTCCCGGACACGGAGTAAAGACAGAACTGTCCCGGACACGGAGTAAAGACAGAACTGTCCCGGACACGGAGTAAAGACAGAACTGTCCCGGACACGGAGTAAAGACAGAACTGTCTCGGACACGGAGTAAAGACAGAACTGTTCCGGACACGGAGTAAAGACAGAACTGTCTCGGACACGGAGTAAAGACAGAACTGTCCTGGACACAGAGTGGCTTCAGTGTGGTATTAAACAGCTAGCTACGGTAAAAGATTTCCTGGTGATAATCTATAATAATGTTGTTAATAATTATGTTAAAATGTAATTTAAAATTGAGTATCTATGAGCATTGTCGCGTGTGTGCGCCTATGCATTGTGTTGTGTGTATGTTCAGTATCAGTGTTGGCCTTATAGGCCCCGGTGTCAAAACGCAATTTTCGTTCCGACATTGTTTGATTTACAAATTAAGCACTGACCAGTTTCCTTTAAATGTAGTTTCATCTGTGCCTTTTTGCTATATTCAAACTATTTCTCTGTCGAATCAAAATGGCCATAAAACGTCTTACCGGATGTGAACTCTGTGTATTTATTGGTCACACTTAATCTGACTTAAGTGTTCAATTGTCCAGCAGAGCGGTCTGTAAGCAGAAAAGGATGTTGTTTTTTTTTTTCCACGTTGGACTCAAAAGAAAGTGTGAAGGAAAAGGGCGTGGTGTGGTCACAGAGTGGTCAGGGCATGAGGGGCAGGGTCATCAGTCTGTCAGCTCCACTGGGTTTTTACTCAAATCAGACGGAGGTAGAAGCTAAATTTAGCAGCAGCTGAAGTTGAGCGGCTGAACACCTGGATAATCCAAGTCAGATGTTTTTAAAAGCAGCAGAAAAATGGAAAGGGTTTGAGCTAAAGCAGAAAACAATCTCTGCAAGATGTTTGGGAATCTGTGCTTTTCAACAGAATGAGGGCCATGAAAATATGATCGCACTGTCAGAGCTGCAACGCAACCTCAAATAATGTTCCTAATTACATTTGTAAGAGAACTTTGAACCACTGAAGAGAGAGGCAGTCGAGCAGTAGTAGTATCAGTATCAGTAGTAGTTGTAGTAGTAGTAATAATAGTAGTAGCAGCAGCAGTTGTAACGGTGGTAGCAGCAATAGTAATAATAGCAATTCTTATTTACAATGAAACATTGAATTCGATTTCAGTTCTTTAGGTTTCAATTTGGTTCAATATAGATTTGATTCTATGTTGATTTAAATGCTTCAATATCAATTCAATAAAAAAACACATACACAAATAATAAAGTTCCTGCTGATATTTTTAAATAATAATGTGTGCAATATTTCTAATGGAACATGTTTTTCTGTCATGGTTTATTTATGCAAATCTGTCTGTATGATGTAAATCACAGAAGGATGTTACTCACAGTGCCCCCACTGGCCTGGGGGTTGAATTGATTCAGAGGATTTTCAGAACTGATGTTTAATTGACGAACAAAGTATTGCATTTCAATGATGAATCAACATTTTTACTCGCCCCTAAGTAGCAGCAGCAGTAGTAATGGTATTATTAGTATAGTACTTCTGTTTGTGTGCAATAGATGAAAAATACTGCTCTTCTAAAATGTGCTTTTTACAAATTATTTTAGCTTTTTGTGCATTTATTTGATATTTGTTGACAAATGCATATACTGGAACTCAGGGTTGCTACTGCAGTGGGTGCATGGCTTCTTGTTGAACACTCAACTAATGGGTCTGGACTAAAAAGCAGATCTCACAAATTTTAATTTAGTCTCAACATACATATTTGAAGCCTAATAATAGTTTTAATGACATGAAAAGAGGAAACAACACTGTGAAAGCCATGTGCCATAAAAAAAACTCTGCTTCTATAAAAAGTGGGTCACAGTAAAATAATCTGTGATAAAACTGGGTCCAACTCTCAGAATCCATGAGGATGAAACCAAAAATTTTCCACTTGGGTTTTGTTCGTATGTGGAGGACAAAGCACGTGCGGCTCCCATAAACCTGATAGTGTTTTCACATGTGACCATCTGAAACCTGACACTCACAGACCTACGCTCAAGAATGTCCACAAGTGACACAAAAGACGCAGAGACAGAGACGGCAAGGGGACACCTCTCTCCCTCTGGGCTAGAGACTGACGTGGAAAACTACCGAGACCACGCAGAGGGGCCACTTTATTAGGTACACCTGCTCTAAACATCTGCTCAGCCAATCACAGCGCAGCAGCAGCTCAGTGCATTTAATCCTGAGCCATTCACTCTCACATTCATTCACTCAGGGACATTTAAATTCACCAGTTCACCTGCATGAGTTTGTGGGGAGGAAGAGATGCAAAACAGGACACGCACAAAAAATGACTGACAAAACTGGAATCCTGCTTTCTTTACGTCTGGGAGGTTATGCAAATGTTGAAAGCTGAAGAATGTGACAGTTTCAGTGTTGAGGTGTAACAGGAAACACAGACTATCGTCCAAAAAATCTACAACCAGGGTTCAACACAAAAGCTGTGGAAGAAATATTCAAAATCTGTACTAAAGTAAACATTTTCCTACTAAAGAGGAGGTAAAAGTACTCAACAAAATTACTACTTAAGTGTAAAAATGTCAGTATTAATGTAAAGTATAAAGTACTTACAAAAGTTACTGTTTGCTACGACTAATACTGCCCCCCCCCTACCCCCCACCCCCCAACAATTGTTACTAATAAGTCTAATTCGTCTTATAAAGTCCTTTTCTAGTCACTAATCGTGGCTTTACATTCAGCTGCAGTCGTCCTTCTCTCCTCAGTCTCTGTGGGGGTGAGATGCTTCTGCAGCCACAGCTGCCCTGGGGCAGGCTGACAGAGACCTGGCTGCCTACGCTCCCTCCAACCACCAAACACAGCCACACTAACACATTCATACAGGAAAGGTGGGTGAAGTGCCTTGCCCAAGGACACAACGACATTTCCGGTAGCAGGGATCAAACCACCAACTGTCAGGTTAGTGGGCGATCTTCTACCAACTGAGCTACTGCTACTGCAACAACTCCTGCAGGGCCAGGAGCTTCTGTCTGTGAAGTGACTGTACTAACCTCGTTATTACTGAGGTAAAAAAAAGTATTTTTATTAATTAGACATTAAATGATTTAATAGTAATATTTTCCTATAATTATTTTTAGGAAAATGATTTATAATTACATATTTATTTATTTATTTAGATCTTTTTTTGGCAGGGAAGGATTAAAAGCAATTGGGCCTGACTCAGTGTAAACAGTTTTTCAGACCAGACACAGATCACATAATCCAGGTCAGCACAAACAGAGCAGGAGAGAGCAGCATCAGGAGGAGGCCCAGTGGTCACAGCTGTCCATCAGTCAGGACCTGTCTTTTTAAATACTCTCAGTAATGTCCGTCCTGTCAGGCTTTAGTGAGCTCATAAAACACAGATCTCTGTCTGCAGCAGTTCTTAAACACAGTTTATTTATCAGATCTAGAAGAGTTTGGACCTTGAGATGAGTTTTGGTGCCAAAGCAGTGAGTGCTGCTGAGGTGCGTTTGTGAGATTTGAAAATACACGGCTTATAAGTATAATAAGTAAATAAAAGGTACTTCAGAAATGAGTAAAAGTAGTTGCTCTGTCAGTACTCAGCAGTTCTCAAAGCCCCGAGGTCCAGAGAAACCTGATCCTCTGAAGTAACTCTTTGAATACAAACAGTGACTCTGCGTCTTTGTGCAGGTCACATGACTCACACCTGCAGCCTACGGTCAGGGCCCGGTTTCACTGTAAACAAACAGAGTGGGAAAAACTGGCATTTTCTCTCTCTGTCCTAACTAAAGCCAGAGTTCTACATCTGTCTGAAATGTCTCCTGTTGAAAACATTTGTAGAGGGGAGGAACTTTCAGTACAATATTTACAGATGATTCTGCCTCCTTGATTTGTTTAAGCCAATCACAGCAACGCCTCAGATGACAAAAAAACTAAATAAACAATAAACAAAATAAACTACAATGACGTTTTTTAGCGTCACCATGTTGTTAACCCTCCTGTTATCTTTGCGTCATTTTGACCCGCGAAGACCACAGATGTGACTATTTTTGTCAGTAAAAAAGTAAAGGTAGTATTGATTTTTTTTTAGACAGATACTAGCACTTCCACTAATACATACCCAAAAAATAAAGGAAAAAAAAAACAACAATTCCTTTTTTTCTATAAATGAGCCATGTTTGTTCAAAAATAAATGGAAATATAGGTGAAAAATGGAATGTGAATGTGAGTTAGATTGATGCTAAACTGAAAGTTAACCACAAATAAACCTGGAATTAAATATTTTACACAGAGCAGAGTCAAAATGTTCCACGAAGGCCAAAGGTGCACTGTCCAAACGAGGGTGAAGAAGTATCACTAAGAGGATTGCAGCTGTCTGCAAACCTAAACCCCGCCCACTCACAACAACACTGCAACGCCATTGGTTGAACCACCACCAGTTCAGCCTGCAGCACTTTACTTGAGCACAAATAAAGTCTTCCACCTCTGATTAGCAAGTTCACAGTAAAACAAACCAAGTAATAAACAGAAACCCTCAAAACCTGCTGACATCTATCTCTGACCTGTTTTCGAAGATCGATTGCAGGCTGAATTTTTGCAGAGTGCATCTCGATAATCCACCGCAGCGACAGAACCGGCAGAACGGCTGCAGATTAAAATCTTTCTGCGTGACTCGAATTTAGTCTTGAGGCTAAAAATAGAATGACTTCTGACTTTCAGTAAAGAACATTTCACAACCTCCATCCTCTTTCTGCAGCCACACACGCACACAGAAACACACATATACATACACAAACACACACATATACAAACACACAAACACACACAAACACCTATACACAAAAAATGCTCACACATAATAATGCACAAGTTGAATGCACACTTGAAAACAGAGAAACAGCGGCTTCCTGTTTCTAAAGTTAGAGCCAGAGCCATAACATCCTCTTTTAAGCAGAAGCACTATTTTGGTTCAATGGTTTCAGACATTTCTGCAGCAGATGTTTTTCAGCTGTATTTATATCCACGCACCAGCTCTCACTTTGTTTGAAGATAGACTAAAACAAACAATCAATGCACACACACACACACACATATATATATACACATATATATACCTATGGTCATCTTGTTATATGACTAATACTGCATAAAAGTCATCTAAAGCCAACTTTTATGCAGTTTGTTGTGTGCATGTTTTTGCTTTGTATTTTTGCCATAGTTGTGCTATAGCAATAATATATATTTTGCAGAAATAGAAACATGAATATTTTCAGAGATGTCTTCAGGATCTACAGACATTAACCTTCTCACCAAGTAGCAGTTTTGCACAAACAAAAAAACAAAGCACATACAAAAGGTCACAGCTCAGGATTTAGAGCAGGTCGTCCTTTAACCAGAGGGTTGGCGGTTTGAGTTCATACTGTTGTGTTCTTGGGCAAGATGTCACTCACTTTGCCTGTGCATAGGCCTCAGGGTCTGAGGGGCCTAAAAATGGGCCCTCTTCATATATTTTCTACTATAATGGGCCCATGTGAAGCCTTACCCCGCTCCTCAGCAAATCTGCCTACTGGCCTCTCCATCAGTTTGCCCCAGGGCAGCTGTGGCTCACCACCACTGAGTGTGACTGAGGAGAGAGGAATAATGCACAGAATTGTGAAGCAAAGAACTAAGAGTAAAAGGTAACATTGTCCAAATGCAGGAACTAAAATATAAAAGGTGCATTGTGTGTTGTTTTGGGGGAAGAGGGTGGAGCATGCGTTTTCTATGAATGCATGTTTAAACTTTAAAATAATAGAAATCTGTGTAAGACCTAAGCCAAATCAGTAATCAGTTATCGTGGGAACTTTGAGAGAAAAGCAGACAGATGCATCATTATCATTATTATTGTTGTTGTTGTTTTAAGGGCTTAAGCTGCTTCATAAACAACTCAGTGACAGAGGACAGCAACTTTATGACCAGGAAAAAAACAGTTCACATGAAAACACCAGTTGAAAACCACACTGGACAAGAGTGGAGGAAAGGGTGAAGCATATATGTATTTGTAGATTTAAAAATAAAAAGTGTAATATGCAGAATCCATCCACAAAAGGTCACAAGCTCTCTTGCCTGGGAAAACATCAAAAATAAAACCTACGCCAAACCACACTGGGAGGCAGAAGACCGGCGGTGGCCACTCCAGAAAGGAAAGAAGAGTTAATGTGCTTGCAAAAAAAATCTTGTTTGTGTAGTGCCCTCATGGTGACTTTAACTTTTTTCCTCCAGTTCCTGCTGCGTCCCGCTCGCTGTGAGGAATCCACAGCTGTTGCCCCTGTGCTTCCGAGCAGCTGGACCATCCATCCCCTCTGTCCCCTCTGTCCCACACAAACCCACTCCTGCGCTGTATAAATATAGACCGCAGTTGTTTCTTAAGGGCCTGGAGTCCACACAGCAGGTCTTTGTGTTAGCGTAAGTGGGACGTCCCGAGCCGACAGTTGTATGGATCCACGTGTCGCTGTATTAATAGTGGTCAGTTTGAAGGAGCACTGTACCTCTTTGTAAACTCTGAGATATTTTTGGTGTATTTTTGGTGTCACCTGTTTGGAGACACTTGTGATTTTGTGCTGGGTGGTTCACAGATGCCCCGGGACAGACCCTGTACTGTTCTGTGAGTATTAATAGCATTTATGAGTGCGCTGTGTGAGCTTGTTAGTGTAAGAATAGCATTAGCAATTGGCCACAGATGAGATGTGTCTCTCTCTGAACAAGGACTGTGTGCAAGTCAAGGTCATTAAAGTCAGAACAGCAAACTAAAACTCAACTATTATTAAAATGGTTATCATAATATCAATTTACACACAGCAGAACACTAGATGAACCAAATCAATCAATCAAAGTTTATTTGTGTAGCACCTTACAACAACCTAATGGAGCCCAAAGTGCTTCACAGAAAAGCAATTTAAAAACAAAAACATTTAAAACAAATAAGAATAAATAACATAAAGCACTGAAAGAAAGTAAAAGAACAACAAGAAAAAAGAATTATGTATCAAACACCAGTCTGAATTAATGCATTTTTAGCCGTGATCTAAAGACTGTGAGCTCAGTTATGGACCGCAGCTCAGGTGGAAGTGAGTTCCAGAGCAACAACAGCAAAGGAACAATCGCCCCACTTTTTGTATCTTGACCTGGGAACCACCAGAGACAGAAGCTCTGACTGGATGATAAACCGTCAAAAGGTCAGTCAGGTGCTGGGGCAAGGCCACTGACGGATTTGAACACAAACAGCAGGACCTTAAACTCAACCCTGAAGCTCACCGGGAGCCAGAGACTGAAGAACAGGAGGGATGTGGGAGTGTTGTGGAGCATTTGAAAGAAGGCGAGCAGCAGCATTTTGTACCAACTGCAGCCTGCAGAGGAGAGACTCACTGAGTCCAGTGCAGAGGGCGTGGCAGAAGTCAATCCTCAAGCTGATGAAGGCATAGAGAGCCTTTTTGAGGTTGGCCCGGGATAGAAAGGGTTTAACCTTAGTCAAAAGCCTAAGCTGAAAAAAGCTCGCTTTTACCACAGACATAACCTGCTTTTCAAACTTCTCTGTCAAAGATTACCAAAGACAGAACCAAAGCCTGTGTATGCTGTTTAACTGGAAGTAACTTAATCCTTAATGTGCCAAATCATATCAATGTGATCTCAAGTCTAGACAAAAGTCTTTAGTTTTAGTTTTTAAAACCCACACTCACCCTTTGTGCAATATCATGTTCTATTATGAGAACTGATACTGGTTTTAGTGACAGAAAAAAAACAAAAACTGCCATCATAGTCAAAACAATTCCATGTGACAAGCTATTTTAAAGCAGAACTATGCATCTTTGCTCATTTCTTTGCTTCTTTTTCATCTATTTTTTCTCTCTAGTGCGCCCCCCACATTTGGGAGTAAAGCATATGGTAAAAACTCAAGCGTTGGCCCCTGTGTGACCCCTGTGTGGCCCCCTGTAGCCTTTAATCGGGGAATATAAACAAACCAGGCTGGTGTCTGTATCTTTGGCCCTTTTTTTGATACCACCCTGTACCAGAGCTTTTCGGTCGGGACCACAAAGGTTCACCACAGTGCAGCCCAACACTGACAGACAACCATTCACTCTCACAGTTTAGCTTCTTCACTTACACAGAGGGAGGTTTAAAAGTTCTGCAGAGTAAAAAAAGTTAAACAAAAACATACAGAAATACCAGACTGTCAATTTTAACTGCTCCAAACTTAGAAAATGCAAAGTATGAGAACTATTTATGTATACGTTTTTGTTGCACGCTGATAAAACTACATTCCTGCCAAACTATTCATACAAGAGTCATAGCCGTTGCCATAACATTAAATTCCCAGTATTTCCTGAGTGCTAACCCTGGAAAAAACAGGTGAAAGGTGAGGAGTTCACAGTGGAGCCGTGTTTCTGAGGCTCATCACAAGTTTTTCATGCTTTTTACAAAGATTAATCTGATAAAGTTCCTAAATCTAAAACACGCTGACACTGCGGAGGTGGGCACAGAGAGGACAGCTCCAGATCTGGCTCAGGTTTTTGTGTCAGGAGGTTTGGCATGAGACCGAGACTCTGACTCGCCCCGGGATGTTTTTTTTTTTATTGCTTTGACAACCTTCACTGATGCCCTGATCGTTTACACCACAGGACTGCCGCTCACTGGATTCTTTCTGCCCTTCTTTTCTCTGTAAACCCTGAAGATGGTCGTAAATGAAAATCCCAGTAGAGCAGCAGTTTCTGAAATACTCAGAGCAGTCCATGCTACGTTCAAAGACCCTTAAATCCTCTTTCTTCTTCTTTTGGACTTCAAAATGTCCCAGGACTGAATGCACAGACCTGCTGCACTGTGATTAACTGATTAGTTTTTGCATTAACAGGCAGTGTAATTGTAAAATATTTAAAGACGAAAAGCAGAGGTGAAAATTAAGTAGATACATACAAAAAATGTACTGTTACTTAGAAAATGTGTGTTACTTTAACTCAAATACATTTTCTTTAAATTAGTATTTTTTGTAACAATAGTAACAGTAAAAGAAGTTGAACAAGAAGTTGCAGTAGCAGTAGTAGTACTAGTAGTGGTAGTGGCAAAAAGTAGTAGTAGTGTCATTAGAAATTGGTAGTACTGGGTCGTAGTAGTTGTCATAAAAGTATAGTAGTACAAGTAATAAAGGCAGGACCAATAGTAGATGTAGTTATGGCGACAGGGGGCCCATGGGAAGCCCCGGGCCCCTGTCGATGGGTAGTAGTTACTTTTAATAGTATAAGAGTTGTAGTAGTAGTAGTAGTAGTGGTAGTAGCTGTAGAGGTTAATGAGTTAAAAAGCTATAACTGTTTTACTTCAGGTCAGTGTAAGACCGAGGGTTGGTTTTCTTATGGTTTTATGCTAAGTATTAAAGCTACACTCAAGCTGTGAGTAATCTGTGTGTTATTCATATTTTGCTGGTTCATATAATCTTTATATATTCATTATAAGTGTTATGTTCCTTGTCCATGTCTTGTTTTCTGTTTGTTTCCCTTGTGTTTTATTTTGTAGTCTTGGTTTGTCCTCGTGTTTTTCTGATTTCCTGCTTTTTTTGTTTCCCGCCCTTGTGATTACCTGCCCCGCCTTAATGTGTTTCACCTGTGCCTCATCCCAGTGTGTGTGTATTTAAGCCATGTGTTTTCCCCTGCTTTTTGTCGGTTCATGGTCGTGTATGGTCATGTTTTTGGTCATGTTTTTGGTCATGTTTTTGGTCATGTTTTTGGTCGTGTCTTTGGTCGTGTCGTTTGTGAGCTCCTGCGTCTTGTCAACCTCGTGTTTTTGTGTGAGTACCGTGGATTAAAGTTTATTTTTGGGTCCTTTTCCCTCCTTGTGTTCCTCGAACCTCGACAATAAGCCCTGCGACAAGCTGGCCCCTGTCCCGAGTGTCCACCGCCTACGGCCCAAAGTTACTGGGCGCAGTTTAGTGGGTGTGGTTAAATGGTGATGACGTCAGAATAAAGGTGAACATAACCTGATGGGCGAGTCCCAGGCTGCCTACATTACATCATGGGCTGTAAATTTCCACTACTTAATGATTTCTATAACTCCATAATAATGACCTGGATGAACTTTGGTGGCTGAAACAAACTGAGCGTCTGCAGCAGGAGCAGGAGGAACCAGTTCAATTGGGACGGTCCCATATTTATGTTTACAAATTAAATTTGAGTAGCAACTGTCTAGACGAATAATAACTTGCTATTTTCAAGGACAAATGGAAATTAATGTTATCAAAAAAGTGATGTGTGGATGAGCTCAGGGCTTTTGTGGGGACGGGACATGAGCTCTGTTTGTTGTGTTGTGCAATAAACTTTTCGGCACTGGACTCTTTCTCGTCTGCTCCTTGTTTTTGGATTTATTATGTATTTTTTTATTCTACATAGCATTAATACTAGAAGAAGACGTATTTATAAAAATCTGCTCTGGGTAGTAATGGGGCTTTGACTCAAATACATTTTTTTCTAAATTGGTAAAAGTGTTTTTTGAGCTCAGTGATAGTAGTAGCAGTGGTAATAATAATAATAGCAGTAGTACTAATAGTAGCAGTAATAGAAGTTGAACTAGTAGCCACAATAGCAGTACTAGCAGTGATAAGTACTTTCTACTTCAGTAAATGTTACACTCAATACTCAGCCTACACAATATGTTGCAAATTTATTGTTCCCTCAATATCAGCCAACACAAAATCTGTATCGCAAGAAACCAAATGAAATTACTTAAAGCTCCCAGCTTCTGTTTTTTTGTTTTTTGTTTTTTTGAAACAGCGTTGGACTCCTTTGCTTTAGTATTTCAGGTTTTATAACTTAAAATAATGTATCTGTGGAAAACCTCTCCTGCTGGGGAGCTGTTACTGTGACTCTGCAGAGAACATTAGGGTTAGGTGTCTGTGGCCCCCTGCAGAGCATAAAAGGGTTCATTAGCACAGCTGTTAGCGACATGATGCTAACAGATAAATGAGCTTTGTAGTGACGGAGGTTTAAGGCTGAAATGATCAGAGTCCGGTGACGGTGTCTGGGCTTTAGAAACGCGCAGGAGCACTTCCTGGTTTCATGTGTCTATGTAGAGCCTGTGAGGACCGAGCGTTTTCAGCTCTGGAGAAGGGCAGCGCCTCAGCATACAGGATTACTCAAACATGTGACATGACCTTTAAAAAGTCCAGATTAATTTACTCCTTATTTAGTTTTATTCTAGTCCTGGTTTAGTCTTTGCTTCGACACAGTAAATACAGAGACTAATATTTCTTTTTTAATTTAACTTTAACTGAACTTACTGTGTGATAACAAATAATGATAAGTTAAGTTTTAATATAGTTTTACTCTATTTATTTATTGTGCTTTTATAAAAATTTGTTTTGGACATTTTTTTAATTTGTTTTTTTTTTTAATTTGTTTTGGACTTTTGTTAATTTGTTTTATGACATTTGTTATTTGGTTATGGACATTTTTTAATTTGTTTTGGGTATTTTTAAATTTGTTTTGGGCTTTTGTTACTTTGTTTTGCACTTCTGGGCCACCGTAGTTTTATTGAACCTGTACACCTTTTTGGGGCAGTAGTAGCTGTTTTTAAATGTACTATATAAATAAACTTTGACCATGAACAAGATGATGGCAGTATTTAAGAATTTAAATATACAGCCAATACTTAAATATAGAAAATGTAAATATAAAGACAAAATAAGACTTCTTCCTGTAAAGTTTAAATCGGTGGAGTAAATGTGACAGTACTGCATATACAATACCCCAGAGTAGGGAGTGGAACTGAAACTGTAGCACTCAGTGTAAATAAAGTATGTAATTAAAGGATAAACTCGTAACACAAGCCTCGCGTGTATTTTTAGATCTGATGCCACGCCAGCCTCACCTGAAACACTTCCTCCATAAAAAAAACTCAGGCCCCAACACATAATTAAATCTATTTTAGTTCATACAAGTGAGCTGAAACCAGATTTACCTGCGACAGGTGAGCTCAGAGCCCCGCCCCCTCCAGGAAATGTGTTTCTGTATTTTATTTGTTTATTATTGTCACAGCCACAATATTTGCCTACGCCCCATTTACTTTGAAATTAAAAGTATTTATAGATTATACACAGACAACACTGGGATGGTTATCATCAGAGCTATGGTACTACTACTACTACTACTACTACTACTACTACAACTTCTACTACTACTACTACTGCTACTGCTACTACTACTACTTCTACTACTACTACTTCTACTACTACTACTACTACTACTGCTACTACTACTACTACTACTACTGCTACTACTACTACTACTAATACTGCTACTACTACTACTTCTACTACTACTACTACTACTACTACTACTACTACTACTACTACTACAACTTCTACTACTACTACTGCTACTACTACTACTACTACTGTTACTGCTGCTACTACTACTACTACTAGTACTACTACTACTGCTACTACTACTACTGTTACTACTACTACTACTACTACTGCTACTACTACTACTACAACTTCTACTTCTACTACTACTACTACTACTACTACTACTACTACTATTTCTGCAACTGCTACTGCTACTACAACTACTAGAACAACAACTACTACTTCCACTGCTACTACTACTACTACTACTACTACTACTACTACACTACCTAATAAATGAGTCTGTTACCCACTTTACCACCAAAGTAGAAAAAAAAACTTCATTTAGAGACGTTTAAACTGAAAGTGAAAGTACAGAAAGTTGGTTTGTTCCTAATTGTTACGGTTAGATCCTAATCCTCACATGATACTTGTACACACTGGATGTACTGCAGTATTTTGCAGGTTGTGGATGGTCAGCTGAGCGAGTGGATCTGAAATCGGGAAGAGGAAACATGATCCTCGCTCGGCCCGTCCACAAAACACTGTCCCATTGTGAGACAGAGAGAGAAAGAGGGATGGGGGGTGTTTAAAGGTTATCTGTCCCGGGAACGATTCACCCACACAGACCCGCTCTGAGCAAAAAACTCAGGAAAACATGGCCTACTTTCAGACTTTAGTGCCATCTCTGAGTACGAGATCCTAATGTGAGGGCAGTTCTAGAGGTGGAAAGTACACACAAAGTACTTTTACACAAGTACTACCGGGATAATGTCTCAGAAAACTTTTTAAAATTGATTTGAGTAAATACTTGAGGATAAAATGCCAAAGGAGTATAAGGTAGTAGATAAAAGGTTGTAGTAGTAGTAGTAGTTACTGTAAGGAGTACTGGTAGTAGTAGCAATAGCAGTAGTAGTATGAGGATTAGTAATATCAGCAGTGGTAGTAGCAGCAGCAATAATAGTAGCAGTAGAAGTAGCAGCAATCGTGGTAGTAGCATAGTACTCTAGTAGTAGTAGTAGAGCTAGTAGTAGTGGTAGTAGCACTAGTATTAAGAGTAGCAGTGCCTGTAGTAGTAGTTGTAAGTTGTAGTTGTAGTATTAGCAGTATAGGCAGCAGCAGTAGCAGTAGCCTAGTACTCTAGTAGTAGTAGAGGTAGAAGTAAAAGTAGTTGTAGTGTTAGTAGTAGCACTAGTTTTAAGCATAGTAGTGCCTGTAGTAGTGGTAGTTGCTAGGTAGTATAATGGTCGTTGGTAGGTAGTATTAGCAGTATAGTAGTAGTAGTATCAGTAGTAGCAGCAGCAGTAGTAGTAGCAGTCATAGTATTAGTAGAAGTAGTATCAGTAGTAGCAGCAGTAGTAGTAGTAAAACCATAATTTAAATGTACTTAAATAAACTTATATACAGTTTTACTTAACAACAAATAAAAATATTAACTACAGTTACTTTTACCTTGGTGATATTATTCTGAAGTAACAGTACTTTTACTTGAGTACAGATTTGTAGTACTTCCACTTCTTGCAGCCTGAGAGAAACTGTGTCACGTTTACTCTGCAAGAATCTGGAAATGTACAGTGTTTTTGTCCCATAATGGTTAAAGTACTGCAGTATGACAGAAGTAAACGTGATGACAGCGCTGAGCCGGGTCCAGGAGCTGTTTTCACTGTTGACAGGAGTAACCATAGAGTACACAGAGTACACACTGGAGGCTGTCCTGGGATGAGAGGACAGAGCTTTGTCATCCAAAACTCTCTGTAACCTCAGACTGATACATTTATACAAACTAAATACTTTTTATGGTTTTCTTTTCTCTGAGTTTGTACAGGACAGAGAAACAAACAGAGTTACCAACAAAACAGAGTTACTAATGCTCAAAACAACATACATTTAATACTGAGAGTGATCACACCAAGTACCACCTCCGAAAATACACATACTTTATCTAAAACAAGCATGAGTAAATAAGGATTAAAAACAGGGACAAAACCATGACATTATTAAGACTAAACCAGGTCTAAACCAGGACTTAGCACCTCAAATACTGTACGCTAATCCCAAACCAGAGCAGGACTAAAACATGAATAAAACTACCTTTAAATTAAAATAAATCAGGTCTTGGATTGAAAAAGACTCCCTAGTACCACTAGAAGTCTGTGCACCATCACTGGGGCCTGGGACCGAGCGTTTTTAGGCATCAGAAACTCAGCACCAGAGACTACAGGTTTACTTAAACAGGCGAGAATGAAACAGAACACAAATTTTGCAGACTAGAGCACCTTTAAAATTGAGAGGTGTAGGAAGTAAACTGCTACTACTACTACTACTACTACTACTACTACTACTACTACTACTACTACTACTACTACTACTACTAAAACTACTAATACTACTTCTACTGCTGCCACTGCTTCTACTAGTACTATTCCTGCTAGTACTACTATTACTACTACAACCGCTACTATAACTACTGACACAATTACAACTACTACAGGTATTGCTACCCCTACTACTACTACTACTACTACTACTACTACTACTACTGCTACTACTACTACTGCTACTGCTGCCACTGCTTCTACTAGTACTATTCCTGCTAGTACTACTATTACTACTACAACCGCTACTATAACTACTGATACAATTACAACTACTACAGGTATTGCTACCACTACTACTACTACTATTACTTCTACTACTACTACTACTACTTCTACACTGTACCTAACAAAGCGAGTCTGATACCCACTTTACCAACACAGTAAAGAAAAAAAAAAAATACTGTTTGCTTTCCTAAATGTACATTGCCATTAGATCCAACTAATCCTCACGATACTTGTACACACTGAAGTACTGCAGTATCTCACATGATACTTGTACACACTGAAGTACTGCAGTATCTGGGGTTGGTCAGCTGAGTACGTGGATCTGATGCTAAAGTATGAATTGCTAGTTTGCATTAGTCACAAAAATCCCAAGTTGTGCATAAACAAGATGCTTCTGGCAGCTGGCAACCAATCAGCTTCATGCGTGTAACGTCAGTGCAGGGATAGAGAACATTAGCAAGTGTATGAATATTTAGCTATTTTTGAACTACTTTTTTACAAATAAATACTACTTCTACCACTAATATTACTACTGCTTCTTCTACTACACTACTACCACTACTCCTACTACTGCTGCTACTACAACTGCCTCTAACAATACAATACAACAAGATACGTACTATTACTACTGCCATTACTACTACTACTACTACTACTACTACTACTACTACGATCCTATAGATTATACACATACAGCACAGGGATGTTTATCTTCAGTGTTATGGTACTACTACTACTGCAGCTGCTGCTAATACTACTACTGCTACTATTACTGCTACTGCTACTGCTACTGCTACTACTACTACTACTGCTACTGCTACTGCTACTACTACTACTATTACTGCTGCTACTACTACCAGTACTACTATTACTACTACTGCTACTGCTACTGCTACTATTACTGCTACTGCTACTTTTACTGCTGCTACTACTACTACTACTACTACTACTACTACTACTACTACTACTACTACTACTGCTGCTACTGCTATTGCTACTATTACGGCTACGACTATTACTGCTACTACTACTACTGCTATGACTACTGCTACTACTACTACTACTGCTATTACTATTACTACTACTACTGCTACTATTACTGCTACTGCTACTGCTACTACTACTGCTACTATTACTGCTACTACTACTACTACTGCTATTACTACTACTACTGCTACTATTACTGCTACTGCTACTATTACGGCTACGACTATTACTGCTACTACTACTGCTACTATTACTGCTACTACTACTACTACTACTACTACTGCAGCTACTACAACTGCCTCTACCGAAACCAATACAACAAGACACATACTATTACTACTGCCATTAACACTACTACTATTACTACTACTACTATCCTGTATAACCCTAGTATATACTTAATAAATACTTCATCAGTAGCAGTAGTCTGAAAGCAGCGGGACACTGTAACCAGGTCCAGTGCTGAGAATAAAGGTTGTGAGGATCCAAGCAGTAGTAGTAGCAGCAATAGTAGTAGTAGCCTAAGAGTAGTAGTGCCTGTAGTAGTAGTTAGGTAGTATAAGCAGTAGTATAGGCAGCAGCAGTAGCAGTAAAGTAGTACTAGTAGAAGCAGCAGCAGTAGTAGCAGTAACCTAGTTTCTCTAGTAGCAATAGTAGAGGTAGAAGTAAAAAGTAGTAGTGCATATAGTAGTAGCAGGTAGTTGGTAGGTAGTATTAGCAGTATAGTAGTAGAAGTAGTCACAGTAGCAGAGTAGTGGAAGAAGCAGCAGTAATAGCAGTACTAGTATTAGGAGTAGTAGTATCAGTAGTAGTAGCAGCAGTAGTAGCAGCAGTAGTAGTAAAAACATAATTTAAATGTACTTAAACTTTGGTTTCTCATAACCAGGATCCTGGCGCTGTGTTTACAGCACAAAAAACCCGATCATAACCAGGACACTTGCTTGAGTTCTGCTGGACAGTAGTTACAGAACCATGAAGTCAGAAAGTAGTAGTAGTATTAGTAGCAGTAGGGGCTGACTCCAGATCTGTGTGATGTTAAATAAAATAACTTTCATACAAACATTCACAACTAGGGCTGGCTACAGCTCAGATATTTTAAACAATACCTGGTTTTTGATACCAATACCTGAGCGATACTTTTTCTGATACCTATGGTGAGCTGATTCATCTTCTACAATTATAAAAAACACAATAATATTGAATAAAAGACCAGTTGTTGGAGCAAAATTCTTAGCTGTAAGTTAAAACCAGAAGTCTGTATGATTTAATCTGTTATTTGATTCATGCAAAGGAACATCCAGTAATTTTTGTTTTCTGAAATGACTTCCTCACAACAGATAAACCTCTCAGTAACTGCCTGTTGTACATAGAGAACAGTATGTGGTGAAGCTCTGTACGAGGCAGAGGTGGTGCATCTTTAACATGTCCCACCTGAAACTCCTGTAACAATATCCTCCACAGAACTATGACCTCATGCCAGACACCAGAGCTTTATTCTAATGAGTCCTGCACGTGCACACACTTTACACAGCCGCCGCTCATGCACGAGTCTGGGGGACTTACGGCACTTTGTCACAGTCCAGGTCTCATTCAGAAACAGCTGCTCACTCACAGTCCCAGGCACCAACAACAGAGTGACTCAACTTTTACATGACGTTATGGACAAAGTCAAGTCAGAGGGAAACTTTAGAGCTCACAGCGGGGCTTTAATCCCCACCAACTACACAAATAAGTCCCAGGGCAGTGGTCTACCACTTAACCACAGACAAATACAGAATACCACGCTGTTTTACCAACACTTAGTGAATAGTTAGCAGCAAACAGTGTTTAAATGGATAAATGTGAAGACTTTTATCTCATTGTTGGAGCCAGCTTTTGTGCTATTATTATTAACATTTTACTAGCCTATATTATTTTACTACCATGTCCACATATAGAATAAAAAAAATATATATATACAGCTTCATATAACCTGAACATTTAAACTATACTGTAACTATAATGACCCACTGTTTCAGAACCACTATGACCTTTAACCCCTGCAGTGGTTCTTATCGTTTCTCTTCTGTCTCAGGTGTGTATTTTATCACTAATGTTGATTTTTCTAAACACAAATATTACTTTATGTTTACTTTCTCTGACTAAATCTGAGACTCTGCTGCTGTTCAGCATAATAGAAATAGTTTACATTCATATTTTTTCTACTTTTTTTTGCATAAAACTTTATTCAACTTCTGCCCTGATTTATTTTTATAATTTTAACCCTTTTATGCCAGTGTATGTGATGATGTCTACATTGTTTTGGTAGCATTTGGAGTATTTTGTAGTAACAAAAGTTATATTGTTACTGCTCAGTGACAAAACTGTGTGTACTTTTCTTAACATAAAACTTTTAATCAACACATGCCCCTGAAAACAAAAAAGTAGAAGAAAATATGAATGTTTACTGTTTTTATGCTGATGATTTTAAAAGTGGGGGATCCTGCACCATTATTCTCTATATCAGACATGGAAAAAGTACTCAGTAACCTCAGTACTAACTCTGTACTGACGTTACCTCGATAAAAGTAAATAAATATCATTTGAGAAGTGAGTGTAATGTTTCTTTAAGCAGAAAGTACTACTACTACTATTTCTATTACTACTAGTACTACTTCTGAAGCTTCTATACCATTATTGCTACTTCAACACTTACTACTACTGCAACTGCTACTACTGCTATTACCACTGTTTCTTTACTGATTTGTTTAGAAAGACTTTGAGTAAAAATAACAGTAAAAAGGTTTCAGAAAATGTTCTCAGAAAGTACAAGTCAAGCAGTAAAAGTATCTCGTTACTTCCCACCTGTGCATCTCTTCACAGCTCATAAACACGGTTTAGTCCACTCTCTCCCACAGGTCATGACCCCACAACAAGGGCGCGCGAGGAGTGTACAAAATCAGTTTTTAATGCACGGAAGATACTTGTTTTGACTCATGCGACTTGTTACAGTTTGCCTTAATGCAATCACAACTGCGATTGTCCCGTTTGCAAAGACAGAAACAACTCTGCAAGCTCTCTGTCAGTAAAAAACACGTTTGGTGCGTCCTGAGGTGCGCTCCGACACCTGCCGCGTCTGGACATGCGTCAACGAATAACAGCGTTCTACTGTTTATACACAAATCAATCTTGAACTTATTCACCCGTGCGACTCGTTATGGTTTTCTCTATCTCCCATCTTTCAAATTCACTGTTCACATTCAGCACAAGCAGCTTCGTGATTCTTCCCATTTGCAGATAAAGGTCTCCAAAGCCAAACGGCGCTTACCTGGAGAAGCTGAAGAGTTCAAAAGTGACAAAAATGACCCTTCATCTTCTCTCGCTACACAGATCCAGCCTTCGCCTTCTTTAAAAATCACCAAACACAGAGAAACCAAAAGGAAAAGCGAAGAGGAAGAGGGCGCATGGTTTAAAGCCTGTGCCCAAAGTGAGTGTGAGCTGCGCGCGGAGAGAGACGTGAAGTTTGAACGTAAGCGCGCGTCACGGCAGGGCAGCGCGCGGCGTCAGTGAATCTGTTTTCTAATTGGAGGAGGAGAGATTAAAAAAAAGAAAGTGTGAGCACAGTCAGCAGCAGGCTGTTATCTGTCCGCTCCGCGCACACGCACAGAGACAGCGGGGAGGAGGAGATAAAACAGCGGCCAAAAGGAGCTCAGAGCCGGGGCAGGACTGAGGTCTGGGCCGGGGCAGGACTGAGGTCTGGGCCGGGGCTGGAGAGAGAGCTCCACCTGCTGCACTCACACTGGAACTGGGAGTGTAAAGAACTGTTTTAGATCTGTTAGTGCAACAAATAATGCTGTTGATTTCTAAACATCACTGGTCAGCACAACAGCACAAACTCTGAGTGACTTTTATGGGCTCAAAAATGTGTTCTGTTGGGAAAAAAAAACCCTATGATGTTTATTATAGACTTAAAGGCTTTTAGCTGTGACAGTTTAATGTATATTTGGGGGTCTGCTCCGTTGGCTGTTACTCGTCACTGAGTCAATGTCAAAATGTTTTGGTTTTTAAAAAAGTAACTCGCAGCTTAAATCTTCACTATAAAATACAAACAGGTTCAAGAAGAAGCCATTTGCCTAAATGGACTTAGTGCAAGACACTAAAGGTAAAATGCATTATGTTTTCTTTCCTTTTTGAGGTTTTGGGACAGTTTGCTCCATTAACATGTCGCGTTAACACAAAAATAAGAAAATGCCAAAATTACACAGTTTAATAGGCCTACAGTTAGTCATTTATTTCTATTGGAAATATTATTTTTTCTCAAAATAAGTTTTCCTCACTCTCTACACCTACAGCCACTGCTACAACTCTGAGTCAAACATCTCCACCTCAGCAACAAGCACCAGATTTTCCAGTTTCGTTTTTAATAATATTCTGAAGGCTTTTACAGAAGCTTTCGTTGATGTGATTTATTCAGTATTTTATTCCTAAAAAACAAGGCAAACATTTTTTTAAGGCTATTGTCAGTATTTTCTAGTTCACTGAAAGACTGAAACAGATCTCTATCCCTTTGTATCCCTCATAAAATTAATAAAACATTTTAAACATGGCTCTGTCCAATTTTCAAATTTTGTTTTTAGAAATAAACACACATTTGTGCATTTTTACACATATAATGCCTAATTTTCAAAACATTAAATAGCTCAAAATTTGCAACATAGTTCGAAGCTATATTTATGTTAATGATCTACAGGAGAGGTTTTACACTGAGAAATCTTTTTTCACCTGCAGAGGAGGTTTTCAGCTGCTGTAGCTAACTTTGTGGAGAGGGCAGTGCAGTTCTTCCCAACTTAAACCTTGGTCACATTTCTTCTCTGTGGGACATCAGAGTCTGCAGTTCTCCTGTACGCGACTGTGGCAGGACAAAAGTGGAGGAAGAGAAGAGAACCCTCAGTAACACACGGAGAGGATTATGTTTCCAAAGGTAAACAGTGTTAATAAACTCAGATTAAAATATTAAAATAACTTGTGAATGGCCCCGGTCTCTGAGTCAAGATTCAAGATTTCTTTTACTTGTCTCCCTTGGGAGAAATTTTTCTTGGATCAATGGGCACTGCACACACACAGATCACACAGCACAGAGAAAATTCACACAAGTGACAAACAAGTACAGGAGAGCCCATCATTTTCCCTGCTGTCCGGACCAGATTTAAAATTTCATTGTTTGATTTGAGCAGTAAATTTCCAAACCAGCTGGTGATTCCATATCTAAGAACTGACTCAGTGGATGCTCTATAGAAGATGAGCATAATGTTTCAACAGACACCAAATAATGTGAGTCTGCGCAGGAAGTGGAGGCGCTGATGTTTCTGCTACACACACTGCTCACCTGTGTGTGCCAGCTCAGATCTCTGTCAATATGGACTCCCAGATATTTAAAGGAGCTCACCTGCTCAATTTTGTGTCCATGAATGGTCACTGGACCATGGTCACCCGCTGACCTGGGGTCAGTCACCATTTCTACTGTCTTACTTGTATTTATCTGCAGTTTTTGTGCATCACACCAGGCCACAAGGTTCTCCACAGCAGCACTGTGCAATTTAAATGTGATGTCTTTGTTAACAGGCTGAGTAGGACAGTGTCATCAGAACATTTCAATATGTACTGACATGGCTCAGAGCTAACACAATCATTAGTGTAGAATGTAAACAAAAATGGAGAACTGCCCCCTGTGGAGCGCCCGTGCTGCACCAGGTTGTGTTAGACAGAACTGAATTGAACTTAACTCGTTGTGGCCTATCAGACAGAAAAGAATAGTACCATCTTATTAGAAATGGGTTTACTTTTGCCTGTACCAGATTACGAAGGAGGACATGAGGCTGAATTGAATTAAACGCAGAACTAAAATTGATGAAGAGTAGCCCAGCATGGTATTAACCGGCAGAGTACTCAAGATGTTTCAGAATGAGATGCATCAGTGTTGCAATGGCATCACTTGTACCACTTGTCCTGCAGTCTCAGTACTGCAGGACCGCAGTACTGCAGGACCGCAGTACTGCAGGACAAGTACTGTTACTTCAAAGCATTATTACTTAAGTAGAAGTTAAGTGCTCAGTAAAATTCAATAAAAGTAAATCTGTTTTATGTGTAAAATGTACTTATTTTGAAAAAAAGATATATAATTTTGGCAAGCACTACAAAAAACACTGCTACTACTACTACCACTACTTCTTCTACTACTACTTCCTCTGACCAAACATAAAAATACAAATTTTTCCCTCCTATACTTCCCTAAGTAAAGAACATTTTAGAAATTTACATAGGTTCAAAATACTTTTTAAAGTAATTTTCTGCAATTGCACAGCAAAATGTATTTATACTACTGCAACTATTACTTCCATTCCTGCTACTTCTAATACTGACATTACTACTACTACTACTACTACTACTGTTGGTATTCTTGCTACTGCTACTTCTGCTACTGACATTACTACTACCACTACCACTACTACTACTACTACTACTACTACTATTATTACTATTATTGGTATTCCTGCAACTTCTAATACTGACACTACTACTACTTTTACTACTACTACTGCTACTAATACTACTGCCACTACTGGTATTCCTGCTACTACTATTACTACAACTACTTCTAGTACTGACATTACTATTACTGTTACTATGTTAACTATTACCACCACCACTACTACTAACACTACTGCTGTTACTACTACTACTACTACTACTGCAAATCTCTGATGTGAGGTGAGTGTAAAAATGAACAGGGAGTACTTCAGTTCTTTTCACAGATGTAGGTTTAAAAACCTGTTTGTTTAGTGACTCATGTAGATAGAAATCCTCCCCGTTGTGTAAGTACTACAGTATGAGTACTACTCAAATACCTGAAGTTATGTAAAGGACTGAAGTATTTTTAGTTTCTGGTGAAGTTTTCTGTATTCTCTGTTTAGACAACATTTACAGATATCAACTGAGCTCTGTCTTATCTGCACCACTCACATGATCACTAACGAAGTACTGGTGCCAAGCCAGGGGGTAGTAGTAAGCAGTAAAAAGAGTAGTAGTAGTAATAGTAGTAGTTGTAGTAGTAATAGTAGTAGTAATAATACTAAAAATAGAAGTAGTAATAGAAATAGAAGTAGAAGGAGTAGTAGTAGTAAAAGTAGTAGGAGTAGTAATGGTAGTAGTAATAATAGTAAAAATAGAAGTAGTAATAGTAGTACAAGGAGTAGTAGTTGTAGTAGTAGTAGAAGTAGTGGTAGGAGTAGTAGTAGTAATAGTAGTAGTAGTAATAGTAAAAATAGAAGTAGTAATAGTAGTAGAAGGAGTAGTAGTAGTAGTAGTTGTAGTAGTAGTAGTAGTTGTAGTAGTAGTAGTAGTTGTAGTAGTAATAGTAGTAGTAGTAGTAGTAGTAGTAGTAGTAGTAGTAGTAGTAGTAGTAGCAGTAGAAGTTGAAGTGATAGTAGTAATAAAAGGTAACATTTGAAGTAGTAGTAATAGTAGTAGAAGGAGTAGTAGTAGTAGTAGTTGTAGTAGTAGTAGTAGTTGTAGTAGTAGTAGTAGTTGTAGTAGTAATAGTAGTAGTTGTAGTAGTAGTAGTAGTAGTAGTAGTAGTAGTAGTAGTAGTAGCAGTAGAAGTTGAAGTGATAGTAGTAATAAAAGGTAACATTTGAAGTAGTAGTAATAGTATTAGTATTAGTAAAGGGGGCAGCAGTTGTGAGAGTAGTGGTAGCAAAACTGCCTTCAGTAATTGGTACTTTCGTTGATTACTTCTACTTCTACTTCTACTTCAGTAGTATTATTCAGCAGTATACCCTGAGTACTGTATGAAGTACTCCTCTCAAGGTCTGTCTGAAAGTGGGGGCCAGTGCAGTCTTTATATTAATGTCTTTTACTTCCTGTTTAACCCCCCACCCCAACTGAGTTTGCAAGTCAAAAAATGTCTCAAAGCCATAATTTCTTTAGAAAAACTGCAGTGTTTACATTAAAAAAACATTTTAAAAAATCTGAATGGTCTTAAAATTGACTGAGAGGCTTGGGCCCCAAACCTAGCCTGCTTAGGGGCCCCAAATGTACAGGACCGGCACAGCATGAGGGACAGTATAAGGCAAGGAGGTCCAGGAGTCCTCCCCCAGGAAAATCTGAACAAAACATTTATGATTTCTGGTTTTCTGGTGCATTTTTGATGATGAACAATATTTTAGGCTGACTACAATTTCTGGTTTCTGTTCTCTCACTGAAACAGTTAACTATTGTACAGGTAAATGACCCTCCTTGGGGGCCCCCATTTGGCCCTGGGCTCCAGACAATTGCCTCCCTTGCCCTTTACCTTAGGCCCTGGACGTGTTGAAAACCTGCTGAAGTCTGAGCGTCAGAATGGAGAAGAAAGCGGACTTTGAACATGAACTGGTCTGAAAATTAAGTTAAAAAACACCTAAATATGACTAACTTCTGCCTTCTAAAGCTCACAAAAGCATTTACTTTCTGTGGATCTGTAAACTCCTACTTCTCCTAATGTGTTTATCTCCATATTGTATGCAAATGAGTGAACTTTCGAGTAAAACCACAGCGCGTTACTCAGACTCCAGGCCCCGCATGTGGTACACGTTTGAAGTATTAGTACTGCAGGCTGTGGGCTGAAGTACTGAGTGTAGTATGACCCTGGTGCGTGGTGTTTGAAGTATTAGTACTGGGGGTTGAAGTACTGAGTGTAGTACAGAGGAGGCGAGAGTGGTTTCAGAGCGCTGTGTGTGTGAACGCCTCTGCGCTAACCTCACGCCGCCGCCGCCGCTGCTGCTGCGGAAAAGGTCAAAGGTCTCAGTAACAGGATTTTATCTCGAGACACATTTAAACCAACACATTATCCAGGCATCTGGTTTATTCTGTGTTTCTTTGTGTGAGTTATTTATTTACTGACCCCTTGTGGCTGGAATTAGTATCTCCCAATGGTGTATTTCTGAAAATGTCATCACAATTAAACCGTTTTATGCTCTTGTGCACCAACAGACATCAAAAATAGTCTTTTTTAATTTTTTAAAAACTTTGACCATAAAAGATCTAATTAAGCGCTTTCATTTAATTTGTATTAATCCCAAAATGACTCTTTCACTCCTCACAACTACAACTGGTGATACTCTTCTACGTAAAAAATAAAACCCTCCATCCATCACATTACTTCCATTTTACAACAGATGCCATCACACACTGCATCCATTACAAATACTCCTCTTAAAATTATTGTGGCAATATACAAAGACTGTGTACAACATACAAGTAACACATTATAACGACAAAATAAGTGACAAGACAAAACAATAACAGCGAGCACATTTAAAGCATCCACAACCTTGCCTCTTCATACCGCTTTTATATTCATTACCATTATTCACTTATCTATATAAATATACATTTGATTTTGTGTTATTTAAATCACAAACAGCCAGAAAAAAGGCATGCAGTTCATGAGCTGTTCCACAAGAGGGAGACAGACTCAAAAGTAAAGAGATGTTGGGAAAATAGTTACGCTTCAGTCAAACTCAGGTGAGCTTCCTGGGAAAGTGTGGTTTGTTTAAACAGCTGTGAACGCACAATCAGACTCAGGTGAGCACCAAACAGGTGAACTCTGGGCCGCATGAAATCAGAGGTCTGAGTCCTGGTCTGGTCCTGGTCTGGTCCTGGTCTGGTCCTGGTCTGGTCCTGGTCTGGTCCTGCTCTGGTCCTGGTGAAGTGCGAACACAACGCAGACCAAACTACTAACTAACAGCAGGGAGTGGACTACAGCAGTGTTCACCAAAGGCATCTAACGTGACTATCAGGAAAAAATACAAAGATAGCCTACTGCACATAAAATGCATTTAAAATGTCGCTAACATTAGCAAACAAATGTAAAAACTCTGCTGAAACAACACAGGTTTCATATTAATCACAGAAAGAATCCACAGCTGTGTTCAGAGATCGCTGCTCTAAACTTTATACTTCATTAAATATTAATTAAAATGCTCTGTGATATTATTGGCAGTGTTGCCAGATTGGGCAGTTTCCCGCCCAATTGGGCTACTTTTGCTCTCTCTCGGCGGAAAAAAATAGCGTTGGGTGGGTGTATAATATTTGGGCTATTTTTAGACTTATGGGGCGGGATTTTGAAAATGTAAAATAAACTTATTTTAATAATATTTTAAAATTTCCTGATCAATAATTGTATATATTTGCTGGTTATTGATGAATAAAATTAATTTGTAAAATAGAAGTAGTAATATTCGTGTCATTAGTTGTCAATCACATCTCTAATTATGGACCTCTGATTGGTTGAAAAAAGTAAACACTGAGAGAGTGATTTGTTTTTCTGATTACACTCATTGTGGAGACTGTTTATTACTTTTTCCATTGGCAGTTGTGAAGTTGTGTGTGCTCAAAATATGCTATTTCATATGTATTACAGTTTTAACATTAAGATTGTAGAATGGTTGTGATTTGGGCGGGTTTTTATTGCGTTTGGCGGGTTTTACGTTATATTTGGGCTGGAAAGTGTCAGTCAGATCTGGCAACCCTGATTATTGGGATATGGAGCTGATGAGGCAGACTTTTGACCAATAGAAGAGCAGGGTTTCTTCTTCGCCAGTTTCTTTCAGTAAATACTGGCACACTGCCCTCTACAGGCGGGGTTTGTTACTGCTCCCTCAGTCAGTTCAGTTCATTTGACAGAGCTCAGTGTGAACACAGCTGTGGACTTTTGCCCCAAAGCGCACCGAGTCCTGCGGCCCAGTGTGAGCGTGAACACAACTTAAACAACTTCAGTCAAGTCTGGGTCTGAGATCAGAGCTGGGACACTTCCCTCTCACTGCAGCCTCTTAACCTCCTGACCTCTGACCTCCACAAACCAAACAAACTCAACCTTCCTGATTTATGGCACAGACATAAACATACAGGCTGTCAGTGTGGGCCATGCAGACTGACGGGACAGGTCTGCTCCGGGTCACATTTAAACATTCATCTGACAAACTGTAAGTAAGTGTTAATATATTAGGCCTGCACAATTTACGGCAGAACTATTGTTATTATCGTGATATCAGTAAACACAATATCTTTATCACAAGAAACTAAACGTATGGCAGTAATGTTCTGATCCTCCGCCTGAGGAAGAGTCACTGTCCCATCAGAGCCTTGATGTTTTAAGTTCAGATTTAGTTGGGATTTCCTTTATTTACTTTAATTCCATTTTGTTTTAGTCTAAGTTAAGCTTTGACAGTAAGGTAAGGTTAACTTTATTGTCTCTGAAGGGAAATGTGTCCTCTGCATTTGACCCATCCTCCTGTCCCGCTGGGGTGAGGCCTGTCAGGAGCAGTGGGGCCCAGGGGCCCAGCTGGAGGATCAGTCTGCTGTGTAAGTTTTAGGTTGTTGGAGAAAACCCACCCAGACACAGGGAGAACATGAGAACTCCACACAGAAAGGCCCCACACGGTTTGGGAATCAAACCTGGGACCTTCTGGCTGTGAGGCAACAATAACCACTTTGCCACTGATTTATATTTCTGCTTTCATTTAATTAAGCAAAATAAGTCAAAATATTATCATCGACTAATGGCCTCCAGTAAAATCCTACAATAATAATAAAAGGACAGCTTAGGCCCAGTGTTCGATCTTTTCAATGGGGCTCAAAAAACCTGGCAGCGCCCCTGAAACTTCTCCTAAAGTGGGCAAAAATTTGCAAAAACAGCTCACCATAACAAAACAGGCTTGGTGGAATGACACTAAACATTAATTTATGAATGAATGATCTGCGGTGAGCGCGTGTCGGTCGCTGCACACAACAAACACAACACACATGCAGCTGAATGAAATGTCAGTTCTGAGACTAAACGCACCCCGCCTATGGCCCATAGTCACCGGGAGAGGCTCCAGTACCTGCAACCCTTCAGCAGAGGAAGATGAATGAATGAATGTTACAAAGCATGAATATCACATTTTTATTTGGTAAGAGTAGCTCTCAGATGATAAACGGTTAGAGAGCCCTACTACGATACAACTACAATCGATACGCATCACCTTGTATCGATGCGTATCATTTTCTAGGAAGCGTGTATCAAATGCATGAAATATCAATTGATAATACCGGATTTATCGATATTAAAAATTTGCATGTTAAAATAAAACCAGATACGGCTTTTTGAAAGTAATTTTTCTGTTTTTAATGAAATAAAATGTTCAATGTTCATGTATTCAACTTTTCTTCACTCTGTGTACTGAACATAATCAACTCTGGCCACAATGCAACATTTGAGAGTAAATTTTATAATTTTTAGTTAGTTAGTTTTAATTAGTAGTACTAGTACCAGTAGCAGTATTAGTATCAGTAGTAGTAAAAGACACAGCCCTAGTGGTAGTATTAGGGCTAGTAGTAGTAGTAGTAGTAGTAGTAGTAGTAGTAGGGGTATTAGTAGTAATAATAGTAGTAGTAGTAGCAGAAGTAGCAGTAGTAGTAGAAGAAGATGCAGCACTAGCAGTAGTAGTAGTAAAATAAGTCGTAGTAGTAGTAGATGGTGCTCCAGATGTAGTAGCAGTAGTATTAGCAGTAATAAGAGTAGTAGAAATAGTAGTAGTAGTCAAAGTAGTAGCAGTAGCAGAAGGTTGTGCAGTTACAAAAGCATTAAAAACATTTGAGAGTAAATTTTATAATTTTTGGCAATCGAATCGTATCGTTCCAAATTAGCCAATATCGTTCTTAAATCATATCGAAACAATTTTAATCGATATGTATGGTATTGTCGCAAAAACATTTGTTACACCGCTACTGTGAAGCATTAGTGAAGTAATAGCTTAGCTCTTAGCATCACTTCAACATTGAAAAACACCACTGAGTTATAAACATGTTATTAATGTTTAATTCTGGAGTAATAAGCACATGTAAATCAATGCAAAATAGTCAAAATCAATATATTTATTATTTTATAGAGCAGTGATTGAGCGATAACTCAGATCAGATTAAAACACTCAGGGCAGATGTGGGAGATTAAATTCCTTTGGCTCGGTGTTTATGGGATGTTCTGCTTCAGATTTCAGATTTACAGGGAGTTTGGTCTGAGACGCTTGCACTCGACTGACTTTTTAAAAATCTACACAGAAGAAAAATGAATGATTTTGTAAAAGCAGCCACACAGGTTTTGATCCAGTCCAAGTCTCATTCCCCCAGTCCTGATGTGTCCCCAAGTCCTGTTGTGTCCCTGAGTCCTGTTGTGTCCCTGAGTCCTTTAGTGACCTGAAGTGTCCCCGAGTCCTAATGTGTCCAGAGTCCTGATGTGTCCTCAGTCCTGTTGGATCCTGAGTCCTGTCATGTCCCCGAATCCTGTTGTGTCCTGATGTGTCCCCGAGTCCTGTTGTGTCCCTGAGTCCTTTAGTGACCTGAAGTGTCCCCGAGTCCTGATGTGTCCCCGAGTCCTGTTGTGTCCCTGAGTCCTGTTGTGACCTGAAGTGTCCCCGAGTCCTAATGTGTCCAGAGTCCTGATGTGTCCTCAGTCCTGTTGGATCCTGAGTCCTGTCATGTCCCCGAATCCTGTTGTGTCCTGATGTGTCCCCGAGTCCTGAAGTGTCCCCGAGTCCTGATGTGTCCTGAGTCCTGATGTGTCCCCGAGTCCTATTGTGTCTCTGATTCTTGATGTGTCTCTGAGTCCTGTTGTGTCCCCGAATCCTGTTGTGTCCCCGAGTCCTGTTGTGTCCCCGAGTCCTATTGTGTCCTGAGTCCTGTTGTGTCCCTCAGTCTTCTCGTGTCCCTCAGTCCTCTCGTGTCCCTCAGTCTTCCTGTGTCCCTCAGTCCTCTCGTGTCCCTCACTCCTCTCGTGTCCCTCAGTCTTCCTGTGTCCCTCACTCCTCTCGTGTCCCTCAGTCCTCTCGTGTCCCTCAGTCCTCTCGTGTCCTTCAGTCCTCTCGTGTCCCTCTGTCCTCTCGTGTCCCTCACTCCTCTCGTGTCCCTCAGTCCTCTCGTGTCCCTCAGTCCTCCTGTGTCCCTCAGTCTTCCTGTGTCCCTCAGTCCTCTCGTGTCCCTCAGTCTTCCTGTGTCCCTCAGTCCTCTCGTGTCCCTCAGTCTTCCTGTGTCCCTCAGTCTTCCTGTGTCCCTCAGTCTTCCTGTGTCCCTCAGTCTTCCTGTGTTCCTCAGTCCTCTCGTGTCCCTCAGTCTTCCTGTGTCCCTCAGTCCTCTCGTGTCCCTCAGTCCTCTCGTGTCCCTCAGTCCTCTCTTGTCCCTCAGTCCTCTCGTGTCCCTCAGTCTTCCTGTGTCCCTCAGTCCTCTCGTGTCCCTCAGTCTTCCTGTGTCCCTCAGTCCTCTCGTGTCCCTCAGTCTTCCTGTGTCCCTCAGTCCTCTCGTGTCCCTCAGTCTTCCTGTGTCCCTCAGTCTTCCTGTGTCCCTCAGTCCTCTCGTGTCCCTCAGTCCTCTCGTGTCCCTCAGTCCTCCTGTGTCCCTCAGTCTTCCTGTGTCCCTCAGTCCTCTCGTGTCCCTCAGTCCTCTCGTGTCCCTCAGTCTTCCTGTGTCCCTCAGTCTTCCTGTGTCCCTCAGTCCTCTCGTGTCCCTCAGTCTTCCTGTGTCCCTCAGTCTTCCTGTGTCCCTCAGTCCTCTCGTGTCTCAGTCCTCTCGTGTCCCTCAGTCCTCTCGTGTCTCAGTCCTCTCGTGTCCCTCAGTCCTCTCGTGTCCCTCAGTCTTCCTGTGTCCCTCAGTCTTCCTGTGTCCCTCAGTCCTCTCTTGTCCCTCAGTCCTCTCGTGTCCCTCAGTCCTCTCGTGTCCCTCAGTCCTCCTGTGTCCCTCAGTCCTCTCGTGTCCCTCAGTCCTCTCATGTCCCTCAGTCCTCTCGTGTCCCTCAGTCTTCCTGTGTCCCTCAGTCCTCTCTTGTCCCTCAGTCCTCTCGTGTCCCTCAGTCCTCTCGTGTCCCTCAGTCTTCCTGTGTCCCTCAGTCTTCCTGTGTCCCTCAGTCTTCCTGTGTCCCTCAGTCCTCTCGTGTCTCAGTCCTCTCGTGTCCCTCAGTCCTCTCGTGTCTCAGTCCTCTCGTGTCCCTCAGTCCTCTCGTGTCCCTCAGTCTTCCTGTGTCCCTCAGTCTTCCTGTGTCCCTCAGTCCTCTCTTGTCCCTCAGTCCTCTCGTGTCCCTCAGTCCTCTCGTGTCCCTCAGTCCTCTCGTGTCCCTCAGTCCTCTCGTGTCCCTCAGTCCTCCTGTGTCCCTCAGTCCTCTCGTGTCCCTCAGTCTTCCTGTGTCCCTCAGTCCTCTCGTGTCCCTCAGTCTTCCTGTGTCCCTCAGTCTTCCTGTGTCCCTCAGTCCTCTCGTGTCCCTCAGTCCTCTCATGTCCCTCAGTCCTCTCGTGTCCCTCAGTCTTCCTGTGTCCCTCAGTCCTCTCGTGTCCCTCAGTCCTCTCGTGTCCCTCAGTCCTCTCGTGTCTCTGTCCTCTCGTGTCTCTGTAGAACTCACAGACACAGAAACCATTCAGAGCTGATAATGTGGAAGGATCTGTTTCTAATTTACAGCTCTTCCTTGAGAAACAGGACGTCCCAAAGACAAACAAACAGAGCCAGAGACACACGGTGAGCGCAGTAAAACTCTGAGTATTCGACCGTGTACCTGGACCAGAGGTGGACAGTACTACAATACTTTTACTCAAGTCATCTACAGAAGTATATGAAGTATTTTCCAATTACATTTTACTCATTTTGGAAGAAAAAATTTGACTTTGTCAGTATTTTTTTACTATGATGGAGGTAACATATCTAACAATAACCTGCATGGGTTAAAAGTACAGTAAAAGTATTAGTAGTACTAGTACTGGTAGCAGTATTAGTAGTATCAGTAGTAGTAAAAGACACAGCCCTAGTGGTAGTATTAGGGCTAGTAGTAGTAGCAGTAGTAGTAGTAGTAGGGGTAGTAGTAGTAATAATAGTAGTAGTAGTAGCAGAAGTAGCAGTAGTAGTAGTAGTAGTAGAAGATGCAGCACTAGCAGTAGTAGAAGTATTAGTAGTAGTAATAAGAGTAGTAGTAGTAGTAGCAGAAGTAGCAGTAGTAGTAGTAGTAGTAGAAGATGCAGCACTAGCAGTAGTAGTAGTAAAATAAGTCGTAGTAGTAGTAGATGGTGCTCCAGATGTAGTAGCAGTAGTATTAGCAGTAATAAGAGTAGTAGAAATAGTAGTAGTAGTCAAAGTACTAGCAGTAGCAGTAGGTTGTGCAGTTACAAAAATATTAAAAAGTAATTTTGGTAAAACTTTTTTTTACTCTATAGTAAATATCACATTTACTACTTTTACTTCTACTAGAGTACTATTATTCTGAGATAACAGTACTTTTACTTGAGTACTTGAATGTTCTGATCAACAGCACAGTCCCAGATGAACAAACACAGAACCCCCAGCTCTTCTGAAAAACTGCAGTACTTTTACTTTCTTACCTTCTGCAGATGAAGTTTTTCAGTCTGAAGTCGGAGTTTGTAGAAGTTAAATCCAGATCCTGAGACGAGGGGAGAGCTGTACTCGGAGCGGCGCGTCCCAAAACCAAATGCCGGACTCTGAGAGCTCCTCTGACTTTAACACACTTCCTCCTCTGGTGAGCAGCAACAGAAAGGTTTTTTTTTTTCTTTCGCAGTGCGCGTCTTCTCTTGAAATATTGTGGTGAGAGAGAGACACAGCTGCTCGGTCCTGTCAGCGCTGAGACGGAGACGGAGACAGAGAGAGAGACACAGAGAGACAATACCAGGAAGTCAGAGGATGCACAACAGGAGCAGAAGAGAAAGTGCAGAGAAGAGATGGCCGCTGAAAGTATCTTTACAAAAGCAGGGCAGATAATCACAGAGAAACAGTTTTTAAATCCTGGCTAAAAACGCATTTATTCAGACTGGTGTTTGATACGCAATTCTTTTTTGTTCTTTTACTTTCTTTTAGTGTTTTATGTTATTTATTATTTGTTTTAAATGTTTTTGTTTTTAAATTGCTTTTCTGTGAAGCACTTTGGGCTCCATTAGTTTGTTGTAAGGTGCTACACAAATAAACTTTGATTGATTGACAGAGAAGAAACCAGATCTGAGCTGAGGCACTTGGTCTTCCTCAACGCCAGAGGACAGGTTGGTCCCATATGAACCTCAGGGACAGGTCTCTGCTGGGACTCTGAGGACCTCAGGGACAGGTCTCTGCTGGGACTCTGAGGACCTCGGGGACAGGTCTCTGCTGGGACTCTGAGGACCTCGGGGACAGGTCTCTGCTGGGACTCTGAGGACCTCGGGGACAGGTCTCTGCTGGGACTCTGAGAACCTCGGGGACAGGTCTCTGCTGGGACTCTGAGGACCTCGGGGACAGGTCTCTGCTGGGACTCTGAGGACCTCGGGGACAGGTCTCTGCTGGGACTCTGAGGACCTCAGGGACAGGTCTCTGCTGGGACTCTGAGGACCTCGGGGACAGGTCTCTGCTGGGACTCTGAGAACCTCGGGGACAGGTCTCTGCTGGGACTCTGAGAACCTCGGGGACAGGTCTCTGCTGGGACTCTGAGGACCTCGGGGACAGGTCTCTGCTGGGACTCTGAGGACCTCGGGGACAGGTCTCTGCTGGGACTCTGAGGACCTCGGGGACAGGTCTCTGCTGGGACTCTGAGGACCTCGGGGACAGGTCTCTGCTGGGACTCTGAGAACCTCGGGGACAGGTCTCTGCTGGGACTCTGAGGACCTCGGGGACAGGTCTCTGCTGGGACTCTGAGGACCTCGGGGACAGGTCTCTGCTGGGACTCTGAGGACCTCAGGGACAGGTCTCTGCTGGGACTCTGAGGACCTCAGGGACAGGTCTCTGCTGGGACTCTGAGGACCTCAGGGACAGGTCTCTGCTGGGACTCTGAGGACCTCAGGGACAGGTCTCTGCTGGGACTCTGAGGACCTCAGGGACAGGTCTCTGCTGGGACTCTGAGGACCTCAGGGACAGGTCTCTGCTGGGACTCTGAGGACCTCAGGGACAGGTCTCTGCTGGGACTCTGAGGACCTCAGGGACAGGTCTCTGCTGGGACTCTGAGGACCTCAGGGACAGGTCTCTGCTGGGACTCTGAGGACCTCAGGGACAGGTCTCTGCTGGGACTCTGAGGACCTCAGGGACAGGTCTCTGCTGGGACTCTGAGGACCTCAGGGACAGGTCTCTGCTGGGACTCTGAGGACCTCAGGGACAGGTCTCTGCTGGGACTCTGAGGACCTCAGGGACAGGTCTCTGCTGGTCCCAGAGTCAGGACTAAACTCTGGAACAGTCTCCTGACGATGTTAGACCTCTGCTCTGACAATGTTCAAGTCCAGACTTAAAACTGTTCTTTTTAGCTGTGCATATGACAACTGAAAGTGTTTTATCTGCACTCTTCTCTTTTAATTTTATTTTAAATTGATTCTTAATTATACTCTTTAAATTTGATTTTATTGTTTTAATTGTGATTCTTGTCTTTTTACTTTTAAACTTGCCTTTTCTTTCTGTAAAGCACTTTTAATGACTCTGTGTATGAACTGTGCTGTACAAATAAACTTGCCTTGCCAATCTACCCTGAAAAAAAAGTTAAAAATTGTTAACGTAAATCCTGATGAAGACCTCACAGATCCTGGACTTTTACTGCCACTGTGCACTGCTAATGGTTGTAACAAGTCAAGGGCTGCTCTTTATAGTTTTGAATCTGTTCTTTCTTCTTCCTTGAAGAGCACCTGGCCTGTAACTTCTTTTAAATCAATGTTCTGACTCAGTGAAACTCCTAATTGTGTGTTTTTTAGTCATTTTGCAGTGAGATATCTGATGGTGGAGACACCTGGAGCTCTCACTGCTGCTGTTTATCACAACGCACATTGCAATATATTTCTGTTATTTATTTTTATTAGTTTTATGATGAGGTTTTTGAGTTTCGAGGTCTGCTCTTGTTGTTGTTTTTCCTTTTTAATGCTAAATAAAGCTTGTTTTTTTGTTAGGAGTGTGTCTGTAGAGCAGGGGTTTCCAACCTTTTTGCCCCTGAAAGCTTTTATAAAAACGAAAATGGCAGAGAGCATTTATTTCATCATCTTTCTCCACTGATTCCCTTTAAGTTTCACGGGCGCCGAAGCTCATGAAGCTGTGGAGCTACTGGGAAAGTGGCTAAAGTTTGGAGAGCCCTGAGTGGTTCTGTAAATCAGTGCATTGGGTTCAAAAGCATCAGAACTTTGGAATATTTCATCAAAACCCATGTATTTGTGTTACACATGAGTACACAATACAACTCAATCAAAACTGTGCTAAATTGGGCTGAAATATAAAAGGTATAGGTGATAAAATAAAAGCCAAAAGAGACTGAGCAGAGGCAAATAAAGGAGTCCTGTGAACTGGAGATTATTTAGAGAGTATTTATTGTAAACATGCAGAAATAAAACCTGCCTGGGTCTGGTTACCTGAGTTTTTCTGTCTGAGTTTTATCAGCAGAGCAGGACTTTCCTCTCTGTGACGTGTCTGCAGCAGATAAAGTCTCTTCCTCCTGTTCTCTCTGAAGTTTGGGATCTGTGTGTTTCCATCAGGACACTGTGGTCTTACAGGACGATCACAGACCTGGGTCCTGTCAGTGCTGCTGTCTGCTTTTATTTTCAGAGCTAAGTTTAACTCCTGTAACGTCTTAAATCAAAATGTTTTTCTCGAACAATAGCCAAGAAATCCTTTTAGTGTTTGCAGACAACATGGCCGCCTGTGCTTTGTGATGCCATGAGTAAAACAAACTGTGATAGCCTTTATTTTCTAGGAACAAATTAGACTCAGCCACCAAAACGACAACCAACCACCTACAACTTCTCCTCTCTGATTAACAGTGTTTAGGTCTTTCCTTCGTCACCTGTTGGTTCTGCTGAAGTCCTCGTTGTTGTTCAGTCCTGTGTGGGATTTTTGTCTTCGTCCTGTTTCCATTTTAACAACAGTAAAGTCCCTCTGACGTCCAACCACATTCAAACAAACCCACTTTTTCTTTCACAAGTCTTTGTACAACTGGCTTCTGCTGCTGTCCCCGTTCACAAATAAGGACAGAGCTGCTCAGGATACGCCGTATTTTGGTGTTTTTTGACAAAAACAACAAACTGCCATGTTTGTTTTGGATAAAATACAGGTCAGCGGTGCACTGCTTACATCCCACCCTTCATTTCTCTGATTAGTTTCTCTGCCTGTGATTTTTCCGCCATAGAAATGAATTTTAAGTGAAGAGATGAGACTAACTTCTTTGTATAGAAGAGGAAAAGTGTTTGTCTGGCCAACCAGGAAAGATGAGCTTGTGTTAAGATTAGGATTTTGTTAACTCTTGTACTCTTCTCTGAGTATTTTCCAGAGCGAGTGTTTGTTTTCGCTGTAGTGGAACTTCGCCAGGAGAGCGTACATCTCTGAATCCGTTCACTTAACCCTCAGGGACAGAAGGTCAGGCCTCCGAACACCACTTCTCTTTGGTCAGAGTGTTTTCTTAAAGGCTAAAGTTACGTTTGAAGAGGAAAGTTAATCCAGAGCAGAGCTGGAGGGAGAGGACCACACAGAGATCAGAGAAGGAGCTGGGTCAGAACATGTTTCTTTACGTTTCCTGTAGGATTTTGCTTTGCCGTGGATTGAATGAATGATTAAATCCGTGTAAAGCAACAGCATCATCTGTTAAACTCCACACTGCTCCTCATGACAACAATTACACTCTGCAAACATTGTTATAAACGTGTAATAAGCGTCCTGTCTGCGTCTCCGTGCGACCTCTGCTCTCAGGCTTTGGCAGCGTGCGCAGGTAATAATCCTGGGAATTCTAAACAAAGGAAAAGCAACACAAAAACAGGCACCAGGCCGAGCAACAACAAAGCCATTAGTCTGTGTTTGGTCTGCAGCGCTCAGGAAACTCCCCCCTCCCCAGACGCTTCACTCTTCCACCAACGGAGGATTCCCAGACAACAACAGCGACAACGTTTCAGCGAGAGGCGGTCCAGCTCTGGATTTAACCAGTCACACGTATTAAGTACATAAAATAATATTATTTTACATTTATTTTTTGTGTTATTTTATTTAGAAAAAAAATGTACAATGATTTGAAATGTCTGTATATTTCAGGGTAAAAAGCAGTCTCAACACTCAATAAACATAAGATAATATTTAAATTATGGTGATTAACCTTAAATAAATATAAATTTAATTTAATTTTTGCTTTGTTTTTTGGTATTACTCTTTTAAAAATAATTGTGTTCTGTGTATATTACAGAAATATGCCATTAAGGCGATATATTCTGCTTTTATTCATCTTTTAAATCAACCTTGGTCACCTCTGGAACAGCAGCAGGTTACGACCTTTAAAAATGTTGGCTGTGTCCGAGCGTCCTCCCTGATCCCTCAGCAGTGCTCTGTAGTGGTCACGTCATTTTGTAGCGGTGTCTGAATGTCTAATGGATAAAAAATAGTGCACTGAAAATTTCCCACAATGCATTTTGAAAAGTAGTGGACAGCAATGGTCACTAGAGGTCAGTATAGACCAGAATGCTTTGCGAGTTTCGGAGGAGAACAGCGGGACCGCGACAGGACTTTCAACTGTACACAACACGTCTGAATGAAACCAGTTAGAAACACTTTTTTTTACTTCTGTCACGTCGTAATCAAAAATAAAAAGCTCTTAAATAAACCACTGTTCTGTAAAATTGCTAACGTTAGCTTAGCCAGCGTTCAGCCTCCCCACGTAAGGCACAGAGCTGCAATAATCCACTCTGTTTTATTCATTACAGCCATAATTCATGTTAAATATCACACACATGACTGTTATTTATCTATAAATACTAAAACATCTGAGTCTGGTCAGGTTTATCACAGAAGAACATTATCAGCGGAGTTTCGCCAAACATTTTTTTACACAGACGCCAGAGTCACGTGATCACCGGTGAGAGAATCATTCACAAAATGAGTGCACTACAGTCTGCTGTATAGAGCTGGACTATAGAGTGACTGAGGGGTTAGGAGCTAGGGAGGACGTTCGGACACAGCCATTATGTGACTAAAAGAAAGCTTTTACAATACATACTTTACTACAGGGGTAAGGAAACAGGTGAAGAGACCAGCAGACAACAGCTCTGTTATGATCTTTTGAACAATATGATAAAAAAAAGTTTTTATTTCCTATTTGCCTGATGCCATTTTTCTCCAAAAGTAAAAATGTCTGTGAGGAATCAGTGGAAACAGAGCTGTACACTGTTTTTTGTATAAATGACTGAGAGCAGACTGGATGTAGAGGGCTGGTTGTTGATTGGTCAGTGCTTCCTGGAGTGGGCGGAGAGTCTTTGAACTAAGCGTTCTGAGGCCTCAGAAACCCAGTGCCAGAGAATACAGGATTACTTAAACACTCGTGAATGAAACAAAACACAACTCCAGGTCTGTTTTTGATGAAGGAACAACATTATAACATGGGAGAAAGAGCGGAAAGGTAATTCTTTCAATTAAATGTTTTGTTATAGCCAGCTAGACATATAATGGATTTTAATAAGAATTTGCAGTAAAGGACTACAAACTATGTTCAGTTTGTATAAAAGAGAGTCATAGGGTTAAAAGAGATGCTACACACATACACATGGAACAAAAAAATCATTAAAGGTCTTGTATTATGCTTTTTTTTCTTTCTTTCTGATATAGTGTTGGACATTTTTGCATTAGTATTTCACATTTTATAACTTAAAATAATGGCCACTCCTAGCTAAAACGTTTGCGCAGTAGAAAATATGTTTACTTATAAATACCAGAGCACAGAAGTCAGGTTTAAGTCATTGTTAAGCCTGGAGTTAAAAATAGCCCGAGTGGGAAGGTGCTGATTGGACACAGGGATCAGGAGGAGCGCTCTGATTGGTCGAGGACAAACAGCTGGAGTTGGTGCAGCTGTGTTCTGTCTTTCAGGGCTGTGGCTCCTGTCCCGAACCTCTGTTTCACACGCTGCTACGCCGAGAGTAATGGGTCCCGGACAAACTGAGCGCAGAAGAACGAAGGGAGGAATGTGAGACGTGAGCCAGAGGAACAGCTGGATCAGGGAGAGGGGAGGGAGGGGCCAACAGCTGGAGCAGAGGTGACTGACGTTATGGAAAGAGTGGATGTTTTTGGAAGCAAATGCATGATGTTTAATGCAGGTCTAAATCAGATCAGGAGTGGAATCAGGAGAGAAAATGAAAATCCGTGGTTGGTGAAGCCATAAAAGCTCAGTTATACTATGTACCAGATGTGTGGGGTTGTGGAAGGGCATCAGAGTGAAACCAAATGAGATTTATTCACTGTAGGAAAGAGAAAATCCAAATGGGACTTTTTTTTTTTTTTTTTTGTGGTGAGGTGAAATACAGCGCCTCTGGAGAGTGGGCGTCCTCTGCAGATATTTTTCAGTGCGTGCAGTATGTGGCCCTCAAAGAAAAAAGTTTGGACACCCCTGCTGTAGAGGTTTTTACAACAGATGCCCTTCCTCTTGTAACGAGCCACATACCCCACAATGTACAGGAGAATACTTATATGATAGTGGCACTCTCTGACAATTTGGTGATTTCCAAAACCAAACTGTTACTTGAGTAAATCTCTGAGGAAAAAAAAAACATTTTACCAAAGCATAGCATGCAAGAGCGCTACTTGGATGTGATGAGTTTGTTAAAATGATGTCCTTTTGGTGCTCTTCAGTGTAGGGATCAGCATCAACTCTGGTAAAAAAGCAGAAAACTGAGGCACTCAAAAAGATAGGAATTATTAAAAAGCCTTTATTATTATTATTATTATTATTATTATTATTATATGGCTGGTTTGTTAAAACAGTGCCAACGTGTTTTTCGGGCAAATTTTACTAAATTTACAGAGTCTCCAGTATTTTTTTTTTTTTTTACCTTGAGGGCCAATACACTTGCTGCACAACTAGCAGCACCAGTGCTAGTTGTGGTACTAAAGTAGCTGCTGGTGCAGCGTCTGCTGTAATGAGGCCACTGTACCGTTCTGTTGAGAAGATTTATTTCAGCCTACACTCTCACCTGTGTCAGGAGCTTTGGGTCACGACCGTAAAGACAGGATCCTGGATACCAGCGGCCGAAATGAGTTTCCTCCCTCAGAGATAGGGTGAGGAGCTCACTCAGAAGGAACTCAGAGTAGAGTTGCTGCTCCTCCACATCGAGAGGGGCAGCTGAGGCTCGGGCATCAGTTCCAGAGCCTCCTGGACGCCTCCTTGGAGAGGTCTGTCCCACCCAGAGAAGGCCATGAGGAAAACCTAGGACACGCTGGAGGGACTATGCCTCTCAGCCTGGGAACGCCTTGGCAATCCCCCAGAGGAGCTGAAGGAAGTGTCTGGGGAGAGGAAAATATGGGCATCTGCTGCCCCCACAACCTGGCCTAGGATAAAGCATAAGAAAATGAATGGATGCAACTTAAACTTTACATTCAATACTTTTTAACTGTGTAATTTTACTTCTACTTCAGTAACAGTATTTTGAAGCAACAGAACAGATTTTAAGAACTGCACTTTCCATTTTGACCTTTTGATAATGGCTCTGTACAAATCTTTGTTATTGATTAATTCTTTTGCTGCACTAAATATAGTCCATGATGACCCAGTTTTCAGTCCCTTACCCAGTGTTTGGAAACCCCTGGTACACACTGTTGTATAGAGCCATTCCTGTCCGGCTCAGTAGATGTCCCACAGTGAATGAATGTGAAGACGAATGGCTCTCTGTCAGTGAGTGTCTCCCCTGAGACTCACTGTCCCCCGGGCCCTAAGTTTCTGTGATGGTCCCAGCCGTGCACCGGGTCTCCTAACAGGAATAAGCAGGAAGAATGAGTGAACCCACAAGGAATGAACAGGGTGGACATTTCCTGAAGTAATGTGTAAATTTATGAGCTCAGATTCTGGTTTAAACGGGGGACTTCCAGCAGATGTTGCTCTCAGCTGTTACAGATTCACATAAATACAGTTCTGTGTAAAAGAGCAGAGGGACTGAGGTCAAACTGGACTCAGAGAGGACAGAGAAGACAAAGAAACAGAGAGGACAGAGAGGACAGAGAGGACAGCGAAGACAAAGAGACAGAGAGGACAGAGAGACAGAGACTGGTGTGAGGAGAGGAGACACTCAAAAATCACCAGCCAGAGGTGAAAAAAGTACTTGAGATCCTACCACTACTACTACTACAACTGCTACAGCTACTATCATTACTTCTACTATTACTACTACTACTATTAAATTAAGTTACAGTGCATTAGTTATGGACTTATTTTAGATTAGTGCTATTTTTTGGGAAGATTTTACTGTTAAATAAACACACGCTCAGAAATATTCAACCCTCAAAAGATTTTAAGGATTTATCAGTTACAGATTTTTCAAGAAGATCTTGGGATGTCCTGGGGTGGCCTTCTCAGTCTCCAGATTTAAATCTCATTGAAAATCTTTGGGTGGGGTTTAAAGAAGGCAGCTGCAGCATGGATGCCATCAAACATCACTGAGCTGGAGGCTTCTGCAGAAGAATGGGCAGAGATTCCAGTCCAGAGATGTAATCCCATGCCCTCTTTAGTGTTTATTTATTGATAATTAGAGCAAGTCTAGCATTGGTCCAGTCAGATTTTTTTTATTTTTTATTCCTGCCTTTCTAAAAGTGGGCTGTAGCTTTTAGCTCTGTGTTCAGACTGACAGCTTCCATAAGTCCGCCATGATCGTTCTGAACTCTGTTAGAAGTGTCAGCACTCAATTCACGCCAGGCTGGATGTTTGATTTGCATTTTGACACACATTTACATTGATTTACCAAGTAGATCAGACACCTCATTTGTGTTTGGTGTGAACAAAGCATAAGAAGCTTGTTAGCAGTGTCCCAAAATGTTTGTTAGAAGAGATGAAGTAAAAGGACGCTCCAAAAAGTACTGAAGGCTGAATAATATTGCCCATGGGCCTGTGTTAAAAGTCATATTTTTCATTTGAACTTCAAAGTTAAGTCAAAATAATTGTCTTTTGAGGTGATTGCATATTCTTCCACTTCCATTACACCATGGAGTTTTATTGCTGCGGTCACTCCTGAAAGAATATAGCCAATGTGCAATATTACCTGATAAGCATAAAGTGAACATGTGGGGGTTAAATTATACTGAGTCTTTGAACTCCTGCCCCTCTGAGTTCACCTCCGAGTCCCACTTCTACGAACTCTCCTCCTCCTCTCTCTCATATACGTTCTTATCTCTGTATCGCCGCCTCTCATCATCGACTGTATATTTTGTGTATGTGAAGTTTTTGTGAGAGACAGTGAGATGAAGACAGAGCAGGGGCTGTGCACCTGTGGAGTCGAAGACCACAAACCAGTCCTACACAAACTACGACAGCCTGCACACATACCCACTGACAATACACAAAACTACACACAGGCACCTGCGCCTCCTCTGTCTCTAAATGTTACAGTGGTTTTCATAGAACTCAGACTACTTGTTATTTATACTCCAATATGAAGGAACCTCACCAACAAACATTTGCTCTATGTCCAGCAGTTAAAGGTCTAAACTTGTGATGATGTACATCACTGAAATCATTGAAATCATCATTGAAATATAAAAATTAATTCAGTGGCTGGGGCTGTTGTTGTTACTATGAAGATACGCTGATGGTTTTCTATTGGTCACGCATCTGACAGAAAACATAGATTTGGTCACACGTCTGACAGAGATCGTAGGTTCAGTCAAACGTCTGACAGAGATCGTAGGTTCAGTCAAACATCTGACAGAGATCATAGGTTTGGTCACACGTCTGACAGAGATCGTAGGTTTGGTCACACGTCTGACAGAGATCGTAGGTTTGGTCACACGTCTGACAGAGATCGTAGGTTTGGTCACACGTCTGACAGAGATCGTAGGTTTGGTCACACGTCTGACAGAGATCGTAGGTTTGGTCACACGTCTGACAGAGATCGTAGGTTTGGTCACACGTCTGACAGAGATCGTAGGTTTGGTCACACGTCTGACAGAGATCGTAGGTTTGGTCACACGTCTGACAGAGATCGTAGGTTCAGTCAAACGTCTGACAGAGATCGTAGGTTTGGTCACACGTCTTACAGAGATCGTAGGTTTGGTCACACGTCTTACAGAGATCGTAGGTTTGGTCACACGTCTGACAGAGATCGTAGGTTCAGTCAAACGTCTGACAGAGATCGTAGGTTCGGTCACACGTCTTACAGAGATCGTAGGTTTGGTCACACGTCTGACAGAGATCGTAGGTTTGGTCACACGTCTGACAGAGATCGTAGGTTTGGTCACACGTCTTACAGAGATCGTAGGTTTGGTCACACGTCTGACAGAGATCGTAGGTTTGGTCACACGTCTGACAGAGATCGTAGGTTCGGTCACACGTCTGACAGAGATCGTAGGTTCGGTCACACGTCTGACAGAGATCGTAGGTTTGGTCACACGTCTGACAGAGATCGTAGGTTTGGTCACACGTCTGACAGAGATCGTAGGTTTGGTCACATGTCTGACAGAGATCGTAGGTTTGGTCACACGTCTGACAGAGATCGTAGGTTCGGTCACACGTCTGACAGAGATCGTAGGTTCGGTCACACGTCTGACAGAGATCGTAGGTTCGGTCACACGTCTGACAGAGATCGTAGGTTCGGTCACACGTCTGACAGAGATCGTAGGTTCGGTCACACGTCTGACAGAGATCGTAGGTTTGGTCACACGTCTGACAGAGATCGTAGGTTTGGTCACACGTCTGACAGAGATCGTAGGTTTGGTCACACGTCTGACAGAGATCGTAGGTTTGGTCACACGTCTGACAGAGATCGTAGGTTTGGTCACACGTCTGACAGAGATCGTAGGTTTGGTCACACGTCTGACAGAGATCGTAGGTTTGGTCACACGTCTGACAGAGATCGTAGGTTTGGTCACACGTCTGACAGAGATCGTAGGTTCAGTCAAACGTCTGACAGAGATCGTAGGTTTGGTCACACGTCTGACAGAGATCGTAGGTTTGGTCACACGTCTTACAGAGATCGTAGGTTTGGTCACACGTCTGACAGAGATCGTAGGTTTGGTCACACGTCTGACAGAGATCGTAGGTTTGGTCACACGTCTGACAGAGATCGTAGGTTTGGTCACACGTCTTACAGAGATCGTAGGTTTGGTCACACGTCTGACAGAGATCGTAGGTTTGGTCACACGTCTGACAGAGATCGTAGGTTCGGTCACACGTCTGACAGAGATCGTAGGTTTGGTCACACGTCTGACAGAGATCGTAGGTTTGGTCACACGTCTGACAGAGATCGTAGGTTTGGTCACATGTCTGACAGAGATCGTAGGTTTGGTCACACGTCTGACAGAGATCGTAGGTTCGGTCACACGTCTGACAGAGATCGTAGGTTCGGTCACACGTCTGACAGAGATCGTAGGTTCGGTCACACGTCTGACAGAGATCGTAGGTTTGGTCACACGTCTGACAGAGATCGTAGGTTTGGTCACACGTCTGACAGAGATCGTAGGTTTGGTCACACGTCTGACAGAGATCGTAGGTTTGGTCACACGTCTGACAGAGATCGTAGGTTTGGTCAAACGTCTTACAGAGATCGTAGGTTTGGTCAAACGTCTGACAGAAATCGTAGGTCTCAATTTTCACCTAGGTGAGCTGGAGGAAGTGACTAGGGAAGAGGGAAGTCACATCACGATCTGAATGCAGGCTGTTTACAGTTAATGAAATTGTATTTGTCCAGATATAGAATTAAAATGTCAGTGTTTAAAGATCTCATGTTCTGTTAAACTGACTTTTCTTCAGCTCCATGTGCAGTCAGTAAAACATGGAAGCTGCTGGGATGAAAAGCCGGGTCAATCAGTAAATAAACACCAATAAATTATGGACAATATGAAGTTTTCATTGTGTCCCTAAATGTGTTCTACACTTCTTGCACTTTAAATCAGTTTTTATTTGATGCCAATCGACCTTATGTCATGGTCTCTGGCTGTTCTGTCCCTCTGTCTCCCTCTGTCTCCCCCTCCCTTGTGTCTGTCTGTTACCTCCCACCTGAGGCGTGGCTACTCCTGGCTGCAGAGCACACCCCTGGCAGCAATTTGCTATCAACTCCACTACAAGAGGAGCAGCTCTCCAGCCACTCCTCGCCAGTTTGTTGAACTATTAACACTGTTAGTATTACTCTTGGCTTTTTTGAACTCACTTTGTATTTTTGCTAAACCTTTTTTCCTCGTGTCCAGATCCTGCCTGCTCATCTGCCTGCCAGCCCAAACACTTACCTGCTTTTGTCTGAAGACGCCTCAACCCCTCAACGTTACTTTGGATGAATAAATTGTTCGAACCACTTACCTGTTTTGTTCTGCTTTTGGGTCCTAATTAGAACTGTGACACCTTATATGTGCAGAGATACGATCATAGGTTGTGTCTGTTGTAAAATATGATCATTGTTGAAGTCATGCTGTTATAGATGATGCAAGATCTAAACTCTTGCCTTGGGCACCAGCAGAGCCACTGATCCCTCACAGCTATTTTTTTTTTTTTGTACAAAAATTGCATCATATAAAACATTTGAGGAAGTAAACAGCCTTTTTTTTCAGTTTCTGTTCAAAATACTGCAACAGCTCTGCAATCTGCTCGTGTCTACACCTGTTTCTTTATGGCACCAGTAAAGTATTTATTAAAAATGTTGTCTTTTATTCACATAATAAAGGTTTAAAGTTTGTAAAATGTGCTGCTGTTCTTGAAGTGACCAAGACTGGTTTAAAAAGATTTTAAAAAGCATAATGTAGCCTCTTTAATATTGCTCTAAACCAAACGACCCATTAGTCCAATCAGATGTAATCACTTTTGTTTGTCTTGTTTTGTTCGCTGCTGCCTGCCTCAGTCTGCATTACAGTAGCATTATGTGTGTATTTTATGTAGGCCGGTGAGACCACAGCAGGTGTCCCCTGAAGCTCTGTGATCGAAACTCTTTGTGGTTTTACTTAGAAATGTCCCGTCGATGAGAAACACACTCTTACTAACCATTATGCACTCTCTGCAACAGACCAGACGTTCACACCAATATTCTCCCATCAAACCACTGTAGAAGCCCTTTTTGTTGAGTGAGCTGCTTTTTCATGACTACTGTCCCACTGCAGAAGCCCCCCGCTCCAGTGTTAAAGCCATTGCACAGTCGAAAGTGTGATGTTTCTCTAAATGTCATCGCCGCCGCAGAAGAAGCTGTGTCTCTGTGGTTTCCTGAGCATTTACCAACAACAAACTGATCGACAACAGAAAATAAAGAATCCACTCAGAGGGGGGTCACTTCACACTTGACAAAAATACTTAAGAATACTATAATGTACTAACTAATACTGCTGCTACTTTTACATTCTACGCTTCTAACACAATCTTAACTACTTTAAAACTAATTCAACTTTATACAACTTCTCCGCTCTGTCTCCCATGTTATAATGTTGTTCCCTCATCAAAAACAGACCTGGAGTTGTGTTCTGTTTCATTCTCGCCTGTTCGAGTAATCCTGTATTCTCTGGCGCTGGGTTTCTGAGGCCTCAGAACGCTCAGTTCCACGACTCTCCGCCCACTCCAGGAAGCACTGACCAATCAACAACAAGCCCTCTACATCCAGTCTGCTCTCATTCATTTATCCAAAAAACAGTGTACAGCTCTGTTTCCACTGAGTAAAATGGCAAAAGTTTAAGGAAGTGAAGAGCTTTTTTTTCTTTGAGTATTTTCAAAAAACTGCAACACTTTGCCCTCTGATGGTCTGTTTCTTTATGGCTCCAGTAGAGTACTTATTAAAACTTTCTTTTTCATCACATAATGTTTTGAAAAGGCTGTAAAACGTGCTGCTGTTCTATCGGTGACCAAAAATATGAATAAAAGCATAATATATCCCATTTTTAAATGAATGAGCTCAAAATGAGACATGGGAGGTCTAAAATTAGCCAATTATTTCTTTACGGTTTCCCAGTAGCGCTGCAGGAAACATCACACTCGTCTGATGCCTGCGGACTATAGTACTATGATACTATGATACTATAGTACTATATTTCTTATTATCTCCCATGTGCATTCAGAGACCAGACGTGAACACTCCTGCAGTTTGTCGGTCGGTTGAGTTGGAAAGGATGCAGTTTAAAGAAGCAGACGCTGCAGTTGTTTACCTCCTCCAGTCACAAGGGGGCGGCGAGGGCCTTTTTTACCTTTTGCTGCTTTAATATAAATCTTGTGTTTAACTGCTTTTGATCCTTTTCCACTTCAGGCTCAGATTAGCTGGGATGTTAAAGTGGAACTCTACAACTTTGCTAGTTTTTCTGTGTTTTTTTCCTCATTTTCCTCTAGAGCGCCCCCTGCATTTCGTTGTAAAGCAGTATCGTAAATACTCGCAATTTCTGTTGACTCCTACAGACCACAACAGAGCTCGCCCCCCTCTGGTGCCGGAAGTAAATTTCCCATTCATTTTCCCCATAGACTTTTCGAAAAATAGGTAAATTAAGAGTTTAAAAAGCTCAGTGGAGACAAATCAGCTCTGTGGTAACTCATGACGATAACACAATTAATTTCTATGAGAAAGATTAACAAAAACTTTAAAATTCAGCAAAATGTGTTTGTAACTTTGCCTTTTGCCAAGTTTCAGAGACGTGTTTATAGTAAAATGAATTGTTTTATGGCCATGAGTGACCACAGAGCTGATCAATCTCCTTCAAGCTGTTGAACTTTTAATATACGGATTTTTCAAAAAGTCAATGGGAAAAATGCATGGAAATTTTACTTCTGGAACCGGGCGTGGCCAGTCACTGTTGAGGCCTTGCTTGGTTTTACTTTAGTCTCCCCCTCCTTGTATCCATACAAAGTTTTTCCTGCCGTTTGATCGATCCGCTGTGACAAAAATCGAGAAATAAAGCCATAGTTTGTTGTTTTGCTAACCGCAATGTGCCACTTTCTTGCGAGACTCGAGACTTTCGTGACTCCGGGTCGGCAATGCTCAGATTTACAAGTGTTGTTTTCAGCCCAGAGACAGCAGGGGGCGCTGCCGGCCGCTTCATTCACCCCACAACAACTCATTTAACCATCACACGGACTCTGAAACAGTATTTAAGGTAAAGAAAAGTCACTGAGTTCTGCTTTAAATATGAGGACTTTGGATTTTCTAACACAACTGAGTCAATGCTGTTAAGCCGTGTGGACCAACAGCCAATGGGAGGATTCATGTTTCAGTTTGGGGCAGACCACTCTGTTAAGCCTGGGACACACCAACCCAGCGCCCCACCACTGTCAAACAGCTGTTAATCTCTGTTTGACAAATTGTGAGCGGGACACAGCCAATCAGAGCTCTCATTGACCACGACAGCCCGATGTTCAATAGACCCTTTTCACGTGACGTCAGACCACTTCCGTTTTGAGACGATGGGATGTATCTTCAGTTCCGGTGCCGCGCTTCTCCCATAAGAAATTCACCCAGACTTTTTTCAAATTGCCGTTTACAAGTTTACACAATATACAGCGATTTTCAAATGAATATTTACCCACAAAACGTTCAAAACTTGCGAAAGGATATTAATTCTTCAACGAAGGATACTTGGATTATGAAGTGAGTGCTTTGTTATGTAGCTAGATAGCGTTAGCAACATGGCTAAGTGATAGAGCTGCGCTATAAAACAGTGTTAGATCATGTCATGATCTGAGTTTATCTGAATATTCCTTTATTTAACCAGGTAAAAAATAAATTGATTGATTGATTGATTTATTCATATTAAAAATGTAAACATACAAAAAATACATATACATTATTAATAAAGGATAACACAAGAAAGTGTCCAGCACTTATTTCCATTGTGGTCCATATACCTGAGGTCACACAACACAACAATAGACAAATCTAAGATATACATGTATACAAAATAATAAAAATAGCAAAATTAGATAGACTGATTAGAATAAAAATTCCATAAAAACTGTTTGACTAGAATTTTGAACTGAGACTTGCTCCTGACACATTTTATGTGACTAGGTAATTCATTCCATGATACTATACCAGTATATTTAAAAGAATTTTTACCAAAAGACTTTATACTTGGTACCTGAAAGTTCATGATACTGATGATCTTGTGTTAAAGATATGATTAACTCTCTCAAAAGAAGATAATAGATAATTTGGAGCACTGCCATGATAGATATTAAATACATGATTCAAAAACTCATTGAGATTAAAAACCTCTTTTTCAAGAGTGACCTGGCCAAGAGGGCAGCAACGACATAGTTACAACAATACAATACAAAACAACAGTCATCCACAAACATGAATTACACGATATAGAAATCTACAATAAAAGATTAGTACAAAAATACCACAACAACAATTAGTGCGATTCTAAAAACAGTTACATTTACCAATAGAATTTGTTTCACGCTCCTTTATAGTGGATTTCAATTCTCCCAAAGTAATAAGAGCTGTCAAGTTTAGTTCCTTTTGTAACTGAATATTTGACAATCTGCTTATCAGGAAATACCACTGGATAGTACTACAGTATATTTTCATTTAGTAAAGCTCTGTGCTCGAACACTGACTCTGCTGTAGTGATCAGTCTGTGACAAAATAACAGACTTTTCACATCTACTGCCAAAACTACAAACTAATCTTTACTTTAATTCATCAGCAAATCTCTGTACATCATGGAGCCTTATATTTGGCAAATTTTTAAGACTCCGAGTAAATTCCATACTGGCGAGCATCAGCACCGGAACTGAAGATACATCCCATCGTCTCAAAACGGAAGTTGTCTGACGTCATCGTGAAAAGGGTCTATTGGCCAGAATATTACTCAAGTAGAAGTAAACGTAAGTTGTGATAGCCTTACTCTGAGAAGAACAATGTATTTAAAAAGTTACTCAAGTAAATGTAACTCTATACGGCACTCCTCTGATAATACAGTCACATTTTCCACAGTATTAGGTTTTTATACAGCGAACCTCCAGCCTGAGAACCACACCAGGACGTTCCTCCTAAATGAAATCTGCAGCTCACATGAGTCACTGGTGAATAAAGTCTAAGACACGCTCGAGTCTTAAATTTGGGCCACGAGGAAACGCGGAGGAAATGTTTGGTACGAGGCAGACTTTATTTTCCAGAGAGACTTCCTCGCTCACAAACACACTTCACTCACTTCCTGTGGCCTTGGAGAGTGGAAAATTAAGAGGGCACCCGGCTCGAGTGGAACAAGGGCACAGCGCTGTTTATGTTCATATATCACTTTACTGAAAATATGACTTTACTTACTGCATTAGTTTTTGTCAGCACCTTTTCCATAAGAGAATTTAAGGATATTTAATGTTCACCTGAGCTTAAACAAACACAACAACTGCTTCCATGCATAAGTTTGTCTGCACGCTTAAAAACAATGTCAGACAGAAAGCTTCATGGGTAAAGATTTGTTTTTGTTTCTTGTTTTCAAAGCGGGTCATTTGTAAATAATTTTGTAAAGTTTATTTACAAAAGTTTTGAGTATTTTGTGAAAAGCTTGAACTGTGTTTACAGTTCTGTTATTCTAATCTGAACACATAATTGTTGGAAATAAATTCAGGCATTTATGATATAATTACAAAATGTAAGACCAGAATATATCCCTCATGTTTAAATGTGTCTTTCAAAAAATCAAGATTATTCATAACAAAAATGTTTAAAAAAAAGTCAAATTGTCTCTTAATTACGAAAGCGTATTTCGTTCACCTGGAAAAAAAAAAGTTTCTGTTTTAATGAGCTAAGTTAGTTCTGTTTTTATGAGTATAAATAACAAAAGTAAATTCATGTCTATCACAACCAGTAAACGTTTAGCTCGTATTGAAGAGTTGCTCGCTAAAGAAAGGGCGTAAATGTCCCAACTACTTTGTTTAATACGGTTTTATTTTACTCTAGGCTTGAGACACTGGAGATTGTGCTTTCGTTAAGTAATATTGACGTATAATCATTAGTTTGTCGACTCTGCGCAGACATCTCAGGTCTTTGCCATTGACTTTGAATTCCTCTCCCCCCAAAAGTGGAACAAGATAATAAGGACCATTATCCACATAAAAACATACAATTATTTTACTCGTAAAAACAGGATTTTTTTCTCTCATAAAAACAGAACTAACTTTGCTCATTAAAAGAGAAACTTTTTTTTTCAGGTGAACGCAATACGCTTCCGTACTTAGTAAATATGAATTGTATTTGAATAAAACTAAACTGCCTGTAGCACCTGTTTTTGCAAAAAAACTGCAACTAATGCATGAGCTTAATGTTCTTCAAAGCTTTAGGGCCCATCCTTAAAACCTTGCACTGGGGCCTCTCATTACCGAGTTACGCCCCTGGTGATATTGTTCAGCCTTCTGTGCAGGTTCGGATGAATACAAATATGAATTATCTTGCACATCGATTTTCTGTATTCATTTCGTTTCGCCAGCAAAATAGTAATTAGTTTATTCCACCCCCTCCCCTCCTCATGCAGAACACTTGGTACGGCCCAGCGTCTCTCCTGTCCTCAGTCTCTGGTGTTGTAGCGGTGAGAGTTGGCTGTCAACAGTTTTACAGAGTTGGTCAACGCCAACCCCAACGAAAAAGAAAATAAAGTACTGCCCAAGAGGAGGTTGTATTGTGTAGTTAGCTCATGATTTGGCTAAATTCCCAGTGTGAGGTAAAGCTAAGGAACATGTGCTGTGTGCAGGACTAATGTCAATTTACCACTGAATGCTAGTTTAAGTAAGTGATGACATTATTTACTGCTAACACTGACATTAGCCTAGCACACAGCTGAAGCTAAGTAAATCACAGTAGAAGTATCATAATGCATTTCTAATACAGAAACTCCAAATTAGCATGCTCCTTTTACAAAAGTACATGATTCAATGTGTAAAAAAAAAATAGGCGGAGAGTTTACCCCCAACCTCTCAGTATTACTCCCAAAGTTACGCTCGTGCCTGGACTGGAGTCAGAGGCGGGGTCGTTACCTGTGAGCTGTTAGCAGAAGGTCCAAGGTTCACTCAAATAAAACGACACTAACTTAAAAAAAAAAAAAAAAAAAAAACCTTGTCCAGATGACATTCTTAGCCTTTGTACCATTGTTAAACCTTGTTACCAGAGCTGGGTAGAGACCGGCAAAGGCTGTGTTTCCCATTAAATGAGAAGACTACGGAGGCCCACCGTATTCTAATTTTCTCCTCCATAGTAACAGGTAATGGTAATGGTCTTTTTTAGACCATTGTTAAAGAATTTTAAGATGCATGCTGTGTACAAAAATGAACAAACCATTTATTTGCAACTGTTTGCAACAGCGAGTTCTTCAAATCATTTATGGTCTTGGTAAGAAAAGATCCGAGCTCTCGTTTCGGCGACAGTAATGCGCCTGTGAGGAGGCATTTTAGAATAAACTAGAGACAAGTAATTTATTTATTTATTTATTTGTTTATTTATTTAGACAGGGAAAGCCCATTGAGAGTCAGCTCTCATTTACAAGGGCGCCCTGTTACAAAACAGTTACATAGCAATAATCACAATTAAATACATTTAAAACACCATTAAGTAAAACGTGCAAGTTATATAAGAGGTACTTTCAAGCAAAACCTTAAATGTGTTTACAGAAATGCACCGAATGTATGTCACATAATTAATTTTAAGTGCATTTAGGACCTAAAACTCTACATTTAAGACTTTTTAAGGCCTTATATTCAGATTCTTAAATTTAAGACATTTTTAGGACCCTTTTTAAGACCCTGCAGAAATCTGGACAATGATTTGGTATAGCAGGTGATATATTTTGCTTCTTATATTATCATAAAAATATAAAAAATAACTAGTCTTTACCAAAAACAGGACTGCTTAAAGATTAAACAGACATAAGACAGCCTCAATAGAAATGGGTGGAACATACTGTTACTGTTACCTGTGACTTAAATGAATATTTTGCTTTTATTTTCCTCACATTCCCCGCTGAACCAGCCCTAATCATGTTGGGATGACTCGAGTGAGGAGCGTCTGGATAATTAGAGTCACTATTTATAGAAAAACTCAGGAAATAAGAGATTTGGCCTGAGAGGAGCATTTATTTCTCAAACAAGAGCTTTTTTTCAGCGTGCACACATTAGTGAAGGAGATACACTCACAGAAAACAACACGCCCTTGTTTTTACTGGAAACGCACAACTGCAGCAGCCCTGTGCCAAAAGAGGAGTCAAAGAGCGGGTCGGGGGCACTAAAATAGCCCGCTGCTCATGGGTTCGGGGTCGTTCACAGTTGGGTCTATCAGGGAGAACAGTCCCGGGCCGGTATCAGCGGCAGAAACAGCTCCACCCGTTTGTATTAATACTCTCAGACAGAAATAAATGCTTTCGCTTCAGGGGACCACCCTCTCTCATGGCTTTATCTAAGTCCAAGGGCCCCGAGTCTGGACCTGGTCTTTATCAAAGTCCCCGGGCCGCTCCCAAAAACCAAAACCGAGTCGCATCGTCTGATTCTGAGAAGGTGACCTGCTCTGACCCTGAGCGCGGCTGCAGACAGAGACGTACTGTGAGTTTAGGGTTTTATTGCAGACGTGAGAAGGGTTGTGTTGGATTAGTTTTAACATAAACACTTTACTGAGACGGCGGGGCACTTCATTTTCAGCTCTTGGTGGATTCAGGTCATGGTCTTGAGTTAACCTTGTGGTCTGATTGAAAATGTTGCAATGCAGATGCGATGCAGAGTCAGATGTTAGACTGAAAAACAAAACTGGGGCAGTGGAGATGCCCCTGAACACAGAAAAGAGTGCTGAAAGTGAACCGCTTACTCTGTTTTAGACCCTGGAGATAATAATTTTAGTTTAAGATTAGCTCTACATTTCAGTTTGATGGCGTGAACATTCATCTTCTTCAGCTTCTCTCCGCTACGAGTTGCAGTTACTGGAGCCTGTCCCAGCAAATATGGGCCTTAGGTGGGAACAGTAGCCTGCTTTTCTTTTCTAAAGCGGGACAGTCTGGATCCGCACTCCGGTCGATTTGGAACTGGCCTATCACAGCTGTTTATCTGCAAATAGAGAAAATAATCTTCTACCAAAAACAACAAAAATGGCGCCTGCTTATACAGAACTTCTCTCTGATTAACGGCGTTTAGGTCTTTCCTTCGTCACCTGTTGGTTCTGCTGAAGTCCTCGTTGTTGTTCAGTCCTCTGTGGGATTTTTGTCTTCGTCCTGTTTCCATTTTAACAACAGTAAAGTCCCTCTGACGTCCAACCACATTCAAACAAACCCACTTTCTCCACAAGTCTTTGTACAACTGGCTTCTGCTGCTGTCCCCGTTCACAAATAAGAACAGAACTGCTCAGAATACGCCTAATTCCACCATGTTTGTTTGATTGTTTGATTACTTACTCCGCCTGTGATGGTTCTGCCCATAGAAATGAAGTTTATCGCTTGTTTGTGTAGAATAGGAGCAGAGTTTGTGTGGCCGGCCGGGCTGTAGTATGTGTGGGGGTGAAATGGCCTGGTTTTACTCGTTCAGACTCAAAGCAGTAAAGTTATTAATCTGTTAAATGTCTTTTTTGGGCATCTGTGCAGAGTCATGGTCCCAGTCTGTCCTCTCCTCGTGTTGTGTAAAAGTACAGAGCGTACAGTTCCCCGCTGCTCTGTCTCCAGATAAAACCGACTCTTTAAAAACTTTAACTTCAGTTGACGTTGCTGCAACCAGAGCTTTGCCTTTCCTCCGTCTAACCTCACTCCAACGGCTCCTCCACCGCTCCACTCGACTTAGAGGCTTATCAGCAGCCAAAAGGAGCGCCCCGCTTCGAACCCAGGGCCTGGCGATTAACTGCCTGGACGACTGGATCTCTCTGATAACCATTTATTCTGTAACACCGCTCGTATCACGCGGCATTATCACGGCGCTCGGAAGTGAGATGTGAGCTGAGGTGAGCCCACATCTGGCCCTCGCACATGGGACAGAGGCAGATGTGGAGTGATAGGAGGTACAGGGGACGGGGGCTGGTCTGGAGTCAGCGGTCCCGTGTGAGCTGCGGGTCTGTGGTTAAAGCCAACAAACGGACCGTAACTGCTTTTGTTTGGGAGCAGCGGGGTTTGGAAAGAAAAGGTCATGAGGTCAGAGAGGGCCCTGGGATGTGAGGAGGAACAGTGCCCTCTGGTGGCAAAAAGGTGATACAGGAGCAGAAAATAAGCAGAGGTGGAAGAAGTTCTCAGATTCTGTATTCGAATAAATTTTTATTTTTAACTTTATTAGGTTTATTTGATGGGGACCGATACAAAAAACACAGAGCATTTGTCTCTAAAATAATATTTCTCAGGTGTTAAAGTAAAAGTATTGACTCTAACCCCAGACCCTTTGGTTTTGAGATGAGTGTAACCCACTTTGTCACTGAGATAAATAAAAAACAATAAATAAATTTGGAGATATTTAAATTTACTTGAGCTAAATGTTCTCAGGTAGACTACAAAAGGTTGTGTTCATGTGATGATCTGCAGTTTAAAACTGAGCTGAGGCAGCTAAGAACTCTGTAGAATCTGCTGCTAAAGAATCAAACCCAGATGTTTTGGTGTGGTTTATGGCTAATATCTCTGAGTACTGGGCTCATCCACAGAAAACAAAAACTAACACCGAGTTGAAAGTCTTATCTGTCAGTAGAAAGGAACTAAAGTGAAGTTATTTCTTCACTATAACATCAAAAAGTGTTGATTATATTCAAACAGGATTATTATGAGGTTGTGAAGAAAAATATGATCAGGTTTTAAGTGTTAATTCTGTTAATTCACATCACTTACCTTTCACAAACACATATTTCCAGTTACAACGCTCCTGATTTCTGATTTCAGCTCCAGTCCATGTGAGAGAGGATGAGTCTCTACACAAACACAAATATTTATTATGTGCAATAACAATTTTTATACTGCAATTTATTTAGAATGTACACTTTTTTCATCTCACTATTTACAAATATCCATATGCTGTGAATATTTATAGTGTATTTAGTTTAATCAAGTCTATTTTAGCTGATCTCTGATAAACATCTCTTGTTTGATATTACTTCCTTGCTATTGTTTAATGCTAAAGCTAAAATGCAAATTACATCTGTCCTTCTCTTTCTGTCACTATCATTAGTTTTTTGACTTTTACTGCTGCCTCTCTCTCGTCTCTGTTGGGTGGACGGTTTGTAAAGTCATTAATTAGACTGAATTTACCCATCTTGGACAAATCTATGAGAGTGGATCTTCTTTCCGTTCTTCTCCCTCAGGTTTCTCTTTGTGGCCTCAACATGCGACCCTGAGTTCAAATAATAATAATAATAATAATAATACAAATAAATCAAGACAGGATACAAGTATGGAATGTTTTGTTATAGGTAGAACACCTCAGAAAGTTCCCTGAATAAAAATGTGCAGAAAATGATGTTCCTTTGGTAAATCATAATGAGAACAGCAGCTCGTGTGGTTTTGTGCTGTGATTATGGAACCTGCACCAAGGTCGTGTTAATGAAACTAAACTGGTCATCAGTGGAAGACAGGCTTCTATTCATTATTATCTTTTGGTAATAATATTGCACTTTTCACCTCAGCCTTTAGTTTCGTAAAGACAGACAACATTGCATTACTGAACTCGCTGCAGCAATTCAGACATAATTCATATTCATATATTCATATTAATTTACTGTAAACCTATATTTGCTGACTTATATTCTGCCCTACAAAGGAAAAGCGCAGTATCTGTGATAACACTGAATCTGAGAAAAGTGGCTTTAAAGTTTTTATGTTGTCCCTCTGAATTTGTCACAGGTACATTCATCTTAGTGTATTAATGTAAAACCTTCTCATGAATAGTTTTTTATCACAACCATCACCACTGATTTGACCTTTAACCTCCTAAATGTGGAATTAAAGTACTTTATATGGGGTGTCCTGGAAATCATATTTATTGAGCACTTTGACAGTGAAAATCATAAAGTATATTAGTGTGTGTATTAACAAAGGAAGTGTCAAAGTTTCGTGCCTGAGTTGTGTCGTATTAGAGTTTTAACAAAAAATATTTCAACATTTTGCAGTAACTGCACAGATCTGTCAGTGAAACAAAGGCAGAGAGCAGTAACTGTGTTAGAATTCATCAGAACTTTCTGCACTTTGCCTTTGTTTTACTGTGAAATTTGTAGTTACTGCAAATTTAACAACAGGATTTCTCTAGACTGGGACACATTTGAGCCATAAAACTTTGTCCCCAAGTAAAACAGATATGAAGTCTATTTTCACTCTTAACTTTCACTCTTAAGTTCTGACAAAACATACAGTAACTGCGTTTTACCTTTGTACAGCAGTATTGTGATGAGATGTATATTTTTGTATTAATTTTATAAATTTATCCCTAATGGACCCCAGGAAGAATAACGACAGCTACACTGCCACTAATGGGGAACCTAATAATAAACATAAACATCATGTTTTGCATTATACATATGGAACATATGGTTCTATTCTTTATAGTTCAGTGGTTCTCTGTTCAGATTTCATCTAAGTTTATTCTTCTTTATTCTAAGTTATGTTACTACCACCTATTTTAAAATAAGTTCTACCATTTCATGTCATTAAAACTATATTTAGGCTATAAATAACATAAATATAAACTATATTCAGCCTCCCCACAAGCCTTTTTTGTGACCCACCAGTTAAGAACCCCTGCCTTATAACAATGTTCATCCAATGCCGCTTAAATTAAATCCAGGTGTCTCTGTCATATGAACAATACATTAAACACATTTCATTAAAGAAAAAACAAGAAAACCTGCTGCTATGTACAACGGTTTATTCTCAATTTGCAAAACATTTGACAAAAATAACATTACATTAACACCAATTTATAAAAGAAAAAATAATCTTTGAAAAAATAAAAGAGACAAAAGATTTAAATTTACTTTAGAATTTAGGTGACATTTCTAATTAATTAATATTATTCATAGCCATTAGAGCGCACCCTAGAGGACGGCTATGCTATTATCATTATTATCATTATGTTACTTCACAATAAGTGCTTTTTGTTGGTTCAGGTGATTTTTTTTTCTTTACTAAAATGTAGTAAGATTTTTTTTTGGTTCACAGTGTTTACAAATTCAATTTCTAATGTTACAACAATACAGACCCTTTAGTAAACAAAATAGCTGCACATGCTTTAGCATTGGGCATAAACAAGACAGTTTTGGCCAATGGAAAGCTATCAAATACATGTGTGTAATGTCAGTGCAGGGGTAGAGAGCATTAGCAAGTGGCTCTGTGTTTACTAATTTTATTTAGTAGTTGTATTTATATGAAAAATTAGCGCGACAGTGGCTAAAGGCTACATGCTAAAAGTCAGCAATTTAGCTCCAATTATAACACATTTAGAGTCAATAAGTTTGTTGTGGCCAATAAAAACTAACCGACAACCTGTGTGCAATGTTAGCGCCTAGGTAGAAAGCATTAGCAAGCTGCTCTATGTTTAGTAATTTTATTTATAGAAACGATTAGCGCAAAAGTGGCTAAAAGCTACATGCTAAAAGTCATTGATTTAGTTCCAAATATGACACATTTCAAGTTAGAGAGTTGGTTTTGGCCAATTGTAACTAAGCGTCCACATGTGTGTAATGTTAGTGCCTGGGTATAGAGCATTAGCGAGTCGCTCTATGTTTAGCAGTTTTGTTTACAAGAGCAATTAGCGCCACAGTGGCTAAAGGCTACATGATAAAAGTTGGCAATTTAGCTCCAAATATAACACATTTTGAGTCAGGAAGTTGGTTTTGGCCAATGGTAACTGACCCATGACGTGTGTGTAATGTTAGCGCCTGGGTAGACAGCATTAGCAAGTATGGCTAGAGCAATTAGCGCAACAGAAGCTAAAGGCTACATGCTAAAAGTCAGTAAATTATTGTGCGTTCTGCTCAACAGTAGTTACAAAAACACGGCAGAACACAAAAGAGTTTTAACTTTTAGCGAGATAACTTTAAAAGGAAACGGTTGGATTTTGGTGAAATTCTCAGTGAGGGTCCAAGGAAAGAAGGATTAGTTTTTGGTGTGGACCTAGAACACCGTCTGGAGCCAGGATTTTGAAAATATATAGTCAAAGATACCAACTCCAGCCACAAGGGGTCAGTAAAGGAACAAATGATTAGTTTTAGTGATCGTTGCAAGCTATGAGGGCTTTCTTTGTGGCTTAATGGAAAGAGCATTTACCCCTGGAACTACAGAATTTCTTGTTGGCATCCAGGCCTGGGCTCTAAATCTTTACCATTGCGAGATAGGGCTAAAGACACAAACTCCAGCCTCAACGAGTCAGTAAAGGAACAAATGCTCAGTTTTAAGGGCCATAATGAGGAGCATTTACCCCTGAACTGGGCACTATATCTTTATAATTGCGCGATAATGCCTTGGTGGAGGTCTGTGTTCTTTTAAGTGCTTCTAGTTTGTCAGTATTAGCTTCATAAGTTCTATCATTGTAAAGACTTTTTGTCATCTTAAAGCATCTTATTTAATGTTTTTCTTTTGTAAAAATGTGGAAAACTTTTACTTTTATAAACAAAATCGCATGTGCAGCTCGTTTTGTTTGCATGTAAAAGGGTCTACTGTTAATACAAGGGCCGGCGTGGCACGAATTGAACAGCCAATCAGCTCAATCAGTCGCTTTTTGGGACAGTTTTTGCCGGTGAACGTCTGAAGCCAAAGGTCAAAATGGCACATCAACTCGGCTCCACACAGTTCCTCAGCGTTTGATAATTAAAAACAGAAAAAAACAGAAAACTCTTCATTCAGTGTTAACCTGAAGCAGTTTGACATGAAACAGAAGAAAATAAATTCACCAAAATAAAAGTAGTTGCTCAGTTATTAATAATAAAGTTGGATCCGATGGAATTTTTGTTAAAGCAGCACTTAAAAAAAAAACTTCCAATGAGGGGAGTGAACACTTTGGACAATGAAGGTTGGAACAGAAAGGTGGCGCTATAGAGAAAGAGATAGAGAAATAAACAGAGGGGTTCAGAGGAGCTGACAGGAGTGGCGTGACCAGAACTAAGACTCTGGGCCCAACAGTACCACAAAGTACTCAATACTGCAATATCGTTTGTACTTCTACTACGATTTAGCTGAAGCCTGGTCAGCCATTTTTAAATTGATGCTGGTTTGTGGCTCAATGGACAGAGCATTTAGTCCTGGTTTAGTCCTGGTTTAGTTCTCATGTAGTCTTTTTTAAGACCTGGTTTAGATCTGGTTTAGTCTTGGTGTTTTCCTGTTTCAGCCCTGCTTTAGTTCTGGTTTACTCCTTATGTAGTCTTGTTTTATTCCTGGTTTAGTCTTGGTTTATTCCTGGTTTAGTCCTCATGTAGTCTTGGTTTAGTCCTGGTATAGACCTGGTTTAATTCTGGTTTAGACCTGGTTTTTGTCCTCATGTAGTCTTGCTTTAGTCCTGGTTTAGACCTGGTTTAGTTCTCATGTAGTCTTGTTTTAGTCCTGTTTTAATCTTGTTTTAGTCCTGCTTTAATCTTGTTTTAGTCCTGCTTTAATCTTGTTTTAGTCCTGTTTTAATCTCGTTTTAGTCCTGTTTTAATATCGTTTTAGTCCTGTTTTAATATCGTTTTAGTTTCCTGGTTTAGTTTCGTTTTAGTCTCCTGGTTTAGTCTCGTTTTAGTCCTGCTTTAATCTTGTTTTAGTCCTGTTTTAATCTCGTTTTAGTCCTGTTTTAATCTCGTTTTAGTCCTGTTTTAATCTCGTTTTAGTCCTGTTTTAATCTCGTTTTAGTCTCCTGGTTTAGTCTCGTTTTAGTCCTGTTTTAATCTTGTTTTAGTCCTGTTTTAATCTTGTTTTAGTCCTGTTTTAATCTCGTTTTAGTCCTGTTTTAATCTCGTTTTAGTCCTGTTTTAATCTCGTTTTAGTCCTGTTTTAATCTCGTTTTAGTCCTGGTTTGGTCTCGTTTTAGTCCTGGTTTAGAACTGGTTTATTTCTGGTTTAGTCCTCGTGTAGTCTTGTTTTAGACCTAGTTTAGACCTAGTTGAGCCCTGGTTTATTTCAGGCTTAGTTTAGACTAGTTTTAGCCCTGGCTTTACCCTGCTTTAGACCAGGTTTAGTCTTTAAGTTTAGATTTTGACACAGGGACTTTGTAAAAGTTTGGGACGGTTCTTGTTGGCCCTGAGTCTTCAGCTCTGGTCACTCAGATGTGCAGGCACTATTTTTATAGAAACACTCCTGGTAATTTTGTGCGTAAAAAAGGCAATGCTAAATCCAAGAAAAAGAAAGAGGGAAAAAAAGAACTGTACACAAAAAAAAAAAATATCTATGACTGACTTCATTAGCTGGACTCTCCCAAAAGTCTGTGAGATATCTCTGAGGTAATCATTGCAGTATCGTTACATAATAAATACAAACATGGATACAAATATTACAAAAAGAGGCAAAATGCTGAATGCGAAAGCAAAAATCTGAGCTAAAAGAGGTAGGTAACTTCTTTTTTTTAGGTAGATTATGGTAGATTACATCCATTGTGGACACTCCTTTTTTTTTTTTAATAAGAACTACATTGAAGCCCATTACAATCCCTGTCCTAACGTGAGATTCATGTGGAAGATGGCGGAGGTTTTGTGCTCAGCAAAAGTGAAACACCCTTCTAGACTTATGTTTTTGCATGTTAGTCACACTAATATTTTTCTGATCTACAAACACCTTTTAATATTAGACGAAGATAATCAGAGGAAATACTAAATGCTGTTTTTAAATGATTATTTCATTAATTAAAGGGAAAAGCTCTGAACCTACCTGGGCTTATGTGCAAAAGTAAGGGTACTTTTTCTTAGATCATGCTTTTCCTGTGATTAACTACAGTCTTTTGGAAAGCTGAGTAAAGGGAAATGCTTACAAAGCCATTTCTAAAGGGACGTTTACACAACAAAACTGACCAGGAAAACTCAACAGTCATGCCGTCTCCGATATGCTTGAGGTGTGAGAAAACAAGGGAAGGTGTGAAAATCTGTAGTAAACATTTGAGGCCAGCAGACAGCGCTGTTCTTCCTGTGGAAAGTCACAATTGCAGCTTAATGCTTTCACTTCAACTTTTAGGCCAACTTTGTGGTCTTCCTGGGCAGAGCTGATGAACTCCGAAGCACTTTTAGGGAGTTATACGTGTTACTAACGGTAAGTTGTCAAAATATGAATGTATGAAGCATAAATTGGCTGCATTTTGCAATTGTTCAAGTGAACACAGATGGGTTTTTACTGAGGACACCATTTTCCCCAGAGTGCAGAGCGCCCTGAGGGACTCTGCGCTGCAAGACAAAAACACCTTATCCAGCATTTTCAAAAGACTGCATATTCAGAAACTGTTTTTCGAACTAACACACATCATCTACTGTCGTCTAAACGGACCCTAAAGGTCAACACAAAAATAAGCCCCTGTTTTTTTCTAGCCCTCACACCAGGCACGTTTCAGGCAGCAGCTTCCAACTCCGAGAAATTCCTTTCTGTCGCTAACCCGCTAACAGCCCAGTCTCTCCCCACGCAGACTGGGGCGACTTCTATCACTTTGTCTGGTTATTAACAGATAAAACACATATTTCAAACTCCATGTTGTTTATGTTAAAGCCTTCTGAAGTGCCAAAATGCGCTGCGATTGATGTAATCGAAGTCACAGCGCTCCAGGTGTGTGCTGGGCTGAAGGCTTTGGGATTGCAGTAAACCATGGTAAGCTCCATTATCCACAAATAAAAAAGACTTGGGATAGTGGTGAATCTTCCCAAAAGTGGCTGAACTACTTAAAATTACTTCGGGAGCACATCAACAACATCATTCTGTAGGTCCCAATAGAACCGACAACATTTAAAGAACTACAGACCCTAGTCACCCCAGTTAAGGCGTCCGTCCATGACTTTACATAAGAAAGAAACTGCAAAAATGGCGTCCACGGGAAAGTTTCAATGTAAAAAAACACTGCTGACCTTGTCTCAACAGCATTATGCATCTACTCTGGTTATCTCTGTCTGATATTAAACTCGTGTTTGCTGATCGAAAACATTTTACTGTGGCTAATACCCAAAACATAGAAATCTAGAAGGCTGTGACCACTTTTGCGGAGCACAGTAGTTTTTCGTTTCCCCAGACAGGATTTGTAACAGTTAAAGATACAAAAACATGATACCGGTAAAGCTTGCTGGTGATAGTGTACCTTTAAGTCGTTTCAGTTTTGTATATTGCAGGCATTGCGTTTCGTTTGATGCCAATCCTCGGAAATCCACATCACAAAGATGCATCTGCCTTATTATGCGTGATACGATTTCCATTACGTTCATGTTTTCAATTTCCACTGTTAAACCACAACACTACATAGTTTCTGAGCAGCCTACCATGGTAAAACTGAGGAAACAGGGGATGTGGCCATAACACACTGGACTTAACAGGACGTTTTTTGTACAAACCAGTTCTTAAAAAGTTAGGGCAAAGTGTAAACTGTAAATCCTGAATTGGATTGTTTAAAAATCTCATAAAAGTTATCAAAAGAAGAGGCGAGATGTGAGCACAACCCAGAAACACTGCTGTCTTCTATGGACCAAAGTTAATTAAAAATGGTTTAAAAGTGGAGAATAAAAAGCCATCGTTGTCAAAAAGGAAATACCTTCTTTAATCAATTAACATCAGAAGGAGCAGATTCTGCTAACGGTCCTCAGATGGGCTGACGGCTGTGCCACTCACGCCAGCTGTGGCTACATGACAGCCCCACTTAGGGCTGGGTACCATTCAGATTTTTTTTAATACCAGTTCTTAAACGATATCTGGTTTTGATGCTGATACCTGAGTGTTACTTTTTCTGATACCTATGGTGAGCTAATTCATCTTCGAACATTCATAAAACACAATAATATTGAATAAAAGACCAATTTTTGGAGCTAAATTCTCAGCTGTGAGTTAAAATCTTTTGTATGATTTATTCGGTTATTGATTTGATTAATTCATCCAAAGGAACATTAAAGGTCCCACTAGGTATTGAATAAAAATATATTTTTTTGATACCAGTAGTATTGTAACTTTTCTTACGATACAACAAAGGTATCATTTAGCAGTACCCGGCCCTAGTCCCACTGAAAGGTGTTACATACGCCGCAAGAACAGAGATATTGTTTTTGTTTTTCTTGAGGTGGCAAGTGCATTAACAAAGTTAGTTCTGTGCAGGACATTTCATACTTGAGAAACTCAAGTGGAGAATTCTAGGAAGTCCTCATCGGGCTTTCCACTATCACACGCTTTTCCACTGGCTCACTTCAAATTTCAGACCAACCACACAATATGCTAGTGTGCTGGACAGCCCCGAAAAGCCCTGAAAGAGAGAACTGATTTCTCTGTTCTTGCGGCGTCTGTACAGGCCCAAAGAGCAGCTGAAGAAACGACACCAAACTGCTTTTATCCACTACAGACCGACAGACTTAGGTTTCAGGTCGAAACTCCTCCCTCTATAGGAGCATAAAACTCATCTCTCTCACCAGCTCACTTTAGAATTGGCTCTAAAGTGTCTAAACTCTACAAAACCATGTTCCCAATAAACCTATTTATTTCAATACCTCTCCAAATATTTTGCGTTACTTTCTGTGTCTTCCCTTCATTCAAACTTTTTTAAAATTTTCAACGAAATGGTAAAATATCAGTTTTGAGTATTTTTACGAGATTTGCAAAACATTTCTGTTTTTTTTTCTATTTTACACCATGTCCCAACTTTTTCAGAACAAAGCTTGTACATAACGAGTATTCCTACGCTCGTTATAAAGTCCAAATTGCCTCGTTACTTTTCAGTACTGCCAAAAGTGGCTATGGGGACACATCCTCTGCATTATTTTGTTGTGAAACTCATCGTTTACCCTGTTCTTATGTGTTGGGAACTGTCCCCCGTGTGGCACTTAATAATAATTTCACTAACTCTCCACTATTTTTTTAAACATACAACAACGCTCAAGATATCAAAGTTAGAAAACTCAAAATCCCACATACGCTAAAAAGTATGCATCAGCTAAGATAATAATAATAATAATAATAATAATAATAACCCACGTGGACAAACTTCAAAATGTTCAGTAACCAAGCACATCGCACTCCTCACTCAGACGCACTATACAAACGAGTGGTACTGCCTAAATACTCTCCTATTCGTTCACAGCAGGGACAAAAAAAAGGGGCATTTCGTCCCAGTAATTTTTCAGAATCAAAACCAAAACCATTACAGAACAAGGACACATCCACATAGATTCTTTAACTTTCTGAAGCTGAGGTGTTAAAAAAAAAAGGCCCACCAATGCTTGTACTTTCTGAGGAGGCTGAAGGAGGGCTGGAGTTAGCTCTGAGACGCTAACAGCTAACTTAACAGTGTAAGGCTGTGTGGAATGGGAACTTGCTCTGCTGCTGACGTGAGCTGTGTTTCCACTAGAACTGTAGCAGCATAGGTTGATGCAGGGGTGATTTTCACGACCAATCAGGAGTCAAAAAGTGTCCCCCAAAAAGTGTACTTTACCGTAACACTTTTTGGATGCTTGGGAAAGAGGTCTCAACTCCACAGTACACTCGGAGAGGTTGGAGCTAACATTGCCATCTGTTAATTAGACAATAAAATCCTCCTTACTCATGCAAAAATGTCTTATTCCTGACATAAACAGCCAGCCATATAAGAAAACAAAAAGATCAAGGCACTCACTTGGTTTAAAAAATGTAATTCAGTCATTAAAACACGTGTTTGAATCCAGCCCTCATAAAATAAAGGCTTTTTACATTTTTTTAAACCAAGTGTGTACCTGGATCTTCTTGTTTTCTTTATGAACTGTGACCCTTTCCATGAGCACCATTGTTTTTTGTGGATACTAGTAGCTCCCAGACTTAATTTGTTTTTGAGCCAGCCATATAAGTTGGCGCTACATGGCTCCACACAGAGACAAGCTTAGGCTTATCCACAAAGGTTTTTTTTATAGGCGTTTCATCCACATAGACCCGGTGTTTTGGAGCCTGAATACGATTATTTTTGAAACCAGGTCCAAGAGTGGAGAGATTTCAAAACTGCGTTGACATGTTTCTGCGATTACAGCCCATACGTGTCTTTACGCTGTAGCCCCACCTCTTCCTTAAACCGAATAAACTCAACTCAGACAATAACAACTACAATAGCACCTTACAGCGTTGTGTTCGAGCTGCACACGCCACTGAGCTTTTTATGGCTTTTACAGCAAAATATTCTGCTCCTCTCACTACAGACTAAAGTCCCCTCTCTAGGTCGCACATTTATATTCATTGCAGTGTTCTTCTTTTGTGTTTTTGGCGTGTTTCTGTCGCAGCATTATAGCGCCACTGGTCTATGTATTACAGCTGTTTCAGTGTCTTTGCGTGGACCAGAGTGGACACACACATTTTCTGAGACGGTGCTGTGTTTATGGAAAACGTTTTTGAAACGATAATGTTTTCGTCCCTGTGTGGATACAGCCGGAGTCTCTAAAGGAAACTGCTGCACCTGTGGGTTTAATCAACAGAAATCAGGGTCTACTGTTTACTGCAGTAGTATACGGCTGTACCTCCAGCCTCACAAACCAGGATTTACTGTGTTCTTTTAGATTCTTCTTCACCTTCAAGTTTTGAAAGTGCACTTCAAATATGATGCATCTCAGAGATAGACACAACTTTTATCACTAGTGTGCCTCTTCAGGGGTTACTGAACCAAAACCTTCCTGTACTGTACAAAGAACTTAAATCTACTCCAACGATAACCAACAGCAGCTTCTTTCTTTCCTTTCCCTGGAGGACATTTACATCTAGGACCCATCCCATCCAGCACTTGCACTGTTCACACCCCTCATCCCTTCATTCAGCCTCAAAGCCATAACAAACCATGGGCCAAAATATGCAGCTTCTCTCCAGATTCTGCAAGGCCACTGCCCCATACGATACTCTGGATCTGAGCAACACATTTCATATTTCACTGATGACATTAAACAGTTTTATACCTTCACTCTCAGCCTGATATCACAGTAACTGAATACACCCCATTAAAAAAACTAAATGCTCTCATCGTCTGTCACCATCTTAGATCAGCCAAAAGTCAAATATTGCCCTCCTTGTTACAACTCTTTCGTCGAGTTTGACTTAATATTTTATCAGACAATCCGTAACACCTAATCCTAGCTGTGGAAGCACTCACTGGCCATTTTATTTGATACGCCTTTACAAAAGGATTTAGCCGTGAGGCAAAACCTGCTGAAGTTCAAACCAAGCATCAGAATCGAGAAGAAAGATTTAAGGGACATGAACTTCAGAAGCTGCCGATCTTCTGGGATTTTCACACATCTCTCGGGTTTACAGAGAATGAGCCCAAAAAGAGAGGAAAAAAATCCAGTGAGTGGCAGTTCGGTGGGTAAAAAAAAAATTGCCTTGTTGATGCCACAGGTAAATCCAAGGTCTGCAGAAGAACAAGGTGTACCTAATAAAGTGGCCACTGAGCGTACATTACTGGCCAAGAGCTTTTCTTATTTAATCCCCTACTTTCTGATTGACAGCAAAGTTACACAAGCGTCACAGAAGCTCCCAGACTTGTGGATAAATGAATAAGTCGATTATATATTTGAAATTCCACATTTCTGAAGCTCTGGTGAAGTTATAGGCGATCTGTATGGCTTATTCTTTAGAGAGCAGCAGCGGCTTTTAGCTTGTCCTTGTGTGTTAAAATGAACATAAGAAATCTGTAAAAAAAAAAAAAAAAAACATCGATTCTAAACTTGTGTCTCTTGCACAAGCTCCCACTCTTTCCTCCTTCAGAAAACATAATAGTGATCAGAAATATTGTACTTGCATATATATATTTTTAAAAAGTAAAATAAAATGATGAAATGTAGCCCTATTTACAGCTGCAGACATTATCATACTGTGTTTATATATATATTTATACCTGGTATTTACACAAACAGCCAGCAGAGGGCGTTACACCTCAAACATTCGACTAAAAATCCACTTCTTCCCAATCACAAATGAAAGGGCGCCATGTGATCTGTGGAGGTCACTGTATACTGTATACGGAACTGCAACAATTCATGGAATTGCTATTATTATAAAGGTCACTAATGTAGAAAAACCATAAGAGCATTTGCCTCAGTTTCTGCAGGCGCACGTCACTAAGTCAGAAAAACGTGGAATTCATTTAGTAGTTCAATTTAAAAAGTGAAATGTTAGATATTGTTTAGATCCAGTGCACAGAGTGAAATATTCCAAGCATTTATGAGTTTTAACTGTGATAATCCAAACATAAGTGGTCACAAGCTTAACATTTTTTAGTACTTTGGCATTGGAGAGGGTTGTGAGGAAGGGCATCTGGCGTAAAACCTATATGCAATATAACCAGAGGTGGGAGGTAATGATCTGACATTTACTTGAGTAACGATTTTGAATAAATTGTATTTCTAAGAGTAGTTTTATGACAGCTTTTGGTTTAGTTGTTAGTGACTGGTGAGGTCTTGGTTGACTAAACTTTGATCGATTGGTAGCATTAACACTTTACGTCAAACAGGGTAGGTCCAGATTTTGTCTTGAGAAATTTAAGAACTTTTAATCTTTAGAGTGAAATTTAATGCAAACATTGCCAGCAACAAAACAATAATCTGTATTTTACTAAGGAATTATTTGTACTACTCTCTGAAACTCAAGGGTTTTATTTTTAAAGTCTAATACAGATGAAATACTACTTTTTTGTAATATTAACATAATGTTTTGGCAAATTTTAAGGCCTAGATGAACTCAAGGTAATACCTACTCAAAATATTTAATACTTTTAAGGCCTTGCTTTTGACAAGATCAGATTTAATACCTTTCCTGATAAAGCTGGTCTAATTCAATACTTAATAACTTTTTCATTTTATTTTATGATAGATGATTTTTAGATAGCAATATGTTACATCTCCTAATAATTAATGTGAAGTAACTTGTTTGTGTAACACTCTGGTCCCCTCCACATATTCTTCGCTGGGCATAATTTTGGTCAACTAACAATTTCTTAAATCGACTACAGCCCTAATCTCAACATACTTTTTACTTCTACTTGAGTAATGATGTTCTGCAGTAACAATACTCTTACTTGGGTACAGCTGCTGGCGACTCTACCCATGTTATTATTGTTGTTTGTAAACAGCAGAACTGAACAAAACTAAAACAGAAATCAGACGTTTCTCAAAACAGCTGCTCAGAACTACAGGAGTTTTGTCACTAAATACTTTTTTTGACATCTTCTTGAGTCATAATAGTTTGAAGTAACAATACTCTAACAATAAAAGATGATTTATTTTAATTGTGATGACTACGGCGTACAGTTAATAAAAAATTCAGTATCTCATGAAATTAAAATATGCTCCAATATTAAATATTCATCATGTTATTTCACTTTGTGTGTACTGAACCACTCTTTGTGCCAGTCCCAAGCCTGGATAATATATATACGTCACTGACGACGTATGCACTGAATACTTTTTTACCTACTGAAATACTTTCCACTGTATTCTAGTTTAATGACATGCGCCTGCCGTTTGCAAGTGATGTTTTTTTACAAGTAAGGCCTGTTGCGTTCGGCCTCGTAAAATATTATGCAATATTTCCAGTTAGGTTTGGCGTTTTAGCCCTTACTATTTCATGATTATTATTAGAGATACCGTCTATATATCAATACATTGAGTTAAAAGGTGTTATAACAGTGCTTAGCGTAACAAGTGGAAGCAATTAAAGTATTTACAAGATATATAACCATTTTGATAAAAGAAGGATAAGAAAAAGACAGAATAAGAAAACAAAGAAATATCCATAATAATGCGGGCTTGGTTCGATTGACAGTTAGTAGTAGTAGTAGTGTAAAAAGTAGAGCAATTAGTGGTCACCAAGCCGCCCAGAGTCCAAAATATTAAATACAGGATTTTTGTTGTGATCTGTGCAGTACAATGTAAAAAAGATAGATTCCCATTTCCTTCATAGCATGTCGGAAAAACACTTAAAATGGAAGCTTTTGAGAAGTAGTAGTTGAGCATACCTTTGGCGAGAGGTACGAGGTTTCTGAAGTACACACCGATCAGGCAGAACATTACGACACCGTAAGCAAGAAACTGTGATGCATTGTGGGGAATTCTGGCAGCTTTCTATCTGAACCAGCATTAACGTTTATATTTGTGTGCAGCCTGTCCCTGGTTCAACTCTGTTCCTTCCTTTTTTCAGTGGTAACAAAGTAAAAGTACTTAGTTACTTTACTGAAGTACAATTTGCATCTATCCATACTTTACTTGAGTACATTTTACAAGAGATACTTTTGCTTTTACTTCACTACATTCCAAAGCAAGTACCTGTACGTTTTTTTTAATCCGTTTGAAGTAAAAAGTATTTTGAGTTTGGTTAAAAATGACACAGTACTTCAGTATAAAAGATGCAGTAAAGTAGTACTCTTCAGAAAAACCTCACCTACAGATTCAGTCTCTTCTATTGCACCGGTTAACTGTTAGTTTACAGCACAGTTTTTCAGCAAAATCCCTCACATTTAACGCATTCATTAGTTCTTGAATCTGTGTGAAATACTTTTACTTATTTTACTCGCATGTACATTTGAACGCGAGTACTTTTATACTTTAACTTAAGTAAAAATTTTCATGTGATACTTTTACTTTTTCCACCACTTTTTTTGATAGATTCTAACCACTGCAGACCGACAACAATTCCACCAGAGCTGCAGTTTTGGAGACGCTTTGACCAAGTCGCCTGTTGGCTCAAATCCTTACTCGTTTTTCCTGCTTTGAGGACAAAAAGTTCACTTCTACATGAGCTACAATGAAGAGAGAACCTGTCTCTTCATCAGCGGTTGTAACGTTCTGCCTGATCGGTGCATATGTTGTATACAAATGCTGCCTTGGAGAGAAGCAGAAAACAAAAAAACAAAAAATATTAACAATAAAACGTAATGTGCAGGCACTGCTGTATTCACAGATGAGCTGAGTGTCATCCTGAAGTTGTGTGGATCTGTCCGAGTTTCACATCGAGGCAATGTAAATACATATATATAAAAAAACAACCCAAGAGGTAGTAGAATCAACTGAATGGCTAAAAGAAGAACTGAGTTAATGTCGGTTGTGTGTTGGACGCATGGACGTTTTTCACATCCATACGTTTGATGTCCAGGCATTTGAAAGCAGCTGTAGTCGGATTTTAATACATAAAAATATAGTGTACAGGCAGAAAATGCATGTAAATATTGGCATAAATGATGCTCCCTTGTTGAGCCAGTGGTTCTCAACTGGTCTGAATGTGGGACCCAAGTCTAGCCATGGACATTTAACACTTGGTTTGCCTTTGGAGCAACACAATTCAGAAAGATATTTTCAGTAAAGGTCAGTAATAGATCAAGGGAGAAATTATTAGTTTTCGGTGTGGTACTGGATCATCATCTGGAGGATCCTTTACAGAGGTGGGTAGTAGTAAATTATACAGTATTTTTCTGAGTAACTTTCTGAATAAATGGTTCTTCTGAGAGCAGTTTTAATGCAAGATACTTTACTTTAAAGCAATGGTTGAGTGTGACGAAGTAAAAGTACTTTTGTTACTTGACATAAAATGTTCATGTATCTGTGCTTAGTAGATTTTACAAGGGGTGCTTCTTACTTTTCACTACTTTTTAGATCAGTATCTGTATTTTCTTGTCATTTTTGAATTGGTTTCTGTTAAAAAGTTCTTTTATTTTTGTTTTGAAAATTATTATTTTCGCTGTGGTCTCAGTTTAAATACAAATTATGCTATTATAAGAATATTATATTACTCTTCAAAACCAAACATAATGACAGGTGCGATTATCGTTGCTGTTTTTTAAATTTAGTTTGTTTAATCAGCACAGCTCATAATCGCACTTACTACTTTAGATAAAACATGAATCAGATGTTACTCAGTACTACAGTTTTTCCACCAAATACTTACTTCTACTTGAGTAATATTATTTTTGAAGTAACAATACTCTTACTTGAGTACAATTTTTGGCGACTCTACCCACCTCTGATTCTTCACCATTGCAGGATAGGGCAAATTTTGGTCTGTTAGCAACATAACTCAATATGTTGCAGCCAGATTTTTAACAAAACTTGAGGAAGATCACAAAGAAGAAATTATCAGTTTTTGTTTTGGACCTGGAACACTGAATACCTTTTTTTTTTAAACATTATTTTTTACCATTGCGAGACAGGATCATTTTTGACTGTTAACAATATGTTGGCTTTTCATAATTGTGTTTTAGGTCACATTTAGGGAAAAAAGTTCTTAGTTTTTGGAGTGGATCCTGTTTAGATCCAGGATTTTGAAAGAGGACTACAGAGTGGAACTGTGTGTCTCTCTAAGTGCTTCTCGTCGTTCTAAATTATTTCACTACCACCTTTATGGCACATGGATTTTAACAATAACAATATTAAGCTTTCGGTCTGGATAAGCTGAACATAGAAGTATATTCAGCCTCTTTATGATCCATTTCTGGGGCCCGGCCACCAGTTAAGAACCACTGGTCTGATCTATATATCATCAGCTCTCTTTCCGTACAACTTTTACCTAATTACCAATAAACTTCTTAGACATTACAAAGACATAAAGAATACACTCTTTTCTTATCTCTCTCCTTGCTCCGTTCGCTCCGCCTTTTCTTTTTTTTTTAAGTTTATCCAGCACTTCCTTATCTGTTCCTCTGTTAAAAGTATGTCACCTCCGTCCGCCATCTTGTTCTGCGGTTGTCCGGAGGCAGGCTCTAGGACACTTCGCTGCCGAACACCTCCAGGACGAGCGGGGTGAGCTGCATGCTGTGCTCGGGCTGGAAGGACAGGGAGCGGTACTGCTTGGAGTGCTCCTCGTTCAGGCTGCGCAGGTCGGCCAGCTTCTGGATCATCTTGGCGTAGAGCAGACGTCCCCCCGGGTGGTGCAGCTGGATGTAGGCCTGCAGCGTTTCTGAAAGCCGGTCCTGGAGGGCCTCGATCCGGGCGTGGTCCTGGACTCCGGGCCGATCTGAGGAAGAGCAGTAGGAGGAGGACAGTCGGTTTGTTTGTTTACAAAAGAACGCTGGTTAAAGGAACGTAAGAGTCAGGCTGATAATGCCAAGTGGGAAGAAAACAAAAGTCTGTAGTAACTAAGGATGCATTCAGTTAATTAAAAAACGATAATCAATTAACGGTCAACTTCTTTTAAACTTTTATCGTTGTGCCATTGAAAGCCTTCTTACCAGCTGTATAACTGTGACTTGGTAATCTCACTGTTAAAGAAAAGAAAGCCTTAGACAGAGTTGTTTGTTCTGCTGCAGCTGGGAGCGAGCTGTCCGTCCTGGAGGACATTTATAAACACAGACTTCTTTCTCGAGCATCATAAATGACCCGACTAATCATCCTGCGCATGATATCTTTGAACTTCTCCCCTCAGGGAAAAGCTATCATTCTGTGAAATGCACTACGTCTCGTCATGCAAAAAGTTTTTTCCCACTAGCTGTGATGACTTTGAACAATGCACTTTGAACTGATATGCACCTTTTTGTATTTAATCTTTTATTGCTGTATTTATTGGTATTTATTCATACCTGTCTTCTATGTTTTGTTTTTTAGTATTTACTTGTTTTATGTGTCTATGTTTTAACCACCCGTTTTTATGTTTTGTCTGCTAATTTGACAGTGCACTTGACCTCATGCAACTGTCCAATGTGGTTTGTTTTTACTGCAAATGGCAAATAAACTGAACTGAACCGAATCATTACATTTTATATAAAAAAGCTCTTTATTAAATTCAAAGTCATGAAACAGCAAGACAAGTTATAGGCTGGTATATTTATGCATTTCTTTCAATCAAGTATAGATGTAATGCTGATTAATCTATTAACCACAAACGCCCCTCGCAGTAACCTTGTAAGGCCAGCAAGCGGCGCTGTGCACCCTGCAACTTTCACTACAACCTTTAAAGCAGAACTCAGAAACTGCTCTTGTTTCATCTCTGTTTTTCCCTCATTTTCTTCTCTGGAGCCCTCCCCCTTTGTGTATATACACATTTTTTTTTCTGCCATTTGAAAATCAACGAAAAAAGCCATCTCTAGCTTGTTTGGATCTAACTGCGATGTGCCGCTTCATTGCAATACTTGACGGCGCTCAGACTTGCAAGCGTCCCACAATCAGCAGGGGGAGATGCAGGACGCACTGATCACAGAGCAGAGACTCCAAAACACTTTAAAGTAAAAAAGATACCGAGTTCTGAACAGGGGATCATCAAAGTTAGAGTTTATGAAGACTGTGTTTTTCGACTGTTGCTGGAGTTGCTCTACGTACTTGGCCGGAGCTGATAGTTTTCAGAGCGTATGCTGGATTAAAACCCCTCTTCGATTACTTTAAAAAGCTTGTGTTTTCCTCAGATGAAAACCCTGTACTTGTGTAGATGAAAGGCAGGCCCAGTGACAGGCTTACAGGGCCCGGGTCAGAGGAGGAACCATTTCTGGGCCCCTCTGACCATGAGGCCCAAGACAACAGACCCCTTCGCCCCTTCACTGTCAACGGGCCTGACGAAAGGCCAATATGCAACAGAAACATTGTGGTTTCTGCAGAACTATAGTCTATTAGCCCCTGGTCTATTCAATACAAGGTTTACCAAATAAAGAGTCCACAGAGTCAGTGAGTGACAGCACTGTAAATATTATTCACAGTATTTGTACCAGTACCCTTTGTCCCTCTCTATCTGGAGTTGGAATAGAGGTCTTTTGAGAGTGCCTGGCTTTACAGTGATACTGACAGTTTTGTTGCTGTGTAGGGAACAACCAGTGTGTTTACATGCATTAGAATATCTTAATCTGAATATGAGCATACTCTGAATAAGATACTGTCATTTACACACCGTGTAGTATTGTGATGTTTTTCGCATTACTGAGGCATGCAAACACCTTAATCGCTTTATTGCTTGTTCTCACTTTTTTTGCCAAAGTTACAGTGGCTTTGTGATTGATAAAAACTTTCATATTACAAGAGAAAATGTCCAAAGTGCCGCTATTCTTTGCAAAACAATATAGCGGTTTTTAGCAACCGCTGTTTCCGGTTTTAGAAGGCGCCGCAGAGCTCTTGCGTCATAAAACAAACATTGAGTGTATTTTTACCAATATTATAAGTTAAACTAGTGCCGTTATATAGCGAATTGGTAAAATATAGGGTTAGTACAGTTGCACACTGCGGACAATACAATGGACAGAAAGCTGAAACTAAACAGGAAGTGTAACGTAGTATTAGCATTAGCTTTACCTCCAGCCTCTCGTCGCTACACTCCAGGATTTATTCTCATTCTTTTATTAAATACTGACAATGCAGTAATGCTTTAAACATCTGCTATAAATATGTTTTACATCTCAAATATTAACACAACACTTAAAACTATAACTAGCTTAATCAGAATATGCTATGCAGAATATTACAGTTCCAGTAGCTCATGTAAATAGCTTATTCAGAGTATGAGCTTAATCTGAATATGGACCTTAATCAGAGTATGATGTGCCATGTAAACGATTCTCTCTGTTTTGCTGCATTAAAATGATCCAATATACTTCTTGTGAATTGTACAAAGATGCATTTTCCCCGATAACGTTCAGGTGGGTGAGCTATTTTAGATACAGAAGCGCCCAGCTCTGCATTGTTAATGACGTGAGATGCAGAAAGGAATGCAAATGGGTCGTTAGTCACACATGCGTGAGACTTGCATAACTAGAAAGTACATGTATAATACATGGACCATATCTTCTGCCAAGAAATCCTGTGCAGATACAAGAGAGGCCTCTGAGGACACATGAAAAACTGCTTCAGTGGTGTTACCTTTCAAAATAACCTTAACTTTTTTTTTTATATAGGACTGAGTAAAAAAAAGTGACATTTGACTAATACAAGACACATTATTTAGATCCAGGAATTTTTGTTAAAGGATTCGGTAGAGGACGACCAACATGGGTTTTTTCTATGGCCGTTCCCAATACCGATTTTTTTAAATTCAGAGGAGTCGATGGCCGATAAACACTGCAGATTTGTTGGACTGATATGAAGAGTAAATTTTCTTATTTTAATGAAAAAAATTAATGCAATATAGCCATTTTTTTAGTAATTTGTATTACAGGGTTCCAGCAGGTATCACCTACAATAAATGTAATACTTTTTAAGACCATTTCTAATGGAATTTTTACCATTTCTAAAACACAAACATACAATCGTGGCAGCTTAAATTGTCAAAACTTATTTCCAAATATTGTAAAATACAGTTTATAAAGCACCAATGACGGAAGTCAAACATTTAGTGTTGTTAGTCCTGCTGGAAGCAAACTCGTTCTGTCCGTCTATCACGCTCGTGTAGGCTACGAAAATGGTAAAGCATTATTTATATTTGCATATTTATATTAACAAAACTAATAACGTCAGTGTTCGTACTTAAAAACTATTTTACATTTTGAATGCCTGTTAGAATCAAATGTAATGCCATTTAAAGCCTTAATTTTTGCTAAATCAATTTAATGACTTTAAATGCTTTTTAATGCCAATGCCAATTAAGACAGTGACGACAGAGTTTCCTCTGCACGAGTTTAACACTGACAGTAAAGCCAGTCTATTTGTTAAAGCACCACCAGTTCTAGACACACTCGAGACCGAGTTGGTCAGTTTGTGTCTGAGTTTGTGAACTCAGCTTGTGGCACAACATAACAAGGTCAGTAAAGGACCAAATTATTAGTTCGATATATAGACTTTGTGGCTCTGAGGATACAGCATTTACCCCTGTACTATAAGATCTCTGGATTGAGTCCAAGTCTGGTAAATCGCTATCTATACTGTATCTTTACCATTGTGAGATTGTAACAATGCCCTGGACGAGGTCTAGACTCATAAATTCACTCAGAATGGTTCTTGTTATGTATAAAATCCCGCCGTGTGTTGTCTAAAGTCCTGTGCTGAGAGTCCATACCTGGGGACAGCAGACAGATGGCCATCAGCAGCACGTGTTCCTCCTCGTGAAGGTTCAGCTTCTTCAGTCCCACCTGAAACTTCACCAGAGGCTCTAGCAGCTCCAGAGTGTGGCCCGCTGCAGATACACACACACAGATATATGGGATAGTGTTAGTACAGTGTGAGTGAATGTGACAGACAGAGAGCTCCTAAAAGGAAAAGACGGCTCATTAATAATTGAACATGCAGCTGGGGGAGGCGGAGCTAGTCCAGGGCTTTACCATGAAGATACCGTCTGTGAAGAGCCTCAGTGATCCTGGCTGTCACAATCAAAACAAACAAGGTTAGTCTTTAGTTGTTTTGAGCAACTGAAGACAAATATACAGTACATACAGAATCATAATTACATTGAAAACTGTTTCTTTTAAGGCTCGAAAAGGAGTGGGAGAAAGAAAACTTATTTAATCCCACCCCTATATTACATAGAACAAATCAAAACAACTTATTTTTTAGCTTCCTGCTCGTACAAGAATAATAACAAAACATATTTACATTTCCAGAAATATAAATAACAAAAAATAGTAAGGCATTTCAGTCAAGTCAATTTTAAATAATAGATAGCTGCATAGATTGCAGGACACAAGTACTAACAGTGATAAGACACAAATGTTAGAAAAGGTAAGGAAACATATTTACCAGCAATGGTAAGGACACAAATACCAGCAATGGTAAGGAAACAACAAGCTGAAGCCAACACAAGCAAATGAAGAAATGATTGCATTAAGCCCGTTTCTCTCTATAATCTGACCAGACCATTTGTTTATATAAACTTCGAAATGCATGAATATATTGTCATTGCTTTTGATGAGGATCCAGTGCATTCCATAGTTTAACTCCACATACAGTCACACAAAAACTTTTACGAGTGGTTCCAACATTTGGTAATAAATAATTGCCATAACCTCGCAGACCATAAACTGTCTCTTTAAGTGTGAAGAGTTTTTGTACATTATAAGGTAATGATTGGTTGAAAGCTTTGAATAGCAACATTAGGGTACAGTATTTGACAATATCTGGGAATTTCAATAATTTGGAACGAATAAAGAGATCCCCCTCCTAGAACCGCCACCTTACCGTGGTGGAGGGGTCTGAGTGCCCGAATGATCCTAGGAGCTATGTTGTCCGGGGCTTAATGCTGTCTCCCATGGCAAACAGGTCCTAAGTGACGGGCCAGACTAAGAGCGGTTCACAAACCCTTATGAAGACAAAAATAACGAGGCCAGTTACGTCGCCCGGTAAGGCGCAGCCGGGGCCCCACCCTGGAGCCAGGCCTGGGGTTGGGGCTCGATCGCGAGCGCCTGGTGGCCGGGTCTCTCCCCACGGGACCCGGCCGGGCCCAGCCCGAAAGGACGACGTGGGGCCATCCTCCCGTGGACCCACCACCCGCAGGAGGAACCGTAAGGGGCCGGTGCAAGGAGGATCGGGCAGTGGTCGAAGGCGGGGGCCTCGGCGTCCCGATCAATGGACACAGAAACTGGCTCTGGGGACATGGAATGTCACCTCGCTGGGGGGGAAGGAGCCTGAGCTTGTGCGGGAGGTTGAGCGTTACCGACTAGAGATAGTCGGGCTCACCTCCACGCACAGTTTGGGCTCTGGAACTCAACTCCTTGAGAGAGGCTGGACTCTCTTCTACTCTGGCGTTGCCCGCGGTGAGAGGCGGCGGGCTGGTGTGGGCTTGCTCATAGCTCCCCAGCTCAGCCGCCATGTGTTGGAGTTTTCCCCATTGAATGAGAGGGTCGCGTCCCTGCGCCTTCGGGTTGGGGACAGGTCTCTCACTGTTGTTTCGGCCTATGGGCCAAACAGCAGTGTGGAGTACTCGGCCTTCTTGGAGTCCCTGGGAGGGGTGCTGGAAAGTGCTCCAACTGGGGACTCCGTCATTCTGCTGGGAGACTTCAACGCTCACGTGGGCGGCGACAGTGACACCTGGAGGGGCGTGATTGGGAGGAACGGCCTCCCTGATCTGAACCCGAGCGGTGTTTTGTTATTGGACTTCTGTGCTAGTCACAGTTTGTCCATAACGAACACCATGTTCAAGCACAGGGGTGTCCATCAGTGCACGTGGCACCAGGACACCCTAGGCCGGAGGTCAATGATCGACTTTGTAGTCGTGTCATCTGACCTTCGGCCGTGTGTCTTGGACACTCGGGTGAAGAGAGGGGCTGAGCTGTCAACTGATCACCACCTGGTGGTGAGTTGGATCCGCTGGCAGAGGAGGAGGCTGGACAGACTCGGCAGGCCCAAACGTATTGTGAGGGTCTGTTGGGAACGTCTGGCTGAGCCTCCTGTCACGGGGGTCTTCAACTCCCACCTCCGGGAGAGCTTCAACCAGATCTCGGGGGAGGTTGGAGACATTGAGTCCGAGTGGACCATGTTCTCCACCTCTATTGTCAATGCAGCCGTCAGGAGCTGTGGCCGTAAGGTCTCTGGTGCCTGTTGTGGCGGCAAGCCCCGAACCCGGTGGTGGACACTGGAAGTAAGGGATGCCGTCAGGCTGAAGAAGGAGTCCTATCGAGCCTGGCTGGCTTGTGGGACTCCCGAGGCAGCCGACGGGTACCGGCTCCACATCGAGAGGAGCCAGCTGAGATGGCTTGGGCATCTGTTCCGGATGCCTCCCGGAGGCCTCCCTGGGGAGGTGTTCATGTCCCACCGGGAGGAGGCCCCGGGGAAGACCTAGGACACGCTGGAGGGACTATGTCTCTCGGCTGGCCTGGGAACGCCGTGGGGTTCCTCCTGAGGAGCTGGAGGAAGTGTCCGGGGAGAGGGATGTCTGGGTGTCCCTGCTTAGACTGCTGCCTCCGCGACCCGGCCCCGGATAAAGCGGAAGAAGATGGATGGATGGATAAAGAGATCATGAGTATGTTCTAAAAAACAACTTTATGAATGATCCGTACAGCACACTTTTGCAATATGAAAAGAGCATTTGTTGTACTATGGCAATTATTCCCCCAAACTTCAACACAATAGGTGTAATAAGGGAGAATCAGTGAGCAGTATAATGTGCGTAGTGCATTCAGATCCAGGAAGTACGTAGCTTTATTTATAATCAAGAGGCTCTTGGCTATTTTCTTTTTTGTATGAGTGATGTGAGCTTTCCATGATAATTTGCTGTCCATGATCACGCCTAAGAATTTGTTTTCAGTTACATTTTCAATTTGTACATCATCAATAACAATTTGTGATTTTAAATTTATTTTGCAATTTCCAAAAATCATTGCTATTTGTTTTGCTAACATTTAATGACAATTTGTTTGAATACATCCATTTTTTAATTTTTTGTAGTTCATTATTGACAGTATTGATGAGATCATTAACATCCAAACTGCTGTAGAAAATGTTGGTGTCGTCAGCAAAAAGGATTAATTTTAATGATTGAGAAACACAGAATAAGTCGTTTATATACAAATTGAACAGCATTGGGCCCAATACTGACCCCTGGGGGACACCACAGGCAATGCCAAGATATTAAGATGTATAGTCTCCCATTTTGACGTATTGAGCTCTTTCTGTTAAGTAATTTCCAATCCAATTTCCAGCTACTCCTCTAATACCATATTTTTCTAGTTTATTAAGTAAGATTGAATGATTAATTGTGTCAAATGCTTTTTTGAGATCAATGAAGATGCCAACTGCATATTTTTTGTGGTCTAAAGCATTTGTAATTTCTTCTACTGCTTCTATTATTGCCATAGATGTGGTTCTCTTTGCTCTAAAGCCATATTGGCTTTCATTTAATATTTGATGTTTCTCAACAAATTTTTCCAATCTTAATAAAAATATTTTTTCTAGAATTTTTGAGAATTGAGGCAGTAATGATATGGGCCTGTAATTTGTGAAGCTATGTTTATTTCCACTTTTATAAAGCGGTATCACTTTTGCAATTTTCATTTTATTTGGAAAGCGGCCGGATTGAAAGGACAAATTACAAATGTGGGTTAAAGGTTTAACAATGTTACCGATTACTTTTTTAACTAGGGCCATATCGATGTCGTGACAGTCTGTAGAAAATGTGTTTTTAAATTTGAAGACAACCTGTTTGACTTCTTGTTCATTAGTTGCCAAGAGAAACATTGAGTGAGGATTTAGGTTCAAAGGAAGTCACCTGGACTGGGTTTTTATAGTTCTGATACTGGTTGGGATTTTCTGCATGTGTGATCACTGTAAATAGTAAGGGTCAGTTAAAATGAAATCCAAAGAGTTGATTGATTTGATTGATTTCGGCAGCAGCGATTGGCACTGAAACCCGGTTCTAATTTTTCCAATCCCTCGGAATTGAGTGCCTCTGCCGTTAACGATCCCCATTATCAATGCAACTTTGGGCAGTTGTGTTTGTGTGAACTGCTGGGTTACCGCCGAGACCACCCTCGAGCAGAGCTTCTTCTTTACTTTCAACCGTTAGGCTCACAATAACAAAATGTATTCTCTACAAATGCCCTGACAAGCCTTTAATGTCATAATTATTGCCATATTTTAAAAGATTTGGAGTAAATAAGCATCTGTATAATTATGCCGATTTGCTAGCACTGGTAATAACACCGGAGCCCACCATGTTGGCTGCACAAATATGGAGCAAAGGTCTATTTAGTTGTTGCAGCGGCATTGTAAAAACCACTTCACTGAGGACTCACTAACCACTTTCCCAGTTGACGTGACTGCGGAGCGCCCTGAGCAGCTCCCTGCTGTGAGACAAAAACAACTCTTTCAGGAATTTCAAGAGATTGCGGGTTCAGAAAACGGAAACCTGTTCTTGTGTAAACAAAAGGCCAAATTTCAATCAAATCATTGTGTTTTCTGCAGAAAGTGTGGTCATCTAAACCAGTGGTTCCCAACCTGGGTTTGCAGGAGGTCCAGTCTATTCTGAGGCTGAGGTTCAAAATTATATCTGCGCAAATTAAATTCTAAAAATTCTACACCCAATTGGAAAACAAATGGAATAAGAACAAAAATTGACTACTAAAGCTGAATACTTTAAAAAATAGAGCATATGGCAGCCATGTTTCCATCACAGTGTGACTTTACAATGCAACAAATTGTAAAGTGACTTTGAGTGTCTAGAAAAGCGCTGTATAAGACTAATGCATTATCATCATTATATGTTTGTAACTAATCACTTTATGCTTCTGATGCGTTGGCGAGGGCCGGGTTAGGGCTGGGGGGCTACAAGGAAAAAAGGTTGGGAATCACTAACGCCTTACAGAATCAGTCTTCAGTTAAACAATATGTAATAATAATAATACATCAATTTTATATAGCGCTTTTCCCACAACTCAAAGTCGCTTTACAATTTTTGATCTATTATTCATTCACTCCTCGGTCACACTCGGTGGTGCTGCGCCAACAGCCCCTCCGACCACCACCAAACACAACCACACTAACACATTCACACAGGCAAGGTGGGTGAAGTGTCTTGCGCTTCAAGACATGTATGCGCTTCATATGGGATGTGAACCGGCTACCCTCCGGTTGCTGGGCGAATGCTTAACCCACTGCGCCACCATCGCCCCAAATATTTATGAACAAATACAAAATTAAAAAAGACTTAGAAAAGAACTAAAGCTGGGGACACACTACACGATTTTTTTGCACAATTTTATAATGATTCCCAGATGTGCCGAGTCTGTTCCAGTTAACACTAGTTGCAGGGAATCGTAATCACCAGTCGGCCCTGAAATCCGTTAGTGTGTGATGTTCAAAGACTCGAATCGGCGCAAAAACCTGGCCTGACGTCAGTCGCAAGCAATCAAACACCGACTCTGGACCACACTCCTGTAGTGTGGGACGTTTACATCCAACTGGGAATTCATGGCGTCCAGCGGCCGATGAAAAACAGTTGATGGGACACAGGAAATAGCGTCAGAGAACGAAGATGACGCAACAGGAAGTGGTAGGAAAATATAAGTGGAAATTTGAAGAAGAAGAAAACATAAACAACCATGGCAAACACCAAAGAAAGTTGAGCGCTACTAAAGCAAAACTGGATACACTGACGTTTTTTCTTTTTCCTTTTTTCCAAACAGATAGCTGCGCATACAACGGCAACAGCGACCCAGGTAGCTCCATGTTTGTTTACCATTTAGTTCTGGCCAGTTCCCCGCCAGAGTTTGCTGCGTTTGGTTGGCGTTAGTTGCGGCCTCAACAGATCTTGTAGTGTGTGAGGCGCAGTCTTTAGTCGTTAGTGTGTGCTCCTAGTCTTTTCAGAATCTGTAACGACTGAGAAAATCGTGTAATGTGTCCCCAGCTTAAGGATTTAACTTTGAGTTCTCAGTTTAATCCCAGTTTGGCCTTCGTCAAGTCTAGATTTCAACTTGGCTTGAATTTCTGCTAAATAGGGGGCAACAAGGGTATCCAAATATCGGCAGTTATATTGTTATTGCAATATTAAACATAGTTATCACATCGTGCAGCCCAAAAACAGTAGTGATATCCAAATGTGAAAAATAAAACAGCATTTAATTGCACCAACAAACCACAACAGTGACTCAGTGGTGGCTTCAAATAGAAGAAAACAAACCCTTGGCTAATCCTGTGCTGTGATGACGGCTGCAGAAAAACCTCATCCGTCATGTTCCTGTCAGTGTTAGAGATTTTAAAGAGGAACCACAACAGTGTCCTGCAGCAGAAAGGGGCTGCTCTGTGTCAGGTCAGAGGGACATTCTTCTGTTGATCCCACAGAGAAGATGTTTGTGTGAAAGCTTTGCCCAGGGGCTACTGTAGGAGTAAGGGGGACTACAGCAAAAACATGCATTACCATTGGGGCCAAGAAATCGCAAATGTATTACTGAGGGCAAGAACACTGGTTTAATGTTAGTCACAGGCCCGGGCTTCATTTTTACATAATCACATCAGAGAAAACTTACTCGGAGAGAAGGTGATTGTGGATTTGTGCCCTTAAACAAGTCCCTTTCCCGGGGGAGGCCGTTCAAATGCTCCTGTGAAGTTACTTGCAGCGAACATAGCCCTCACCTTTGCTTTTATTAGCCTTGGACAACCAGACAAACTCTTTTCCTTTCCTATACAAAGAAGTTAGTCTGGAATCTCATGGTTTGACTTTTATTTCTATGGGTAGAACAATCACAAGCTGAGAAACCAATTAGAGAAACATAGGGCGGAACGTAAGCAATGCATTGCTGACCGAAAAAAGCACACGCTGACTCATAAAACAACAGAATATGCTGTATTATGAGCAGCTGTGTCCTTATTTGTGAACGGGGACAGCAGCAGAAGCCAGTTGTACAAAGACTTGTGGAAAAAGTGGATTTGTTTGAATGTGGTGGTTACGTGGGACGTCAGTGGGACTTTATTGTTGTTGAAATGGAAACAGGATGAAGACAAAAATTCCACAGAGGACTAAACAACAAGGACTTCAGCAAAACCAACGGTGGAGCCAACCACAGTGACGAAGGAAAGCAATAAACGCTGTTAATCAGCTCAGAGAAGTTATTACATTAGCTTGGTATTAGCTACCTTGGTTATTTCCAATAGGAGATTAACTTCCGTATTTTAAGACACGATGCAGATAAATGGCTTTGATAGGCCAGTTCTAAATCGACTGAGTGGAAACATTTCGATATTACTGAAGAACCAGTCTGTCCAGCTTTCAAAAACATAGGAGGGGCTGGCTGGCCAGGCTACGCTTTTATGATGAAAAACGAAATCCCTTCCCGTACGCCGGCTTGATGACCCACCCCGAGTAAAAAAAAAACAAAAAACTTTCAATGCGTTTTCATGCTTGCTTTGTGGTCGTATAGTGACCTGGCTGTAGTCAGCAGCTCAAACAGGGCGGCAGGTGTCTCATACAGATCACAGCTCCTCAAAAATTGTAATTTTAGTCCATATTGTATTTTTTCCAGAGCTATGAGATTATTTAAATACATTTTCGCTGCATCTCCTCATGTCCGCTGTGCGTAGCCATCTTTGTTTTGCCCTCCGGTAAATACAAAAGTCACGTGACTGAAAACTATGAATAAGGAGTTACATCTTGATACAATCAGAGCATTAAACTACATTTGTTAGTTTGACCATTAGTTAGCAGCCTGTAAGACTAGAGCATTAAAAGGTGGGTGCATCTATCTTTGCAAAAATGAACTCATGATCCAATGTTTTGAATATGAGATGTCCTGAACATATGAACATCCATGCCATGTTGAGACAAAGGCGACGTTTACACCTACCTTTCGTGACGTCGCTGATCTGGTATTTGAAGTCGGGGGCTCCACAGCTCCAGGACATGTCCTCCAGGTTAAAGCTCTGATTGGACCGAAGCATGATCACCTCAATGGCACTGGACTTAAGGAGAGCGATCTGGTCCTCTGCAGTCAGCTCTCTGCGAAAACAACAGGGGAGTCAGTCCATCATAGGAGATAAAATACACTCACTGGCCACCAATGCGTTTTAATGGAAATACATCAGCTGATCACAAAACTGGAACTCTAGATTCTTGTGAAATATGGCCAAAGATACCAACTCCAGCAACAAGGGGGCAGTATAGGACCAGATGATTCCTCAATGGATAGATAATTTACCCCTGAAATAGACGATCCTTGACCACTATATCTTTACTTTTATTGTGAGATAGGGTCAAAGCCTACCTCAGTAAAAGGAACAACATGTAGCTCTGGAAACAAAATAAGAGACCACTGCACTTGCTTCTCCTCTCAGCCTCTCTCTGAGACTGACCGTTCCAGGCCGGTGTCTGTTAAATCCCTTCGCACACCTCACTCTGTTCAGAGTTCACAGACCATCGGGCGAATAAATAAAGTTACCCAACAGCGATATAAAAAGCTGTTGAAGAGCAGCACGCAGGAAATTAGGGTTATTCCACCAAATACTGTTTCCCGCTATTCTGCTAAATCGACATTTCCTCTTTTTTAACCATGTTATAATGTTGTCTCCTCCTCAAAAACAGACTGGGAGTAGTATTTTGTTTCATTCACATGTGTTTGAGTAATCCTGTATGCTGAGGCACTGTCCTTCTCCAGAGCTGACAACACTCGACCTCATGACTTTATGTAGACACATGAAACCAGGAAGTGCTCCTGCGCATTTCTAAAGCTCAGACACCGTCACTGGACTCATTTTGATCATTTCAGCCTTAAACCGCTGTCACCACGAAGCAGTCAGCTCATTCATCTATCTGTTAGCCTCACGCTGCTAATAGCCATGCTAAGTAGGCATTTTATGCTCTGTCCAGTCCTCACTGTTGCCAGCAGGGGGCGCCAGACACCTAATCCAAGAGTTCTTTCCAAAGTCAAAGTAACAGCCCCCCAAAAAGACCACAGATATAAATTTAAAGTTATAAAACATGAAATACTAATGCAAATAAGTCCAACACTATTTAAAAAAGCCTGAAAAAGCATAATATGGAACCTTTAATGAATGTTCCACCATTTTGTTTAAAAGTTAATCTTGCATCTCCTGTGTCTTCTAAAGAACAATAGCAACAATGGTGGTCTGTTGTTTTTTCCCAGAGCTGAACATTACTAAAGATCTAAAGTCTTTGGCCAAAACCAGCTCTTGTCCTTGTCAAAAGGAGGTCTGGTTTGTTGAAGAGGGGTCTAACTCTAAAGTGGACAAACATTCTTACGGGAATCCATGCCTGTCCATCAGTTTCTGTTTGTGAGAACATCAACTTTCAGGAAATACAGGCCCCAACACGTTTAGACCAGAGTTTGAGGCGACACACGAGACATGGAGCATTTGTCTCTGTCAGCAGCCAACAACATGAGCCAGCGCACGTGAAGTCAGCAGTTTGAAAAAGGAAGAGAAGGAACAAAGCAAGGCCTTGGAGAGTTGTTTACAGACATGTGGCTGTTGTGGGTTTCTGAACAAATGTTGACGTCAAAACTGAGAAAAAGACAAATAAATGCTAAAGGAACACAAGCTTCCAACAACAGCATCTTTATCAGTATTACAAACAGCAGAAATGTTCTTATCTTAATTCAGCCACAAGGAAGGAAGAGGTAGAAAGACAATGTACTCTTTGTGCCAGACCCAAGCCTGAATAAATAAAGAGAATTTCATCAAGTGAAAAACTGATCCCAAATTAATACACAAATCACTGCACACTAGGAGGTAGTTCATTTATTGTGCAGCAGGGAAAAGCCAAAGAGTAAAGAAGGTACACTCTGGGTCTCTCTCATTTATTCACTATGGGACATTTAGATTCACCAGACTGTGAGAGGAACAGTAAGACAGACTCAAGAGATCACAGTTGGACCAAGGATCAAACCCACACCGTTTTTGCTAAGAGGCAGGTGCGCCAACAACTCTGCCTCCATCTATCCATCCTGAAGTGTTTCTTGCATAGAATATGAGTTTGCACAGACAGCCTAATCTTGGTGTGAATAAGCAGTTTAAAAATTCTTGTTTATATTGTGGCCCTGTCAAAAATATCTGGTGAAGTTTGATTGTGATTCTCAATGTAGATTTTGGTGATGCTGACCAACAGAAAGTGGATCTGTGGTGCAGGTCAGTAATGGAATTAACCATTTATTTTGTAAACCAATTCAGTCTGAGAAGTCTTAAAAAACACTGTAATGTAATGTCAACAGGGGATTAAAAACTATTTAAGATTATGATCATTTGTAAGGACCTGCAGTTATGTAATTTGCTCTGTTCTAGTGATGGGCAGTCCACCTTCTTTTGGCTCATCTCCCTTAGAAAAGCCGGCTCTTGTGGCTCCCAAATGGCTCTTTATGCAATATCACGCAGAGCACTTTAGTTAGGTCTAGTTTAGTAATTGTGAATGTTTTTTTATGCTGGTAAACAATTATTTAATCTGTGTTTGCATAAAAACCTTACTTTTATGCACACACAATTCAGCTACAAAATTCTGTACTTATCTTTGCTGTATCTAGTGTAATCAAAATGCTGCCAGATGCGGTTTCTTTTTGGTTTTTGCTCATTTCTTCACTTTTTACCAACAAGCTTGTATTTAAATCTGGCTAACCCGTAACCTGTCTCGCTCTGTAGCTCTGTGTGCCTGGCTTGTACCACTACACTGTGTCTTCAGAGCCCACCTTACTTCTTTGCCATAATGATATGAGCCTTGTCTGTCCTCAAATGTGACTCCCTACATGCTCTGCCCATCAAAATAAAATCCCGCTCTGCTTGTACGGATTTTTAGCAGGGCCTAGCAGGAGCAGCTGAAGATCTTCTGATTAGCTCTAAAGAATCATCTCTTTTTCCTAAACCTTCTGCCTTCTGGTGTGCAGCAATTCACAAAGTGATTTTACACAAGTTTTATGCCCTTCCCTCACCATTTATCTAGGCTTGGAACTGGGACAAAGAGTACACTGGCTTGTTGTAGGTTTAGTTATGTAAACTGCTATTGTACAGATTTCTGAGGCAATTTTTTTTACTTCAGGTGTGCTCATAAACTGAAACTATGCTGAGAAATGTCCGGAGGCTGAAAGACGTACAGAATGTGGCCTCGTTTAGGCAATGATGGCCCACACAAAGCAGTTGTGATAAAAAGGTAAGTAGAGCAGAGTCTACACAAGGTGAAAAACAAAGATGTGTATAGATAAAACTGTATTTTCCAGGAGGTGGCGGCTCACTGTGATGTAAGGTGAGCGGTCTGTGGCCTTTAGACCAGAGCAGTAGCACAGTATCAACTCAACGGGCTGTAAACAACATGTGCAAAGTCTTCACATACATTTAGGTGAAAAGTCACTGAGTTTAAACACAGGAGCATTATGATTACAGAGATACACACTAACTGGCCACTTTATTAGGTACACCAGCTGAAATACTCGTCAATGCAAATGGTAATCAGCAGCTCAATGCATTTAGTCCTGAGAGATGCTGAAGAGAAACCTGCTGAAGTCCAACTCGAGCATCAAAAAGAATGGAGAAGAAAGAGGATTTAAGGGACTCTGAACAGGGCATGGCAATTTTATGCCAGCATAGTCAGCAACAGGACAATAATCTGAATGATTTTTACACCAAGGAATTATCCATGCTACTCTGAAACTCAAGGGTTTTATTTTAAAAGTCTAATACAGATGAAAAAATTCCAGTGCTGCATTAAAAAATCTTGAATAAATGAATCATGCATTTCAATGATAACACTTCTTCAATAAATATATTTTGTTATTGCGGTGCCTCTGCTTTTTAAATATTAAACATGTTTTGACAAATTTTAAAACCTAGATGAACAAAAATTAATACCTGCTCAAATTATTTAATACTTTTAAGACCTTGGGGCGACCCTCGAAGGCCACACAAAGCTTGTACAGTTTTGTTGCCAGTACCAGTAGCAGTAGTAGCAGTAGTAATAGTAGTAATAGTAGCAGTAGTAATGGCCAATGAAGAACCAAATTAAATCTAAAATAGTGATTCACAACTGGTGGGTCAGGACCAAAAAGTAGATCAAGGGAAAGTTAAATTTTAGTTCAAAGTCCATCTTGTTTGAAGCCTAAATATTGTTTTGATGACATGTTGATAACAAATATTGTTATAAAGACACAAGGCAAGGTGGGTGAAGTGTCTTGCCCAAGGACACAAGGGCAGTATGAACTAAGTTAACAGTTAAGATAGACTTTATTGTCTCCATAGGGAAATTTGTCCTCTGCATTTGACCCATCCTTCAATGCAGCTGGGGTTAAATCTGTCAGGAGCAGAGGGCGACGGCAGAGCAACGCCCAGGGACCCTCCTCCAAATCTGAGCCAGGATCCTGGTCAGGAGTACCGAGCTCGAAGCCTATTGTGCATGTTTTAGGTTGATGGGAGAAACCTGAGCATGGGAGAAAACCCACCCAGACAAGGTAAGAACATGCAAACGTGTCCAGTCGAGGAATCGTACTAGCACTGAACAATTAATCAAAACTGAATCAAAATCGCAATTTGAATTGTCACAATTAGCAAATTGCAAAGACTGCAGTTATTTATGTGATATAATGTCCTCTGCAGAGCACAAAATATTCTGTCTTCACAGTCTTAACATGTATAAACAATGCTACAGCTGTAGCTTAGACATGATCTGAGAGGCAAGTGATTCCTTGTATTAGTGTAGCAGTCAATATTTAGTGTCAATGTTGTGTGTTAAACTGTAAACAATAAACTGAACATTAATATTAAACAGTATATTGCAAATCTTATTGCAACAGCAATATCTGTCAGAAAAATCACAATTACATATTCTTTCAAAATCGTCAGCCCTAAATCGAACCCAGGACTTTCTTGCTGGAGATGACAGTTCTAACTACTAAGCTACTAATTTTAAAATTAAGGGTGCTCCGATCGATCGGCCGCCGATCATGATCGGCCAATCATGGCTAAAAATAGAGTGATCGGTAAAATGGGCCAATCAGATTACAATAAACACGCGAGGCTCTCACATTTACTGTCCTGCAACTCCGGTTTGATTAAACAGCAGTAGCGTTATTTTAGCAGTGTTTTTAAGTTAAGCCCTGGTTATAACGAACACAAACCTGCCCTGGAGGCGCTGCTTTGTGTCCCCGCTGTGTCCCCGCCTGCTTTAGGAGCGCACGGGACAGAACCGAGGCGCAGCAGTGCGTGTATTTGCAAACACCAACATAAATAGAGCTACAGCTAACCCGCTAACAGTTACGTTAAAAGGATTAAGAAAGTTCAGAGTCTGCCTGTGTCTTGTTGCGCGGAGAAAACTGTGCGTTTTGTGGCTTAAACTGCACCAAATGTCTGCTAATGGAAAGAGAAAGTAAAAAGGCAGCCCATGTGTCGTGAGTCTGAGAGGAGCACCTTTCATCGTTGTCTTCTCTGCTCTCTTTGCACGTTTTCTTCATTCAGACGTTGTCAAAACTGGCAGCAGGAGCTGTCTGCTCTTTAGTCCACTGTGTTTCAACCTGGTTTGGCTGCGCGTTACGCGGACACAGGCGCTGCACCCGCAGACTCGCATTAAAGGAACTAATTAAGAACAGCTGATTTTTATATCAGCGGAGCATTGAAACAAAGCCACACAGACACTGGGCACACATTAAAGACCAATAATGCAACAAAACCTCTTCTAAAACAAAAATAAGTAGAATTTTGTTTTTTATTTACAAAGGCTACGGTATTTTTCAAATGGAACTAATAATAGCCTGCATACAATACATTACTACATTGAAGACCACGTGATCGGTATCGGCCATGATCGGTATCAGCCGATCACAGCAGAGGCTGATCGGTGATCGGCCTCAAAAACCCTGATCGGAGCACGCTTATTTAAAATACATGTGACATAAAAGTTGTAAAATAATATTTTTTGTAAAATATTAAGAAAAATAACTTCTGCAAAAAGTAAGTAATAATAACACTACAGATCTAAAACGTGCAGATTGAAGAGGCTTGTACCTGAATCCCGGGATCATTTTGGCGAAACCGATGACCTTCTGGATGCTGTAGGAAACCAGGTCGGCCAGATGGGGCAGCATCGAGAAGCTGGAGCCCTCCTCTTCACTGGACTCGGGACTGCTGCCCTGCTCCTGGTACATCATCAGCAGGTTGTTGAAATTCATCTTGGTGTCCGACTCTGAGGCGAACAAGAGGAAGACAACAAAGTGTCATAAGAGAAGGGGCAAAGGAAGAGAGACTAAATATATATCGTTTTCTTTATCAATAAAATGTAATACAATAATATATGGGAGTATGTTATCATAACTATATTTTAGAAGCCCACACATTTTTTTGTATCCAGACATGCAATGGATAACATTAAAAAAGTAATACACAATTTTAAGATGCTATAAAATTTACACCTCATTTTACACGTTTTTATTTAATAATAAATCTTTATGAGTTTATTTGCTGGTTTATAACCACTGTCAGGTGTAGTAAATAACACAGATTATTTTTTCATCATGGGGCTTTTTAGTGGGTGGGATATATTAGGGTTAGGGCAAGTGACCTCAGCGTTAATGTGTTAGAAGCAAGAAAAATAGGTAAGGATTTGAGCGACAAAGGCCAATTGTGATGGCTACAGATGATCAGAGTATCTCCAAAACCGCAGCTCTTGTGGCAAGATTCCTGCAGGTATCAGCAAGTCTGATTTAATGCTTTTTAATGCCATTTTTTAATGCCACAAATATACAATCGCAGTTGCTTAAATTGTCAAAATTTATTTGCAAGTATTGTAAAATACAGTTCATAAAGCACCAATAATGTTAAAAGTCAAACATCTGATGTTTTGATCCTGTTGGAAGCAAGCTACAATTTTTTTTTTTTACGTTATTACATATTTAGATTCACAAGTAAAACTAAAGTCAGCAATTTTACTTTCAAGTTACTTCATTATTTTAATGTCTGTTGGAATCAAATGTATTGCTTTATAGTGCCATTTAAGGCCTTAGTTTTCACAAAAATCTATTTAACAACTTAATGCTTTTCAGTGCTCCGTGGGAACTTGGTGTGTTCCCGGTCTGCAGTGGTCAGGATCTATCAAGAGCGATCCAAAGAAGAAACAGAGGTGGACCAGCAACAGGTGATGCACATAGGGAGCCAATAATAGGCAGGTGCTCATAATGTTGCCTTAGTGTTGAGAAGCTGTGGAGGACTGACTGTAGCAGGAGGCCCCTAAGTAAATACCAGAAGTTAAAAATAAAACTAAAAGGTAACATGAAGTCACCGGGGCCCCGCTCACACCATTGTTTCCAGGTATTTTGCTTCACTTCCTACAGTTTAAACACCATTAGTGACGTGGCATTAATGAACCGGTGTTTATGAGCACAGTCAAGTGTCATTTGCAGGATTTCCACTGGATTCTCAGAAAAACACATTATGTAAGCAGCAAAAACAGCTCCAATCATAAAAGGTTATGTATTAACTCTTAATATTCTCAAAATCTGCCTGGTTCAAGGATATTTCTGATTTTAAATCATACCAACTGTAGATGATAGGATACATTTCTGTCTTTACAATATTATGGTTCCACAATTTTTTACAGTTTGAATGCCCATTTCTGAGACTTCCATGACCCTTTTTTTCCCCACTTTGTTACCTATGCCCTACTTTTTTTAAGATGTGTTGCTGATGAAATTCAAAATGACCTATTATTTTTAATAGAAGGGGTTATTATCACCACAGATAGTTATATTCTATAGGTAAAGAATAATCTGCTAAATCAACTTTCTGATACCATATAACACATGTTATATGGTATCGCCACCTCAAAAACAGACCTGGAGTAATATTTTGTCTCATTCACACAAGTTTGAGTAATCCTGTATGCCGAGGCGCTGCCCTTCTCCAGAGCTGAAAATGCTTGGTCTCACAGCTCTACGTAGACACATGAAACCAGGAAGTGCTCCTGCGCGTTTCTAAAGCCCAGACACCATCACCGGACTCGTTCTGATCATTTCAGCCTTAAACCTCTGTCGCTACAAAGCTCATTTATCTGTTAGCCTCATGTTGCTAACAGATGTACTAAATAGCCATTTTATGCTGTCAAGTCCCAAATGTTGCCAGCAGGGGGCGACAGACACCTATAACAAGTGTTCTCTGCAAAGTCACAGTAACAGCTCCCCAACAGAATAGGTTTTCATACATGTCCATTATTTTAAGTTATAAAACCTGAAATACGAATGCAAAGGAGTCCAACACTGTTACAGCGTGAAAAACAGTTGTGGTAAAATATAATATCATTTTACCTGGAGAGTGGCTGAAGGAGTCCGAGGAGGCATCAGACAGAGAGTGGAGAGAGGCTGCTCTGCTGGCACTGCGAGTCACTGGACCCTCACGAACTGGAGGCTACACAGGGCACATCAGAGAGAGTTACAAACATCTGCTAACAAACAGTTAGCACATGTACAGAACTGTACAGATCTTTGAAGATAAAACTTTAGGAGACATGAGTCAATTCTTTAAGTGGGATTTAGGAACGATAATGTTTTTCTGATGGTAACTGGTGTCAAACAGCAGTGAAATAATAACACAAGCATAGCTACATCCACAGCAAACGAACATCCTTCCCAGGAGTCATCAGCCCCTTTCCCCCGGGGGAAAGGGCTATTATTTAAGGCCCTATTTAAATCATTTTAGCACACACACACGCTGTGTCCCAGCAGAGGACAGTGTCCCAGCGTTTCAGTTTCTGTTTTAACTCAGAGTTTCCCGTTTAATTAGCACCTAACGAAGCAGTCGAGAGGTACGAGACAAAAGGAAAAGAGCAGCAGCGTGAACGACGTTAACAAGTGCAGAGTTAAACATGAGTCGGAGGGTGAAGTGTGCGTACAGTGCTCTGAGACGCGGTGAGGCCGCAGTGTTTACTAAAAGCATCAGAAAGGACATACCAGGGGCTCCGAGAAGTGATGCGGGGGAGCTCCCTGTGTGATACCACAGCGTTGAAAATTCTTGCGGTTTTCCAACCCTGACATTTATAATCGCGACTAATCGTGTGATCGGTTAATCCTGACATCCCTAATACTAGTGTCATGAGATCTATTCTTTTGTTCCAGTTTCTTGAATGTTCGTACTACAACTTAATCAAAAAGTAGACACGCCTGTGTAAAGCACAGCCCCCTCTTTTTAGTGGCCTAACTTTGCTAAAAACATGTTCTGGGCTTTTTAACGTACATTTAACAGTGGGAAAATAAAGCAAAATCGCACACCCCTATTTGAAACTTCATTTATAGAACAATATCCATAACAACCAGGTATTTTTATCATCTAAAAACAGTGTTTATGCTGGTTGACAGTTTGATACAGACCCTGAACCTGCAGAAGTCTGAGTAGGAGTCGTCGTATGTCTTGTGATGCGCCTCCACCAGCGTGGCGATGACCTGGCTCTGCTCGTCGGTCAGTCTGGGCCGTCGAGCCTCTCTCTCGGCCTCGCGCTGGGCCTCTTCGTCCTTCCTCCTCTGGATCAGGTCCTTCTTCCTCTGCACCTCCTCGTCTGTCAGAATGACTGCAGCCAAACAGGATAAAGACACAATTTTTACACACAACACAGATGCTCCTATTTTGATGCTCGGGTTGAACTTCAGTACGTTTTGTCTTCAGCATCTCTGACTAAATGGATTGAGTTATATTTGCATTGAAAAGCCATTTAAGCAGGTGTACCTAATAAAGTGGCCGATGGGTGTATGTGTGCTATTAGCGGCGTTTGTTATTCTCTAGAGGAAGCGAATGGGAGGGGGGTCCATTGAACAACAGAATACAGTGTCATTGTTGTATTGGATCCTTGTTTGTTCGAGCCTCTGAATTAGCTCACAGTAAACGCCAGAGACACGGAGAAAAACAGAGAAATGGGACTCAACAACAAGCCTCTGTTTCAGCAGCGAAAACAGTTTGAATTTCACTCCAGAGAAAAACACTGATCTGGAAAAGAGCTGTGGACAATATCCGGATTTTAACAAAACAAGAAGTGGTAGCTGCTGTTTACAGACTGTGAAAACAAACAGCTGTGTGGAACAAAGGGGTCTCTCTAGAGCTAAAACTTTTTAGGGAAGCGATGCTTGAAAAGATTGAAAAAATTGTGACTGTACTTTATGGGTTTTAAAATTACGTTAGTCATTTTTTTGAAGAGATTTTTACTTCCAAGTAGTTCAAAATCCTGATTTTTTGTTATACAATATCATAGAAATCCCCCATCAGAACACCTGCTGCTGCTTGCTAATTTATTTTTCACACTGGCACTGTAAAGGTTAGCGCAAAAGAGCTTTCGACCCGAGTACGATGTGCTTAGGTCAGCCACAACAAATGCACTCAGGTGCGCACTAAACAGCCACTCGGAGAACGCACTAAACAGGTAGACCAGAGGCTTATGGAGCTATATTTGTTTCAATAAAATGAACTGATGTAAAACTAAAATAAATTGATGCTACTATTGATGCAGTAACCTGTGGTGATGAATGCACAAATGAAGTGATCCACAAATGCAGACTGGACTATCCACATGCAAAACTACAGATTTATAAATGACAAAAATAATTAATTTGTAAATAATTGCAAATAATATTTTTGCAAATTAGAATTTATTTGCAAAAATTGCTGCATGGAGGTCACAAATTAGGAATTTTGAACAAATCATTTTAGTTGCATCAATAGATTTATTATTGCATGAATTCATTTTAGTTTTACATCAGTAGTATAGAGGCTCTCGCTGCACCCCGGAGCTGGTCTGTGGTGTGGAAGCTGCACTGACTTCATAGTTCTAACATATGACTTCACTTATTTTTTTAGTATTAATATTATTAGTATTAGTATTTAATAGGCGCTGCATACCGGGCCGTTCCATTGGGACTCTTCGTGTGAAAATGTGACTATTATACTTTTTGCACTAAAGTTTCTAAAGAAATACATACCGTATTTTCCGGACTTTAAGTCGCTCCGGAGTATAAGTCGCACTAACCAAAAAATGCATAATGAATAAGAAAAAATCGTATATAAGTCGCCCTGGACTATAAGTCGCACTAACCATTAAACGTATATAAGTCGCATTTTTGGGGGGAAATTTATTTTACAAAATCCGACACCAAGAACAGACATTTCATGTTGAAAGGCAAGTTATAGTAATAATAGAATAGAGAACAACAGCTGAATAGGTGTGCGCTATGCTAACGTAACACAATGATGGTTATTCAGCTACATGAAGCATAAACAACGAACTGAATAGGTGTCTCGTATGTTAACGTAATATATTAACAGTTATTCACATAACTATAGCATAAAGAACATAATATAACAAGTTCACCAAACTCACCATCTCACTCCTAATCACTAAATCCTTTAAATTCTTCATCCTCGGTGTCGCTTCTGAACAACTCCGCCAACTCCGGAGGTAGACGTCAGACTCAGCATCAGTTCCATTTCCAATTATTCCGCTCTTTCTCAGTTGTCTTTATAGCCTAAGTTGTTAGTGGTAATGTTTACATTTTAAATTGTCAGTGGTACAGGTGCAGCAGATGCTGGTACACAAGCCTAGAGCGCCCTCTAACCAACACCTGAAATATTTTAATATACAAGTCACACCTGAGTATACGTCACACCCCTAACCAGACTGAAAAAAAGTGCAACTTATAGTCCGGAAAATACGGTACTTTGTATTTTTGACCTGACACTCACCTCACAACCATAAGGTCTTTGGTTTGAGCCCAGGTTTGGGGGACTAGTAGTAATAGTATTAGTAGCATTAGTGATGCTGTAGTCTTTGCTGTGCAGTTACAAAAAATACACTTTGTCCTAAAGTATTTTTTACAGTACAAATTTAATAGTACACATTTTATTGGGTACTTTTACTTAAGTTACCATTCTACTTCTGCAGCAGCAGGTGTTCAGATGAGTACAGTGTAGAGTGTCAGGAGGCCGCTTTGGTCCAAATGGAACAGGTAAACACAGTTAAATGGTGCAAAGACCCAGAGAGACTCGACCTCAGCTCAAATATTACATAATATTTACAGGAGACAGAGGCCCCTCACGGCAAACTGTGGTTATGTACTTTATATGTGTGACCACGAAAAAGAAACATGAAAACATTTTTCAGTTTTGAGCCAAGGATTTAGACGTTTAACTGCTTACTGACAGAAAAGTGACTTACAACTGCACTAAAATCTTCAGAACTTCAGAGTAAAGGAACAAATGCTGCTCCAAACTTATTACCTGTTCATTTCAGGGAAAAGCTAAAGATATGTCTGTGTTTGTGTAATTCTCTGGTGAAATATGCGTTCACACTGATGGAAGTGTGCTCCATCCACAGTGGAGGGTCTGGGCACACTTCATGTCGACAAACCATCAACATTATTTGAGGCTTTTTATGCTTATCGAATTATTATAATGTTAACTCTACAGGAGGAACTAAAGAATGGCCAGAGGATTTTAGTCCTAAATGACAAAATACAATATGCTTCCTATTCAACGGTTGTGTAGATTTTATAAAACCACTTACACTCCTTCATCATGCCGATGTCGACGCAGCGCTTGAGGCGACAGGCCTGACAGTGGCGTCTGTTGTCTTTAGTGATGGTACAACTGCCGTTAAAAGGACAGGTGAACGAGGCCTTCCTCTTCATACTGCGCCTGCACACACAAAATGTTTCAGTGCAAAAATCTGAGCCTTATCAATACAATTTGTATAGGAGATTTTAATATTTATTTATTTTAAAGCTCTATGGCTATCATTAAGTGTTAGTTTTATGTTGCAAAGAGCTGCTTAGATATAAAATACAGCCGAATAGAGTCATTTACACTGTTTATGTTCAGTTGGCCCCAGAGAAACCGATGCTTGTATTCTTGATACTTTTTCATTTGATCCAACATTTATAATAGTAATAGTAATAATAGTAATAACAACAACAACAACAACACTCAAAGTCCCTTTACAATTGCATTATTCCTTCTCTCTCAGTCACACTCGGTGGTGGTGAGCTACTTCTGTGGCTACAGCTGCCCTGGGGCAGACTGACAGAAATGTGGCTGCCAATCTGCACCTATGGCTTCTCTGAACATCACCAATCACACACTGACACATTCATACAGGCAAGGTTCAGGTTCAGAAGTGTCTTGCCCAACAGTATGCAATGCCAGCAGCAGGAATCAAACTGCCAACCTTCAGGTTAGTGGACAACTGAGCCACTGCTGTTACAACCAGTGAAGCAAAGAAAATGACAATGGTAATCTAAAGAAAGCGGCCATGTTTGAGGGAAGTCATGTGACTGTGGAGAGCCCTGAGGTTCACATTTAAAATGAAGTGATGCGGCGAAGTAGCTACATAAGATAGAGTTTGGTAAATAAAACAACATTTAATTAAGGTGCAAAGCGATTGTAATTGCTCAGCAGTGCACAAAGAACACTAATCGAGTTATTTGCTTTCACTGACCTACAAACAAACTATGCACTATCTGTCCATACTGTATGTACTTGGCAGGAAACTGGCATATTTATAAATGAATCACTCAGAATAAAAAGGGGTCAATGACAGGGAAAAAGACCTTGTCACTGACTCTCAAAGTAGGAAATCTTATGAGCTTTCATAAAAAAAAATTTTTTTTATGAGAGCTCACAAGTTTATTACTGGCCTTCATTTGTATTGATATTACAGTGCACCAGGAATTCACATTTTGTGGCATTTAGGAGTTGCAAGTGCAGTGTATACATGACATTAATTTGTAGATTCACAGTTTGGACGCACAATGAGTTGGCTACCACCTGAACGGACAGATTTTCTGTGGGAAACACAGTACACACTACTTTTGCCTTTCCAGTCCTTGTCAATGGCCCTGAATGATCCGTTGCCCACAGGTTGGAAGCTCCTCTGTATTCTCCCCCCGCTGCGTTAGAGTAAACAGAGCCTTATGTAACTGGGGGCGGCCATTACGTTTGCTGTGTCCGTGAGCGAGTGGGTGGACATTATTTATGTATGTTCGCTCATTTACATAAGGGCCAATAACATGGTTAATACGACTGAGGACGGGCTGGATACACGAGGGCCACTAACAGGACCGCTGACTCCCACCTCATGTTTATACTGTTACAGACCCTTTAGTTTGTAAACAACAGGAAGGCACGGTCAAAGAAAAACAAAGAATATACAATAACTGTGGAATTCTGCAATAAGAAAATATTACTATTTTTAAGAAAAGGCCTTACAAACATTAGACAGTAGTAAAAAGAGAGACACGAGGCTTCGGACTCACTGGTCAGAACTGGATTAAACTAAACAAGATATATTCAAAACTAAACCAGGCCTAAATACAGGACTAAACCAGGTCTAACTAGGTTTATATGTAGGAGACCAGGTCTAAATTTATAATACAACCTGGTCTGAATTTAGGATTAAACTATGTCAACATTTAGGACAAAACCAGGTCTAAATACAGGACTAAACTGGGTCTAAACGTAGGACTAAACCACGTCATGCAAATTAACACGATCAGTCTCAGTGAAACGCAGATTAAGTTGCTGGTGGCGTGGTCTCACATGTGCTTCTGTGCTAAGTTTGTTTACCTGAAGAAGCCCTTGCAGCCCTCACAGGTCATGGCGTTGAAGTGGAATCCCGTGGCTTTGTCCCCACAGACCCCGCAGATCCGAGGCATGTTCCTGTCGAACTCATCAGGGGCCACTGTGGACGTACTCACAACCGTGGGCTCCATCACTGAGAACAGAGGAGAGAGAACACGTCAGGCATCGAGACTGTGTTTTTATTTGTGACAATCTGCAGTTGGAGTAATGTTACAGTTTTATAATTCTATCCAAATCCAACCATTGCTTATGTTGTTTACATGCAACCAAACCAACGCCAGCAAAAACATAACATCTCTGACGAAGGTAACTAGGACTAAATGTAGTGCATCCCTTACATGGCAGACCACAACATTATTGCAACAATAATAATAATGCATTAGTCTTATACAGCGCTTTTCTAGACACTGACAGTCGTTTTACTATTTGGCCTCTCTGACTAGGGCTGCACAATATATCGCAAAATTATCGTTATCACAATATTAGCAAGCGCAATATCCGTATCGCAAGAATCTAAATATATCGCAATAACACTGTGGTCTTCCATCTGACAGAGATTTACACTGAAGAATCATTTTCCACCAGAGCCTTAAAAGAACATGTGTTGTGACTAAATAAAAATGTTTAAAAAGTATAGTTTTAGTGGTAATTTAATTAATTTAGTCACAGCTTAGCCTTGTTTTATTCCTGGTTTAGTCTGTGCTAAGTTTTGATTTTGTCACTGTTTTGACTTGTAAATACAGGAACTTACATTTTTGTGAAATGTAGTGAACTTACTATGTTATGGAAAAAAAAAAACATTTTCAACATAGTTATCGAATATCGCATGTTTTCTCCATATCATTCAGCCCTATCTCTGACCATCACCAAACACACACACTCACACAGGCAAGGTGGGTGAAGTGTCTTGCCCAAGGACACGACAGTATGCAATGCCGGCAGTGAGGATCGAACTGACAACTTTTGTGTTAATTGGCGAATTTCTCTACCGACTGAGCTCCTGCTGCCCCAATACAAGCATTTATTTGTGATACAAATACTGTGTTTGGTAACATTACAACAATATCAGAGTGAGAGCTGCACTGTTTGAATCTGACAGGCCAAAATAAGACAAACTTCTGACCTGCTTCCAACAACTACAGGCCTTAGGCAGGTTACATCCTGGACAGTGGCTAGGTAAGCTGCAGGGCTGACACTTAGGCTACGCTCACCCTGCAGGTCTTAATGCTCAATTCAGATTTGTTTGCGTCTGCTCACATTACAGTTTAAATGTGACTTTCATTAGTCTCGTGTGTGAACCATCCACAGCCCTGAAGTGAACTGCATGTGCAACAAAAAAGACCAGATGGAGCCCGGACTGGTGGGACTGTAATGTGAGAGGATTCATTAATTTCAGGATATTAAGGAAAATGTTTGAATACATCCGTCAGTGACACACCTCAATCCTAATTTCTTAATATTTCTCACCTTATTTCTCTTTTCATTTCTCTTCAGTACAGTTACGATACAACCCCTCAAGTTTAGCTTCAACAGGACTGTCACCTTAAATACAAATTAGGTTTAAAAGCTCACTTTATTTTCATGCTTGTTATCATTGGATCAGGCCTGGTCCCGCCTCCTCCAGTGCAGAATTGTGCCATCGGTTACATTTCAGTGTTGTAAAAGTCAGATGAAATACGACTTGGCCGTTCAGACTGCAGTCACATTGTAAAAAATCAGATCCATATCTGATTCAGGACCACATGTGAAAGTGGCCTGGGTCGTATTTAAAAAAATCAGATTTGTGCTGTTGACAATGTCACAAAAAAACAAAACGATACAGGTCACATATGGGCAAAAAAAGTCAGATATGTGTCACTTTTGTCTGCAGTCTGAACAACAGCCAACCTTTACTCTAAAATCCACCTTAAATAGAGATGATTTAGATTCTTCAGTTCACCTGCACATGCATTAGAGTTTAGATTTTTGTTTCTGATGCATGCTCGCTTTATTTTCTAGCATTCTGCACTTTATTCTGTATTAAGAGCTGCCTTCATGAGTGAAGTGAAAGTTCAAGCAAATCTAATCTAATTAAATTTTCTTCCTGAGTCTGACCCGACCCGAGGTTCGGGCCGAGAATTTCCTGCCGGGCCTAGGCTGCAACTCCGAGCCATGCACGGTTTTACACAGCGTGTCATCCCAGCAGCAGCAGAACGAGTGTTTGTGTGAATAAAAGCACATGGCCATTCCGCGCTGTTTAAGAACAAGCCTGCGGATTGAATAATTTTACCTGAGTTGAAGCCAGCAACTGGGGCTGGTTAGCTGACTACAGGCTCAAAATGTACAGAGATATTAAAGTGCAGTACAGCAATAAAGCACCACACTCCTCAAGGAAAGACAGAGAAGTCTGCTGTGTGCCCTGCTGCTTCAGGAAACAAGTAACGAAGAGAGTTAACCCTGAAGAACAAGCACCTTTGGTCCTGAAGAAAACTATGGATCTTCCTTGTGTTTAACAAGCAAGTTACCGGTAAGCAAGTTCTCCAAGCTCCTGATCTCATTCTACATCACTGAATACTACTGACAGTAGTTGTCACAAGCCTAGAGCGCACTCTCGTGGCTGCAGACGGTAATGTTTACTCCTTAGTTTTATGTCAGTCAGTCATATATTTTGATATATACGTCGCACCTGACTGTCCACCAACGTGCGACTTATAGTCCAGAAAATACAGTAAACATGAAGCATCAGGTTACTTGAGCCCACAGTTATACACAATGGTTCGGGTCTGGACAGAATGTGAATGAGCTCAGGGTCTGAGCTAAGCTCTAACATCCATGTGTTTTGACGATGGGAGGAAAAAGTTAGAACCCACAGTAAAACAGGAAGGACACGCAGAATTCAATCAGGAAGATGGTGATGGCCTTGCTCATTAATTGCAACAACAGCACAAATAATATATTCATTCCTATTGGACAATGCTTTGAGTTTGATAGGGTAAGGAAAATGTATCAGCTTGTGTAGTACATACAAAACCCATGTTTTAGCCCCCCCCCCCGTGAGGATGTGGAGCCATTTCCATCACTCATGCCCCTAAGGAAGTAGGCTCATAAATTACATGGAAAACCCACTTGTACCACTCCCGAAACGCTGGCTCTGGTTTACAGTTGATTACATATTGCTGCTGCTCTTAGGTATCCATTTCACTAAAGGGCGGCCATATGAGAGAAAAATAACAGGAATGTCACCACAAGGCCAGCATCCTTGTACACAAACAATCACTGTTTCTCTCCACAAAGAAACTGTTTGTTCCTTCGAGTCAACCGTACAGCAAAGAAAGTGATGAAGAAGGAGGAAGAGGAAGAGGGAGTAGGAAGAAGCCGATACAAGCTTCGATAAATCCACAAATCAACATCCAGACAGGTACAGAACAAGATGAATAATTTAAAATGTTTGATGGGGCATTTCGTCACGTTTCTCCTCCATTGAAAGGTACCAGGAAGAGCACAAATGGTGCTTATGGAAGTATAACACCTTGTACAAACAGTAACTGGTTAAACAAAGGGACCAGAGATGAGTGGAAAGAGGATTTGGGCAGTGGTTTGTGCTGCTGGGATCACAGACCGCAACAACATGAGAGAAAAGTAAATACTGCACAATACAATTAAGTAAAAGGTATGCAATTTGTCTTGTATTTGAGAAAATAGGTTGATCACTTTTTTAAAACTTTTTTAAGCTTTCTTCTATGTTATAATGTTGTTCTCTCATCACAAAACATACCTGGAGTTGCGTTATCTTTCATTCACGTCCATTTGAGTAATCCTGTATTCTCTGGTGCCCAGTTTCTGGTGCTTGGTTCCACAAACCCCTGCCCACTCCAGGAAGCACTGACCAATCAACAACAACCTCTCTACATCAGTCTGCCCTCATACATTTATCAAAAAAACTGTGTACAGCTCTGTTTCCAATTATTTTCTATGTTACTGTTCATAGGACCGCAACTGTCTGTACTCTGCTTATCGCTTCATCTGTTTTTTTATGGCATTAATAAAGTAATTATTGGAAACGGTCTAAATACAGAAGTAAACCAGGTCTAAATTTAGGATTAAAACCGGTCTACACTTAGGACAATTTCAGGTCTACCTCAGGTCTAAGGTAATTATTGAACATTTTCTTTTAGTCACATAATGTTTCTAAAGGTTGTAAAATGTGCTGCTGCTCTAGAGGTGACCAAAATTTACAAATATATATATAAAAGCATAATATATCCCCTTTAACAAGATCTTGAGACATCATCAAGACTTTATTATTAATGATTTTAAGGGAGGAGAATGTGCAATGGATGCTGGCTTTGGAAAATAACATGTTTGCATATGCTATTGGTCTGCACCGCTTTGCGATCTATACTTCAGAAAAGCATGTATTAGTAATTTGATGATACAAAATGGTCAGACAGAAAATGAAGATCTGTAATTAAAAGAGAATTATGTAAGATTGTAGTTCAAACAACTAAATTACAAAAGTAAATCAGTAAGTAAGTAGTAGTACTAATCAACACCACACTGTCCCTTGTAGCAGTGGACGTGACAGACCAGTCCAGGGTGTGCCTCAACTCAATGCTTTTCTCGATTTTCATACCACTGCCGTCCACACTTCTTTGTCTTTCTGTGCGTGTTGTAATGTAAACATTTCCAGAATTACACGGTTTGCACAACAATCATTTTTAGGTCAAAGTGCTGTTTACCAAAGGATTTCTGCAGCTGATGTCATTTTCTTTCACCGGGTTTCAAAATATCACAAGTACAAAGCAATTTAGGTTGGTTACACTCACTGAACACTTTATTAGGTACGCTGCCAAAGCAATAGCAATACGGCCAGTAACAGCTCAGTGCATTAACTCCTGAGACATGTTGAAGACAAACCTGCTGAAGTTAAAACTGGGCATCAGAATGGAGAAGAAAGTGGATCTAAGGAACTTCAGAAACTGCTGAGCTACAGGAATATTCACAGGACAACGGTTCTCAATCGGTCGTACAGTGGTACCTGGGCTTCTTTTGGTGGCACTTTGCAGTTCTGGTTTAGAGCCAGGTGTAGACATGGTTTAATTCTGGTTTATTTTTTGATTGTCCTGATTTAGTTCTAGTTTAGACCTGGTTTGAACCAAGTTTAGACCTGGTTTAGTCCTTCATTTGTCCTAGGTTAGATCTGGTTTAGTCCTTCATTTGTCCTGGTTTAGCTCTTATTTAGTTGTGGTTAACTCCTGTTTCAGTGCTGGTTTAGACCAAAGTTTAGCTCTGTTTTTTTAGACCTGGCTTTGTCTTAGTTCAGATCTGGTTTAGTCCTTTATTTGTCCTGTTTTAGTGTAGTTTATCTAGTTTACCTGCATTAAACCAGGTTTAAACCTGGTTTTGTCCTGGTTCAAACCTGGTTTACATCTGGTTTAGTCCTTCTTTGGTATACTGCATTTTTACATCCCTAATTAATCCCTTTGTTTAGACCTTGTTTAGTCCTGATTTGGTCCTGGTTTAGTCCATTAAAGATGGTGTGAAAGGTTTGAGGATCACTGCTCTGAAGGGTTTACAGAGAATAGTCCCCCAAAAAATAGAAAATAAAATAAATTGTTGATGCCAGAGGTCAGAAGAGAACGGCCCAGACTGCGTGGAGCTGAGAGAAAGACAGCAGTAACTGAAAGGCGTACCTAATAAAGTGGCCACTCTTCCTAACATTATAAACACAGTGGACATTGTGTATCGGGAAAGTAATCCGCACTCATCCCTCTCTGTAGAAAACACCATTGAACTGCGTGTGATTGCGCTGAGCCGTGACAGCCCATTACACTAAATGTGGTCCGGTATTGAGAGGAGGCTCTAAATAATGCATCAGGTTATTAGGGCAGATGTGTAGTGATTCTGCAGCAAAGCACGCAACAGCAAACAGCGAAAAAACGAAGAACAGGACTGAGGCTTCAGGGCTTCAATACTCCGCATGAATCACATGTGACAGATGAGGAATAATGGAGAAAATCTACACAAGAGTCACAACATAAACAATATATACATAAACTTTTCACAACACTTCTGAAAAAATGCTCAACAAGTACTATTTAAATGAGTCTAAATCAAGATTACCCCAGGCCTAAGCAAAACAATAAAATAAAGATAAAAATCCATGACTATACTAGGAGTGAACCAGGGCTAAACTAGGAGTAAACTAGGAGTAAAACTTGAGTAAATCAGGACTAATCCAGGTCTAAACTAGGTCTAAATTTAGGACAAACCCAGGTCTAAATTCAGGACTAAATCAGGTCAAAATACAGGACTAAATCAGGTCTAAATACAGGACTAAACCAGGTCTAAATACAGGACTAAACCAGGTCTAAATACAGGACTAAACCAGGTCTACATTTAAGACAAAAAACAGATGTAAATACAGGACTGACTAGGTCTAAATACAGGACTAAATCAGGTCTAAATACAGGACTAAACCAGGTCTAAATACAGGACTAAACCAGGTCTAAATACAGGACTAAACCAGGTCTAAATACAGGAATAAACCAGGTCTACATTTAAGACAAAAAACAGATGTAAATACAGGACTGACTAGGTCTAAACCAGGACTAAATCAGGTCTAAATTTAGGAGTGAACCAGGTCTACATTTAGGACTAAACAATGTCTAAACCAGGTCTAAATACAGAACTAAATCAGGCCTAAACAAAGACTGAACAAAGACAAAGCCAGGACTAAATCAAGACTAAACCAGGACTAAACTAGGATTTAACCAGGTGTATACTAGGAGGAACCAGGACTAAAGCAGGACTAAACCAAGTGTAAACCAGTCACTCATTCTGAACTCTGAAATACTCTGCTGTGGAGGTGCTCTTGGAATCAACTGAAGATGCCTTTCAGTAAGTCCACTGTACAGACTGCCTAATGTCCCACTTTGCCTCTAACGCATACAATATATGGATTATACAAATGGATTATAAAAAATATGTGCATAACAGAAAAATATTGTAATCCTTATTTGGCTTGAAATTGTTGCATTTCTTTTCCTGTAAAAAGCCTGAAGGAATGTGCAGAAAGATGGCTTTATCCTCAGCTCCACATGCCAGATTAAAGCCACTTCATTCTGTGCTGTGACTTTGTAGGTTTTTGTTAAAAGGCAGCACTTATCTGTCACAGATAAACTGGACTGAGGAGGATACCGGTATCGCAGCCAGTGAGAGTGTCAGTGGATCGTGTTGTTTGGAGCGAGAGCTGCTCAGAGTAATTAGAGAAACTTGTGTGGACCACATGACTGCAGTGAGTAGGAGTAGGTTTATAACAGCTTTGCATTTCACTGCATCAAAGCCTGTTACACTGGTTACAGAAGGAAACCACATTTCTGCCTCTTCACAGCACTCTGGGGTCTCTCCTCTTCCTCCCACCGTCCAGAGACATCAGGGTAAAGGTCAGTGGTTCTCAAACTGTGGTATGGGTGCAACTGGTGGTACGCAGGCTTCTTCAGGTCGTACTCAGTAGTCAGATCTGATTTAGTTCATGCTAGAGACAGACAGTGAGAGTTTTCTTCTGACTTAGACTTGGTTTATTTCCTGGTCTAGTTTCAGTCCTGGTCTAGTTTTAGTTCTGTTTTTTTTTTTTCCTGGCCTAGGTTACGTCCACTTTTAGTCCTTTTTAGTCTTGGGTTTCACCTGGTCTGGTCCTAGTCTAGTTTTAATCCTGGTCTAGGTACAGTCCAATTTTAGTCCTAGTTTAGACTTGGTTTACAGTCCTCGCTTTAACCTGGGTTATGTTTAATCCAGTTTTAGATCTGGTTTAGTCCTCGCTTTAACCTGGTTTAGGTTTAGTCTAGTTTTATCTCTGGTTTAGTTTTAGCTTTCACCAGGTTTTATCCCAGTCTAGCTTTGGTCCAGATTTTGTTATGGCTTTAACCTGTTCTAGTCCTGGTTTACTCATGGCCTAGGTTAAGTATAGAAAATAATCAAAAGCAAAAAATAATAATGAAAAAGATCGGTAATTGGGACTTGGATCGGCCAAAACCAAACATGAAATGATTGGTATTGGATCGGGAGACAAAAAAGTTGATCGGGACATCCCTACATTAGAGTGCACCACAGTCAGACCAGCAAAAGAGTGCATGAATGAGAGAGTGAATAGTTTTCTGTCAGTGTGTGTGTCTTTCTGCAACCACTAACAGAGAGCTGAAGAAAATGAATGAATTAGGTAAAACCTCTACAATGCATTTAACACTTACCACTAAACCTTATAGTTTAGTTTCAAGAAAAGTAAAATAAAATAAAAGCCTTCTATCACCTTTCGTCTGATAATTTTCTCATCAGCCCCCTGCACACACAATGCAAGTCTCAGATCAGCTTCTGCGTTTTAAAAATAGCAAAGGATGGACGACAAACTCCTCTTCTCTGATTCTGAAGATGAGAGGCTGTCAAAGATGAGACAGTTATTTAGATTTAGCCCGTAATCAAGTGATTATTTTTAGCTCTTAGCAAAAAAAAAAAAAAAAAAAAAAAAAAAAATCCCTTTAGTTCCTCTACAACAGTGTGTGTCCTGTCTCAGATCTGCACAGAGAAAGTCACTGACACGTTAGCAGTGTGGAAACTTGCCTTTGATTAGATGTTCTAAAGGGTGGAGGACTGTTTCAGAAACCAGCATAAATTAGAGGAAGTCCACAATAATGTTGCATATTGTAGGCGGCTACTTTGAGCCTGAGGTGGGGAACACTCTGGACAATAGTTACTTACAGAGTTGACCGAGACACACTGACAACCATTCACTGTCATATTTATTCACTATGGGACATTTAGATTCACAATATACAGATTTTGTATTCAAAGTGTCAGAATGCTGAATTTGCTGCATTTCCATCACCTTATTTTGAAGCAAATTCTAAAGCAGCATTGCATCAGAAACGAGTGATGAAACACCAAATTTCGAAAATAGAAACTGCAGAAATTGGGGAGGGAGTAGATCAGACAGATCGCCCACTAATCTGAAGGCTGGTGGGTCACAGTTCACCTGTATGATTGTGTCAGAGGAACTGTGTTCGGGTCGAAGGGGCCGTAGGTGTAGATTGGCAGCCACACTTCTGTCACTCTGCCCCAGGGCAGCTGTGGCTACAGAAGCAGCTCACCACCACTGAGTGTGACTGAGGAGTGAATGAATAATGCACCAAATAGTAAAGCAACTTGGAGTTTCCAGTAAAGTGCTGTGTAAGACTAATGCATTATTATGAACTGTGCCAAAAACAGTTAATGCAAATAATGAAAAATGGAAATGCGATTTGGGGAATAAAGTTGGATGTAGGGAACATAAAAAGCCAGGTGTTAATGTCCGTCCTTTGCTCGCTTTAGTGCAAGGCAGCAAAGATTAGGCAGCAGTGTTTCTTGTGTAGTTGTAGCATTTATTTCTGACATTACAGGTGTTACTGCTAACTTATCCTGAATCGCCAGACAAAAGAACAGCTTAACAACAACAGGGTTGGCGCAGAACTCTTTCAGTCTTACCAGCATGCAGGCAGGTTTGGCTAGAGACAATACCACAATGAAAAGGTGCTTATGATTAACTATGCAAATGGTTAAAAAAATAAAAATAAATGATATATATACACTCAAGTAAAAGTACTGTTGTGAAAAAAATAATGTTTTGTGATCAAGCAATAGTAGAAAATACAACTATGCTACTTATACTACTGCTACTACATCTTGTTTTGCTTTGTTGTGCATAAAAACTACTTCACACATTACCACTGGAGTCACAAAAAGATATTTTGCTAATTTCGAGACTTTGAAATGTCGCATATTCACGCAGAAAGAATAACACAATATTTATATATGATGCGCTTTGGCTGATGAAATGGCTGTAGTAAAATATACTGCTTTAAATATTTAAAGTGGGGGAAGTAAACTAACATGATAAAAAATGTTTGACATTTGTTTCCGTTCACAGTGACAGCAGCAGCAGAGACGAGCTGAGGAAGAGTTCGGCTGTAAACCACAGATGAGAGCAGCTTGTGATTTTAATTGTGGTGAAAACTGCAGAATACAGACTTGATCCTGGTGTCTCTGGTTCTGAGAGTCTCCCCTGAGTCTATGACCATCAAACATCACAGCTCAGCTCAGTGAGTCATCTGTTCCTTCATCCATTTATTCACCTCATGGAGAAAATGACATCTGCCTCAAAGGACTGTGTGAGGAGCGGAGTAAGAGCAGCACAGTGGCTCTCATCTGCTCTCACTGTGGGACCCAGTTTTATTCATGATCGTTTCATTTTAACCCACAAGTTTTTATCCATCCAGGATCTATCAATCTCACCCGTCAACAACAGCACACCTTTCCTGTTTCAGCTCCATCAAATCCAAGTTTAGAGCCAACCTTACACTTTTAGCTCCAATTTCAATGCAAGACTCTCCTGAATGATCTCTGCCTCGTTTAAAGTCCTCTATTCTGCTAAATCAACTTTTTTGAGCTTTTAATTATGTTATAATGTTGTTTCCTACTCTAAAATAGACGTGAAGTAGCATTCTGTTTGAGTAATCCTGTATCCTGAGGCGCTGCCCTTCTCAAGAGCTGAAAATGCTCGGTCTCACGGCACTCATTCATCCATCGCAAAATACGAATAGGAGATGTAACTGTTCTCCAGTAATACAATTACATTCTTTCTCTTTAATTGTGTAAATGTAATACTTCTAACTAGAGGTCGACTGTTTTGTTTTTTTCTATGGCCTATGCTGACACCAATTTTTAAAATTCAGAGCAGCCAATGGCCAATAAACACTGCCAATTTTTGGGACCGATAATGTAGGGCCAATGTTCTTAATTTTATTACAGAAATTTACATACAATATTGCCATTTGTTTTAGAGAGTAATGCTCATTAAAACGCAAACAAATGTGTTAGAATGTGACAGTGAGAACAGTTAAAGATGAGTTTTTTGAGAATAGTGGGGGATCACATGGGGTCCAGACATGTGCCTGACAAAAAATAGGCATAAAAGTCCAAGAATCGACAGCTGATGGCCATTTTAGAGAAAAGAGCAAATTGTCCCAACATAATGGCCAACATCAGTCAACCTCTGCTTCTAACTCAACTTTGAAAAGTAATAAAACATTCTCAAAGAAGTGGTCTAAGAAAAACTGCACTTGTATGATGTCTACAGTAATTCATCAGACTGCAGTTATCTTCAGGGAGTTTGAGCCGCTGTGAGATATTTATACAGCAAAGTGTAAGTGCCAAAGGTGGACTATGGCAAGGGTCCAGAACCACTCACCCTCTGTTCTTCTAAACCTTCAGGTTACACCAAAATAAGGTCATTACCAAACAAAAAAGTTGGCAAATTGTTTTCTATGCTGCTGCTACTACTACTACTACTAATACTACTGCTAATATTACTACAGCTGCTAGTGCTAGAACTTACAACATATCACTTCAGAATTGGAGAGCTGCCCAGATGTTTTATTGACTTTAACTTTCATCAAAAGCAATCTGAAGTGATTATAACCCCGACCTCCATCGACGCCCACCGTCTAAAAAACCTGATTATGAGGCGCTGTAAGGAGCTGGACGTTCAGAGCAAATCTGATTAAAAAATGAGATGTTACAGAGGAGCTGAAGATGAAGATGGAGAGAGAGAGAGAGTACATGCGACTACACTCGGACTATGATCTGAGTTTGAGTAACTAAAACATCTCCCTTGGTTTCTTACTTTGGTCCGAATGTACATGCACAAGAGAAAACCAAATCAGTGAATCCTTAGTTGACCCCTAAGACTAAGATAGGTGCAGTTGTGTGTTTCTGTCATCTTTGTTGAAACACTAAATTCTAGTAAACCTAAAACACGCAGAATAAGCCGATCCTCCAGCGAGGTACTCCTGACCAGAAGGGCTGCATGATATGGGAAAAACATGTGGTATTCGATGTTGAATATTGCTCAATAGCGATATTTTTGTGATATTTTCAAATAGGGCCTGCCAGATGGATGACCACAGCATTATTGTGATATATTTAGATTGTTGCCATACAGATATTGCTGATATTGGGATGACGATAATTTCATATAATATATTGTGCAGGATCCTGGCTCTAGACCTGCTCCTAACAGGTTTAACCCCAGCAGCATTGAAGGATGGGTCAAAAGCAGAATACAAGTCTTCTATACCTTAACCCAAGAATAAACTAATTAACATAATAATCATTCTTTTATTAATAAATATCAAAAGCAACACTTCAACTTATGACATAAGCAAAACAGATAAATGTGTTTTCTTTCCAGTGTCTCCAAAATGTTTCACATGATTCACTCTGGATCCTATCCATCATCGTCATGAACAAAGAACATCAACATCTTCAGCTCTGCTCTCTCCAACTCCTGTCTGTTCCTCCGAGCCTTTGTCTCCAAACCATACAACATCACTGCTCTCACCCATGTCTTATTCATCTTTCATTCAATTCTGGCTGAAACTCTTTTATCACACAACACACCTGACACTTTTCTGCACCCATTCCAACCAAACTTGATCCAGGCCGATGACCCTAAGTGCTTAAAATTCTCCAACATTTTTTTTTAACCTCTACTCCCTATAACCTCACACAAATGTACATATCTTAAGGGGCCTCTGAGCCAAACTTTGCACACGTCAGGTGTAAATAGACTGTGATTGCTTTAGCTGCGCACACACATGCAACAGAGAGAGAAGAGAAAGTAGAAGAATAAAAAAACCTCTGGCATCACGTCCCAAGAATGTCAGCAATGAGCTTCAGACCACATCCAGACACATCCAGAATCACATTCAGACCGATACAGATGGTACAGGAGGAGAACCTCTGAGGCCCTCCCCCACCGGCCAATCAGCATCCTCCGCTCACATGACATCATCAGAGGGGGAGGGTAACTAAATACCATTACTCAGGTACAGTAGTTTCTAAATGAGGAAAGGTTCTGACCTCAGCAGCCACGTGGGAAGTATTAGCAACTCGCCATCAAAAGTAATTCCAAGCTGGCAGTAGCAGTATAATCAGTAGTAATTACAGTATTAGTAGCAGGGGTGGGAATCTTTGGGCATCTCATAATTCATTTAAATTTCAATTCAGAGGCCCACGATTCAATTCAAAAGGAAATGCATCGATGCATCAGCAAATTCTGTTAGCATTTGCCAGAGCTGACTCTTTGCGAGATTTATACTGGACATAGCTACAGCTGGGTACTATTCAGATTTTTTCGATACCAGTTCTTAAACAATACCTGGATTTCGATACTGATACCTGAACAATACTTTTTCTGATACCTATGGTGAGCCAATTCATCTTCTACAATCATAAAACACAACAATATTTAATAAAAGTTAAAACCAGCAGTTTGTATGATTTATTCTGTTATTTATATGATTCATTCATGCAAAAGAACATTAAAGCTCCCAGTAAGTATTAAAACTTGGTATCAATAACTTTTTTCGATACCACAAAGGTATTGTTTAACGGTACCCAGCCCTAGACATAGCCTATGACTCCAAAATTCAGATAAGTAGCTTTTCTGAATTGATTCAGAGTCTTTTTAAATAAACAAGCGATGTATCAGAAAAATTATTATATTTCCCACCTCTAATTAGTAGTAGTTTTAGAAATATGAGTAGAAGTTGTGGATGTAGAAATAGTAGTAACAGCACCAACCATAGTAATACCAGAAGTAGTAGCAGTAGTAGTAGTACTTTTTTGTATTGGGAACATTGCTCTCTGCATTTGACCCAACGCTGAATGCAGCTGGGGTTAAAGCTGTCAGGAGCAGCCCTTCTAGAACCAGGATCCCAGTCAGGTACTGATAATAATTGTAGTAGTAGAAATTGCAGTAGTTTTTGCTAACAAGAAACAAGTACTTTCTACATTTTAGTCAAACAATAATTTAGCAAACTACTTTAACTTTCTTACTTGCATAATAATAATTTCAAGTAATAGTATTTTACAGATTTAGCACATTTCTTCCAGCTCTGCATCACATGACCGCTGTTGCTCTGTGCTGCAAAAGTTTTCAGCAGAATACTGGACATACGCAGAGTTTTACAGTACTGTGAAGGGAGGAGGCTGAGAACCCGGTCTGAGAGAGAGGAAAGAGTTTTATGGCATACCTTGGTCTAGGTCAGTCCGAGTACAGGAACACGCATAAAACAAATCTGCTCTGGAATGACCCTCAGACTGCAGCACAGGAAATACTACACAACTTTTACACAAATATTACAGTATAATACACAGAAAATCATCTAATCACACAATACAGAGGAGTACTCAGGTGAAAGTACTGTTAATGCAAAACAATGTTGTAGAAGTAGAAGTAAAAGAAACAATTATCCAAGGCACTTTTTGCAAATACATTACAAATTTACTAATACTACTATTACTGCTCCTTCCATTACTACTAAAGCTAATGCTTCCACTTCTACTACAACTGGCAGCCCACTCCTGCTTATTCTTGCTATTGCATAACTACTCCAGTAGTATTACTGCTGTTATTTCAACATCTACCACTGCGACTCTCATTACTCCTCCTACTACTAAAGCTAGTACCTCCACTACTACTACTGCTACTACTAATGATGCTCCTATTACATTCATAACTACTACAGTTAGTACTATTATAACAGCCACTACTACTACCATTTCTTTTTGCTATTGCACATCTACTCTAGTAGTAAAACTGCTGTTACTGCAACATCTATTACTGCTACTACCATTGTTACTACTGCTATTAGAACAACTACTACTAAAGCTAGTATTCCATTACTACTTTTTACAATTCCATAACAAATCTTAATGTACTACTGCTACTACTACAATAATTAATACTACTGCTACTCCCACACTCATTGCTCCTACTGCTATAACTACTACTATTGCTACTAGAACAACAGCTACAACTACTAAAGCCACTATCCCTTAAGTGAGCATTAAAGTGAACTTAAAATATACAATTCTGTCAGAAATGTACACAGCAAAGTAATATATTTCTTGAGTAAACGTATGTAGTTACTCTCCTCTGGATGGGGCAGAGCTCAATGACTCTGCTGTGGGAAAACCTAATCCTGGACTTGGACTGAGGAGAGGGTTAAATGTCAGAAAATACTGAGAAGAGGAGAAACAGAGTAAAAAAGAAGAGAAGCCCAAATAACTACGCACGTCTGCAGCAGCTCAATATTGACGATGAGAACTAGTCCGGTCCTGTCCCTCACCCCTCCCACAGGCTCCTCCAGTCTGTCTCCTGCTGCAGAGGGAAAGAAGTACTCTCAATCTGTACACAAGTAAAAGTACTGGTACTGCAAAATAATATTACTGTAAAAGTAATCAAAATAAAGTAAAAAATATAAAGTAAAAAAAGGATTGGATATAAACCTTATAATGTTTGAAAGATTCTATTGGAATTACAATCTACTCATGCTAATACCAACACTACTGCTGCTGCTTCTACTACTACAACTAGTACTGCTAACTCTTTTTTTTTACTAATACTACTGTCTCATACACATACCTGGTTAAGTCTCAGTTCAGTCCCAATTTAGCCTCGTTTTAGTCCGGTTTTAGTCCGGTTTTAGTCCTGGTTTAGTCTTCGTTCAGTCTTTGTTTAGTCCTGGTTTAGTCTTGTTTTAGGCCTGGTTTAGTTTTGTTTTAGTCTTATTTTAGTCCAAGTTTAGTCTTTGTTCAGTCTTTATTTAGTCCCGGTTTAGTCCTACTGCAGCCCTACTAAAAAAGCCCTATAGTAGTAGATTTCTTGAGTAAAAGTAGCTTCTTTCTCCCTCTGTCCTGCCTCTCTCTGGATTGGACGGCGTATGTTACAGCACATGACAAGGTGACCTGCGGCCCACATGGGATGGGCCCAGACCGGGTGCTGCTGGAGGGGAGGGGGGGGGCCAGGTCCCGTGTCCAGGCCGGTGGTGAGTGCAGCTCTTTCCCCCTGCTCCGGCCCCTCTGCTGCTGCCTCTGAGGGGAGAGGGAGCCAGGCTGCCCCTTTCCGAGGGCCCCCGCTGGACTCTGGAGAGGAGAACGAGACCAGGATCCAGCTCACACCCAAAACTCCTGCTCATGTCTCCGAGAGGACACTGAAAACTCCTGCTCACGTCTCCGAGAGGACACTGAAAACTCCTGCTCATGTCTCCGAGAGGACACTGAAAACTCCTGCTCATGTCTCCGAGAGGACACCCAAAACTCCTGCTCATGTCTCCGAGAGGACACCCAAAACTCCTGCTCATGTCTCCGAGAGGACACCCAAAACTCCTGCTCATGTCTCCGAGAGGACACCCAAAACTCCTGCTCATGTCTCCGAGAGGACACCCAAAACTCCTGCTCATGTCTCCGAGAGGACACCCAAAACTCCTGCTCATGTCTCCGAGAGGACACCCAAAACTCCTGCTCATGTCTCCGAGAGGACACCCAAAACTCCTGCTCATGTCTCAGAGAGGACACTGAAAACTCCTGCTCATGTCTCCGAGAGGACACCCAAAACTCCTGCTCATGTCTCCGAGAGGACACCCAAAACTCCTGCTCATGTCTCCGAGAGGACACCCAAAACTCCTGCTCATGTCTCCGAGAGGACACTGAAAACTCCTGCTCATGTCTCTGAGAGGACACTGAAAACTCCTGCTCATGTCTCCGAGAGGACACCCAAAACTCCTGCTCATGTCTCCGAGAGGACACTGAAAACTCCTGCTCATGTCTCTGAGAGGACACTGAAAACTCCTGCTCATGTCTCTGAGAGGACACCCAAAACTCCTGCTCATGTCTCCGAGAGGACACTGAAAACTCCTGCTCATGTCTCTGAGAGGACACCCAAAACTCCTGCTCATGTCTCCGAGAGGACACCCAAAACTCCTGCTCATGTCTCCGAGAGGACACCCAAAACTCCTGCTCATGTCTCCGAGAGGACACCCAAAACTCCTGCTCATGTCTCCGAGAGGACACTGAAAACTCCTGCTCATGTCTCTGAGAGGACACTGAAAACTCCTGCTCATGTCTCCGAGAGGACACCCAAAACTCCTGCTCATGTCTCCGAGAGGACACTGAAAACTCCTGCTCATGTCTCTGAGAGGACAGGAGGACGGACAGAACATGTACGTCAGGCCTGAGTGTGATCAACCGGGTCAAATATACACTAAACTACACACAACTGTAATACACTGGGGGGTAGAGATATGTACTTAAGTTAAAGTACTCACAAGTGTTCAGTAAAAGTACTCAAGTATTCAATAAAGTTATGATTTGAACAAAAGTTACCAACAACACTACTACTACGAACAACACTACAACCTCAACTACTACAACTATTACTGCTACTCCTACTACTGTCAACACTACTACAACTACTACAGCTGCTGCTATTTTAACTACAACTACTACTACTACCACCACCACACTACTTCAGATACTACTGCTGCTGCTACTTCAACTACTACAACTATTACTACTACTATTGCTGCTGCTGATACTACTAGTACTTACTGCTCCTTCTACTTCTACTGCTGCTATCAAAACCACAACTTCAACTACAACTACAAGTGTGCTACCCACGTTGCCACTGAGGTCAGAAAAAAAAAACTTGTGTGTTCTTAAGAAGAACACTAAAAAAAGAAGAACTTAAAAAGTGTTCTTACTACATTAACTTAATAAGAAAACTAAAACGTATGTTGTAGAGAAAGTATTCAGAAAATACATTACCCTCAACACCTGTACTTATGATATTTACTGTTAAAAGTATCTAGTACTTTCCACCTCTCATCACAAGTCAGCGTTGCGTAACTTCTTTAAACTTAAAATCAGATTATGGTTTACACGAAAGCCATATTGTGCATTAAAAAAAAGCTAATTGTTATATCCATTCTCACTTTCTTAAATGACTCTGTTGTGTTTATTTTTAGGAATAATTTTATCCTGTGCTATGTACAATCTAAACACCAACTCCCATTTAAACCCATTAAAACTGTTTGAATGTGAGTGAGTGAGTGGTTGGTGGTGGTCGAAGGTCCGTTGGTGCAGATGTGTGCAGCCGCGCTTCAGTCTACCCCAGGGGAAACTGTGGCTACAAAACATAGCTTACCACCACCGAGTATGGAGTGAATGAAATACCCCTTCCCTGCTGTGTGTAAAGCGCTTTGGGTGACTTGTGTCATGGTTAAAGCGCTAAATAAATGTCATTCCCTTCACTTCCCTTCCCTGTTTGTAACGTTTTGTTAGTACAAAAAATCCCAAATCCAATTTGCATTGAGAATACTGAAAATATTTCATTTTTGTGTGTTTTTGTTTTCTAAAGATTGAGATGCTTTTACATACACTGGCATAAAAAGGGTTAAAATTCTGAAAATAATTAAATATTTGGTATTTATAATCAGGGCAGAAGCTGATTAAACAGTTTGTGTAAAAAAAAAAAAAGTACAAAAAAATATGAATGTATACATTTTTTATGTTTTGTTGACTAAAACGCTTTTGTCACATAACAGGAGCAACGTAACAGATTTAGTTAGAGAGTGTAATAATGAAGTAATATTAGTAATATTATAATTAGTGATAAAATACACACCTGAGCCAAATTTCATAGAAAAGGTCAGAACCACTGCAAAGTTATCAAATAAACAAAACTTGAAAAGGACACTTTTTTCCTCATTGGGGCACAAGGGTTAAACCTAAAATCAGATTATGGTTTACACTAAAGCCATATTTTGCATGAGAAAAGGGTAAATTAGTTCTGTTCCTTCTCACTTTCTTAAATGACTCTGTTGTTGTTTCCTGAGAAGGGGGTCGTGTTCTGCCTGATTTCCTCTCCACACATCCGTGACCAGCGTTACCTGTGTTTGGTTTAGACCCTCACTGCACGAGGAGGAGCTAATGGACCAGATCATGCATTAGGCACAAGTTCACTTAAGGTACAGCAAACATGCAAGAGAGAGACAAACGTATATATCTGTGGTAAACATCACACAGACAGCAGCATGGCCAGCGTAAGTAGGTCTTCACGTCACGGAAGAGAAAGTACAGCAGCGTCTTTCTTTCTTTCTTTCTTTCTATAGGTTACATGTGAGAGGAAGCCACCAATTACTGCAGTCACGGAAGGGGAGGAGGGGTCCATACAGTGAGACGTACGGGACTGTGCCATCACACGCCACACACACACAGCTCCATAAAAAACCTGCTACTGTTACAGTCAACACGGACCATGACCAAGCCCACTGCGTCGAGAGAGAGACCCTACTCTGGCCTTCTGATCAACAACATGACAATTACACATCCATTCAAGTTCGTTTGTAGTCTTCAAATGAGTCTGATTTAACAAAATATTAATATTAGTTAGTGTTAAAGTCAGAATAGACGATGGCCAACAAAATATAATATAATATAATATAATAACAAAATATAGTGATATCATGGAGCTAAAATGTTATCATAACTTTGCTTTTAGCCATTTCTGTTACAATCACTACAGACAATGACCAAACCCATTGTGTAAAAACCCTAGTGCAGCTTTCAGGTCAACAACATGACAATTACACATCCATTCATATTAGGGGTGTAATGATACAGTTACTATACCGATGTACAATTGATTTTTTATTTCTACGATACAACGACATCGATACACATTACCTTGTATTGAATCGTATCGTTTCCTAGGTAGTGTATATCAATTTACATAGAAAAAAAATCTATAATATCGGAAATATCATATTAAAAAAATAGCTACGTCACTTTGGATGAAATGTTTGTGTTTTTAATTAAATAAAATGTTACATTTGTTATATGTTATACTTTCTTCACTCTCTGTCTGCTGGATATAAACAACCCCAGCTGCAGTGCTGCATTTAGAGAATACTTTGTGGTCTCAAAATGTGTCAAATTTTATAAAATATATTAATATCATGGGTCTAATGTAGTCATACTTTGCTTTGTTACAGTCAATACAGACAATGACTAAGCCCACTGCGTATACCACAGACCTTTGTGTGGCCTTCAGATCAACAAGACGACAATTACGCATCCATTCAAGTTCATCTGCAGCCTCAAAATATGTCAAATTTACAAAACACATTGGTATCATGGGTCTAATCTAGTCATACTTTGGTTTTAGTTGCTACTAGGGTGTGACAAGATCTCGCAAGAACAAAATGTCACAAGATTCTCGTTACGTTAAAAAACAGTCTCCTGAAATCAGGATCAGGTTCTGTTACTTTTTACCGGAGAGAAGTGAGTCAGTCGAGTTGCTGGAAATGTATTTTGCAGTATTTATGTTTTGCATATAATTCAAATAATAGTAGTAGATACCATTCATTACAGGTTGATTTTACAAATGCACCTAAATAGTTTTGCATTTTATGATTTTCAGCTGAATAAATTACATTTTTTAATTTGTGTAAAATACATATTTCAATTGTGTTAAAATCTCATCTTGTTCTTGTTTACCCAGTCGTGTGTTTTGTGGGATTTGTGTCTTAGCAACAAGATGATAAAAACTCATCCATGCAGGTTCACTTGTGGTCTCAAAATCTGTCAAATTAAACTAAATATATTTATATTATTATTATGGGTGTAGCTGCTACTACTCTCAGCAGTCGATGAACAAATGTAGGGTGTAGTCCCCAGTACAGCCTGGCAATAACAATCACATACTGTATGAGGTAAGTACAAGCTTCTTCTTCATTTGTTCATTTGTAGTCTCTAAATACATCAGATTATCTCAAAATATAACAAAATAGATATGTGTTGCTTTTAGATGCTATTGTTACAGTCAATATAAACAATTTAGGCACGGCTTTCTGATCAACATGACGTCTGTTACTTATTCACTGAAATATGAGGTGTGATTTTAATTGGTTTAATTAAATAGACATCATAGATTCACACTTTAGTCATTGTGTTGCTTACATGGCTGCTATTGTTACAGAAAATACAGTCACTGACCAGGCCCACTGCATGCAGAGACCCCTGTGCTGCTTTCTGATCAACAAGACCACAGTTAAATATGAGTTTAGTTTCACTTGTGGTCTCAAAATGTGTCAACTTAAATCAAATTGGCAACAAAAATATATACTGACATCATGGATAGTCATAATGTTGCTTTCAGCTGCTATTAGAGACCCTAATGTAGCTTTTCAATCATGTGCAGTCTTAAAAATGTTTAATCAAATATTTTAATTTCATGGCTCTAAAATGTAAACGCTGCTCTGCTTTTAGCTGCTACTGTTCCAGTCAATAGTCAGTGACCAAGCCCACTGCGTAGAGACCAGTGCGGCTTTCTAATCAACAAAAGCGTTAGCACACATCCAATATAATACAGACAAAATGTTGGTTTATTTGTAGTCTCAGAATGTGTCAAATGTAACTGTTTCATTTATAATGTGTCTAAAATGTAGTCAGAACTTTGCTTTTAGCTGCCACTATGAATACAGTACTGATATAAATATCAGTCTATATATTCATAGACAATCACTCAGATATGAAATGTGGTCCTGGTTTGGTTCACTGGGCTTGCATTTAACTAAATATAATGATATCATGCGTCTAAAATGTAGCCATGCTTTGCTTTTAGCTGCTACTGTTACGGTCAGTGACCAAGCCCTCTGCGTATAGATCCTTGAGCTGCTTTCTGCTCAACAACACCACGGTTACACACATTCACATTCTGAATATGAAAACAACAAAATACATCAAAGTATACTATAATTTAGCTTTTAACCAGTCTGTGTAAGATAAAGCTTTCTGATCAATAACACCACAATTAGATTACTACTGCGACCTCCACTACTACTACAGCGTCTACTACTACTTCAACTTCCATTAACACAACAACAACTTCTGTACACCACTGAGCTGCGAGATGTAGTGCCTTGAAGCTCATCAATTTAACAAAATCAATTAACATCATGGGTCTAAAATTGATTTCACAACTTTGCTTTTAGCTACATTTAATGCCACTTCAAACAAAGAATACAACCTGAAAAGAACAATTTATTTGACTTGGTGACAATTAGTTATTGGCAAGAATAAAATAAGTGCCAAGCCAAGATGGGTTAAGTGACACCGATGATCGTGTCCTCATGTAGCTCACAAGCAGGGTGACCATGTGTCCCTAAATAATGGGGACAGTCCCAGTTTTAGACCATGTGTCCCATGTCCCAAACATATTTGTAAAAACACTAATATGTCCCACTTTTCAATAAATCATGTCCCAGTTGTCCATATTTTAACATAGAAATGCATAGGAAGTTTAAAAATATATCTCTAAATACTTTCGTCACTAAATTTATTTACCACGTCTTTGTTTTTAGCAATAAATTGCCATTTTATTCAAATCATAGATGATAGCTTCTTGTAATTTCATATGACAGAAAATTATATGGATTTCTGAAACTTTTTGCTTCTTTGTAAGTTCAAATGCTCCACAATTTTCAAGGGAAAGGTTTTGGGTCTACTCACATTATCACTCACAATATCACAATAACAAGCATTTCAAGATATTCAAAACAATACCGAAAGTTACTAGATATGACTAAACTCTAGCCGCTGAAACTAAATACATACAGAGAGAAGTATCACATCAACAGCACAGCTACTGGGGTTTGGTCCAGGGTCTAGTTGTGTAATTTGTTCAGATTACATTACAGGTCTTCTAAGCCAGTGGTTCTCAAACTGTGGTACAGGAACCACTGGTGGTACGTGGGCTCTTTCTACTGGAACTCAGAAGTATCCAGGATTTTTTAAGATGAAATCCATTTAAAAAATTCATTACAGACGAGTTTAGTTCAGTTTAAGTCCTGATTTAGTCCTGGGTTAAATCCTAATTTTGTCCTCCTTTATTCCAGCGCTTGTTGCTTAGGACTTAGCCCTGGTTTAAGCTTAGTTTAGATCTAGATTTAGTCTCAATTTTAGTCCTTTACTATTTATTTTTTGGTTTAGTCCTGCTATTGTTTAATTAAGGCCCATATCAGTTCTGGTTTAGTGAAGCTTAAGATTAAATAAGTATATTTATCTTGGGCTTAGACCTGGGTTAGTGCTTATTTTGGTCCATTTTAGTTAGATAAAGGAGGTTCTTTAAAAAGCCAAACATTTTCTGTGATGGTACTCAAATAAAAATATTTGAAAACCACTGTTCTAAACTTTAAGGAATAACAACAATACATCTTAGTACAGGTTAGCTTCAGGTTTTCTGTTGTGAAATTTAAGACCTTTTTAAGACCTTTTAATGCCACTGAGAGTGAAATTTAATGCCAGCATCGTCAACAACAGAACAATAACTTCTGTAGGAATTATCCGTAGTACTCTCTGAAACTCAGGGGTTTTATTTTAAAAGTCTAATACAGATGAAAGAACTTCAGTCTTGCATTAAAAATTATAAAAAATTAACATGATAACGTTCCTTCAATAAATATATTTTGTTATTGCGGTGACTACTTTTTGTAATATTAACATAATGTTTTGACAAAAACCTAGATAAACAAAGTTTAACACCTACTCATAAGATTTAATACTTTTAAGACCTTAATGTTGACTCAATCAAATTTAATACATTTTTATTGCTTTAAAGACCTTGCTTGGGGAAACCCTGTATCACTTACTTCACTATATTCATGTTAACATTAGTTTAGCTCTGCCAGCGAAACCATTTAGAGAATCAAGTGTAAAATGACAGAAGCACCACCACAGTGACAGTGAGAAAGGTTTTCTTACCTGAGGCTTTAACATGCTCTTGTACAGCGGGCGAGTCGTGAAAGCTTTCTTCGGTTTATCACCACACTCGTTAATCCTGTTAATACAGAAAGAAAAGGCATGTCGCAAGTCACTGAGTGGGCCTTTACCCTACTACTACTACCTGACCTCTCTCCTGCTCACTGTTTATGTAACACTGCTGCAACTATTTCCAACAACAGCCTCACTTCACACACACCACACACAAACTCTACGGGAATTATCCACAGACACAAACAGAAGTAAACATTGTGAATCTAAAATAGACTTTAACTAGACTCTGGCATGTGTGGAACTGGGGGTTGCACAAGCTTAGGATGACCCAGACGCCCCTATTTAATCGGGACAGTCCCAGTTTAAGGCTCCTTGTTCAATACGTATCTGTAAAATCTCTCATATGTCCCAGTTGTCCAAATTTTAACCAACAGAAAAGCACCAGACCCAAAACACGTTTGCCTAAAGACTTTTCTCACTAAAATTATTTACAATGACATTATTTTTGTCAATAAATCGCTTCATATTCAAAACCTAAGCCCTAACATCATGTACTTTGCACTGCATAACAGAAAATTGTATGAATTTTGGAAGCCGTTTTTTGTCACTTGGTGAGCTCAAATGCATTGTGAAAAGAAATATATCCCAGTTTTCTGGAGTATATAAATCTAAAACTAGACTGTGGCATGAGTGGAACTGGGAGGTTGCACAAGCTGCGACAACTTCCAACTTTTGCATTCCGCGAGTTTCCTACCTTAGCTCAACTTTTCCCCCATCGAGACCCGGAGAGTTGTTGTTGTTGCTGCTGCTGCTTTTTAATCCTCTTTCTCCGTCGCTGCCGTTGTCTTTTTCATGCCCAGCGTTAAAAAGCCTCCGTCCTCTCCGTCTGTAAGCTTTAAACGACAAGATACTGTTGAGGTAAAAACTCGTAAAAAAAAAAGAAAAAGCGAGAAGTCTTCAAGGAAAACGTCAAACTAATACGCCCTTCCAGACGTCGCCTCGCGCACACACACACAGCAGCAGCGGCGCTAGTAGTAGGAGCTAACGTTAGCCGTGGCTAGCTAGCTGATTTAAGTCGCTTGGAATTCGCTTTCTTTAACCGTAGCAGCAAACTAACAACTAGAAACGGGTTTAGGATAAAACGTATACTGATAAAGACCACGCTTTGTTTTGGAGAAAGCTAAAAAAATACAGCTAACGATACGAGAAACATCCCTCCTTCCACACGACCCAAATAGATGGCCATTACTTTTTTGTTATGCCCCGCCCCCTTTCTCGGGAGAGGGAAGAGGGAAAAAAAGAAAGAAAAAAAAAAAAAAAGAGGGATTTCCCACCAGCCCCTTCGGTAGCCAATCACGGGAGGGCTTGCGCTCGTGTGCCGCTCTGTGATTGGCTGAGCGCCCAGCCCATAAACAGGAAGCCCCGCCCATCTGGAGCAGGGGTGTGTCCTGACGTCAGAGGTAACCGAGAGGTAAACAACTTTGACCGCGTGAGCTTTAAAGCAACACAGCGCGCGCGGCTGCTCCTGGTGTGAATGAATGGAGAGAGGGGTAAAAAAAAACACACACACACAAAAAAAAAAACAGCTACAGTGTGGTCTGAATATAATACAGGCTTAGAAATATTTCACATTAGCCTTCTGGCTACATCGCTCCTTTGTTTTGGGAATCCATCTTTAATAAAAGGACAACTCGCCTTGCAGCAGGAGTTAATGTCGATTACATCCGCGCAGCTATTTTACACACAGCTATTTGTAGATAAAATGTCACTCAGACCTACAATTATCACATATAATAGTGCTATAGCAGTACTTCACAGTTTATTTTCAAACAAAGTACACCCATATTAACCTACTTACCCACTTGTAATTATGTCCTTAGTACTGACCCTACACACTCCAATACACGCTTTGCAGTAATAGCCTCGTTAATGTCGATTGAATTAGTGCAATAGTTATTTTGCACACATGTATTTGAAGATAAAATAATGTAACACAGGCCTACATTTAAATGCACACATCATATATTAGTGCTGTAGTATAACTTCACATATTATATTCATAGTATAAGTACATCTACTATGTCTACAAAAGGTTTAAAAAGTAATCTCCAGATGACTTCTATTTAATCCTTTTATTGTGATTCAGACACCTCCATCTTTGGTATATACCCACTTATAATAAAGTACTGATCCTATGCTCAAAAACGTGCCTTGCAGTAATGACCACTGGATCAGTGAAGTAGCTGTTTTGCACACATCATATGCAATGTGCTGTAGTAGTATATCACATATTCATACTAAGCACACCCATATTTCATATTATTTGGTAGTCTATCCTCACTAAGTACTGACCCTATACACTCGAGAACACACCTTGCAGTAGTGGTTAATGTTCATTGCATCAGTAAAGTAGCTATTTGTAGATAAAATGTCACACAGGCCTACATTTAAATGCACTCCTATGCTGTAATGTGCTGTAATAGTATTTCCCATTTTATCTTCATAGTATAAGTACACATGTGCATATTATTTCTGGTATACCCTAGGTCCATACCCACTTAAGATCGCGTCCTTACTAAGCACTGACCCTACACGCTCGAAAACATGCCTTGCAGTAATGGTTAATGTGTATTGCATCAGTGACATAGTTATTTTGCACACATCAGTATTTTCTGCTCACACGCCTACATTTAAATACACACATCACATAGTAGTGCTGTAGTAGTACTTCACATATTATTTCCATAGTATAAGTACACACATGTACATATTATTTCTGGTATAGGTCTATACACCCACTCAGAATCACGTCCTTACTAACCCTACACACCCCTTGCAGCAGTGGTTCATGTCCATTTTACATAAATGCAAATACTCTTTACAGTTTCCTCTCAAATTGTACATACTTTAGATTCGATTAGAAAGATATAAGCCCACTTTACTGATCCCGAAAAAAAATCCAGGAGAAATTCGTCTATAATAATTATTCCAGTTTATTTGTGTACAATGTCCATTACACTATAAGCTATTCTCCACACTGACCCCATATTTCACTATAGGCGATTACCAAAAGGCATAACGTGCTTGGTAAGGGCTTGTTCGCTACAATATCCGTATTTTATTTTTATTTAAGACCAAAACATGGAGCAAGATCGCCGCTGTAAGCTTAACCCAGCGACAATAACAACATGTCTGGCGAGAAATAATCCAGTAAACTGCCATGTAAGTCGCCAGTATAAGAATTAGGAAGAAAAATACGATGTCAAACACGCGCAAATCATCATTTTAACAATATTTTGCATGTTTTCTAAATGGCGTCTGGCGTTGTTTAGACCTGGCATTTCCGCACACCTAGCTGCTACAGCTGCAAGAAGAAATAGTAAACAATCGAGTGAATAAAATATGTAAAATGTTAATAAATACCCAAAGGTCCAGACCCCGCTCAGGCCTTTTAATGGATGGCTGAGCACGCGCGCACGGGTTGCAGCAGAGGAAAAAAAAAATCTATACACGTGTTGTTGTTGTGGTGAATTATTCGTTTGTTTTATGTAGGACAGGCGTGGTATTGACACATTTTCCGAGGCGTGTGCAGTGTGTGCAGTGCGTGCAGTGGGGGCGGATGTTACAGGAGGGGTGTGTCCGCTCTGCAGTGCGCTGGTAGGCTGCGAGGGAGAGGAGCGCGAGAGCAGAGCCGCTGCGTGCGTGCGTGCGCGCGCGGCGATGCTGGAGCTGTGGAGAGGGTTTGCGTCGCGCTGGATATAAATAGACACGGACTGAACAATAGCGTTACACGGTTTTACAGCGGAGATAACAGACCCCTGCCCCGCGGAGACTGAGAGGACCGGAGGCTGGAGGAGGATGGGGTGAAGGGGAGAGAGGAGAGGGCCACGCGGAGGGGCCGGGGCCGGGGTGAAGGTCAGGGGTGTGTCTGAAATGTAAACACGGAACAGGACAGAGAGAGAGAGAGAGAGAGAGGGGCCCCCATCCGGTCCCTCTTCCAGAAAAATACTGCTTTTACTGCAGCTGCGGGGCGAACGCGGTGGAGACTGGAAAGAAAAGAGAGAACATGGCCTCAGGCTGCGTTTTACAGCGTTTCCTTTTACAACCATCAACTCACAGCATGTTATTTTAAATAGGTATATACAGTGAAGCCCGGAATGATTCATACCCCTGGCAAATTCTGACTTAGTTACTTTCATTCAACCAACATGCCACTTTTTGTTCAAATTAAAAAAAAATAAAAAAAAAAAAAGCAGAGAAATATTTTTTTCCACAATGAAGCCTGTGTCAAAAAAAACCAAAAAAAAAACTTGTTGGTTGAATGAAAGTAACTAAGTCAGAATTTGTTAGGGTTATGAATAATTTTGGGCTTCACTGTACCTGTAATATTTCATTTATGTAACTTTTTTGTTTTGGTTTTGATCAAAATAATAATAATAATAATAATAATAATAATAATAATAATAATAATAATAATAAAGAAAGTACTTTGTAATTAATTAAGTGATATAAGTTCACTGATAGAATGTTTCAGTAAGAAATGTTCTTGTCTGATGAACAGTGGTCGGTGTAAGGTCAGGGCTTAACTATGGAACAAGAGGGAACATTCTCTCTCCTCCCATCATGGGACCAGGACCCGACCTTGTTATGTCATATGTATTCATTTATTTTTTACCAGTCCAGATCATTTTAAAACTATAAGCTTCTTAAGATTAAATAAAAACTGTAATTAAATATATTCAGTGTGAAGGTTTCATAGCAGACAGTCCCTAAGTTTCATTCTCCTGGCGTTTAGTGAACGGGATTTTTCATAACCTGGCACCACAATCTTTGAAAGTGTTTGCAAAGTTGTGATGAAGCAGGCGTCAGGTCCACCAGAGCCTCCATCAGAGGAGATTGTTCTGTACATTTTAGATCTACTACCTTTGGACAGAACTGCTTCTCTATAAAAGCTGCAGGGATGTGGAACTCTTTACCATTAACCATCAGCGAGTGCAGCACTTTAGAACATTTTAAAGTTAACTTGGAATGGCTGAAGGATAATCAGGTGTGTGGTCCTTAGATTAGATGTAGTGGTAGTGGTTTCATAATTTATCAAAGGTAATGTATTGGACTGTGATCTGATTCTTCTTATGATGGTGCTTTTTCAGTGTTGGTTGTTCTATTTATCTAAATTTTAGATTTTGTACATTAGTCATTTTATGAGGTAGGCTTTCAAATGCACTGTTAACCTGTTGTTACTTTGCCTCTGCCCAGGCACTACAGATGAAAATTAGCTTGTAGCTATCTCTGGTCGGTGCAATATATGTATTGTGGGGCAAAAAAGTATTTAGTCAGCCACATTTTCTGATTTTTAAAGAATTTATTTGCAAATTATGGCGGAAAATAAGTATTTGGTCAATAACAAAAGTTCATCTCAATACTTTGTTATATACCCTTTGTTGGCAATGACAGAGGTCAAACGTTTTCTGTAAGTCTTCACAAGGTTTTCACAAACTGTTGCTGGTATTTTGGCCCATTCCTCCTGCAGATCTCCTCTAGAGCAGTGATGTTTTGGGGCTGTCGCTGGACAACACGGACTTTCAACTCCCTCCAAAGATTTTCTATGGGGTTGAGATCTGGAGACTGGCTAGGCCACTCCAGGACCTTGAAATGCTTCTTACGAAGCCACTCCTTCGTTACCCGGGCAGTGTGTTTGGGATCATTGTCCTGCTGAAAGACCCAGCCACGTTTCATCTTCAATGCTGATGGAAGGAGGTTTTCACTCAAAATCTGACGATACATGGCCCCATTCATTCTTTCCTTTACACGGATCAGTCGTCCTGGTCCCTGATGTTCCCACCCCCATGCTTTACAGTAGGTATGGTGTTCTTTGGCTGTAACTCAGCATTCTTTCTCCTCCAAACACGACGAGTCGAGTTTTTACCAAAAAGTTCTATTTAGGTTTCATCTGACCATATGACATTCTCCCAATCCTCTTTTTAAGTGGGAGAACTTGCACAATTGGTGGCTGACTAAATACTTTTTTGCCCCACTGTATTGTGAAATGTCCCTGTCAAATAAATACTAAATTCTGAGCTTAGTACATTTTCTCAAACACACTTTTATTTGAGTTATTCTATGAGGGTTAAAAAAATACATTTTTCAAGTCACTAGTTTTGTTGTTTGTTTGTTTGTCTGTTTTAGTTTTTTTTTTTTTTTTCTGTGACAAAGTGGTTCCACGTTTGCCTCGAAGTGTCATAGGCTGCTGCAGTTTTCCCTTCTGTGTCTGTGTGTTCCCACCTTCAGTTTTCCTGCTGTTCCTTGCCAGTTCATTTGTACTGCTACACAGCCAGTAACAGCTTTTGTCTCTTTTGACTCTGACCTGTGGATTTTTGCTTAAACCTTTTCCTTGTGCCTTCAGATCCTGCCTGCTTACCTGCCTCTCGTCTGGGCCAACACTCCAAGCCTCCTCCGGTTGCAAATCTTTGTAATAAACCAGTTCCTACAGCTGTTGTGTCCTGCTTTTGGGTCCACTAGAAAACCTGTGACACAAAGAGACATAGTGCTAGATGTTTTATGATGCTAAGTAACTTGTAAAGCCAGAGGTGCGGGGACACACAGAGGATTTTTTTCAGGCTTGTTCCATCAACGAAAGGCAGAAAGGAAAACTCAGAAAACGCTGACTGCTACAAAGACCTCAATTTGGCTACACGGCTGGTCTCATTTTAAAATTTATCCCTGACGTTAATGCTATTTTGAAGTAACAGTACTTATCTTCTATCTCTGTACACAGACACGTAGACCTATAATAGTAATAGTTTTGAGTAATGTTCTTTTCCGCTTATCCGAGGCCGGGTCGTGGAGGCAGCAGTCTAAGCAAAGATGCCCAGACTTCCTTCACCTCAGACACTTCCTCCAGGTCTGCCGGGGGAATCCCAAGGCGTTCCCAGGCCGAGAGACACAGTACCTCCAGCGTGTCCTAGGTCTTTCCTTTGGCCACCACTTGGTGAACATTTTGAGATCTTATTCCACCTCTGATCTATGAATGCACTAATGTTATATTCAATAAAATGCAGCATATTGCCTACACATATTGTAATCCTTTTACTGGCATTTATTTATAATTAAGTGAAAAAAAAACCTGTCTGCAGAGTTTGACATTAACTTTTTTGCTCCCTGGCCATTTTGGATAGAGTTCTTTAAAGGTTTTTTGCTAGTCATAGTTTAGATGTTAAAATGCTGATTTATGTGTGGTATATAATACAATTGTCATTGTTTTTACAATTCTTTTGAAAATTACCACTGAAAAGGTATGTTTTAAAACAGTAATTTATTATCACCAAAAAGAAAATATTTTTTAGATTCTGAAAATCTGCTGTATTTGTAATTTTAAAAATCTTTTTCATGCTTTCACTTAAGACCCTCTAACAAGCTTAATTTTGTCTCATGATTTGCTTGTATGTTTTAAAGCTGCACTACCTGATTTTGTGCCTGTAAAAGTGATTTGTCTAAAAAAAAGTTGAGTTTGAATGATGCCCTCCTCTTTCCTAATTCCTCTCCTTCGCTCTGTCACAAACACAAACCTGGAGTCTGTCCACAGCCAGGAGCTGTCACAATAACACAGCACACATCTGGAGTCTGCTTTTATTCTTTAAAATAAAAAATAAAAAATACTGTGAATAAGCTATGAATTTTGAAATAAAACAACAGCTCCTTCACATTATTCCTGATAGATTCTAGTTGTGGATAGATAAAGGATGTATCGACCAATCAGAGCGCTCCTGTCCTATGAAAGCGTGTGATTGGTTAAACTGTTCCTTCCCTCGCTCTAAAACAAAAACCTTTATAACACAGCCCACAGCTGACCTCAGAGGCTCAGTTTTTCTCAGATGACTTCTGTTATGCTGCACTAATAACTAAATAATTATCTTAAAGGAAAAAGAAATCAGGTAGTGCAGCTTTAAAATATGGGGAGATGTAGCAGCAGGAAGTCAGTTCTAAAGTAAACCAGACAAAGTGGCTAGTGAGACTAAATGTGTTTCTGGCCAAAATGGAAATGTATCTGCATTTGGCCAGGTGGCGAGTGTTAATGTCATGCCCTGCGCAGGGGCGTAGCTTCAGGCAGTGCAGCCAGTGCAACTGCCCTGGGGCCCTGGAGAATTAGGGGCCCATTAGAGTGGGCCCTTGTTCATCTCTTCATTAAGTCAGTGTTTAAAATTCATAATAACTAGGAGCAGCACACATCTCTCTTATAGAACAGAGTTAAATATACATAAATTATTTTTATATCCTTAGTTAAATTTGTAAATTTATAACAAAATAAAAAAATCATGCTTTAAATGTAATAAAAAATATATAGTTTCCAAAAAATTTATTAAATATTAATGAATAAGCAGCTGTTTTTTGTTTTTTTGTTTTGTTTTTTGTTTTATCAAACTCTAGTAAAAAGCAACATTTTACAAATTAAAAAGCTCAATGCATGAACCTGTAGTACTGCATCTGCTTCATAACTTTAGGGCCCATTCTGAAATCCTGCCCTGGGGCCCCTCATTACCAAGTTACGCCACTGGCCCTGCGTGTCTTTCTTCTCGTGTTTGGACGAGGAGGGAACTCACAGTAACACAGGGAGGACATAGACTCCACTCAGAGAGATCGAACCCACAACCTCCTTGGTTGGAGGCAAAAGTACAGCACCACTCACCTCTATAATTATTATAAGGAAATTCTTAGACAGAACATTGGGTTGTAGGCCTCTTCTAAACCTGTGCTTAAATTGAATTAACCAAAGCTTCAGGCCATTTAACATTTCAGACCACTTATAGCTGCACCTTTAAAACTCCTCTCCGGTTTACAGTCTGCAGCACACCTGTTCCTCCAAATTTGTGGGATTATAAAAAAGCATATCTTCACAGCTGTGCAGGAACTCTGACATGTGCCAGGAGCCCATTAAGCCCTGATTCATGTGGGACGCGACAGTAGTAAAAAAGTGTGTCTGGGTGTTAGGTTCACGTTCGCAGGGAGCTGATCCTCGTTCTGTGGCTTGGGCGCACTCCAAGTCTGGCACCGTCGTCCCGCCGCTAACACACGGGATTTATTTGGCTCAGGCGGCGGCCATTTTGTGTCCTCAAATGATCCACAGTTGCAGTGCTTTCGAGCTGCTGGCAAGGTGTTTGGAAACCAGGGAAGTGGAAATCATAAATCAGAAACACTTGACCCACTGAAAGTACAAGAATTTGTGGCTTGGGAATGAGTATATGGCTAATGGAGCAGACGCTGGCTTAAGGACAGATGTGGTTTGCAGAGAAATGAATAATAAGGACCTATGCAATGGTTTAAAAATGTGCAAATGTGCAACAACAAGCCACAAGACAAGTCTGGCCTGGCATCTTTTTCTATAGAAAGAATTAGTCTGGTCTCTGAGGACTGGAGTTGTATTTACAGGAGCAGAACAAATGGATACAGATTAAACTACCTCTGAATGCAACTAGATAGACTCACAGCCAATCAGAATTCAGGGCAGTACCAACACAGAACAGCTTCAGGACCTAATGCATTTGAAAAACATGCAACCAATCAGAGAGACAGAGGATTATGACAACCCCAACTGAAAAAAACTAAGGCCTTGTTCACACTGCAAAGGTTTTTGTTATTGAATAGGCTTTTTGTCCACACAGCTCTGGTGTTTTGGGAGCCTGAATGCAACCTGTGTGAAGTTGGCCCCCACATGATTGAAAATGAACAAAACTATGTCAGTTCATTTGTGCACGCAAAATGATTGTTAGTGCACTATTGTTTTGTTTTTTTTAGATAATAAACAAATGATGCACAAACCAATGACACCATTTTGGAGTGATTTGGACAAAGTTTGGGGGGTGATATAGTTTTGTTAATTTTCAATCGTGGGGGGCCAACTTCATGCAGGTCTGAAACGTTTAATTTTTTTCAAACCGGGTCCCAGAGTGGAAAGATTTTAAAATGTTTCCGTGTTTACAACCTGTACACATCTTTTCTGAAACGTGCCATGTTCTTCTGTTCACACTGCACAAGTTTTCTGCGCATGCCCGTGTGTTCTTGTCTGTTTTTGGTCTCTTTCTGTGTTACAGTAGCATTACAGCGTTCTCAGTGGTTTTGTGTGGACACAGTGATGTGTTTATAAAAAACATTTTGAAAAAACTTGTTTTGTCTCCGTCTTCATGTGGATATAGCCTAAGAGTATACAGTGCACTAACCAGTTTGTTGCAGCAGATACTTTTAGAAAGAGTAAAAAAGTCAGGGATTAACACAGATGCACCTGATGAAGGATCTCACATTACAGGATTTCTCAAAACAGATGAAGCCATTTAAACACATGACACTTTGGCTCAGAAGAGTCTTTACCCCTCAGACACTGAAAGGTCTCTGTGCCAGCGATGACTGTGGCAAATGTCCCCAACTAGTGCTGGCTGTGAATCATGGCTGTAATCGGTCGTTAGTTGAGGTCAAACATCTTCTTTTTCTGTCTTTCTCCCATGTTATAATGTTGATCCCTCATCAAAAACATACCTGGATTTGTGTTTTGTTTTATTCACAACTGTTTGAGTAATCATATATTCACTGGCGCTGAATTTCTGAGGCCTAAAGACAATCAAGTTCCCCAAAACTCTGCCTCTCCCACGAAGCCCCGCCCACTCCAAGAAGCACTGACCAATCAACAACAAGCCCTCTACATCCACTCTGCTCTCCTTCATTTATCCAAAATATGGTGTACAGCTCTGTTTCCACTGATTCCTCACAGACATTTTTACTTTTGTAGTAAAATGGCATCAAAAAGTTAAAGGAAGTAAAAAGCTTTTTGTCTCTGTTTCTGTTGTAACAGTGCTGCCCTCTGCTGGTCTCTTCACCTGTTTATTTATGGCAATAGTAAAGTAATTTTTGAAAAGGCTTTCTTTTAGTCAGATGTTTTTAAAGGTTGTAAAATGTGCTGCTGTTCTAGAGACTGGTTTAAAAAAAAAAACATAATAAAGCCCATTGTTTATCTCTAGTTTATTGAATAAAATAACCAAGGTCCAGCCCTACACCACAGCACCACAGCAGTACAGCGCTCCTCCACCAGATCTAACTCTGAAGCCCATTAGACGTTGGCAGATGGCCGAGTGGATACTATGGTGATTTCTGCTTCAGTTCAGATCATGCTCCGTTCGTCCTGCTCCGGAGAAACCCAGGATAAACCCAGGAAATCCTGCCTGAGGGCCCACCACCCTCCTCTGCCCTCGCGCTGTCACCGTGAGGTCACGCAGATCAGCAACGCACAGAGACACACTTCCAGCGGTCAGCTGTCGTGTACGTTTCATCTGCGCCCTCAGTGTAGCCAGGCATTCTCTTTCCCAGCAGGGGAACATTACATTGCTATTGATTAAATGTTGGCAATGTTGACTGTGTGGGGTTTGCAGCCTTCGTTTACAAAAATACAACATTTTGAAGAGCTGCAACCAATTTTAATGAACAAAAGTTAGTTCGTCTTAACTGAAATATATAGCCTGAGTGGAAAGAACTGTTTCAAATACTGTGCTGATTATCACAGACAACTAGAATTATATCCTGTAACTATTTCTCAGTGCTGGTGTGTGGTTCTTCTAATCCAGTGGTTCCAAAAGTGGGGTCCGGGGCCCCCTATATTTCAATTCAATTTCAGTTTCAATTCATTCTTTATTTCAGACACACGGTTTGGGTCCATAACAACAAATACAACATACAAAAATATAAAAATACAATTAGGCAATGAAAAAATTAAATATCTAAAAACATTAAGTACATAAAAAAAAATCTAATTTGAAATTTATTACCATTATGTACTTGTTTTAAAATATTACTTTAAAACAAATTTTAGCTAATAGTCAGTGTTTTTGTAATGTTTTTATAAAAATATATGGAGAAAAACATGAATAGAGGGAAGTTCTAAAGTTGGGGGTCCACGTGGGATTTTCTGCTGCATCCTGTGGACTTCCTCAACCTCTCTCACCCCCACTCCCCTGTCTGGATGAATCCTTACAGAGCTGATCTATGATCCTATAGATGAACTAATGAACTAACTCCTAGATGCATTGCCTGTCCGTCCTGGGAGAAGATCTCTCCTTCAATATGGGCTCCATAAGGTTTCTTCTTTTTTCCCGTAGCTGGGTTTTTTTAGGAGTTTTTCCTTACCGAGAAGGAGGGTCTAAGGACAGGAGTGTCCTGGCTCTGTTTAGTTTAGTGTAGTTATTGTTTGTGCTGATTGTGTGTTAAGTCTGATTGTGTGTTTATGTTTGATCAACTGTTTGTGAAGCCTTTGAGGTGACTTTTGTTGTGATATTGGGCTGTACAAATAAACCTGAATTGAATTGAATTTTCAGAAATTTAAGGGGCCACGGCAGTCTTGACTTTGGGAAAGGTTTTTCTAATCAGTCCATGTGCAACTGCGTGGCCAACTGAGGCTAAACCACTTTAAGTCCACAGCATATACCTTTACACAGCAAGAACCTTTTGTTTTAACTTGACAAGACGATGCAGACGCAGGTTGTTTTATAGTCGTCTGCTTATTCCTTTATTGACTTTACATAACCAGATGTCAGATCCCCAAGGAGCTGCGAGAGCAGAGCTACAGAGCTGCATGTGGTTCTAAAATCACTGCAGATGACTGAGACCAACAGCCAATGGGGATCTCTTATTGAGTTTCCTAAGGAAGATATCTATCTAATGTTTTATTCATGACTATTAGAACTGTTATCATAACTACTTCTAAAACATCAACTACTACCACTACTGCATCTAATACTACTGCTACAACAAAAACTACATGCTACACTTTGGTCAAACCTGGAATCAAACCAATGCACTCTGTGAGATTAGTGTCCGATTACCACTGAGGTTAAAAAAATACTTCACTGCCATTAAAAAACAAAAAACAGGTGAAGAGAGCAGCAGAGGACAGGACAGTGGTGCACTCTTTTTAAAAACATAATCAAAGAAAAAGAGCTCTCCACTTCCTTAAACTTAACAAAAGTAAAAATGTCTGTGAGGAATCAGTGGAAACAAAGCTGTGCACCGTTTTTTGGATAAATGACTGAGAGCAGACTGGATGTAGAGAGTTTGTTGTTGACTCAGAAACTCAGTGCCAGAGAGTACATGACTCAAACAGGTGTGATTAAAACAAAACACAACTCCAGGTTATGTTTTTGATGAGAGAACAACATTATAACATGGGAGAAATGGAGGAAAGGTCAGGTTTGCAGAAGATATTCCCTTTAATGTTGTGCTCAGAAAGTACATTTTGTTCCTGTTGCAGCTGTGTTCTGTATATAAGCCTGTGCCAGTGAGTATGGATGATAGTATTGTGTATAGATTAAACTGTTTATGCAACATAAACATATGCTACACTCACTGCAGCATGAACAAATGAACTATTGTGCAGCGGTAATTATTCTTGTCGTTTTGTCTTTTGAAGCTGAGTCCTTTAAGTTCTTGGAATTTCTGTGTTTTCCTCCAGTATTGACTTAAAGTATCAAAGGGTGTTTCTGTGATGGGTTGAGATGGATGAGAGGGGTGGGAGCGGTTCACGGAGGCCACAGCTCTCTTCACGGGACAACAACATGACCGAGGGAAGAGGTCAGTGCAAAGGAGGAGTCATATGAGGCAGGTTTCGAGTTGGTAAATCTTTTTAACCGTACTAAAACTCAGAGACGTCGAACTGGGGGAGTAAAGGGCCCACTGCAGGAAGGGGCCCTCAAAAAACCTGGGATATGTTTAAGAGAATGCCCAGAATTTCATGCTTCACCCCTGCTAATGCTGTAGTAGTAAGAATCCTGCGTTTTCTCCTCAGAGTCAGATGAGATGGGCATTAAAGCTGAGTATTGATGACTCTCTAGCTCCCTCTTCTGGAGATTTTTTTGTAGATTTGTACATATGCAAATCTTATATATCATTGTCTTTTATTCATATAATTTTATAATAATAATAATAATAATACATTTTATTTATAAAAGCGCTTTTCATGACACTCAAAGACGCTGTACAAGGGTAAAAACAAGAGAAACAAACAACAAAACAAGCAAACAAATATTAAACTTTAAACTTTAAAAGCAGTTCTAAAAAGGTGGAGATGGTTTTTGAAGGTGGGGAGGTCGGTGCAGTCACGGATGGGTTGTGGGAGTGAATTCCAGAGGGTGGGGGCAGCGACGGAGAAGGCTCTGTCACCCCAGGTTCGGAGCTTGGTCCTGCAGGGGAGGGAAGGAGGGAGCGGGACGGGGCGTGGCGGTGGAGCAGGTCAGAGAGGGAGGAGGGGGCCAGGTTATGGAGGGCTTTGAATGTGATGAGGAGGATTTTGAACTGGATGCGTTGAGGGATAGGGAGCCAGTGGAGATTTTGGAGGACAGGGGTGATGTGGTCACGGGAGCGGGTGCGGGTGAGAAGGCGGGCAGCAGAATTTTGAATGTATTGGAGTTTTTGTAGAGTTTTGGAGGGGGTACCAAAGAGGAGGCTATTGCAGTAGTTGAGTCTTGACGTGATGAAGGCATGTGTTAGGGTTTCAGCAGCGGAAAAGGACTTGTGGCTTAAATTACCCTATACTTATTTTTCCTTTTTACTAGTGTTTTTAAGTGCAACTGTGACAAAGTAATTTCCCTTGTGGATCAATAAAGTCTGTCTAAGTCTTGTACACTAAAACTTTTCTGTTGACAAAGATTATGGTCAGGTTATAAAAGACTGGTGCAGCCAGCTCTTGCTAAGGGGGAGATTCTGGGAGGAGGATGGAGCACTGGGCTTCTGTCCTCAGGCTCTGACTGTTCTTTCCTCTCCATCACGGTTTAAGTGCATCCATCTCTACCTAACTCACTGGTATAAGGCTTCAGGCAGTGTTTCCCAAGCACTGCAGGAAGTACTTAGGGGGATTATTCTATAATTTATTTCCAAGATGATAAGAAAGTATGTGTGATCATTTTATGTTGAACTGTTGTAAAAACAGAAAGACAAGTTTTTCACTGACTGATGAAAAGGAGGAGAAACTGCTTAAGAATAGTATTTGAAGGTTATATTTTGCTTTAGGTTTAATAGCTTCTTTCAAAGGGAAGTTGTTTTGACATTATTTTAATTTAGTTTATTAATTATTTTATTTTCCTTTGTAGTAAATTTATTTTGAATATAAGTTTTTTTGAAGTTTATTCTGAATAGAAAAAAATATAATAAAATAATAGGTAAATGTAATAGGAATTTATATTGGCACATTTTAATTTATATTGGTATTTTGAAAGTAGGCAGATTATTATTTATTCAATGATTTATTTTTTTAGGCAGAGAATTAGTGTTCACAATAAAGTAATAACGTCTTTGTTATAAATATGTGCACATTTTGAAGAATCATCAACACGTTTGAGTGGGGAATAGTAGACGACTCATTGTATAACAAAAGGCCCAGGGGGTAATGTGTTTATGTATTTAATGCTTACACTAATGTAAAGTAGCTAACCCCCTAACCCTGGTTTGAAGTACAAAGTATTTTAAGTTTTGGTTTTAAAGAATGTGTTTTTTGACATACCCTCTTTGCAGACACACAGTACTTAAATATAACAGATGCAGTAAAGTAGTACTGCTTTAGAAACATCAGAATAATAAAGACAGAAGAGCTCAGCGACAGATTCAGTCTCTTCTACTGCACCAGAGTGTTCATTTCATATTTAATCAGCACAATTTTTCAGCAAAATCCCTCACAATTAACACATTTATGAGCTGTTTTTGGTTGCAAGCACATTTAAAAGTAAGTACTTTTATGCTTTTACTTAAGTAGAAATTTTAAGGTGATCCTTTTACTTTAACTTAAGTAAAATAAATTGAGAGCGTCTTCCACCACTGGTGTGCACAAACTTAAATATGGGTCATGGCACAGAAATGAGAGCTCTAGCAGCAGACACCTGGGTGAAGTTAGGCTCCACACTGAGACTAACCCATTTCTGAAAGTACTATGAATAGCCCATAGGTTGGTTGTGGGTAATGAACAACAAAATTAACCCCATTCTCAATTTAAATAAACTGTTCTATAAATTTAAACATAAAAGACTGAATATGACCTGCCGTGGGTGAATTATTCGACTTTTTAAATCAATGTTTTATTTTGAAAACCGAGCTCTTACGATGAAAAGCCAGATCGGATCACTGTGGCTAACCTTAGCACTGCAGCTAGCTGTTTACGCATCATAAACAAACCTTTGCATCTTCACTTTTTATTACACTGCAGATGTACTGGCAGTGAGAAACTCTGTGTTATATTTACGTGTTATTATGTGAGCGTGTCGTCGCCCTTTAGCCTCTGAAATGCTTTGAGAATCCGAAACTTGAGCTGTGGGTGCAGTTAGCATCAGGCTAGCATCAGGCTAGCAACGGTACGGAGATTGGGATGAAGTTGTTTTAATTCGTCACCGGTTTTTGTTCAGATAAACAAATAAAATGTGATATAAATTAGCTACGTGGCAACAAAACATATCATTAATTAGTAATTATAAGTGTTGTCTGTATGTATTCTTATAGACCGTTCTGCGCATACAGCCGTTACGTCTGGTCCCATGGTGTAATGGTTAGCACTCTGGACTTTGAATCCAGCGATCCGAGTTCAAATCTCGGTGGGACCTCGTCCTTTTGAGGTGATTTATTCAAAATCAGTCACCAGGACTGAACCAGGTCTAAAATAGGACTAAACCAGGGCAGGACAAAAACATGACTAAATCAGGTCTAAAAAAATACTAAACCTAGCCCAAGACTAAACAAAGACACTATAAATACTATATACTATAAATACACTAGGATTAAAGCAGAACTAACCAGGACTAAACCAGGTCTAATGCAGAACTAAACCAGGCCTAAAGAGGAAAAATAAAACACTGTGGAAATATTTCACAGCTGGCTCCGTGAGTCCTCGCGTGGTCACAAAACAGAACAGAGTTAAACCACCGCAGCTCACAAATCTCTGTCTTGTCTCCTGAGGGGGGTTCATACTGTTCCTGGTTTAGTCCTGCATTAGACCTGGGTCAGTCCTGGTTTAGGCCTGGCCCAGATCTTGTTAATTCCTGTTTAGACCTGGTTTAGTTCTGCATTAGACCTGGTTTAGTCCTGGTTTACACTTGGTTACATCCTGGTTAGTCCTGCTTTAGTCCTGGTTTAATCCTAGTGTATAATTAGTTTATTTCATTAGTTAGTCTTTGTTTAGTCTTGGGCTAGGTTTAGGAATTTTTTAGACCTGATTTAGTCATGTTTTTGTCCTGCCCTGGTTTAGTCCTGGTTTATCCTTGTGGCTTTCCTTGTTTAGTCTTCTTTAACAACTATGCATTTTATTTTTTCCATGATTAAAGATGCTATGAGCCATATATATTCTTTATATTTCTTAAAAATGACCAGATATGATGTAAACATGTTTAAATCAAATATTAGTTTTACTGATAACGGTACAGTTGATTTATTAACAATTAAAAATAGATTTTACATATTGGCCAAGTTGTTTTTGTTTACATTTTTTGTTTTGATTCTGCTGAACTGCATCACAGATCGTCCAATCAGAAAAGAGACCATTGTTCTGACTGAGACTGCAGTACTGTTTTTAAACCAATAGGAGTGCTGCTGCATACAGGACCCTTAAATTATTAAAAAATTGTAGCTTCTGTGGCTTAGATGTTACGGGAAACACATGAGGAAAACACAGAGGATACCCTTCCCTCTTCTACAAATATATTCACCATCGTCTTCTTCACCTTCCCTTTTATTCTTTGCAGAGTAAAATACACAGAGACATTTACAGTTTATACAATAACTTTATTTTATTGACATTAACCAACGTCTCACCCACCTCAGAAGTGTAAAATATATTAGGTCTTTACATAAAAATACATTATGAAAAATAACCTTGTGCTGTGCGTGTGTAAATACTGCCTCATAGAAAACACATACAAACAATACTGGAAAAGCAACGGTGTATTATAATGACCTCAACTCTTAAATACTAAAAACATAACTCAAAATGAAGGCTATTTTTATGGCTTTTATGGTTCTTGGACCAACTTTTAGGTCCAGACCCACCATTTGAGAAGCACTAATCTAAGGTTCTTGGATCTTCAAATGTACAAGGCAACTGTGTTCTGCCGTATTTTTCATCTCGTCAACACGTTTGTTGTAAGGCATGGTGCAGTTATTCCAATGTTTAGTGTAATTACAGTTCATCTTTACAATGGCTTCTTGTAAAAAAGAAAGAATATTAAGTTGAACACTCACTGGTCACTTTATTAGGTACACCTGCTGTTTTAGACCTGGTTTAGTGTGGACTTAGTTTAGTTCTTGCGTAGTCCTGCTTTACGCCTGATTTAGTCCTGATCTAGATCTGGTTTAGTCCTGGTTTAGACCCAGTTTAGACATGGTGTAGGTGTAGTTTAGTCTTGCTTTTGACCTGGTCTGGATCTAATTTAGTCCTTGCTTAGTCTTTGGTTTAGACCACCTGGTTTAGTCCTGGTTTAGTCCTGGTTTAGTTCTGGTTTACTCCTGGTTTAGTCCTGGTTTAGTTCTGGTTTACTCCTGGTTTAGACCTGGTTTAGTCCTGGTTTAGACCTGTTTTATTCCTGCTTTAGTTCTGGTTTAGTTGTGGTTTAGACCTGGTTTAGTTCTGGTTTAGACCTGGTTTATTCCTGCTTTAGTTCTGGTTGAGTCCTGGTTTAGACCCAGTTTAGACATGGTTTAGGTCTAGTTTAGTCTTGCTTTTGACCTGGTCTGGACCTAAATTAGTCCTTGCTTAGTCTTGGTTTAGACCACCTGATTTAGACCGAGTTTAGTACAGGTTTAGACCAGGTTTAGTCCTGCTTTAGACCTGTTTTATTCCTGCTTTAGTTCTGGTTTAGTCCTGGTTTAGTCCTGGTTTAGACCAGTGGTTCCCAACCTGGGGTCTGGGAACCCTAAGGAGGCCCCAGAGATTGCAGGAGGTCCACAGAGCTCTCTCTGTTCTGAGGTTGAGGTTATGAAAAATATATTTGTAAAATTAAAATTCTAAAAATTCCAATTAAATCTGAATCAAAAAGCCTTCAGCCAATCCCTTTCTCTGTTCTTCTTCAAAATACAGCCAACTTAATTTCATTATTCCCATCCAAAACATAACTCCTGCCATCTTTAACACTTCCTAAACTCTCCGTATTGTCAAGAAAATTTACCAAACGTTATAACAAATACATTTATCTACGTGGAACAGTGACGTTTCAGTCCAGTTGCAACTTAATTTACACAACTAATAATAAATGAATGTTGTCTAAAAATGAGCTTTGAGGATTTTCTAGTGCTTGGATTCTCAACTGGTGGGTCTAGGGAAAAGTGGGTCACATCAAAATGAGGAAATATAAAAAACTTTGGGTCCCAAGCTTGACACCATTTGAGAATCTTAAATTTCCCAGCAGCCCTTGCAAATGTGCATTGACTTTGATTTTTACAAAAATTACAAACAGTGCCACTGCATAAAAGTCAAAAGTCAGTTTATAAAAATCTGTTTTGAAAAGTAAAGCAGAGGAAGTCCAGATGTTTTGTGTATTATCTCCGCAGATGTGGCGCGAGCATGACTTTGTTGATGAAGTTGACGATGGCCACCGCCGGCTGCTCCGGGTCGATCTCTGCAAACAGGTGACACACGTTCTCCGAGGAGCTGCCGGTCCGCCGCGCCACGAAACCAAACATTCTGAGACGAAAAAAGACGGTCAGAATTACAGAAAATAAGTAATAATCATGAAAAAGTCAAATATTTCACTGCATACAGACTCAGTGTGAGAATAAGAAAACAGGCGACGTTTAAAGCCTCACAAACCACAGCACAGGACACTCACGGGACACTTACTGGACTGCTTTTTAACTTTTTCACTGCTGCTGGCTGGATTTTTTTCTTTTTTTCTTTTTTTTGGGCCCATTCTCTGTAAGAACCTTACAGATGGTTGTGGGTGAAAATCCCATTAGATCAGGAGTTTCTAAAATACTCAGACCAGTCCATGCCACGGTCAAACAAGTCCCTTAAATTCCCTTTCTAGTTCCAGTTTAGACCTGGTTTAGACCTGGTTTAGTCCTGGTTTGGACCTGATTTAGTCCTAGTTTAGACCTAGTTTGATGTTTTAGACCTGGTTTGAACTTGGTTTAGCCCTGGTTTGCGCGTAATTTGGACCTAGTTTAGTCCTGGTTTAGTTCTGGCTGAGTCCTGGTTTAGACAGGGTTCTGTTTCAGAGTCCCTTAAATCCCCTTTTTAGTCCTGGTTGGTTTATACTTGGTTTAGACCTAGTTTGGACCTAGTTTAGTCCTGGTTTACACCTTCCACCAGGTTTGGACCTAGTTTAGTCCTGGTTTAGTCCTGGTTTGGACCTAGTTTAGTCCTGGTTTAGTCCTGGTTTGGACCTAGTTTAGTCCTGGTTTAGACTTGGTTTAGATTGAGTTTAGTTCTTGTTTAGACCTAGTTTAGGTCCTGGTTTAGTCCTGGTTTAGTCCTGGTTTGGACCTAGTTTAGTCCTGGTTTAGTCCTGGTTTGGACCTAGTTTAGTTCTGGTTTAGTCCTGGTTTGGACCTAGTTTAGTCCTGGTTTGGACCTAGTTTAGTCCTGGTTTAGACTTGGTTTAGATTGAGTTTAGTTCTTGTTTAGACCTAGTTTAGGTCCTGGTTTAGTCCTGGTTTAGTCCTGGTTTAGACAGGGTCCTGTTTCAGAGTCCCTTAAATCCCCTTTTTAGTCCTGTCTGGTTTAGTCCTGGTTTGGACCTGATTTAGTCCTAGTTTAGTCCTAGTTTGGACCTGATTTAGTTCTAGTTTAGACCTGGTTTGAACTTGGTTTAGTCCTGAGATAATCCTGGCTTAGGCACAGTTAAGTCTTGGTTCTGCCCTGATTTAGTCCTGGTTGGTTTAGACTTGGTTTAGACCTAGTTTGGACCTAGTTTAGTCCTGGTTTAGTCCTGGTTTGGACCTAGTTTAGTCCTGGTTTAGTCCTGGTTTGGACCTAGTTTAGTCCTGGTTTAGACTTGGTTTAGATTGAGTTTAGTTCTTGTTTAGACCTAGTTTAATCCTGGTTTAGACCTGGTTTAGTCCTGGTTTGGACCTAGTTTAGTCCTGGTTTGGACCTAGTTTAGTTCTGATTTAGTCCTGGTTTGGACCTAGTTTAGTCCTGGTTTAGTCCTGGTTTGGACCTAGTTTAGTCCTGGTTTGGACCTAGTTTAGTCCTGGTTTAGACTTGGTTTAGATTGAGTTTAGTTCTTGTTTAGACCTAGTTTAGGTCCTGGTTTAGTCCTGGTTTAGTCCTGGTTTGGACCTAGTTTAGTCCTGGTTTGGACCTAGTTTAGTTCTGATTTAGTCCTGGTTTGGACCTAGTTTAGTCCTGGTTTAGTCCTGGTTTGGACCTAGTTTAGTCCTGGTTTGGACCTAGTTTAGTCCTGGTTTAGACTTGGTTTAGATTGAGTTTAGTTCTTGTTTAGACCTAGTTTAGGTCCTGGTTTAGTCCTGGTTTATTCCTAGTTTGGACCTGATTTAGTTCTAGTTTAGACCTGGTTTGAACTTGGTTTAGTCCTGAGATAATCCTGGCTTAGGCACAGTTAAGTCTTAGTTCTGCCCTGATTTAGTCCAGGTTTAGATCTGGTTTTGTCCTGTTTTATTCTTGGTTTAGTTCTCCTTTGACCTAGTCCTGGCCGAGTTCTGGTTTAGATAAACAGCTGAACCTAGTAAAGTGTCCCGTGGAGTATTGTCTCTACAGAGAGTGGACAGAGACTTACTTGCAGGACGTGCTTTCAGAGTTAGTCCACCTGAAGCACGAGGGACAGAGACAGAGGCAGAAAACACATGAAAAACCAGACACAGAGCTTATATTCAGCAAATATAAGTCTAAACATCAGCAGCAAGCACACACAGTTCTAACAGAGATGCACAATACAGCCTTTAACAAACCAAATTATTGCTATATCAACAAATGCAGTCGCTGTAAAAGCAATATCCACATGGCAGGAACTTAAATACATCGCAATAATGTTCTGGTCCTCTGACTGAGATTTACACCAAAGAATAATTTTCTATCAGAGCCTTGAATGGAAAAGTGCTGTGACTAATGAAAATATAATAAAAGTCCAGATTTAGTCAGGATTTTGTTAATTTAGTCCTGGTTTAGTCCTTTCTAATGTTAATAATAATAATAATGATGCGTTAGTTTTATATCATGCTTTTTTAGAGACTCAAAGTGGATGAAGTGTCTTGCCCA